>FR997815.1:6941437-7566437 GCA_905475355.2 Clostera curtula | reverse complement strand
ACCGGTCCGCGTATGCTCACTCACAACCAATTAAATTAACCATGTAAGCCCGTATATCTTGGCCTTGCTCGAGCCTAGTGTTAGGCGGGAGCTTTCGCGTTCTTCATAGTTGTTCCTGTCTTATAGTTGTTCTGAATACAACGACAAGAATATTAATGAAACGTGATGTGGAGTCCAGCCGACGGTGTAACCAGCTTCCACCATTACCATCACCATTAACCAGAATCGTCGTTCTTCGTGTCTCTGATTGTACCATCGCAACAGTAAGGCTACGTAAGAGTTCCTATTGAAGCACGCTGTTCAGTCAGTATAACCAGCTTCAAAGGATAACCATTAACCAGCAACCGTGCATCGTGGTCCTTCGAGCCTAAGTCGTAAGGCGGGACCCTGCGCGAGTGAATAAAGTGAACACGTGGCAGTGAATCCAGCTTACGACGTAACCAGTTTTACCATCACCATTAACCAGAATCGTCGTTCTTCGTGTCTCTGATTGTACCATCGCAACAGCAAGGCTACGCAAGAGTTCCTATTGAAGCACGCTGTTCAGTCAGTATAACCAGCTTCAAAGGATAACCATTAACCAGCAACCGTGCATCGTGGTCCTTCGAGCCTAAGTCGTAAGGCGGGACCCTGCGCGAGTGAATAAAGTAAACACGTGGCAGTGAATCCAGCTTACGACGTAACCAGTTTTACCATCACCATTAACCAGAATCGTCGTTCTTCGTGTCTCTGATTGTACCATCGCAACAGTAAGGCTACGTAAGAGTTCCTATTGAAGCACGCTGTTCAGTCAGTATAACCAGCTTCAAAGGATAACCATTAACCAGCAACCATAATCGACCAAGAACCATTTTACCATCACCATTAACCAGAATCGTCGTTCTTCGTGTCTCTGATTGTACCATCGCAACAGTAAGGCTACGCAAGAGTTCCTATTGAAGCACGCTGTTCAGTCAGTATAACCAGCTTCAAAGGATAACCATTAACCAGCAACCGTGCATCGTGGTCCTTCGAGCCTAAGTCGTAAGGCGGGACCCTGCGCGAGTGAATAAAGTGAACACGTGGCAGTGAATCCAGCTTACGACGTAACCAGTTTTACCATCACCATTAACCAGAATCGTCGTTCTTCGTGTCTCTGATTGTACCATCGCAACAGCAAGGCTACGCAAGAGTTCCTATTGAAGCACGCTGTTCAGTCAGTATAACCAGCTTCAAAGGATAACCATTAACCAGCAACCATAATCGACCAAGAACCATTTTACCAGTACCAGTAACCATTGTCAAGTGGATATTACCAAGTTCATTGACAAACAACCAACCAGGATCGAGCTCCGGGTCTAACCAGGTCACCACGTACCAGCCCTCTGAGTAATATCTTTCCTTTATTACCACATTTATTATAACCATAATCACCATGGAGGGGATCTTAGCCACACAAGTTCAAATCATGTCCGCGATGGACGCCCTTCGGACAAACGGCCGGAGCGCAAGACTTCAGCGTAGTTACATCGAAAAACGCTTAAATACTTTAGATGCCTATTGGAACGAATTTCAGCTGAACCATACCAGAATACGTGCTGAATTCGAGGACCCTAACCATAAATATTTTAGCGAGAATTATTACCAAAAGGCTCTTAATTTTTATAACGAAATAAAAATGCTTATTAGGAATTATGTAGCCACTGAACCATCTAAACCACTACTGAGACCAGCGACACCATTATCGCAATATTCCGATCGTCAGGAAACTGTTACCACTCCTGCCGATGCGGGCACTTCTCGTGCATTTTTTGATACCAATATAACCACTCGAGGACATACCAGTAGAGTTGAGGAGATGGAAGACCTCTCGGATAATACACTCGACATGTCCAGTTATGACTTACAGTGTATGCAACACTACCAGTTGCAAACGAAACGCCAACCAGATGGGCGTTACGTTGTCAGATTACCACTCCATCCAGATGTGACAGAAAAATTGGGAGAGTCTAGAACCAAAGCAGTAGCCCAATTTCGTCAATTAGAAAAAAGATTTACGAGAAACAAAATTATTGAAGATAGTTATAAACAATTTATTCAAGAATACATTCGTTTGAACCACATGACTGAGTGCACCGGTCACCAGACACCGGAATTTTATTTACCTCACCATTGTGTAACGCGCGCTGAATCAACTACCACGGCGACACGGGTCGTGTTTAACGCGTCAGCGAAAACTTCGACGGGCTATTCTTTGAACGATCTTATGTACAGTGGCCCAAATCTACAAAAGGATCTGCTATCACTTATCATATCATGGAGGCAATACCAGATAGCCTTCACGGCCGATATCGAGAAAATGTTTCGATTTATATTGATCCACAAAGATAATCAAGACCTGCAAAAAATAATATGTCGTGATAGTCCTACAGAACCACTACGGGAATACAAATTAGCTACCGTTACATACGGCACCAAAGCTGTACCATTTTTAGCGATGATGACGCTAAAACAGCTGGCTAATAGTACCAACAATACCGAATACAGAACTGGAACCTATTGTCGGAGCTAACGATCAAGAATTGAAAGACATAGATGCTAAAATAAAGCAACTGAAATCGGATTCGGGTTTAGTAAACGACATTTCGTATCACGACGTGCACCATTACGTTCTCATCTACTTGCTGGTTGGAGCTTGCGGAGCTGTGGCGGCGGCGTACTTCGCGCGGCGCCGCCCAGCCTCACCAACGCTGCCGGCTTCGGAGCAGGGGCACTCGGCACCCAGGCCGGCGCCTACGCCCTACCCCACCATGCGCGGCCTCGCCAACGCCGCATATAAATATAGTGTCAGTGACCAATGTGTAAGTGAAAAAGCAGAGCAAAGTGGTGTTCAACCGGTACCTAGTGTTCGCGTTGATGTATCTACGTCACCTGTATTTTGTAAACATACCTTTAGTGAGGAAACCAATTGTGAATCATAGGGACACTAGATAATTTGAAAAGTATTGTTTTTCAGCCTGTCTCATCATCATTAACCACCACCTTCACCATCATCCCCATGTTCTCACATTCTCTGTGTGGGAGCATGTACGATGCAATCATACATCGCGTTGCGCGCTGTCAGCGTTTTACGCCAACGCGCGGCGTTTCGAGTAGTGTGCGTCCGATCACCACCACCGGTCCGCGTATGCTCATTCATACCATTTTATTTTAACCATACCATTAAGATTATGCAATAAACCAATTTTGTGCATAATTATCTTTAATTCATAAACCATAAAAATCTCTGTACGGTGACCACCACACCGTACATGCTTAAATCTTTAAAACTACGCAACGGTTTTTTTTAATAGATAGAGTGATTCAAGAGGACTATTTATCACCCGTGCGAAGCTGGGGCGGGTCGCTAGTAATAAATAAATATCCTTGGACATTTCACACAACGCCATCTTGTCCCAAGCTAAGAAACTTAATGCTTGTGTTAAGGTAACGAGATCGATGATAAACTACTTATATACATTTTTTTTTTGTAAATACATACATATTACAGATATCTCTATTTACAAAATTGACTTACGAGTCAGCCAGTAAACTGACGGTGTTGACTTTCTCTTTCAGAGGCTCCAACTCCCTCTCTAGCTGCGCGTGTCTTCTCTGTAGAGCGCGGACTGTGCGCAGGTCTGGTGCGACAGCGGACCCTGCGGCCAATTGCTGCTCCTTTTCGGCCATCCAGTCCAGAGCTTCATCACACGTACGACTGAATAACTCGACACTGCGGAGAAATTGATCTTTCTGACTTTTTGTGTATTTAGATGGACGCATGCAACGCCAGAGGGTATAGGTAGGGTTGCCAACCATACTTTGTAATAAAGTATGCTTCTTTATTTTTGGTAATTATATTTTGGAATAAAGTATCTGAAAATACTTTATTTCCGAACGAATTCTTTATTTGTTTAAATATTTCAAACAAGCTTTGAATCATTTACAGATAGCAAAAAAATGTTTGCATGAGTTAAAATCACATAAAAACATTTCATTAGCAAAATACTTTTTGCTTACTAAACTACTAAATACTTTTTTTTTTGTTAAAAAAAGTTGGCAACCTAGGCCTAGCTAGTGTCGAACGAAACATTCCTCCGCGTATTTATGTTCGCCTGGTACTGACATGTTGAAATGCCTCTGATTTTTTTAACTAAACCCCTGCACTGGTTATCGCGTGCACATTACAATCATGTCATTCACGAACCGTGTAGTGACGGATTGTGAATACATAGTGTCACCACCAAATTCCTTCCTGAGGGTGTCGTGAGAGCCGACAAAAGGACATTACAAGGCCGATAGCCTAGCCACAAGAGAAGGAAAACTTTATACAAACCCTGCGCCAATCCGTTTTGGCTAATTACGCTCCATGTTATTGGAGGAGGCCCGACTCAATACTGGCTTACGACACCCTTAGGGTGAAATGGGGTGGTGATACTGTCTATTCTAAATCCGTCAGAACGAAGACATTATGTGCACTTTTTATTATACCTCGTCTCTACGCTTTAAATTGCGTAGATGACAAGGAAGACGCATTCAGGCACCAACCTAGAAGCTCCCTCCAAGCTCTTCTCCTTCTGCTGTTTCAAGCGCAGTAGTCTGTCCCATTGCTGTCTTAACTGCTGTCTTCTGGCAGTAGCTCTGGCAGCCTGGCCATGCTTTGCTGCCACCAGCTCTTCAGCCGCTGCATCGATGTGCTCTAAGCGCTTTGAAGCCGCTGACAGATCCGTGACGAATTTCTGTAGACAAAAGAAGATTTAAATAGATACTAGCTGAACCCGGAAACGTTGTTTTGCCATGTAATTATATATATATTATTAAAAAAATATATTAAATAGGGGTTGATCGTAGGGCGGTGAAAATTTAGGGTTGTATGTAATTTTTTATGTTGTATCATAAAAAAAATCCAATCATTTTTTTTGGGGTGAACCACCCATAACACTTAGGAGTGTAAACATTCGTTATCAACCTATTCTCATACCCACTGAATGTACATATGAAAGTTCATCAAAATCGGTCAAGCCGTTTCGGAGGAGTATAAATACTAAAACTGTGACACAAGAATATTATTTAAAGAACCAAATAGAAAAATGCTTTATTGTTTAAACCAATGAATGATACGTGTGGTGATGAATTTAGAGTACCTCCTTCCATCCTATGGGTGCCGTAAGTGGAAAAGGAAATGACAAAGCCGAAACCAAGCCGTACTAGAAGGAACACTTGAAACGAAACCCTGTGCCGTTTGTGATAAATATTTTGAATGCTCTGTCAGAATATTATAAACGCGAAAGTTTGTAAGTATGGATGGATGTTTGTTACTCTTTCACGTAAAAACTACTGAATGGTCTTTAATGAAACTTTACAATAATATAGCTTATACATCAGAATAACACACAGGCTACAATTTATAAAGATATTGTGTAACCTGTCCAAAACATAACAATAAGTGTCAAGTAAATAGAAAAAAAATCTGAAGAAAAACTAAATTCTATCACCACGCGGGTAGAACCGCGGGGCGCAGCTAGTATCTCCATATAGCCTTACCTCATACTTCCTCTTGGCTGTGTCCACGCTGTCCTCTCCATCATCAGCTCGGAGCATCTTCTCTTTATCTTTGATCCACTTGTCGAAGTCATCGCACTCCGCGAAGAAGCTAAAATCAAATTAATAAAGAATAATAAGGAACGCCCGGTAATTCGAAAATACTTGATTACCTGGTGACTGCTAAACCGATTTCGATGATATAATTGGATCTGGTTCTCAAAAGTCAAATAAAAGCTTAAAAAATATTGTGGGGCGTTCAGGATCCGTATATCTATGACACTCGTTGGTACAGACAGACAGATAGATCACGGCTGCAGCATATATTATGTATATAGAGACATATCAAGTTTAAAAACATATTTGTCATTCTTATACGGTGTAATGGAGATGTGCTCTTCAGTCGGAATTGAAAATATTTCTGGCATTGGACCTAAAACGGCACCATAAGGCAGACTCTTCAAAAATCATATCCCTTACCTGTACAGCTTAATCGCATCTTCAAGCTGCGCTCGGCGAGCGGCCGACAGCGTCAATAGTTCATCTGGAAGGAGTAAAGGTAAATTTCATTTTAATTCTAAGACAAGAAGGTAGGTTAGGTTGTCTAAAGCCTGCTCGAAGACAGAGATCGAAAATAACAAAGCTAGTTGTAACCTCCATACAATTTGAGATTAGTATTGTCTTGTTTCCGGTTGCTTAAGTAATTCTGTTACTTATCTCGAATGAAGAACGATTAACTGTGTGATGTGTATAAGGCGAGTGTGAATGAAAGTGTTGGAAGGGACAGACCTAGGCGGACTTTTCGAGACCAAATCAGGAACGCCTTAAAAAAAGGCCAGGTCAAGAGTACCCTTAACCGAAGAGCATGTATGAAGGGAATAATGGAAGTGGACGAAGCGAAACAATTATGTAAGTGAAAAGAAGTGGTCTCTGTCTACCCCTACGAGAAAGAGGCGTGATTATATGTATGTAGTTAAGGTCCGACTCAGCAGTAAGTGATTTATGGGTACAGTAGAAGAAGTTCTGTTAAGGTCTTTCCCCCGTCAGGGAAGTCACGAAAGGAGGTTTACCATAATGTTTCTGAATCTCATTGATCCTTATGTCCACCGTCACAGCTCTCTGGATGGGCACGCTCGAGGTGGACGCTCTCCTTGCCGAAGGCTTGCTGCGCTTGACTGGAACCACTTGTTTTACCAGCACCGTCTTCTTAACACGTTGGACTGTTCGCACCTTCTCTGGGCGCCGGACTTGAACCTGGGAATCCCAATAACGACCCTTAGGTGTCATCCATTAACTTAATTACACGTTAATGGGGAGGGAGGGGGTTTATCACCGAAGTGTGACATAGTGTGACAAGGGGATCCATAGTTTTGTGACGTCACATGTTAAAATTTAAAATACTTATGTTGATGTTATTAGATTATTTAATAAAAAAGTCAAATATTAAAATGTTTTAGTTTTTATAAGAACACAAAAGAAGAATGAAAATATCAGAGGTGTACTTACAGGCACTACTCTTGGCTCGATCTCTCTCACGTAGTTGGCAGGGACGAATCCGTCTGTTCGGTCCGCTTTTCGCACAGACCACCAGTCCGGGTTCGTTTTGTTGATGAGGAACATAACTTCTCCCTTCTGCATGGAGATGCCTTGTCCAGTGAACGCGTATAGAGCTTTAACCTGATCAAGACATAAGTGTTTTTCAAACTTTAACTCTAAAAGAACTTTATTTACGTAGGTTTCATCACAAAGCTCTTATAAATCTTCAGTTTTTAAATTACTATCATCATCTTTCGACTTATATCGACGTCATAACTACATTCACACCTTTCCACATTCTCACAATCCATCCATCTCTTTTGATCCCCCACAACCCTTGCGTCCACTCAGCAGTAGATGCTGTTTAAGAGTTTGGAAGACAAACCTGAGGTACACTGCGTTCCTCAGTGACTGTGCGATGCTCCAGTCTTTCCACTGGCTCCTCTTCCCAGACTTCAGTCGGCACCAGACGGGACTCATTAACCCATTCTTCTTCTATAGCGGGAGTGGCCTCCACCTCTGTTGGTAGCTGTTGGAGAAGAGAGCGAGTTAAATTTTATTTTTGAATTGAAAACTTCTTTAGGGGCGTTGAGCACTTTTCTGGGATGGGTATAAATTGTCAAACTCGCGCCAGGACACTTGACCAGATTGAAAATACGTAAGACGGAGGGAGAGTAGCTAAACTGTTTAATGTAAAAAAAAATAGTGTTGCATTTTTATGTAATATATATTGACATTTTTGTGTACGTATAAATATATATTGTATTTAACCACATAAATGCTACTACTTTTAGACTGATAAATAAAGCAATTCGTTGCGAAATTATTCCCTAACCACTCCATCACATTAAAAAATGCACAATGTTAGGGTTCAAGTTTTCACTTCTGCCGGCACTACCAGAGTGCAAGCCGTTTTTTTATAACATACGTCCAAATCGCTATTCTAATTTGAAAGCCATGGTTTTCATCACCATCCAAATTCGTGGAGGGAAATTAGCCTACTGTGTTATGCTGGCAAAACGGGTTGGCCCAGGGATTCTATCAAGCTTTTCTTCTTTCCCGACTAGGTGATCTGCGTCTTGTGTTACTTTAGTCGCCTCTTACGACACTCTGATGATGGTATGGGTTGATTATATTGTATATTTAATCAACCCATACCATCCTGCCACCCACGGATAAAGTTACAAAATACAACATCTTTATGGCCGCTCCGAACTTGCGTATCGTACATTTCATAACCAATACAAACGTAGCTCACTCACAATAACACGCGGGTGGAGAGGGCATTTGCGGGTGGAAGACGTGCCCTGCCTCCCCGTCCCGCGTACGTCCCGCTGATACCTCATTTTGTATTGTGCGCAGCGTAATGCGGCTACATTCAGAGCGGCCATGAAGATTTATTAAAATCCATTTCACTAAAGTAAATTTAGATTTGATTTGACTTACTTGTAGACTTTGAATCCCGGAGGCTTGCAGGCGAGCAGCGTGGGCGCTTAAGGCCTCCAGCTCGCTTCCATAAGCAGAGATCTCTTCGTGGGTCGCCCGGTGCCTAGCCAGCAGGGCACCCGCAGATGGGGCGTCTTGTCCGCAGTCATCTGTCGCCACTAGAGGGCGTTTTTCCTTCATCCACGACTCTGCTTCGTTGGCATCTCCGTAGAACTGGTAAAGAAGGTTCTCACGTCAATTTATTTGTGCTTTTAACCGATTACAATAAACAGAGAAGGAGATTCTCAAAGCGTCTGCATTTTATTCGATTTGTAAGGCCTTGAGATTGGCCCGATATAAAAAATATACGTGATAGAATCGCTCACGGTGTCCAGAGGACTTGCAGATGAGTATAGGTCTTAAGATTTGATCTTTGAATTTGATCAAATCTAAAGCCCTCTCTTAAAATCCATCATTGTTAAGAGGATTTGTATAAAAAATACGGTACCCCTGCATTAGGTATATAGTATCGCCGGGACAGTTTACAAACATGTAATTCACAAACACAAATGATACCCAGACTCGGAGCACTTGCTCCGAGTCTGGTTTAGAGAACACTGCCCTGACCCCGGAATCAAACCCGGGACCCGTTGGTCCAAAGGCGAAACATTTAACCCCTGGACCAACGAGGCAAAATCAAAATCAAAATGTTTTTTATTCGAATAAATTCTTGCGAATGCTTTCAAGGCAGTTAATTCATCAGTGCGTTAGTAAGAGTTATATACCTGATGCGCTTCAGCGGCATCTGCTAGCTGCTTCTCTCTAGCAGCTGCCAACTCTCGAAGCACTTGCCACTGCTTGTTCAGTGAGGTTAAGCGACGCTCGATTTCAGCGCTCTTCGGGTGCTTGGCGTCGATCAGGCTGCAAACATATATTGAATTTGACTCACTTCTACTTCTAGCAATATCAGTCAGTGTTCACGGCTTTAGAATATATATGTTTATATCTGTCGATGACCGATAATTTGAAATAAAAAGCATCTACAGAGTTTCTTGCCGGGTTCTTCTCTGTAGAGCAGCATCCACACCCGATGGTAGTTTCAGTATGAATGTGGGTAGATGGATTGAAAGATTGAGGAATTGTGTATGAAATAAATAATAAAATAAATAAATAAATATTCTTGGACATTTCACACAACGCCATCTCGTCCCAAGCTAAGCAACTTAATGCTTGTGTTATGGTAACGAGATGGATGATAAACTACTTATATACGTTTTTTTTTTGTAAATACATACATATTATAGATAGAAATGACACCCAGACTCCGAGCCAGTGCCTCTGGTTTACACAAAGACGCTTGCCCGACCCCGGAATCGAACCTGGGACCCGTTGATCCAAAGGCGGTACATCTAACCACTAGACCAACGAGGCAGTGACTGTAGATATGACGTCTGATAGGTATGTATGGAGACTACCACCCAGCATGGGACAGGGGCCGTGAAATGATATTGGTAATTTTAAAGACCATTTATAAGAGTTTCGTGGTAAAACCTACGTAAATAAAGTTCCTTTTGAGTTTGATCTTTTCATTATGACTGTTATTACCTTTGTCCCTTAGCCCTATGAGGCTGCGACACGTGCTCCCTCGCCCTCAGCTCGTGGAGTAGAGCTGTGTGCTTTTGCCGCAGAGCCAGCACTGCTCGCAAGTCCTTAGCGGCCACGCCAGCGCGGCAGATGCGCTGTTTCTCCGTCACCCAACCTGAATAATCATAAATTAGAAAAGATTCTAGGTCTAGTGGTTAGATGTGCCGCCTTTGGATCAACGGGTCCCGGGTTCGATTCCTGGGTCGGGCAAGTGTCTTTGTCTAAACCAGAGGCACTGGCTCGGAGTCTGGGTGTCATTTCTATCTATAATATGTATGTATTTACGAAAAAAAAATGTATATAAGTAGTTTATCATCCATCTCGTTACCATAACACAAGCATTAAGAAGCTTGGGACGAGATGGCGTTGTGTGAAATGTCTAAGGATATTTATATTTATTTATTTGCACACCTTGTGCAATCTGATCCAACTTGAAAGATAGGATTGCTCACATCTCAATTGATAGTCGCAATATTAATTTATTGCAAACTAGCTGGCCCAGCAAACTTCGTACCGCCTCACAATTAATTAATAAAAAAACCTGAATGATATTTTTTTCATAATTTCTCACCTTTTAAACCTTCTGGACTTACACGAATATTTCAAGACCAAAATTAGCCAAATCGGTCCAGCCGTGTTCGAGTTTTAGCGAGATTCATCATTTCAGCCAAAGGACGTCCACTGCTGGACATAGGCCTCCCCCAAGGATTTCCACAAAGGCCGGTCCTGGGCCGCCCGCATCCACTGCTTTCCGGCGATCTTAACCAGGTCGTCGGTCCACCGTGTGGGAGGCCTACCAGCACTGCGCCTTCCGGAACGCGGTCGCCACTCGAGGACTTTTCTGCCCCATCGGGCGTCGGTCCTGCGAGCTATGTGCCCTGCCCACTGCCACTTAAGTTTGGCAATCCGGTGGGCTATGTCGGTGACCCTGGTTTTCCTGCGTATCTCCTCATTTCTGATTCGATCACGCAGGGAAACTCCGAGCATAGCCCTCTCCATTGCCCTTTGGGTGACTTTGAGCCTTCTGATGGAGCCCATAGTGAGCGACCACGTCTCTGTTCCATATGTCATCACTGGCAACACACATTGGTTGAAGACTTTTGTCTTCAGACACTGCGGTATTGTGGACGAGAAGATCTTTCGCAGCTTCCCGAACGCTGCCCAGCCGAGTTGGATCCGACGATTGACCTCTTTCTCGAAGTTGGACTTACCTAACTGGACAGTGTGTCCCAGGTAAATGTAATGGTCAACAACTTCGAGGGTAGAACCTCCGATGTTAACAGGAGTGGCTTGAACATGGATATTAGACATGATCTTCGTCTTCTCCATGTTCATCTTAAGGCCGACTCGTTCGGAGGCTCCACAGAGGCCATCGAGCATCGTAGTGAGGCCCTCCATGGTCTCAGCCATTACGACTATGTCGTCAGCGAATCGAAGGTGAGTGATGTACTCGCCGTTCACGTTAATGCCCAGCCCTTTCCAGTCCAGAACCTTGAAAACATCTTCCAGTGCAGCGGAGAACAGTTTCGGAGAGATAACGTCTCCCTGTCTAACACCTCGCTGCAACTGGATCGGTTTCGAGGTCTGGTCCTGGAGTCGGACTGACATGGTGGCGTTTTCATACAAGCACTTCAACACTTCGATGTACCGATAGTCGACTTGGCACCTCTGGAGAGCCTGCAATACTGCCCACGTCTCGATCGAATCGAAGGCTTTCTCGTAGTCCACGAACGCCAGACAAAGTGGCAGGTTATACTCCTCGGTCTTCTGTATAACCTGCCGTAGCGTTAAAATATGGTCTACGGTACTGAAGCCTTTTCGGAAACCGGCTTGTTCGGGAGGCTGGGAATCGTCAAGCCTGCACGCGAGTCGATTCGTGATGACCCTCGAGAACAACTTGTAGACATGGCTCAGAAGTGAGATGGGTCTGTAGTTCTTCAATAAGGTGTTATCTCCCTTCTTGAAGAACAGCACCACCACACTTCTGTTCCATGCCTTTGGCGTTCGTCCTTCGAGTATGACGGAATTGAATAACTTCTGAAGGGCCCTAAGGATCGGTTCTCCACCCGCCTTCAGAAGTTCTGCGGTAATTCCGTCATCACCCGCCGCCTTGTTGTTTTTAAGTTGCTCGAGAGCCATCCCGATCTCACACAGGCTGACGTCCGGGAGGTCTTCTGTGTAGTGCCGGGTTAATCTAGCTCGTGGGTCGTCTGCTAGATTTATGACGGGTTCCTGTGTAGACTTGTACAGTTGTCCATAGAAACTCTCGACCTCACCCAAAATCTCGGACTTCGACGTGACGATCCTGCCGTCATCAGTCTTCAGCCTGACGAGCTGGCTTTGCCCAATAGACAGATCCCTGGCAAAAACCTTGGAGCCCCTGTTACGTTCAATAGCCTCTTCAACACGATTCGTGTTGAATCGGCGTATATCACGCTTCAGGGACTTTGATATCTGTCTATTGAGCATCCGAAGCTGCGTCGCATCATCTGTAGACTGCAGAACCATTTTCCGTCGCTCGTCCATGAGATTTAGGGTGAGGTCCGAGAGCTTTTTGGCCGTTTTCAGGCGTTGGGTCTCACAGAACTTCGACCCAACTTTGCGGACAGTCTCCACGAACCCGTCATTATAATCGTCCACGTCAACGCCTAGGCTTATAAAGCGGTTTTGCAGTTCGAGCTGAAAGCTCTCCGGGTTTTGAATTTGAACTGGCACGGGACGCAGCGTAGACCTCACCAGGCGCGACCTTTCAAGCTTAACGTCGATATTCAATGTGCCTCGTACTAAGCGGTGATCGCTTCCGGTTTTGACCATATTGATCACGGAGACATCATTGAATATGTGCTTTTCCGTGGACATGATGAAGTCTATCTCGTTTTTTGTGGTGCCATCCGGACTCAACCAGGTCCATTTCCTCTGTTCTGGTTTTTTGTAAAAGGAATTCATCATATAGAGTCCCTCCTTCTCCAGAAAACCAGCCAAAGTCTGGCCCCGTTGGTTCCGGTGTCCAAACCCAAATTGCCCCACTTGCAGCTCATCTCCGCTCCGCTTGCCCAGTTTCGCGTTAAAATCCCCCATGACAACGGTGTAGTGCGTTCTAGAGCCATGTATGGCCGAGGAAATGTCCTCATACATTGTCTCCACCGCTTCGTCGGGGTGTGCCGAGGTCGGTGCGTATACCTGTATGACCTTCAGCGAATAACGCTTGGTTATTCTGAGTATAAGGTACGCCACCCTGGTCGACACACTCTCGATTTTAACAACGTTGTTCACAAGGGACTTGTGGACGATAAACCCAACACCAACTTGGGACTGTTGGTCGCCCTCCCGGAAGTAGAGCAAGTTGCCGGCTTTGAGGGTTATCGTGTCCTCTCCCTCTCTTCGGACTTCAGACAACCCCACTATATCCCATCGCAACTTGCTCAACTCTTCCTCGAGTTCTACGATCTTCTCGTCAGTCCGCAGTGTCCGTGTGTTATATGTTGCCAGGTGCAGCCGTTGTTTTTTTTTTTTTTTTTTTTTTTTTTTTTTTTTTTTTTTTTTTTTTTTTTTTTAATAATAGCGAGATTAACGAACAGCAAATCATTTTTATTTATATAGATTATTTGTCTATTATTTGTCAGTCACAATTGTATGTTAGCTCCAAACGATTCTAACAGATGGCGATATCTGCTGACGGGATTGAGTAAGTATTCAATAGATGGCGCTATGTTAAAAGTTAAATTTATGTATGTAATATAACAAAAACTTTAGCAATAGCACGCCATAGCAACGCGTGGCCGGGTCTGCTAGTTTTTATATAAAATCATAAACAAATCTGACCTTCCTCCTCATCGTGATCTTCCAGGAACTGGTAGAGGTTCCGTGCATCTTCCAATCTTGCCTTACGGTCCTTCGCGGCTGCCACCAGACTGTTAACAAACATTATATTCACAATCTTGGTTGTCTGGAAGAAATCGTCTAGGGCGAGCACCCATTGAGTATTTCTTTTTTTTTCGATGCCATGTTACCCTTTTTATTCGTCATCATCATTTCAGGCAGGCTGGCTTTTTTTTAAATCCGTGAAAAACTGTTTAATTTCAATTTTAAAAATTAAAGTGTGAAATATATTCTTTATTCTGGTTTTCCAGGGACCTTGCTAACTTGGAGCGAAAACTCCAGAAGCACGAAGCATTTGAAAGAGAACTGCAAGCTAATGAAAAGCAATTGAAGAATGTCGAGAGCTTAACCAGATCGTCGGTCCACCGTGTGGGAGAATTTCTTTTACCATATGAAAGCAACATTGTCTCTGATTAATATAGGCTATTTTAATTTCAGGACAAAAATTAAAAATAAATGTCCACCCGTGCGAAGCCGGGGAGGCCGCTAGTATCGATATAAAACAGATTGGTATACCTGTCATAAGCATCCTCGAGCTGCGACAGCTGCTGCGTCAGCTGTTGCTTGGGCGCCGGCGGTCCTTCAGCAAGGGCGCCCTGCCTGACGAGGCGCCGGATGCTCTCGTCCACGGCGCCCAGCTGCAGCTCTTGCAAGGCGTGCGCTTGGAGGAGGCGCTCTACGTCTACCAAATGGCGCCCTACCTCTTCGGATTGGAACTGGGCCTGGAAGAATGATGTAGTACTGAATATGTATCTGTGACAACCCGTCTGGCCAACGTGGTACATTAGGCCAATGACCCTCCCTGTGATGGGAGGAGGCCCGACTCAGCAGTGGGTCATTTGTGCTGAGTAGTAATAGTATACGTAGGTTTCACCACCCCATCCTGAGGGTGTCGCAAAACCTGATAAAAGGAAGAAGGAAAAATTGATACGAAACCCCGTGCCAAACCACCTGGCCAGCGTGACACAGTAGGCTAATTACACTACATGTAGTGGGAGGAGGCTCGTCTCAGCAGTGGGCCATGTTAGAGTGAAAGCTCGAGTGTTGGTACCAGGATCGCATAACAATGTAGGAGATCGTTCCTTTCCAGTAGTGGGGCATGTATGGGTAGTAGCAGATGTTAGTCTTACCTTCATGTCAGCCAACGTGTGTCCGACCGTATCAGCCTCTCTCAACAGTGCCATTAAGTGTGCCAGCTTAGCCAGCGAGCTTCTATGGCGTTCTAGAAGCTCTAGCAGCTCGTTCCATCGTTGTAGCACGGCTTGTTCTGTGCGGGAGACCGCTTCAGCTCCATGGTAGTTCTCTCTGACAAGCTCAGCGGCCATAGCTGACAGATCTTCGAATCTCTCCGTTCTGTGACGAAAGAAGAATTCTTTAAAACTGTCTTGGTTTTAAAAGAGGATAAGGTACCTTAAGGTTACCTTATCATCATCATTTAAGCCAAAATACGTCCACTGCTGGACAAAGCCTCAAGGATTTCCACGAAGGCCGGTCCTGAGCCACCCGCTTCCATCGCTTTTCGGCGACCTTAACCAGGCCGTCAGTCCTCCGTGTGGGAGGCCTACCAGCACAGCGCTTTCCGGAACTCGGTCGGACTAACAAGGCAGTCTTAATACTTCTTAAGTGGCAATGGGCACATAGCTCGCAGGAGTGTCACCTATGGGGCAGAAAACTCATCGTAGGCCTCCCACACGGTCGACCGACGACCTGGTTAAGGTCGCGCCAAAACAATGGATACGGGCGGTCTTCGTGGAAATCCTTTGGGGGTGCCTATGTCCAGCACTGGACGTCTCTTAGGTGAAATGATGATGATAATAAAAATTGACCGCCACACCAACATTTAAACATAAATACCTGGCAAGGATGTCAGCGGATATGGCTTCGTGTTTCTTCACCGTGGCGTCCACTTGGGCCAAGTTGGACCCGTAGCGAGGGTCTGACAAGACCTGGATCATCTCCTTAAGGTACCCCTTACGGAGGACGGACTGTGGGGAGAGAAAACGAAATCAAAAACTGGAAAGAAAGTTATAGGAAAGTTCATCGCTCGTTTGAACAGAGGCCAGATGATAACAGTATCTGCAACTCTAGAATGTATGGGATGACAAAACCCTGTGCCGTCCCGTCTGGCCAGCGTGGCATAGTAGACAAATTGGGATTTTTTAGGGAAAAAACAATACCCATTGCTGGCCTCCTTAGATAGGAGGGGTCCTATCTAAGGAGGCCAGCAATGGGTATTGGTATGGGTATGTGACTGTACAGTTCGTGGCTGATACCGTGTGCTGACGGATTAAAAATACATTATGTCACCAACCCATTTCAAACTGAGGGACGGAGAGTCTGAGACTGTCTTAAGAGTCGACGATAGGAAATGACAAAGAAAATCAAAGCCGCGAGAGACAGAAATCTTATAAAGACACATTTTTTTAAATTATTTCGCTGGGGAAATGCTTTATGCATACCGCCACACCTCGGGGATGGGGTCGGCGATTGTGTGGGACTCAGGAAACGACTCGTCTACCCACTAAAACCCCAGCGGTATACACACACGACACGCTTGGGGCGCCACAGGTTCGCGTAAACGCAATCTACTGTGACGCCCCTTGTCACGACACCCTGTGCCAACCCACTTGGTTAGCGAGGCACAGTAGGCTAATAAATAAATAAATATCCTTGGACATTTCACACAACGCCATCTCGTGCCAAGCTAAGCAACTTAATGCTCGTGTTATGGTAACGAGATGGATGATAAACTACTTATATACATTTTTTTTTAAATACATACATATTATAGATAGAAAACACCCAGACCCGGAACAAATACTTGTAGGTCGTACAAATATTTCTTCCGTGCGGGCAAGCTAACATCATGTCAAAGGGGACTTCAATAGAATATAGCTAGTTTGGGGCACTTTCTTTCATTGTGTGGACAATATAGCAAATAACTCACCTTAGTATTGAACTTATAATTGAGTTGCTCCAATCTTTGTTGGCGAAGCAATTCTGTCCTCAAGGCGATTTCCCTCGCGTGCTCAGCCTAGACAGAAATAATTAAAAAAATATTATAATATGTCTAAAACTATTTAGACAATTTCTAAAACCATTTAGACTATGTCTAAAACTACCAAAAATGAAACCATTAAATTTAAACTTAAAAGAAAAGAATTAGATAATTTGCAGTAAATGTATATCACTACATAGTATAAAACAAAGTCGCTGTCGTCTGTCCGTCCCTATGTATGCTTAAATCTTTAGAACTACGCAACGGATTTCGAAGCGGTTTTTTTAAATAGATAGAGTGATGCTAGAGGAAGGTTTTTATGTATAACCCACCCCCGCTTTGCACGGGCGAAGCCGGGGCGGGCCACTTGTATAATATATTTAGAAGAATTAATTTGAATGAAAGACATTACACAATATTTATTTTTGTGCAGGTACGTTCGTGGGCTCATGCACAACACTTTGCTGAAGATGATCACATGATCAAATGCATAGTTACGATTCTATAAAGGACATATCGACGAACATTCATATTCTTATATTGTCTGAAATAAATCTGCTATGAAAGATAAAAAAGAAGAAAATGAATTGCAAAACAAATTATTAATACAAAATAAAAGTGCGTCTTTTTTACTATTCTATACAAAAAACCACGTTAACAAGTAACGAGTTTTTTTATTGTAGCTGGGGAAATGCTTTATGCATACCCTGGGGAGAGGTCGGTGATTATGTGGGGCGCCACAAGTTCGCGTAAACGCAGTCTACTGTGACGCCCGGCGTGGTGCCCGCTACGTGGGCAAGCGACTATCAGAGAGGGCGTCCCGGTACACTGGGACGCCCTCAGTCACCGAGGCTTTCGTCGGTGGCGGTTCCCCCGAACCACCACCGGCCTCTCAGGCGAGGGCAGAAGGGGCCCGCACCGTCACGAACCCCCCTCCACCCCTGCCTCGCGGTCCGCGGCGCGGGTCAGCCGGAGCTCCCTCTTTTGCGACCCGCCCCGCTGGCCCCTTCTGCGACATAACGGCCCCGCAGAAGGAGTCCCGTCAGTCCTTGGGCCGGCGCCAACCAGAGGAGATAGATTTTACCTGTTCCAATTTCTGCCAGGCCCTCTCCAGGTCCTGGGGGAGTTGCCCTTCCAATGGAGCCCACGCTTCGCCGACCAAACTCTTTTGCATTGTGTTGATGTGGAAATACAACGCCTCGATTTCCGAACGTTCTTTGTACCTAAAACAATTGTACAACAAAATTCAAAATTCACGTTCGCCATTAAGATGGCGAACAGGTGACAGATTCGCAAAAAAGAATAGCGATGTGAAGTGGCGGACAACAAAGGGCCTAGAGAAGCACCCTGTGGTGTTCCATTTAAAAAAACTGCATAAACGCAAATTTGTATATCTTACTTGGGCGGTTTCTCCACAGTTCTATACTGCTTGAATGCCAGCAATAGCCGCTGGATCCCATCCAATGAGTTGGGTAGATCCCTGCCATTGAGCTCCTGAATCTTCAGGCGGATCCATTCCAGCAGTGCTGATACAAGCTTGCTGTAGTCTCCCTTGCGACTGTCACAGTCCATCATTTGACCGATTATCTGTGAAAGAACCAACGCTACTGTATCTGGAGCTGTTCTATAGGGTGGAATTCCAGATTACAGAATGATGCAGCCACGTTTAAAAGTACCAGGCTCTCATAACCTTAGTAATGGTAATTTAGAACTAGAACGGGTGATACTACTACAGACGCATTAAAGAGTACCAGGCTCGCATAACCTCAGTGGAGGTCACTTAGAACTTGACCGGGTCAAAATCAAAATGTCATGCCAGCACCAGCGAGCGGGTAGTACTCCGCTGTCAGGAGAGTATCTTTAAATAACCCAGAGACACTCACACAGTCTATATTAGAGAAACATGTAAAACTTATAACACCGCTCTTATTGTCGCTGGTTAAATAGAGACATGAGAGTGACTCACGTTGGCGATCCTTCTGCCGCTCTTCTGCTCATTCTTCATCCTGGCGAAGGTGTGATAGTAGCTGGCCACGTATGTCATCACCGACTTCTCATCAGGACGTGTGGTGTCTACATCTGAAGAGGAAAAAAAAATTGAATAAGAAAGCTAATATAGTGTCACCACCATCCACCACCGTTCCATTGTGAGGGTGTTGTAAGAGTCGACAAAATAAATGACAAGGCCGAAAACCGCCGTGTGGGGACGTGGCAGAATATTACACTTCCCCACCGCACGCTGGGAAATAAAGAGTGTTGTAACAGTCAACAAAACCCAGCAAGCTTGGTGGCAGGATCTAATGGTCTACCACCCTCACATCTAAGCAGTTTTACTATGTTTCGTCGTTTGTATGTGACATCCGGTGCCCGACAGGGCATTTTCTTGAATTGCCTGCTCCATATTGGACCTTGACGTTGCTTTCCATCACGCAAGCCTAGGGTCAAAGGCATTCAAGTCACTGATAAAAAAAATAAAAAAATCCTAGGTGCAAAAGAAGAGAACCTTGATACGAAACCCTGTGCCAAACAGTCTGGCACAGTAGGCTAATTACCTTTCCTGCGATGGGAGGAGGCTTAGCCGTGGGTCATTTAAGGGCTGTGTAGTAGTATGCACTTACCCTCGGCGTCCAGCAGGCGTGGTATCCCCAGGTGTTTGTGAGCCATGTCGAAGGCATGGTTCAGGGTCTCTACGTGGTCAGTTGTTGGCACCTCATGCCAGAGGAACAGGTCAGGCCTGAACAAAAGGAATTAATAAATAATAAATATCCTTGGACATTTCACACAACGCCATCTCGTCCCAAGCTAAGCAACTTAATGCTTGTGTTATGGTAACGAGATGGATGATAAACTACTTATATACATTTTTTTTTGTAAATACATACATATTATAGATAGAAATGACACCCAGACTCCGAGCCAGTGCCTCTGGTTCAGACAAAGACACTTGCCCGACCCGGGAATCGAACCCGGGACCCGTTGATCCAAAGGCGGCACATCTAACCACTAGACCAACGAGGTAATTAAATTATATATAATTTGTCCGTGGGGTCCTAGCGCTATAAGCCATTTTAAGGAAATAGCAAAACGGTTAGTCGACGTCACAGGAGACCGAAGAGCTGGCAGCTACCTCGGACAAAGTCATCAGTCTAGCGATTCAAAGGGGGAACGCTGCCAGTATCTTCGGAACCTTGCCTAAAGGGACTCCTTTCAATAAAATATTTAAATAGTTATTATAATTATACTAGCAACCCGCCCCGGCTTCGCACGGGTGCTATGTTGAACCTGTAAATTTCAGTGTTTCTCTACAAAATTATGAATTTATTATACCTAAAAAGCTTCCTCTTGAATCACTAACTATAAAAAAATATATATACATCACTACATAGTATAAAAAAAAATCCATGTTGTTTGTCCGTCCCTATCTATGCTTAAATCTTTAAAACTACGCAACTGATGTTGAAACAGTTTTAAAAAAAATAGATTTGAGATTGAGATATTGTTCACCATAAAGTTTGAGGGTAGGTCATGGTATTTGTACTGACCTGTGAGCGTGAATGAGGGCGTTGAACCCAAGACCTGACCGCCAAGAGTCGGTAAAGTTGTGGATATGGACGCCATGGTAACCGCTCGTCTTCCGTTGACACCAGAGCAGAAGAGCGTCTTTCGCGGACTTCTTCTCAGAAGACTCATTTTCTTCGTCCTGGGGAAAAAAAAACAGGGTCAGACGCAGTGTATGTTTAGGACCGTAAGGGAAGGGCCGAAAGTACGGAATCGCTTGGCCAGAATCTTTACGATATCACCTTCACTGTTATGCGACCCTGGTATCAGCATACAAGCTAGGAATCACAACAATGTCACCAACTAATACCATCTCCAACCAAGAGTTGGCGACGGAGTTCAGCCCCGATGACGAGGTGGAGAAGGAATTGAGGCATAGTGATTGGAAGAGACTGGAGCAGGCTACGGAAGAGAGAGGTAACTCTTACGTGTTTATGATGCCCTAGTACTGATAGAATTTTACTAGGGTTGCTCTCAAGCTTTCTGCCATCCCGATCAGCCAAAAGATGTCCACTGCTGGACATAGGCCTCCCCCAAGGATCTCCACAAAGGCCGGTCCTAGGCCGCCCGCATCCACTGCTTTCCGGCGACCTTATCAAGGTCGTCAGTCCACCGTGTGGGAGGCCTACCAGCACTGCGCCTTCCGGAACACGGTCGCTACTCGAGGACTTTTCTGCCCCATCGGGCGTCGGTCCTGCTCGTGTAGTGAACGCAAGCCAAAATGTCACTATGTTAGAGCTATTGATCTCTACGTGTATGTAGACATAAGAGTATAGATTAGATTAGTTGTCAAGCTGTCTAGCTCTATTCTCTCTGCGTGGACGACGCGCTTTAAGTTTGGCAATCCTGTGGGCTATGTCGGTGACCCTGGTTCGCCTGCGTATCTCCTCATTTCACAGATTGACAGATATAAAAATAGACAAATGTTACCACTCACCACGTCAATTTCAATCTCCTGGATTTGGAAACGCAGGATTATCGTCCAGATGAGACCGAGGATCAGGCGAGGGTTGCCGTCCACGATGTCTTCAGCACCAATTGACTCCAAACGGACCTGAAACAACACACATGTAATAAGAACGACTTCAAAATCTATGTAAATACTAGCGGGTTTTTATTTTTTTCTTACAATTAGTATGTAGCAGTTAGTATGTAGTATGTGAAAGAATTATAAAAATCGGTCCAGTACTTTTTGAGCCAATTCGTTACAAAAATACATACAAATCTTTCCTACTGATAGATTAATGAATAATAAGACGAACAAATATTACAAACCCGCGACATGCTTACATCCTAATCTAAATCAACTTTGAAGTCAATTTAAGTCAGCACTGACTTCAATTGGTTCCATATTTTTCGCTTTTACCTCCTTATTCGGATGTCGATTCACAAAGTGGTCACAAGGCTATTATTTTTAACAAAATCTTAAATGCAACAAAATCGTCAAAATTTTACCGTGTTATACGAAACAAATTATTTTTGAGACTACTACTACTAAACTTAAAAAAAAAAGTACACAAACATGAGATTCACAAACACAAATGACACCCAAACTCAGCGCAAGTGCCTCTGGTTTACACAAAGACACTTGCCCCTTTCCGAATCCATCCGGGAACAACACCCTGCTTACACCCAAATGAAGATAAAGTCGTGACGATACAGTACATTTAATACTAGTTGGTTCACTAGCACTCAGACGAAGAAACCTTGCAATGATTTATGAGGCTTCATTCAAATATGCATAGGTTATGCAAGCGCCTTGGAAAATCTAGCTTGGCGTTTCGTATCGCTTGAAGACTGATCTAATCAAAATCAAAACTCATTTATAGATGTTTCATTTTTTCAATATCTTTGCAAATTGCAGGTTGCTTTTTACAAAAAATATAGTTAAAAAAAACACCCTTTAATAGCAATCGAAATATAAAGTAGAAAATAATTTAATAAAGTAAAAAAGGGTGGGGTGCTTAATTATCTATTAAATCATTTAGGCGCAAAGGGATGATCATCCAGCCAGACGAGGTGTGATGTCTGGCTAGGGGTCGCTGCGCCTAACCCCCCATAGTTGTAGTCGGGGATATCTTAACCTTGCGAATTGCTCTTGAAATTTCGCTATCGCGGTGTAGGACTTTTTCGTAATTATCGCATTTGTAGGCGATATTTCTTGATGCAATTAGTTCAGATTTTTCGGGTAAATGGTGTAAAGTATGTAGCATGCGGTCGCTACAATCACTTTTTAGTTTTTTTTCTGATTTTTTAGATAATAAAAAGAAATCATATAACTTAGTATTGTATTGTCAACGGCCCTTGACACCTGTGAAAATGTTCAAGTTAATAAGACTCCTAATAATAGGTGAAAATGAAGTATAGAGATTCCGTTACTTACATGCATACAGGTCAAACTAAAGTAAAAACTAAAAGCGTTTTAAAAAGAAAAGACGCGGGGCTTTGGCGACCCTGTGATGGTGTAATTATGATGTGCTCCAGAACGGAATGGGTGGAGAAATTTCTAGAATACTAATTGCGCTGCCAATCAGTCAACTATCAGTAGAAAAATAGCTGTAAAATTATGGTACTACTGCACCTTGTCCTTTACTTTTATCAACTCATATCTTATCTTACGCTAGCTTCTAACATACAACGGTACTTATATGTATATTATGTACCAATAGATTGTCTTCGTAACACACTGATTTATTTTCTTAAAACATACTACTCGAAATTAAAAATCTATTAATACACGTTGGCTCATCTAAGCTTGACACGTCAATATACATTTTACAATTTACCACCGGTTTGGAAGGCTATTTATTCTACAGAGAAGAGCCGGCAAGAAACTATGTAGTTGCTTCTTTTAAATCGCCATTTTTGTATACAAATACTAGGGATGACATACGGTTTACCATAAATTACTAAGGAGAATTGGAATGGTCTACGGAGGGCGAATGGCATCTCTTATGCATTTATGATGTCCTGGTACCATCGGGTAGGAGCGTCGTAAAACTGGAAAATTTCCCTCACTAATTTGGTGGAGGCCCGACTCAGCAGTGGGTCGTTTATAGATAGTAGCTAAAAGATCATCATCATAATGAGCGCCATAAAGCTCCATCTAGCAGAGAGCAACACAGGGTCGATAACCAAGCTAAAATGTACCTTACTATGGTGTGCAGAAAGATCATACTCATATTACAGTTCTCGACCGCCCGGTGCGATAGGAAATCGCCAAACTAAAATAAACCTTACCGAGATATACAAAAAGTTCAATCTCTTATTGCCACCCCCGGCTTCCTACTCTATAGGTATATAATCCAAGGCAATAAAGATCTTACCTTAGTGTGCAGAAAGCTCAAACTCTTGTTGACGTTCTCTATCTTGTGCACCCTCATCCGACCAGAGTTGGGTCTGGGCAGTCTCTCGCCGCTGATGATTTCTAGAAGCTTGAGAAGCCTCCTCCCGTCTGCCAGGTCCACGAACAGGTCTTCTACCTCCATTCGGGCCTGGAAAAGATGGAAAGCTAAATTTAAGAACGACAGTGGCCAGTCTGTTTATAACACCCGAGAATATAATATTTGCCGAAACCTTTGTAAAAAAGCTTAACGCTTTTTAATATTTTGGAATGGTTAGGGAATATTATTTTATTTGGCACTAATTGCTCTATACATATTCAAATAAATAAAATTGGAGTGTCTGTTTATAATATGTAATAAAATAACCACTTTTTACTAGTACTCGTAGTAAATCACAGTACATATACCAAATTATCTTTTTTTTTTTTATTTTGTCCGTCTATTTGTTCCGGCTAACCTCTTAAAACGGCGGGATCGATTTTGACGGGACTTTCACGGATAGGTAGCTGATAATATAAGGAGTAACTTATGGTACTTTTGACTAGCTTCGCCCCCCGGCGTCACCCGCGGGTAACATCGCACCCGTTAGTAAGTATATATGTATAAAAATGAATGTTTGTCTGTGTGTCCTTTAAAGAATCAACGGGTCCCTGGTTCGATTCCGGGGTCGGGCAAGTGTCTTTGTCTACACCAGAGGCACTTTGCTCGGAGTCTGGGTGTCATTTGTGCTCGTGAATTACATGTTTGTTAACTGCCCCCGCGATACAGGTTATACATTGCGCAGGGGTTTCGTTTTTAAAAAAACAATAAAAGAGTCGTTAACTATGCATTTGTTGTGCAGGAAGGTTATTGTACATAAAAATGTCAATTTGTGTAATGCGTTTCGCGGCACAGCAACGCGACTAGTGTACAGCTAGCATGGACGTATAAAAAAAGGCGGACGGAGCTCTGGCTAAGACAAAAGTGAGACGCCAAAATGGCGGCAGCTCTGTATGTGTGAGTTAATTTTGGGGTTGCCAAGATACACAAAATTTTGCAATAAAAACATGGTTAAAACATAAAAAAAAAATTGTTCCAAATTGTTATGTTTAACTTTAACATCCTAAATGCTGAGTTTTTTTTTATAATAACGTCTTTTAAATTTTTATATTACTACTATACTTTTACTTTTTTATAATAACGAGATGTGTTGAAAACGATTCTAAATTAAAAGAAATGCTTTCATTACCAAAAATTTTTTTGTTATAATATATTTATGTTGCCTAACTATAATTTATTGCGCACCTCTTGAGAAGCACTGGTATTAAATGGTACAGTGACAGGAACTGTCTTGTACCACGTGTCTTGACTCAAACAAATATTAAAACAAAATAAAGCACTGGGGATTAAAATAATGTATGATTAAGTTTACGATTCGACGACACGGTTGGCGCAGTGGTTGAGCGATCGACTGCTGGGCAGCATGTCGCGGGTTCGATCCCCGCACGGAAGAAATATCTGTACGACCTACAAGTATTTGTCCCGGGTCTGGGTGTTTTTCTATCTATAATAAGTATGTATTTACAAAAAAAAATGTATTTAAGTAGTTTATCATCCATCTCGTTACCATAAAACAAGCATTAAGTTGCTTAGCTTGAGACGAGATGGCGTTGTGTGAAATGTCCAAGGATATTTATTATTATTATATACCGACACAATAGCTACAATGTACATTCAAATTTTGAAAAAATAAGCGGCATAGTTTAATTTTTTTTTGTATTATCCATGTCTTGGTAGATTGCTAATTTACCTTTTAAGGTACTGCATAAGTAACAACACGCCGGAGTCCTCCTTTAGTTGTTTATAAGTCATCCGCATCAAAATATAGACTGCAAATGACACTGTATTTGTTTGGAATCCAATCGTTTTCACCATTACAATTTCTACTAAGTAATTTTAATTCAATCATTTCTCCATACTTAATTTTCCTTAGAAAATCTAGCAAAAGGAATATAAAATAAAATACCCAGTAGTAACTATTAAATAATTAACCATAATAATATATTGATTTTAATAATAAACGAAAATTGCCCACATTTCGGTTAATTTGCACACGTGAATATTGGCAACACTGAACTTAAAATTAATTGTTTTGTTCTAGCAAATACAAATTGATTTTAATGTATATTAACTGGAAATAAGTGATTGAATTATTCATTTACGTATGAAACGTGATTCCTGGATTGTTTTTCTTTCGGTCACTACGGTTTTTACACCATTTTACCACGCAAGACATGATTTATAGTTTTTATTTTTTCGCCGCATATTGCGTCTTTAAGCATCGATGTTCACGCGTGTAATGGCCGACTAATGTGTGAAAGTGTGCGTGCTGGCCTGTACATATAGCTGATCTGGCCGACTATGATGTCACAGTTTTTAGTTAGCGAGACTCTGTCCGACTTTTTTTATACGTCCATGACAGCTAGTAATTGGTAAATTCGCAGTAAGCATCTTCAACTTCTTTTCAGACTACAAATGACCCACTGCTGAGTCGGGCCTCCTCCAAATTCATGGAGGGAAATTAGCCTACTGTGTCCTGTGTGGAAAAATGAATACTCATACTTACTTACTTTTTGCCAGTATGGCAGTTTTCTTACTGTGGCAATTCAAAGATAAGAAGGAGGTCAATGACGGATAGGCGGAGAAGAAGAAGAGGAATCGCTGGTTGGATGATTGTGCTAGATTTTGTTTTTCGGTCTGAATATAATGATTATTTCAATTCGAGTTGTGTAAATTTAAAAATCGCTGGCCGGACGTGTTTCATATGAAGTTTTCCTTCGGCTAGGTTTTCGGTCCTTTTGTCGGGTCTTACGACGCACTTGGAGATGAGGTATCTAATTAAAGAGCAATGAATGAGTTCAATTTATCGCATGTAATGTAATTAAGGGCTGTTAACCTTAGTGGGTCAGACATTATAAATCCATCGCACATCGATAACTTGACACATTTATAGGTTAAGATCCTATAATGTACATGTTGTTATCTTCTTCATTTATCTATACAAATAAATAATATTGGAGTGTCTGTTTGTAATAATAAAATAACCACTTTTTACTAAATGCTTAAGTACATATAGATTTTTTTCTGTCTGTCTCTTTGTTCCGGCTAATCTCTGGAACGGCTGCACCGAACGGATTTTGACTTCATAAGCTACTTTTTTAGACTAGCTTCGCCCCGGGGCCTTTCCCGCGGTAAGTCAATAACCGCGGCTAACATCGCGGGGCGAAGCTAGTATGAAGGAAATCTTGATCGGAAACCCTGTGCCAACCCGTCTGGCCAGCGTGGCACAGTAGGCTAATAATTGGTATCGCGGGGGCAGTTTCCAAACACGAAATTCACGAACACAAATGACACACAGAATCGGAGCAAGTGCCTCTGGTTTGCACAAAGACACTTGCCAGATTCCAGAATCGAACCCGGGACCCCGTGATCCAAAAGCGGCACATCCCTTCACGTAACTGAACCCAGCAGTGGGTTATCAACGAGTTAAGTAGTAGCAATAGTAGTAGTAGTAATAAAAATTTGACGACTAGGTTGATCTTGTAATTTCCTTTGTCGGCTCTTACGACACCCTCAGAATGGAATGGGGTGGTGACACTATGTATTATAAATCCATCACCACACAGAAGAGTAATGTTATAACTTCAAAGCGGCGTCTAAAATTAATTAAGCGCGTTTATCTCGTGTTTTCTAATACAACAGAGTTAGTTTTATCAAATGACCTTAAAAGGATGATGTCATTTTGTATGCGTTCATAATAAAATTATTATTAATCATAATTTCAGCTAATAGACATCCACTGCTGGACATAGGCCTCCCCCAAGGATTTCCACGAAGGCCCGTCGAGTCGTTGGACGGTGGACGTCCACCGTGTGGGAGGCCTACCAAAACTTTTCTGCCCCATCGGGCGTCGGTCTTGCGAGCTATGGCCCTGCCTGTGGGTGCAATCCTGTGGGTTATGTCGGTGACCTTGGTTTGCCAGCGTGTCTACTCACTTCTAATTCGATCTCACAGGGAAGCTCCGAGCATAGCCCTCTCCATTGCCCTTTGGGTGACTTTGAGCCTTCTGATGGAGCCCATCATAATTATTACACGTCACCACGTGGACCGTGGTGACGGATTTAAAATACATTGTGTCACCACCCCATCCCATCCCGAGGGTGTCGTAGAGTAGACAATAAAAAAATGACAAGGCCGATAATCTTGAAGGAAAACTTGATACGAAACTGCCAACTATCTGCCCAGCGTGACACAGTAGGCCAATTACCCTCCATTTGCATATTCTATGGGAATTGGGAATCATACTTTCGATTGGTATAGAATTTGTCTGATAAACAAACGAAGTGAAGTGAAAGTGAAATGGTAATATTTTTTTTTTCAGATCCTGGCCAGGATTTTTTCAGGCAACCCATTTTTTATGTTTTTTAACATTCAAAATCAATACATATTATAAAACAAAGTCGCTATCACCTGTCCGTCCCTATGTATGCTTGAAACTATACAACGGATTTTGAAGCGATTTTACTTTAATGGATAGTGATTCAAGAGGAATGTTTATATGTATAATACTTGCATAATTGCACCCGTGCAAAGCCGGGGCGAGTCGGTAGTGTGTAATAAAATATTTTTCATCCATTAAACATATCGGTGAAGGTAGTGGTATAACGGGATCTTAGACTTCTATAGTATTATTCATAACTATGTTAACACAATATATATAATAACTATGTTTAAACGGGTAAATAATCAATTTGCAGGCACTGACACACCGCTTTAAATAGAAACGTTACCGTATATTTTAGTCATGCATACGAAGATTGTATTATTCTAGGTATATTCAATGTTGTTGTTCAATGATAGTAATGCATTTATTATTAACTAGCGCCCCGCCCCGGCTCCGCACGGTTGCAAAGATGAACCAATTTATTGGAACGAAGTTTTGGAACGAAGTTCCTTATCGCGCGTTGTGAAAGGGGGCTAGACGGAAAAAAAATATTCCGAAAAGTTGTCACGACACAAAAATTCTTACGAAAAGTTGTCACGACACTTTTTGCTATAGTATGTATGCTCTGTCTCTCTCTCTCTCTTAAAGAAAGCAAGCCAGATATTTTCATTTCTATTTCGCATTGAACAGTGTGGTGTCGCGACGATTATTTTTGTTGAGTGTATACAGGTTTTTTGTTAATAATAAATAATAAAATAAAATTTTATTACTATCCTCCACTAATTAATCGAAAGGAACTTCGTTCCATCCGGGTGTCCCTTGACACCTCTCAAGTTTTTTAGTATTTCTCTATAATATTATGGATGTATTAAACTTATAAACCTTCCTCTTGAATAACTCTATCTATTAAAAAAATCCGTTGCCTAGTTTTAAAGATTTAAGCATACATAGGGACGGACAGACGACAGCGACTTTGTTTTATAATATGTAGTGATAGTGATGACTAGCGGCACGTCCCGGATTCGCAAGGGTGGACATTTATTTTTTCTTGCAATTAAAATAGCCTATAATAATAAGTGATAATGTAGCACTCTAATGGTGAAAGAATTTTTAAAATTGGTCCAGTACTTTGTTGCCTAATCGTTACAAACACTAATGGCCTCCCTTTTAAAAGACAGACTGACTAGTTAATTTTATACTATATCTACTACTACTAGTAGTCAGCCCATATATCACCCACTGTTGAGTCGGGCCTCCTCCAGTTACACGAAAGATAATAAGCTTAATGTGCCACCCAGGCCAGACGTGTTTCGTATCAAGCTTTCCCTTGCAGCTAGGTTTTCGACTTTGTCTTTGCCTTCTCTCATCTCCCACGACACCCTCAGGATGGAAATAGGCGGTGACACCCGTATTCTTAATCCGTCACCACATCACTACATAGTATAAAACAAAGTCGCTGTCGTCTGTCCGTCCCTATGTATGCTTCAATCTTTAAAACTACGCAACGGATTTTGAAGCGGTTTCTTTTAATAGATAGAGTGATTCGAGAGGAAGGTTTACATGTGTAATACATCCATAATATTGTAGATAAACACTGATAAATTTAGAGGTTCATCATCGCACCCGTGCGAAGCCGGGGCGGGTCGCTAGTAGTGTATAAAAGACATCTGCTACTCCGAAAATAAAGAAAAGTGGCGTGACGCCATACAGTACCTTTTGCAGGAATGAATTGACCCATTTTGTGAAGGTTTTCTTCTGTATATGCAGTCGTTCTTCTTGCAGGGCCTTGATCCGCCCTTGCTCGAACTTGAGGGCGTCTTCGCGCTGCGTCATATTCGTTCGCTGTTGGACCGCCGTCGCGTACCCACCGGGCTCATACTGCGACCCTGGAGAAGAAGGAGAAATACAGATTAAATAAAGCGCGGGAAAACCCTTCATGTTTTGTTGAAGCTATTGTACCTATCTGTTTTTTTATAATTTATGCAATCCTTTCTGTTGAGTGGTCCCGTTTCGGTGCCTAATTATAGGCCTCCCGTGTTTATAAAGATTTTATCATCATCATCATTTCAGCCAAAAGACGACCTGATGAATTTTTGTTTTTTTTTTTTGCTGGGGATATGCTTTATGCATACCACCGCCCCTCGGGGGTGGGGTCGGCGATTATGTGGGACTCCGCAAACGACTCAAACTGGACATAGGCCTTTCCGAAGGATTTCCACAAAGGCCGGTCCTGGGCCGCCCCGCGTACGTCCCGCCGATACCTGAATTTGTGTTGTGCGCAGCGTAATACAGAGCGGCCATAAAGATTGGCACAGACTGTATGTGCGTTTAAGTGTAATGTTTATTTTAATTAAAGTATTTCATATAATAATAAAAAAAAAATATTAATATTCTGCTTTATATTAACTATAAGTGTGGCAAAATTTAAAAATACTCCTCTACTCCGTCCGGGCAATTTTTGTGAAACGGGGTAAGAAGTTTTGGCTCCACGTAATTATTTATAGAAATACTAGCTGACCCGGCGAACTTCGTTCCGCATTATAAATATTTAAAACAAAAAGAAAGTTGGACATAGGATACCTGAGATTTTTATCCCATCCGTATAAAACCTACTTTAACAAAACGCAACTGACAGCGAAACGTTATGTTGTCTATAGATTAATATGGCCGAAAATTTGACAATTAGAAATTTTGAATTCGACTTGTTTATATTGTTGTAATTCACATAATATCTTTATAACTTGTAGCCTATGTGTTATTCTGATGTATAAGCTATATTATTGTAAAGTTTCATTAAAATCCATACAGTAGTTTTTACGTGAAAGAGTAACAAACATCCATCCATCCATCCATCCATCCATCCATCCATCCATCCATCCATACTTACAAACTTTCACGTTTATAATATTAGTAAGATTAGACAAAAAATAGAAATACGTATCTGGCAGTCCGGGGCAGGTCAGGAGTTAGTAATGATGGATCAAGGACCCCTGACATTAAGATGCCTATACATATTAAAATTACCTAAATACGTACCATAACGTCTCGCAGGCTGATAGTCCTGATATGAATATATGCTGACGTTGCTTAACTGCCGCTGCATTTTTCTGTAGCGGCAACACTGTTATTCAGTTCTCATAGGGATGGTAGCACTGACTAGTTATTTTTTTAGTCTGACAACACAGGTGTCATGGGAAACGCGCGCTGTAATATTTCAAATACCGAACTGCAGTTTCCAATTTCGAATGCTTGACTATGTTGATATTTTGACCTTATGAATTATTTCTTTTAATAAAAGAAATGTGTTTCGTCATTGTAATCATTTCAGCTGATTATTGACCCGCTACCGAGTTACCTCCTCATGGAGCCCAACTCGGTAGTAGCCAAATTACCCACAATTTGGCTAAAACGACGTCCCATTAAAACATTCTCATAACCCAAATTTGTTAAAGAAAATGAACCTAATTTTATGCGATTTAACCCCATTCTATTCAGAGGGTGTCGCAAGAGCCGACAAAAGGAAATGACAAAGCCTATAATCTAGCCACAAGATAAGTAAAAATTGATACGAAATCCTGTGCCAACCAGTCTGGCCAGCGTGGCACTGTAGGCTAATTACTACTCAGCCCATAAAAGACCCACTGCTGAGTCGGGCCTCCTCCAATTACATGGAGGTAATTAATTTGGAGGGCAATTACAAGGCCGTGTAATTGGAGAAGGCCCCACTCAGCAGTCAAACTCAAACGGAACTTTATTTGCGTAGGTTTTATCACAAAACTTTTATAAATGGTCATATTTAAAATTACCATCATCATCGTAGGGGCTGTCCTTTAATCACGTGAGGTTTGAAAGGGGGGAGGGATCAAGCAAAAATCACGAAATATCACAAGGGGGGGGGGGGTATAGTAAGATATCACGTGTATTTATTTTTTCGTCAAACGCGTGATTTTTATTCCGAAAAGTGGTGCATGAAAGATTCTTTGCAGGTACTAAAAATACACGTGATTTCAAATGGGGGGTGGGGGGCTAGTCTTAAACCTCACTACGGATCACCATGGGGGTAGGAGGGGTAAAAAAATGTTTAAAAAAAACATCACGTGATTAATGGTCAGCCCCTTACGGCCCCTGTCCCACGCTAGGTGGTAGTCTCCATACACACTATCAGTCGTCATATCTACAGTCTGCCATTATTGGGCTGAGTAGTAGAGAGTAGATTTGTGGCCTACGCACACCGGGACGGCATGGCAAGGGATTAATTTTTTTGCTAAGGGACATTCAAACGTATCGTTAAAGAAATACGACACAAATTGCTATGCTTTAAAAAAAGCAAATTATATCCCTTTCGATCCCAAGGCATTATTTTGGCATGCCGTCTCGGTCTGCGTAGGCCCATGGGGGTCGTTCCGGAGATTAGCGAGTACATTCAAACAGACTCTCTCTTTATGATATTCGTATAGATCTACATATGCATCGGAGCGTAAAATAAAGCGTATACGCAAAATAACGGGTACAGGTCACGGCATGCGCGCAAGCATTGACCAGACATGGGTAATTATTACGCTAACTAATTACACAACGATCGCTAACTGTTGTATAAAACCGGTAGCGACGTGCGGCGGGACGACCACTTCCATTTGATATGGTTGAGGGGATCGATGGCTGAACAGGTGCTCTTTGGGGTTGGTCGGCACTGGATTCAAGACATATTATTTCAATTTGAACTTGTTGGCGACCCACAACCTCTTTGGTCTTTTTTTATATACTCTTTTATTATAATTTGAAATAGTGTTCTTTTTTAGTGTTATTCTGTTCTTGTCAGTCTCTTGTAAAAGGTCGTAAGATGTGCGCGTGCCAATAAAGTGTGTTAATATTGTGCCACAACATGTTTATTTAATAAGCCCCGCCAACCTTAGTTCTCGTCCTTGACAGAACTATTCTTTTTTTTTAATTTTCGATACCTTATGGAACTACGATCGTTATGTTCTATGTACACGGTCAAACAAAGACAAGCCCACTAAGTTTCTTCTGTCTTATGTTGTCCTAGTATAATTTATTTCCAAATAACTGGACTACTAATTGATTGGAGAACGTTGGCGTATTTTTTTTTATTTTATCGTCGTTCATCTAAGGTGGAGCAGGCAATTCAAGAAAATGCCCTGTCGGGCACCGGCTCTCGCATACACACGACGGAACACAGTAAAACTGCTTGGCGCCGGACTTTGATATGAGCCCGGCTGGGTGGCTAGCTACCACCCAGCCGGGCGGACCATTAGATCCTACCACCAAGCAAGCATGCTGGGTTTTGTTGACTTTTACAACACGCGTCCCCACACGGCGTCTCATCAACCAATCGCGCGGGTTACTCCCATCTCCGTCAATAAAGAGACACAAAAGGCGGTTGTTGGACTTCTCTCGATTTCGTTGGTATTTATTATACCTCTACTTTTGACGAAAAATTACTGTCATGTCGTTAACTCATTATCATTATTTCAGCCAAAAGACGTCCACTGCTGGACATAGGCCTCCACAAAAGCAGGTCCTGGACCGCCCGCGTCCATCGCATGTCGTTAATTATGAAAATTTAATATCCTTTGTAACCCTTTTTAAGTTAGCGCTGACGTTAAAAGATCCATTGTTACCATCAAGGCCGGCCGGATATTGTCCTTAGTACAATTAACATTAAATGAACAGTTTACGACTGATTAGTCCGTCCTTTCCACCCTGACGGTCTCGTAAGAGATGACAGGAAGTCAGACAGGAGAACAGCAAAATCAAAACTCATTTAATCAAGTTGGCTCATTATCAACTCTTTTGACAAGTCAAACAATAAAATTTAAAATTTACCATTTAAATTTAAATATTTACCATGTACCACGTTCGTTCGGAATGCTGCTCTACAGAGAAGAACCGGCAAGAAACTCTGTAGTGGCTCTTTTTAAATCGCCATTTTTAGGTACAAGACGCAAAGGGCCAAAAATCAGCTAGATCTAGTCAACAATAGTATCTTCTAATGCCCGAGCCAAGCGACCCCCAGCAACGGCACCTGTTCACAAGCATGACGCATGCAAGCAATAGCAGCTTGCCACAAGTTTGTGCAAATCTCGGAGAATAAGGCTAGTGGAGTGGTCTCAATGTCGAGACCTGTAATTTGGTATCAGACAAAAATGTTAACAATAGTAGAAAGATCGATTGTACTTAACAAGTACTAATTCTCAGCCCGTAATTGACCCACTGTTTGAATAGTTCTTGTAATAGTTGAAAATATTTTGTGCGCATGCCCGAACTTCCGTCATGTTTTTCGGGCACTTTATTTAAAAATGTGATGTGTGATACTGCTTGTTGCATAGCCATAGTTATGAAAAGTGCCCGAAACTGTCATACTGCTGCGTTTTTGATGGCGGACGCGCCTGCGCTATGCGAACTTTAAAAAGGCCTGTGGCTTGCCAATACCTAATACGAATTACAAAAAGCGCGGGCGAATTGACAGATGACATTTACTTTTTTAATCATAAAGAGAAACATATGATTGATAAAGCACCGGTAATAAACGTACAGCCGCGTGGTCAATGACCAGAGGCCCACGCGATAATTGCTGTCTAGCAGTTATGTATGCGTGAAATCAGAAAACTAAACTGTTATGTGGAATGTTGGCCGAAATTACCTGTGAGAGCTCTGAGGCATTCAGAATTAGACTGTTTATCTGTCTTTGTTTTTAAAAACTTGTATTCTGTGTGTTGACGGATTTTGGATACACACAGCCCCATTCCATGCTGAGGTTGTAGCAAGACCCGACAAAAGGTGAATAACTTTTGTCGGGTGAAAAATGACAAGGCCAATAACCTGGCCGCAAGAGAGGGAAAACTTGATACGAAACCCTGTGCCAACCCATCTGGCCAGTGTGGCACAGTAGGCTAATTACCCTTTATGTAATGAAGCAGTGGGTCATCTAAGGGCTGAGTAGTAGTGGTTGTACCCTCACATCTAAGTCCGGTGCCAAGCAGTTTTACTGTGTTCCGTCGTGTGTATGTGAGAGCCGGTGCCCGACAGGGCATTTCCTTGAATTGCCTGCTCCCTTAGACCCTGGCATTGCTTTCCATCACACAAGCATAAGGTCAAAGGCATTCAAGGCACTGATAAAAAAAAGACGAGCTATTCTTGACTTTTTCCCCAATGTCACCACAATGGTCAGTCGTTTTAACGAAACCCCTGCACTAGGTATAACCTGTATCGCGGGGGCAGTTTACAAACAGGTAATTCACGAATACAAATGACACCCAGACTCAGAGCAAGTGCCTCTGGTTTAGCCAAAGACACTTGCCCGGCCCGGAATCGAGCCCGGGACCCGTTAATCCAAAGGCAGCACATCTAACCCCTAGACCAACGAAACAGTCAGTTTTATTTGTATAGCTTAACAGTCACGTTTTAGTTCGAACTGTATCTAGACTACGTGCCTTCAAGGCAAAAGGCAATGAGTTTTTTTATTAAATCAGCACACAAAGGAGACTGTTATCGTTCGGTTATTGCACCCAGCTACGAGACGCTAACTGCAACTTTATTTGGCGACGAAAAAATTAAACAAAGTTCAAAAAACGTCTCTCTGCTCAGATGCAGAGAATAAATAAATTAACTCGAAAGTTGGTGCTCTATACTTTTTTAAATATCTAAAATATACAAATTAATGTTTTTGAAAGCGACTCAACAATGTTAAAGTCAAATAATTTATTTTCTAAAGAACACAATGGAAACTTCCAAATTGTCAACACAAGTACAAATTATACAACTATGCTTTGTAAATATTTTAGTTTACCACCAGTTCGGAACGCGACCACTGCTGAGAAGAACTGGTAAGAAACTCAGACGCCTTGTCATTTTTTTTATTCCTTGCGGTCTGAAATTCTGTATGTAAGGTGTGACTGTAGATATGACTGACAGGTGCGTATGGAGACTATCACCTAGATTGTGACTGGTACATAATGGTAATTTTAGATATGAAGATTTATAAGAGTTTTGTTATAAAACTTACGTAAATAAAGTTCCTTTTGCGTTTGAGTACCATTGACTACAATACAATGATATTTATTTCAATAATATTGTTACTGCAAACAGGTTCTTATCAATAAGTTATCACTGTAAAAGTAAATACAGATGATATGGTATGTGGGTGACCGCTCCTTGACGTACCTCTTCGCACCTTGAAACCAAATACACTCAAAGACAGTGTTACCATTTCTCGAAAATATCTCCCCATAAGGCTTTGTTTATTTTAAACTAGATCATAACCGCGACTTCGTCCGCGTTGTATTTAAAAAGTTATTGATCAACACTTTTTAGCAGTCGTTGTCGCGGGAGAGACTAGATGACAGTGGTTTCCAAAAGTGCAAAGAAACAGTTAACTAATGCAAAGCATTCGAGACGTCGGGAATTAAATAATGTAATATACACGCGATAAATAAGTTAAAACGTGTTTAATTTCAATGTGTAATAATCGCGAAAACCTAAGAAGTCATTACATGCATGTACTATCTGTGATATTTTTATTTTATTTTAGTTTTATTGTATACATATTTCAGCGTTGTATTTATTCTAATTTTGGGTTTTTACCTGTACAATAAAGAATTATTATTGTTATTACTACATACTTACTTCAAGTTATTTTTCAGTTCGTCGAGTTTACGATAACTTATAAAAGCTGTATTTGGCGCGAAAAACACTGAAAAATTTAGAAGTCTGCCACAAAAATGTGGGAAATTAATTAATCTGCTCCTGAAGAACGGGGGATGGATGTCAATAAACGTAGCCTAAATTACTCCTTGTTACACCAACTGTCTGCCAGTGAAAGTCCCGTCAAAATCCGTCCAGCCATTTCAGAGATTACCCGAAACTAACAGACGAGGGTTCACAAAGCATACTATGGGCTATGGGCTCCATCAAAAGGCTTTAAGTCACCCAAAGAGTAATGTAGTGGTATGCTCGGAGTTTTCCTGCGAATCAGAAATTACAACATGTACGCAGGAGAACTAGAGCTACCGACATAGCCCACAGGATTGGGCAGGGTACATAGCTCGCAGGACTGAAGCCAGATAAGGCAGAAAAGTACTCGAGTGGCGACCGCGGTCCGGAAAGCTCAGTGCTCGTAGGCCTAGCGGTGGACCGACGACCGGCTTAAGGTCGCCGGGAATTAATAAATATGAGCTCAGAACCGGCCTTCTTGGAACGCCGGTTCTGAGCATTCTGGGCCTTCTAGGTCTAGCAGTGAACGGGTGAAGACTCCACGCACAAGTCTCATAGTCTGCAGATCTCGCTATGCTAACCTACCACAGCACAGAATATAAATTAAAAAACAAAACGTCAATTTGTAGCTTAACTTTGGCATGCCAACTTTTTTACATGCGCAGCATACGCGAATGCTTATAATATGTTAATTTTATGGAGAAAGTAATGGGAACGCGGCCGTGTTGCATCGAGGTATGGGAAAAGCTCCTATAGCCATGCCATTGACAATCCACTACTAACAATTAATTGTACGAAACAGTTGAAAATTAAAAAAAAATATATATATATTTTCAGCCCATAAATGACCAACTGCGGAGTCGGGTCCTCTAGTTACATGGAGGGTAATTAGCCTACTGTGCTATGCAGACCAGATAAGTTGGCACGTGGGTTTTCCTTCTCTTGTGGCTAGGTTATTGGTCTTGTCATTAAATGGGTCGGCTCTCGCCACCCCATTCTATAGGGCGAGTGTCGTTTTAGTCGACTAAAGAAACGAAAGAGGCATACAATCTAACTTAAAGAGAAAGAAAACTTGATGCAAACCCTATGCCAATAAGTCTGGCTAGCGTGGCACAGTAGGGGGCTGTCCATTAATAATGTGATTTTTTTTTAACATTTTTTAACCCCTCCCTCCCCCTTGGTGATATGTGGTGAGGTTTAAGACTACCCCCCCCACCCCCATCAAAAATCACGTGTAATTTTTAGTACCTACAAAGAAGCTTAAACAAGACGCTTTTCGGTTCAGAAATGACACGTTTGACGAAAAATGAAATACACGTGATATCTTACTATACCCCCCTCCTACCCCTTGGTGATGCTTGGTGATTTTTGTCGAACCCCTCCCTCCCCCTTTCGAACATCACGTGATTTATGGACAGCCACTAGGCTCATTTCCCTCCATTGAAAGAGGCCCAATTCAGCAGTGGGTCAAATAAAGACTGGGAATAAGACATTTTATAGAAATGTTAGCCTTTTGCACTAGGTATTTTATAAACTTGAAACATCCCAATAATGAGACGTCTCCAATGGCGACATTATCGTAAACAGATTTAAAACGTTTTTCTTCACGTAATAATATCAAATAATCTGTTAACTAAACGTACACTCTTTGCAAGATACTTTTTTAATTTCAACATTCAAACACGCCTCGCCGCGCCCCCTCGTCGCGTTCATTAGCAATTCAGATTACGGATGCGTTCAGACAAAAATAATTCATAAGTATAAGTAACTCTCGGGCGCATAAATTGACATAATTTCTACTAAGTATTTATTATGGGGGTCGAAAATGGCGCCATATTGCAAGGTATTTAGAATAATAACTGCTGTGACACTAGTAAATCCGCGTGGTGAAGGATTTAGAATACACAATCTCTCCCACATCCTGAGGGAGTCTTAAGAGTCGACTCAAAGAACGCAAGGTCGCTGGCCAGACGGAGGCACAGGGTTTCGTATCAAGATTTTATTCTCTTGCGGCTAGATTTTCGGCCCTATCATTTTCTTTTGTTGGTTCTTACGACACCCTCAGGATAAAATGGCGACACTATATTCGTATGTATTTCTGTCGGAGTTCATAGCGTATTAAATATTGATTCCTAAAATTAAAACATTAAATCTGTAGACGAAATTTGCTAACCAAAATGCACATGGCATTTAAAAATAAACGAAGCCAATTATAGTACATATCAGCCATCTTGAGGCCAAAGATTAGAAAACGGGTTCCCAAGACGCACTAATAATAATAAGGACCACAAAAAATCGCACAATCCATTCACGTGCTCGGTTCCGAGGAATAACGCTAGTGTGTGTGTGTAAAGTTGCAAACATTGGAACCGAGTGGCAAGTTTGACATCGATATAAGGCGGGAGGTTATGTTTGGTTTTAATTGTTTTTATTTTTAATTTACTACCATAGCTCATATTCAAAGCATTTATTTTATTTTGTTTAGGTCACGATGGACATTTACAAAATTTTGATTATTCATAAAATGTATATATTTAAATATTCGACCATCTGCCGCCATGTTATTGGATGGTTGGTTGTTTTTAAATGTTCGTCAAATGTATGAGTTCCACTTTGGCGATATTTAGAAAATGCGATAAATATATTTCCGTTCGAAATATTTACAAACAATGCAAAAACAAAACAAAAAACAGTCTAAGTATACTTACAAAGATTCGATTGAGGCGGGAAGATAGTTTTGGTTTTATTTGTTATTATTTAATTTACTGCCATAGTTAAGTTTGTATGGTGTTTTGAAATGTTCATCAATTTTATTATAAGTTCTATTTTGGGATATTTCTTCACATATAAAATAAAAAACAGTCTACAAAATGATTTCAGCGACTTACTCCTTGCGACTATCTTTTTTTATTAAAGGGAGGCAAGCTTTAATTGCCCTCCACGTAATTGATGAGACCCGAACGCAACAGTGGGCCATTTATGGGTTGAATAGTAGTAGTATTACGATTTTGCTTTTAATTATATCTGCATGCCTCTGAGGCTAAAAGTGGACTGTTTTTACAAATAAATAAATAACTACACGATTTGCGAACCTCTAGTAAGTTAAAAACGCTACGCAAATGGGCTTTTAGGCCAACAATTTTAATTAATTTTAGTGACATTCATATTTCTATCTCCCGACCCCAAATAGGGGCTCGGCTTAAAATAGAAGTATTTATTTACTCAAAAACGTAGCTTCCGTTTAAGATATGGGGGACCCGTTGCGTTTCACCGGCTGTCTGCGACTTGCTTTCTACCGATGTAATAATTAAAAATATACATCTGAATCAATCAAGTACCACCAGCTTGGGATCCAGTCATTAAATTGGTCAAACCTCAAGCTCAATACTCATCTGTAAGACCTCTGGGCCCCGTGAGCGATTTCTGCGTGCACAGGGAACGTAATCAATAAAACAAAATTATAGGCTGTAGATTGAACTGTTTCTTTGTACTTTTGAAGACAACTGTCATCTAGACCACGTGACCACGACTGCTGCAAAGCATTCCAAACTACGGGAAATAAAGAATGGGAAATAAAGAATGTCAAATAAACGTAATAAATCTATTAGAGGTGTTTAATTTCTACTACTACTCAGCCTACAACTAACCCACTGCTGAGCCGGGTCTCCTCCAATTAAACGGAGGGCCATTAGCCTACTGTGCCACGCTGGCCAGACGGGTTGGCACAGGGCTTCGTTTCAAGTTTTCCTTCTCTTACGACTAGGCTTTCCTTTACTACATCGACAGGATGGAATGGGGTGGAGACACTATGTATTCTTGGTACGAAACCCGACTGGACAGTGAGGCACAGTAGGCTAATTACCCTCTATGTCACTGGAGGCCCGAATTTGTATTTACTCGTTTATAAAACAGGCTGTAATATACAAGCCCTTAGCTTAACACACTAGCGGAATTAAAAAAAAATGTAACCGCTAAATGACGTCACCGATTGGTGAATAAAAAAGTAAACTAGGTTAGGTTATAATATTTTCCCAGAACGGACGCTGAGTTCACTTAACAATGCGTTGGAATGGATGCCTCAAGGTTACAAACGGCCACAGTCCCAGATTGGGGTTCCGTAAGGCAAATGGTCATGTTTAGAATAGGCAACCCCGCCGTCTCATTAACACTACTACTCAATGTCAAAGCTTTGTCAAGTAACTTCCAGTGCAGTCGCTCTAATTGGTCATCATCATTTCAGCCAAAAGATGTCTACTGCTGGACATAGGCCTCCACCAACGATTTCCAAGAAGGCCGGTCCTGAGCCGCCCGTATATATCGCTTTCCGGCGACCACCTTAACCAGGTCGTCGGTCCACCGTGTGAGAGGACTACCAGCATTGCGCTTTCCGGAACGCGGTCGCCACTCAAGGAATTTTCTGCCCCATCGGGCGTGGCAATCACGTGGGCTATGTCAGTGGCTGGTTTGCTTGTGTATCTCCTCATTTCTGATTCGATCTAGCAAGTAAACTCCGAGCATAGCCCTCTCCATTGCCCTTTGGGTGACCTAGAACCTTCTGATGGGATGAGTGACCACAACTCTGTGCCATATGTCATCACTGGCAACACACATTGGTTAATGACTCTAATTAGTTATTGGCATTACAACATTTAATTCGCCATTTCGCGCTTACATTTTATTTCTTCTGTGGCGTTCACAATTGTTGCATTGCCATTATCAAGTTAATGAAGCGGTTATTACATTTTATGATGCTCAGTCAGAAGTCAATTTAATATTTTTTAATTATCTGCTAATCATATAACTACTTTTTTTAAACGAATCCCGTGCATTGTGTACGTCCTGTACCGCGGGGGCAGTTTACAAACATGTAATTCACGAACACAAATGACACCCAGAACCCGAAAAATCTCTGGTTTACACAACGACACTTGGCCAACCCTAGAATCGGATCCGCAATCCAACGACTTTAACCCGCACTAAGCGTATAAAATCGGTTTCAAATCACACTAACTAATTATTTAATTTTTCGTGCAAAAGTTTTTTAATTCTTAAACCCAACTCTCGCTTGGCCGATTTTTATTATTTTGGAACGTTCCATTCTCAATGCGATAACGGTTACGAAAATGGCGGACGCGTTATGAGTATGCAACAAGTATTTTTGCCGTTTATAGTAAACTAGCGACCCGCCCCGGCTTCACACGGGTGCAATTATGCATGTATTATACACTTAAACCTTCCTTTTGAATCACTCTATCTATTAAAAAAACCGCATCAAAATCCGTTGCGTAGATAAAAAGATTTAAGCGTACATAGGGACGGACAGACGACAGCGACTTTGTTATAAACTATATTATGTAGTGAATTATAGTGATAGTGAAAAGACACGTTAAGGTCTGAAATAATTTTTTTCCATGTGGAAGTAGACATAAATAAAATAATAAAAATATCCTTGGACATTTCACACAACGCCATCTCGTCCCAAGCTAAGCAACTTAATGCTTGTGTTATGGTAACGAGATTGGACTTATATACATTTTTTTTTGTAAATACATACATATTACAGATAGAAAAACACCCAGGCCCGGAACAAATACGTGTAGGTCGTACAAATATTTCTTCCGTGCGGGGATGGAACCCGCGACATGCTGCGCAGCAGTCGATCGCTCGATCAAAAAAAATCGGGTCACTCCGGGAAGCAGCAACAGGATTCAACCAAGAACGAGAATAATAACTTTCGGCCATAAAATTAAGAAAATATCTCGAACATCTGAAATGAATCGATGCTACTAATAATCAGCCCATACATGACCCATTGCTGACAGAGGGCTCCTCCAGTTACATGGGGGGTAATTAGCCTACTGTGCCACGCAGGCCAGACGGGTGGCGAAGGGATTCATATCAAGTTTTCATTTTCTTGTGGCTAACCTTTCGGCCTAATCATTTGCTGTTGTCGGCTCTTCCAGCGCTCTAAGGATGCAATTGGGTGGTGATTATATGTATTTTAATTATACGTCACCACACTGACCCTTTTAGGGACTCTCATTTTAATACGCCAGAGCAAGAAATAAAAAAATATCATACATAACCGTCGAAAATTAATTATCGTATGTATAAAAGTAAATTTCCTCATTTTTCGAACACTGCTACTATCTACTCGGCACACAAATTACCCACTGCTAAATCGGCCTCCTATATGGGGGGTAATTTCCAACTATATGTAATTAGCATACTACGACGGGTTGGGTCAGATTCTTAATAAGTTTTTCTTCTCTTGCGGCTAGGTTTTCGGCCAATCATTTCCTTTGTCGGCTCTTATGAGACGCTCAGGTTGAAATCCGACCACACGGATGTTTTAACACACTAAAATAAAAATCAAAAACATTTTGATGTTTGAGACTATCCCAAGAGTGTCCTTGAATATAAAAAAGTAACTAATAATTTAATAATTGAAAATAGACATTAACCCTTTTAATCGCTGAACTTGTAAATAATAGCAGCACTGGGAGGCTTCGCACGGGTGGACTTTTTTATGTTTTTTTCTTTCCATTTAAATAGCCTATATTAATCAGTGATAATGTAGCATTCAAATGGTGAAATAATTTTTAAAATAGGCCCAGTACTTTATGAGCCAATTCGTTACAAACATACATAGACATCTTTCCTCTATAAAATATTAGTATAAATAGATAGATACGAATAAGATATAAAAAATCTCATAGCCTCAAAGCGAGGCAAATTTTTCCTCATTTTACTTTCAAAATTTCTACCATTCAACGTAAAAACGATGCGTCATTTAAAATAAGTTTGGTCATTGAATAATTATCGCTGATTGATTCACTTGCGCACTAAGATAAAATGGAGATAAGATAAAAGTTGCACATTTTAAAATAAGAAATACGCAACCAACGATAAATGATAATTAAAATTTTTACTGATTTAACGTTAAATTTAATTTTGGTTGGTGAAATTACAAATGGCGATTCCGAATGGTCTATAATTCTTCTTATTTCTTGGCAATTGCGATTATTGCCACGCCTGTATATTTTTTCTGTGACTCCGTCATTACTAAACCGATTAGGAAATTAACTGATTGAAGTGAGAATTGACTAGTAAAAATAAATAACTAGTGTTAGTTCCGAGTTATAAACACGAAGCGAAAAAATACAAATGTTTTTTCAATTGATTACAGAAATTCGCCGGAGACAAATTAGTATCAAGCTATATTAGTTGAATAAATAAATAAAAAAATCTAATCAAATTTAAAAAAAAAATCAAAATGGCGAATTAAATGTTTTAATGCCAATAACGAAATTAGAGCGACTGGAAGTTATTTGACAAAGCTCTGACATAGGATACGAGGCCCCATGTTACAATTTTAAAAGCAAACCGGTTATATTTGTTCTTTTACTATTGTATAATTTACTATCTTACCGAGACGCGATTGTCTATGGCTTGTTATTATAATTTAAAATTCTTCTAACTATCCTTTTCGACAGTGAGATTTGTTCGAATGATTAGAATAAAATATAATAGTAATTACTAACTTAAAATAAAATAATTTGCCACAATCGCCACGCTTGGCAGGCGGGTTGGCGATCGCAGTCTCGCATGGCCGATGTTCAACAGAATATCGCTGCCTAACGTCTGTAGTCCCTTAGTCGCCTTCTACGACACCCACAACAATATCCTATATAAAATATCCACAATATCCTTGGCTGTTTGGTCTTCTGGCTGTTTGGGCGCAAACCGATGATCATCCAACCAGACGAGGTAGTATGATGGGCCGCGACGCCTATCCCCCAATAACCATAGTGCGAATGGCTCTGGAAACTTCGCTTCGCTTCGCTATCGCGGTGTAGGACTTTTTGGAAATTGTCGCATTTGTAAACGATGTGTCTTGATGTTATTAGTTCAGATTTTTCGGGTAAATCGTGTAAAGTATGTGGCATGTGGTCGCTACAGGTGATGATGATATAATAAATAGTTTCCGAACCGGTGGTAGTTGTACAGCGTGAATGTGAGTGAGTGAGCGATCAAGGGAGATGGAGGGATTAAAGGAGTGAGGAATTGTGTATGAAAGGTGTGAATTTAGGTATGACGACTGATAGGTGTTTAGAAAGGTAATTTTATATATGACTATGTATTTATAATAGATTTGTGATAAAACCTACTTAAAAAAGTTCCGTTTGAGTTATAGTCTAAGTGAGTTTAAGTTCTTTAACGTTAATTAATAATTTAAAGTTTAAGGAAACCACTTCACCACTAGAAATGAGCAGTTGGCCTTGATACGACAAAAAAAACCCTGTATTCGGATAAAAAAATAAAACAACGTGTCTGTCGGAAGTTAAAATTAGAGAGAAAGAGAGATGGATGGATTGTGTGATTGAGAACATGCTATGAAAGACATGGATGTAGATACTACGACCGATAGAAGTGTATGGAGACTACCACCTGGCGTGAGATAGGGGCCGGAAGATGATGATGGTAGATTTTAACACAATTTTTAAAGCGTTTTGTGATAAAGCCATAGGGCAATTTACAAACACGTTTAAACACAATAGACACCCAGACTCGGAGCTCCTGGTTTACACAAAGACACTTACAAAAAGGCACGACCCCCAGCACCAAACTCAAAAGCAACTTTATTTACGTAGGTTTACCACAATTCTCTTATAAATCGTCATATTTAAAACTAGTAGCCCGCCCCGGCTTCGCCCGTGCAAAGCGGGGGTGGGTTATACATATAAACCTTCCCCTTGAATCACTCTATCTATTAAAAAAAATCCGCTTCAAAATCCGTTGCGTAGTTTTAAAGATTTATGCATACATAGGGACGGACAGAAAAATGCGACTTTGTTTTATACTATGTAGTGATAGTGATTACCATTATCATCTTACGGCACCTGTCCCACGCTAGGTGGTAGTCTCCATACACGTATATCAGTCGTCATTTCTACATTCACACACAATTCCTCATTCTTACAATCCATCCATTTCTTTTGGTCTCTCATCACCCTTCATACTGAAACTACCACTGGTTCGGTATGCTGCTCTAAAGAGAAGAGACCGCAAGGCAGGAGGGTTTATTTTTCATATTATCGGTCTTGATTCTTGTACCCGTGACCCAAAGGTGGCACATCCAACTCCTAGACCACCAAGGCATTCTAAGTTATTAATTATGAATTTAAAAGAAATGTTAAGTTACTTGCGCAGTACAAAAATGGCGGACCGGCACCTTGAAATGTCCTTTCTAGCACGGATGCTAATTACTGACGTAAGTTCAAAACAAGATTCTTTGTTCCAAACTATTCAATTGTCGAACGAAATCTAATAATAAGTATAAAATTCTCGTGTCACGGTGTTTCTTATTGAACTCCTCGGAAATGGCTCGACCGATTTTCGTTAAATTTTGTATGCATATCGGTTAGGTCTGCGTATCGGAAAACGTCTATTTTTCATCCCCCTAAATGTTAAGGGTGATCCACCCCAAAAATATTTTTGTATGTAATAACCTATATGAGTATTATATTTCATCATCATCACCATAATTGCAGCCAAAAGACGTCCACACACTGTATTATATTTAGTACTAGCGACCCGCCCCGGCTTCACACGGGTGCAATTATATTATACCTATAAACCTTCCTCTTGAATTACTGTACCTATTAAAAAAAAACCGCTTCAAAATCCGTTGCATAGTTTTAAAGATTTATGCATACATAGGGACGGACAGAAGAATGCGACTTTGTTTTATACTATGTAGTGATAGTTTAATCTTACTGATATTATAAACGTGAAAGTTTGTAAGTATGGATGGATGGATGTTTGTTACTCTTTCACGTAAAAACTACTGAATGGATTTTAATGAAACTTTACAATAATATAGCTTATACATCACAATAACACATAGGCTACAAGTTATAAAGATATTATGTGAATTACAACAATAATATAATGCGGAACAAAGTTCGCCGGGTCAGCTAGTTTCTAATAGTCTTTTAATATCATTGACTTGACTTTAGACGAGCGGAGCATTGGATCCTACCACCAAGCAAGTCTTGAGCACACTTTGACCGCCAGCTCTAAATTGTCTATTTTATTCATACAAAGGTTGCCTGGCGATAAGGCGGCCTAAAGTACAGTCCGCGCCAATCTTTATGGCCAGTCTGAATGTAGCCGCATTACGCTGCGCACAACATAAAATCATGTATCAACGGGACGTACGTGGGGCGGGGAGGCAGGGCACGGCTACATTCAGAGCAGATTGGTGGAGACTGTACACTTTACGTTATGAATATTTTATTTCCTGAATAGTTTTTGTTTCAATGTGCAATATGAGTTTATAAATAAAATATACAACCGATTAAATCATGTTTTTGACGCTTTTGAGAATATGCTCCTGCTGACTTTATTATTGGATATTATCACTCCGTATAATGTTTTGTGGTATTCAGTAACATTCCTCGTTTATCTCAATGACTAATGTCGTCAGAGTACGCAGATAGACTTATCAACGCTTAACTTGAAGACTCATTTGCGAAACGTTTGAAGCATTTAAATACTTCGGCAACTCGAACGTACACAAAGAGTATCCTATCCTACTAATATTATAAAACTTCCCCACCGCACGCTAGGTAATAACGCGTGTTGTAAACGTCCACAAAACCAAGCTAGCTTGGTGGTTGGATCTAATGGTCATTCGGCCCTTGTCCCACGTTAGGACAACCGAGGGCCGAATTTTGTGATAAATTCCACGTAATTATAATTAATTAATATTATAAACTTAATAATTAATTCACCACCAAGGGCCGAATGACAACAATGGTAATCACTATCACTACATAGTATAAAACAAAGTCGTTGTCGTCTGTCCGTCCCTATGTATGCTTAAATCTTCAAAACTAGTTAAAACTACGCAACGGATTTTGAAGCGGATAGAGTGATTCAAGAGGAAAGTTTATATGTCAATATTGCACCCGTGCGAAGCCGGGGCGGGTCGCTAGTTGTAAATGTGACGATGTATATGAGTTTTGTAATAAAACCTACGTACCTAAATAAACTGCCTTTTGAGTTTGACTATCGAGTGTGAGATAACGTCCCTATATTATCTTAGTCATTTGCGTGACGTCATGGCGATAAATGAATTACTTAATTAAAAAACCACTAAAGAAATTGGTACAGGTTTTGGATACGCGCGCCTTTTCCCCCCACCAGGGTTCAATATGTTTTCAATACTTATTAAGCCGCGTTTCCACGGTTGCCAAGCTTCGGCAAGCGTCCACAAGCATAAGCGCGCAAAGACGGGCGGCACGGCGTTTAGGTTGGCTAGCGTGACCTTGTGGACGCTTGTATTCGATCCGGTTAAAGGACATAGCACACTTATCAACTCGAAAAGGGATCGGCACCGTATCGCCGTCAAACAGGCGTCAACCTAACGTAAGAACGCAACCATAGCGGATCAGCAGCTTCGATGCGTCGCCTCGGCTACGGCTAGGGGACGTCGCGCTTACGGATGGCCCGTAAGATAATGTTACGAATATGTTATAGCCCGTAAGATAATGTTATGTCAGCCATTTTGTTGACCACGCGCCATACGGCGTTCGTGAGCTTGTCCCGAGGTGAGGCGTTCACGTTACGACTCCGATTAGTGTGCTTTGCAGTAGAGTTTCGTACAAAGAAGACTGAACGCCTCGAGTTGATACGGTGCCGATCCCTTTCAGAGTTGATAAGTGTGCTTTGTCCTTTAGGGTCATTTTTTGGACACAGATCAAAGGGCGCTTGCGGCTATCACTTGCGTTCACACGTTGGCGAGCGTACCTACCAGGTAACTTATTAGTGACTTGGTACGATTTCTATGAATCTTTATCATCCACCATCTTCGTGGTCGTTAGGCTTTCCTTGCTTTTGTTTGACTTTGCTTGTATTTGAAATAAAAGTAGGTTAAACCAAACGTAATAGCCGATACAAGTTCGGTGTCCGCCATGCTTGGATGTATGTATCACTGTGGTACCACACTGACGCATTCACAAGCGTGTAAACGACTACCAAATGCCAAGCGAGATTTATGGACGCTTGGGGCTTGTGGATGCTTGTCGAGCCTTTGCAAGCATGGAAACGCACCAAAAGGAACTTTATTTACGCAGGTTTTATTACATAACATAAATATGTAGTCTTATTGATTCTTAGCTTTGAAGGTTTCGATCTGTCGGATCTTGTCGGTTCTGATAGTGTTATTTCAGTGGTTTTTATCCTACCGTGTCCCGCTGGCCAGACGGGTTGGCACAGGGTTTCGTATAACCCCCTCGACCGTGCTGCTACTTTGTTGTGGCCTTTAGGAGCCGTTGGGGTCATACCGGCTTAGGGTCACACATGCCGAGCCCTCGGGGAGAGGCCAGAGTGTGTGCGGTCAGGCATTTCTTTCCGCTAAACCGAAAAAGGCCAGAGCTCCCTTCAAAGCGTGGGGCCCTGTTTCGGGATGTCGAGGGACAGGACTGGTTTTAGTGAACAGAAAAAAAAGGGTTTCGTATAAAGATTTCTTTGTTTTGCGGCTAGGTTATCAGCCTTTTAATTTGACCAAAATCTGCACAATCGCAATGAATAACTTTACACTTGTTGGTCTATGGTTTGATCCCGGAGTCGGGCAAGTGTCATTGTGTAAGCCAGAGGCATTTGCTTCGAGTCTGTGTTTAATTTGTGTTAAAGAATTACATGTTTGTAAACTACCTCCACGGTTATCATTTTACACCAAACGCGGGGCTTCGTTTTTTAAAAAAAGTACCTATTTTTAATCTACACAATCACACTTCTCACTCAATAACTGCGAAGAATAAAAACGATTGTTCCGAAATAGACACCAATAATTATGTATAAATTTAACGCTTGGCTGCATGATTACGTGACAATACAAACACAGCGATAAAAATCTAGTTATCCTAGCACAGTCGACAAAGTGTTGCATGATTAATGATAATCTGCGGCCTTGAGGGATGACGCCATATTTGATAACGTATTCAAAAACGGAACTGCTAATTTTTTTCTTTAGTCTCTGGTAGAAAGATTTCTTTTTTAATTAATACAAATCTTGCATAATGGCATCCGTGTGGTGACGGATTTAGAATACATAGTGTCGTCGCCCCATTCCACACTGAGGGTGTCGTAGGAGCTGACTAAAGAAAATTAGGAGAAAAAAATCTTGATACGAAGCCCTGTGCCAACCCATATAAATGAAAGAGTCTCGACTTAACAGTGGGTCGGCTGAGTAGCAGTAGCATTATGGCAATCGCAAGTCCTTAGTTTATTTAAAGGGTTAGTGTGTTTTTTTATTCGAAAGGTTTTGAGACATGTTTTATCATTCTGTTTCAAGGTCGAGCTGATGACCTTTTCTATTCGTATCGCGGTTCGATACAATTTTTCGCGGTATACATATGCTACACATGGCGCCTATTGTCAAAAATGGCAAATACTGGCCGGTTACATTCGATGACGATTTAAAAAATAATAATAACGAGTTGAACCTAATGTGGAATGCGTTTTCTATAAATCTTTTTTAAAAACGGGGTATATAATTTAATACAGATGACGAATTATAGTATAATCACAAGGATATAATGTAATTCCCCAGATATGTTGGTTTGAATTAGTTAAAATGAGACCCAGGGGTAGAGTCAGCGAATGATTAAGCGCTAAGTATCATACAAAAAATGACTAATGCCAAACATAGTCATCAGCGCATTACATCCTGCTAGACATCCATAGAAGATTTAAGGAAATATGAATCAAATCTATGCGTGGATTACAAATTCACCCTTATTAGTTAAAACCTGTTTGGATCCCCACCCTCAAAATGGCGGAGATCTCACCCAACAGTGGGCGATTTATAAGTTTAGATCATGATATAAGAATACTAGAAGGTTTATAGCCAATCTCTGCGAGAGGCATTAAGTCATGAATATGTTTTTCTACTAATATTTACGCGCGATGAGATCATCTAGTAATTAAGATATGAATTCTTGATTGCTTATGGTTATAAAAAGTAATAGATAAACTAAAACTAAATTTGATAATTTCGTTTAAGGTAAAATAACCCATTAACGAATTAACAATTTGGTTATCAACCTGGATAATCGAAATATTAAGAGGTTTTTTGAGAAAAGAAAGAAGGTCAAAATATCCAAAATGAAAACGCGCAGAAACTGCAGTTCCGTAGCGGTGAAAGCACTCTCGTTGCAAATATGCGTTCCGTCACACTGCATGAATAAACACACCACAACTGAATAAAAACTATAAATAAATAAACCGTTTTCACTTTGAATTTTAAACACAACTACCGTTATCTTAATATTCAAATTAAAAACTAAATTATCACAAGTAATATTGAAGTTATTAAAAAACAAGAAACCAACGACAAATCACCGTTTCCGTATGTCAAACTTTTTTTTAAAATACTTTTATCACCGATAAGCGTATTTGACAAGATGGCGGTAAGCGCGCGACGCCGGTCAGTCGATGACTGGCGCGCCTAGCCAACAGTTTCCGTCAGCAGATAATGATGAGTTTTTAGGGTCCCGCGAGAAAATTAATAATTACACCACTGCTAGATTTTATGTGTGACAATAAAATAATCTCTCCCAGGACCACGACTGCTGTAAAGCATTCGAAACGTCGGGAATTAAATCACTATCACTACATAGTATAAACCAAAGTCGCTATCGTCTGTCCGTCCCTATGTCTGCTTAAATCAAAATTTTTATTATTAGGCACAAAACACCAGCGAAAACTTGTCTGCGCCCAGTGCCCAAAAATAGTTATTAATGGAGAACCAATTGAGAGAGTAGAGTCTGCGAAGAATCTTGGACTGTTGATGGACTCTGATCTTAGCTATACTGAAGATATCAACATTAGGATTAGAAATGCTTTTTACAGACTGAAGGTTTTATACGGCATCCGTGAATATTTGTCAGAGAAAGTGCGAATAATCTTGGTTGAGTCGCTGGTATTATCTCTGTTTAATTACTGTGATTTCGTATATGGTCCTAGAATACTGGCAAAAACCTCGAATGCAATCCAGAGAGTTCAAAACGCTTGTGCACGTTACTGTTTCAATATCCCAAAATTTGAGTATACCACGCAGTTTCTGAACAACAAAGAAATCTTAAAGATGGCGAAAAGAAGAGATCTCCATTTCGCATGTCTACTACATAAAATTATGCGTAGAGGGAAACCAAACTACCTAGCCGAAAAAATATTATGGGAAAAAGATGGTAGACACAGGCCGACCAGAGAACTCTATATGAACAGAATTAAAATATATAAGCATCACACTACATCTTTCAGAGGGAGTTTCAAATTCTGTGCATCCAAAATTTGGAACGATCTTCCACCACCTTTTCGAGAGATCGGTACCTACTCAGATAAACTTAAAAAAAAAAATTGAAGATACTTTTTATTAAACAACAAATAACTTGCGCAGTTCGCTCTACCTAATTTCTATTTGTATTTCTCTGTTTGTTTATTTTTTGCAATGATAATATAATTTCTATAATAATGTTATGAGCAAATAGTGATCGCTTAAACAAAATCATTTTAAGTCGTAATTAGCGAAGCATAAATTTTAAGAATTCATGTGCGATTTCAAGAATTCATTCATTAGCGATTTCATGTTATGTTTTTGTTAAGTATGTGCCCGCAAAAGCAATATGTAATTATTTTTTTTGTAGTCAGGTCTGGGCTGTAAACCAGCGCTGGGTGAAGCTGTGCCAAGTGCAGCTCCCTCAGCATTTGCTGAGCCCACGCCCATTGCCATTGCTTATTTTTATAATTTTTTTAAGTTTTTATTTTCTGTAATTATTTAAATGTATGTACAAAATTAAGTGGCAATAAAGAAATCTATCTATCAAATTCAAAAATCATTTAATCAAGTTGGCTCATTAGAGCTCTTTTGACAAGTCAAACAACAAAATATTTTTTTATTTAAAATTTACCATCTACCACCGGTTCGGAATGCAGTTCTACAGAGAAGAGCCGGCAAGAAACTCTGTAGTCGCTCTTTTTAGATCGCCATTTTTAGGTACAAGGCCGTGATAAGACAGTTTGTGAGAGCAAACGCGCGCAATAGTCGCAAAGGGCCAAACATCAGCCAGATCTAATCAACAATACTAACTTTCTAACGCCCGAGCCAACCGACCCCCAGCAACGGCACCTGTTCACAAGCATGACGCATGCGGCAGCCATCATATCTATCTATCTATCTTAAAAACTACGCAACGGATTTAGAATACGTAGTGTCACCACCCCATTCCATCCTGAGGGCGTCGTAATTGCCGACTAAAGGAAATGCCACGGTCGATAACCTAGCCGCAAGAGAAGGAAAACTTAATACGAAACCCTGTGCCAGCCCGTCTGGCCAGCGTGGCACAGAAGGGGAAACTACCCTCCATGTAATTGGAGGAGGCCCTGCTCAGCAGTGGGTCATGTATGGGATGAGAAGTAGAAGAGAAGTAAGTTTGTTTGTTACGCCAAGACGGCAGATTATAATGTAGGAATTAGTTATCAAAGTGACGGATTTGAGTGAAGTGCAATCCTTAAAAAAAAATTGGTATAGACTTGAAGGGAAATGAGCAGTTTTCTGTAAAAACCTGTTGTCTTAAAATATAATCGGCAAACTAGCCTTCTAAACTGGATTTTATAAAATTCTATTAGTAATATGGAGTGGGTGCTGTGTTTATTATTTTCAAAGCTAAGATTCCTGTACTTTATCTTATTTCTGTTATTCTTTTACTTAACTTACTATTAATTGGACCCTTGAGATTGGTGTAAGGAAATGGCCTTGAACGATTTCCCGTGGACTTGGCTATTCATCCTGCATGCCACACATCGCAAGTTAATATAATAATATTTATTTCACAAACTTTTTTTCTAGCAACATCAAAAAATTAGAGGCACTCAATAAGTTTTTTTATTTCACTAAAAAAATATCGACAGCAACAAACTTTATTACAGCCGTAACAATGACCCAAGTAACTAATTGTTACAAATTAGTTTATCGCAAATACCAATAGCTTCCCAGCGCCGGGGACTCCTCTGTTATCAGAGTTGCCGAGCTCTAAACCGCTGCGGCGCACCAATGTCCATTCGTTGCTAGCATTGTCATGCTCACTTTAAGACTCATGGCAGTGGTGGCGTAGTGTGGCGGGGCGATCGCTTCCCTGCAATATTGTTGAGGAGGGCGATGGCTGCCAAATGAGTCATGCTTGTAAACAGAGATGCTGGGGGTCGGTTGCCTCTGGCATTAGAAGGCTACTATTATTGACTGGATGTTGCTGATGTTAAGCCGCGAGTTTACTCTCACAAATCTGATCATGGCCTTGTAGCCTTGTTGAAATGTTCTCGCAATGACATGGTCTATCATATATTAGAGACGAAACAGATATCCGATAACTATGACCTTGATTTAACTATCCGGCCGGATACCGGATAGTAATTCAGTAGCCGGCCAGATTCCGGAGCGCAAAATAAAACAATCTATATTTTATACTAGGCAAATCATACCAAAATAGGTTCTAGACACAGTTCATTTTTTTAATCACCAAAGATTTTAAGGGCCAAAGATAACGATTTTTATAAGTTTTGTGATAAAACCTACGTGAATAAAGTTCCTTTTGAATTTGAAATGTATTGACCACCATTCGAGATGTCTAAGTATTAATCTCATTAACCTTTGCCACTTCATTGAAACAGTTCCCAATAGTGTCTTATGCTACACGTGTGAAGTTAAATCCAGTTTCACCCTCTTTCATTCCGCCTCGAATATCCGGTATGCGGCCAAACTACTATCCGATTCATATCCATTCGTAGCCCTTCGACGCCTTTAGAGTGATCCTCAATAGCAAGAACATGTATATGTATACGTGAAAGGAAATAACTAAATGTACGAATTTGAATACAATAATACACGTCGCATTTACTGGGTCAATTTCACTTAATAGAGGTAATAGCAGCTAGTTGGGCCCGCTGAGACGCTAGACAGAAATGTAACTATTACCTAATAGGCCCATAGATACTAGCTACAGTAGTTTACAAGCTACAGTAGTTTCAGCATGACTGTGTAGGTGGACGCAAGGGTTATGGGATATCAAAAGAGATGGATGAAATTGTAATAATTAGGAATTGTGTGTGAAAGGTGTGACGACTGATAGGTATGTATGGAGACTACCAACTAACGTAGGTAAGGAGCGAAAGATGATATTGGTAATCTATACTCTATAGTAATATATAAAGCTGCAGAGTTTGTTTGTTTGTTTGAACGCGCTAATCTCAGGAACTACTGGTCCGATTTCAAAAAATCTTTCAGTGTTAGATAGTCCATTTATCGAGGAAGATATATTTTATTTTCAAAAGAATTAGGGATCCGTATGAAAATTGCGATTTTGTAAACCAAAGTGTAAAATCGAAAACCTATTTATGCGTGCGCTGCAAAAACTATTGACAATAGAACAAAATAATGTACTACGGGTTTGTAGGTCTTATAGAGATCTACAAAAAAGCGCACATATCTAGCACATATCTAACTATCATAGTTTAGTCACAATAACCGATTTTATGTTCATAAAAAATATGCACGGGCTCGAAGCCCACGCGGGCGAAGCCGCGCGCAAAAGCTAGTTTCAAATATGAGGAGTTTTAAACAGCTAAGTAAATAGAGTTCCTTTTGAGTTGTTTGTTGAGTCTGGGCTTCTCCAGTTACATTGGGAGGACGGTCTACTGTGCCATGCTGGCCAGACGGGTTGGGACAGGGTTTCCTATCAAGTTTTCCTTCTCTAGCAGCTAGATTATTGGCGTAATCATTTTCCTTTCGTCAAGTCCTAAGATACCCTCAAGATTTAATGGAGTGGTGGTGCACAAGGACTTGCAAAACAATGCCGACTTCTAAAACAATTTAAATTGACACCGACGTTGATTAGGAGATAAGTATACCTCAGGGACCGACTTCAAGTGATTCTTTCTTGATTATTTTTCGCTTTGGTTTTTTTTATAGTTTTAGTGGTTTTCAGTATTATATCTGAAGTACACCATGTTGCATTGCATTTTAATAATGTTTAATCTTCATTCGTTCTACATAATTTTCGATACATTCATTAAACTCAGACTCGCTTGCAGTAGGTACAGTCTACGCCAAAGAACTTGAGCAAAGTTTTTTTTTTGTGTTGCTGCGGTGAATGACGTAGAAAGCACGTAAGTAAGTAACACACGTTATTAGTTGAGGATATGCGTAAACTTTCGACACTTTCTGCTCAAGTAATTTGGTGTATACAGTACCTCCACCATTCTTCCTAATTATAACGGAATTACAGAGTTTCTCGTCAGCTCGTCTCAATTAAGGGCCTTTCCGAAGCAATAAAGACCAAATAAAGATAATCTGACCATTATGACATGAAACATTATGGCGCTAATACTCATTTTAATTATCTTTCTTGTTGACTTTGTTCTTATTGTAAATAAATGGATTTTCTTAGTTTTTTTCAATAAAAAGAATTCTCCGGAGGTTATTTGACAAAAACGAAATACAGAAAGAGATAAAAATCTCATTTATTAATTTATCTATGGAACAAGAAAACGGGCAACAGATAGCAAATACTTAAACAAGTTCTTCTAATAAACGGATCTAATCATACACGACCGCTGTATGCTAGCCGGGTTATGTGGAACTCTGGGGCGCGGAAAAAACCAAAACCCACCACGACTCCGTGTGCCGGTCTTCGTCTGGCCCCGTGGGCCCGCCCGGCATGGGTATCTTCTAAGTTCTAAGTCATATCTGTAAAAAACCTTTTGAACTCAATCATGGAAATAATTTTGATTCGGCGAGAAGATATCTAAATTTGGATGACTACAACATAGTTTAGAGACATTTTAGACACGACACATTCTTGCCATGGGATTATAATAAGATGTATTGGTTTTATAAATATTTAAACGAAAAAGTCCCGTCGTCAAACAGAATCCCGCCAAAATTACCTATATTAGACCATAGAGTATTCAGGAAAACATTATAAATTATTTCCTATTGTTTACGCCAAAGTTATTAATAAATATGATTCAAACTAACTGTTATTTAATTAATCGAGCAATACCAGTTAAAATGCAAGTTCCTTCCTTATAGTCCAGTTATTAGCTCAGGGAGGGTGTAAGGAAACTGACATACACGTGTGCTAACTTTAGCTTTAAACTACTGCAATGCTAGAGTTATTTAATTAATAGTTCATCACTAAAGTAAAAACAAAGTCGCTGGCGTCTGTCCGTCCTTATGTACGCATACATTTTCAAAACTACGCAACGGGTTTTGAAGCGGTTTTTTTTTGTAATAGGTAGAGTGATTCGAGAGGAATGTTTATATGTATAATACGTGCACAATATTGAATAGAAACACTGATAAATTTAGATTTCATCTTTCATCATTGCATCCGTGCGATGCCGGGGCGGGTCTCTAGTAACATAAAAACGCATTTAGTGACGGATTTAGAAAACATAGTGTCATCACCAGTCACCACACCATTTCATCCTGAGGGTGAGGTAAGAGGCGACAAATGGACCGTAAGAAGCAGATCTCCTCGTTCCATAAGAAGGAAAACTTGACACAAACCCTGTGCCAACCCGTCTGGCCAGCGTGGCACAGTAGGCTAATTGCCCTCCATGTAATTGGCGGAGGCCCGACTCAGCAGTGGGTCATTTATCCGCTTTATGAGCTAAGTAGCAGTACTTATTTCGTTAAACCCGCTGTCGATACTCCCAAAACAATACACGTTGCTGACACCGTAGTGACAATCGCATAAGATATGTAATACGATACTTTCTGTAACCATGCCGTCAATTAATCTTTCAATCCTTGATTAACGATTAAGTAGGCAGCGCCTAATTAAGTACGTAAATATCATTTAATCGGTTTGTTTGTAACCTCAACAAAGATAATATGAACCGATTTCAAGAATTCTGATAATGGAATGTCAGGATTTTGTACAGGTGGGATTAGATAGATAGATAGATAAACTCTCTATTGTACACAAGAGAAATAGACGGAACACAATAATATGCAACAATTTGTAGGTACAAGTGGCGGTCTTATCGCTCAATGCGATTTCTTACAGACAACCTTGGGATGGACATTATTAAGAACCTAAGAAAGTGGGATTGGCAGATAGGTGAATAAATAACTAATTAGATGAATGGCAATTTGAAGTATCTACTGGCAATACCCACCGGTTTTGCAGTAGTAATAGATAATTGTTGGTAGGAATCCCTAATCTTTTCTACATTATTAAAAGCAAAACTCCAGCCGGTGGATGGTAGTTGGTAACATTCTCAGAAGCCTTAGTGGACTAGGGGTTAGATATGCCTAATGCCTTTGGATCACGGGTCCCCGTTTGGATCAGGGTTTGATTCCTGGGTCGGGTAAGTGTACTTCCTCCAAGCCCGAGTGTCATTTGTGTTCGTGAATTACATGTTTGTCAACCGTCGACACAGGTTACACATAGTACACGAGTTTAGTTTAAAAAAACACACACAGTCTTACGCGGTCCGTGTGGTGACGGATTTAGAATACATAGTGTCACCACCCCATTCCATCCTGAGGGTGTCGTAAGAGCCGACAAAATAAATAAGATAAATAAATAAATATCCTTGGACATTTCACACAACGCCATCTCGTCCCAAGCTAAGCAACTTAATGCTTGTGTTATGGTAACGAGATGGATGATAAACTACTTATATTCATTTTTTTTTTGTAAATACATACATATTATAGATAGAAAATGACACCCAGACTCCGAGCCGGTGCCTCTGGTTTAGACAAAGACACTTGCCCGACCCCGGAATCGAACCCGGGACCCGTTGATCCAAAGCCGAAAACCTAGCCGCAAGACAAAGAAAACTTGATAATGAAACACTGTGCTAATTTGTCTGGCCAGCGTGGCACAGTAGGCTAATTTCCCTCCCTGTGATGGGAGGAGGCCCGACTCAGCAGTGGGTAACTTATGGGCCTTGTAGTAGTAGTCTGCTGCGAAGACACAATATGATTACTACAATATACTGAACCGATAGGGATCGATGGCGTCCACCCGGCGAACACATGTGGACATTGTCGAAATGGTTCGAACACGTGCGGGCCACCCGCCTGGGTCGGATTTTCGCGCTAACTTTAGACTATACGACAAAATAAGACGAAGACATTTCCGTGGTTGTTTTTAAACTGGTATAGATAGTAAAGGAGTACACGTCGGGGCGTCACAGTGGAATGCGTTTACGCGAACCTGTGGCGCCCCAAGCGTGTCGTGTGAGGGTTACCGCTGGGGTTTTAGTGGGTAGACGAGAAGTTTTCGGAGTCCCACATAATCGCAGACCCCAACCACGAGGGACGGCGGTATGCATAGAGCGATTCCCCAGCGAAACAAAAATGACTTTAATTTTTTTTTGTTTTATTTCCCGCCCGCTCAAAGCGGGGGTAGGTTATACATATAAACTCTATCTATTAAAAAAAACCGCTTCAAAATCCGTTGCGTAGTTTTAAAGATTTATGCATACATAGGGACGGACAGAAGAATGTGACTTTGTTTTATACTATGTAGTGATATATATAAATATCCTTGGACATTTCACACAATGCCATCTCGTCCCAAGCTAAGCAACTTAATGCTTGTGTTATGGTAACGAGATGGATGATAAATTACTTAAATACATTTTTTTTTGTAAATACATACATATTATAGATAGAAAACACCCAGACCCGGAACAGATACTTGTAGGTCGTACAAATATTTCTTCCGTGCGGGGATCGAACCCGCGACATGCTGCGCAGCAGTCGATCGCTCAACCACTGCGCCAACACACGCCCTGTGCCAACCCGTCTGGCCAGGGTGGCACAGTAGGTTAATTACCCTTCGTGTAACGACTCAGCAGTGGGTCATTTATGGGCTGAGTAGTATGTTCTAGTAGTAGATTGTAAAGTATCGGATTGTGTACTTAGCCGGCTAAAGTACAACGTAAAAAATCGTGAGTGTCGTGTCGTGTGGTGTAAATTCTAACTTCAGTTCTGACTCAAGTTTCCGAAAACTATTGCTTAATGCGATACTTACCATGTTTTCCGTGTGGTGACGCATTTAGAAGAAATAGCGTCACCACCCCATTTCGTCCTGAGGGTGTCGTAAGAACCGACAAAATAATAATACATTTTACATCATTACAATATGCAAAATCATAAACACGGGTCCGCGGTTCGATTCCGGGGTCGGGCAGGTGTCTGTGTAAACCAGAGGCACTTGCTCAGAGTCTGGGTGTCATGTGTGTTCGTGAATTTCATGTTTGTAAACTGGTCAAGTGTTGGTAGGCCTCCCACACGGTGGACCGACGACCTGGTTAAAGTCCCGGAAAGCAGTAGATGCGGGCGGCCCAGGACCGGCCTCTGTGGAAATCCTTGGGGGAGGCCTATGTCCAGCGGTGGACGTCTTTTGGCTGAAATGATGATGATGATGATTCGTTGGAGGAGGCCCGACTAGCAGTGGGACAAGCAGTGGGAGTTGTAGTCGTCGTTTCAACCCATAAATTACCCATTACTGTCCTCCTCCTAATTCACGGAGGGAAATTAGCAAACCGTTCCACGGTGGCAGGACGGTTTGGAATAAGATTTTTTATGTCGGGCGGCCTGGTTTTCGTCCTAGACATTTCCTTTTGACGGCTCTTACGACACCCTCAGGATGGAACGGGGTGGTGGTAGTGTGTGTTCTAAATCCGTCAACACACGCTTGGTACAAAAATGCTCACGCCAATCACTCGTTCGTGAATTCAATGAATACCTCTATTGCTTAATACACAATTTCCTTCTTTGTAATCGGTTAAATACGTGATCGATTACGTCATCGTGAGTGATCACCGCAATACAAACTACACTAGCGGTCAATTAACGAACGCATACACCTTAATTCAAGGTGATAAAGTTTAAAATTGATTGGAAATGTCAAGAGTAGAAGTACAATTATCTCTGTGTTTATTTATGACCTTACAATATAGCATGATCTCACTTTAAAAAAATATTAAGAACACGACCCTTTTTACTGACGACGACAAAAGGAGCTTGCCGTTCTAATAACGTATTTGTAAGTACATACTAAGAACTAAGTTCGTGTAGCCTAAGTAAAATGATGGATTTAGAATACATAGTGTCACCCTCGCATTTCAACCTGAGGGTGTCGTAAGCGCCAACAAAAGAAACTGACAAGGCCTATAACCTCGGCTAGGGAAGGAAAACTTGATACGAAACCCTGTGCCGACCCGTCTGGCCAGCGTGGCACAGCAGGCTAATTCCCCTTCCCGTAGCTGGAGGAGGTCTGGTTCAGCAGTGGGGCATTTATGGCCTGAGTAGTGATAGTAGTAATTTATATTTATTAAAAAAATACACTATTCTCAATTCAAATTTATCACTATCACTACATAGTTTAAAACAAAGTCGCTGTCGTCTGTCCGTCCCTTTTAGGGTTCATGGTTTCTCGAGCTTTTCAATTTCTCGGGTCTCGAGAATTCTCGAAGATAATTTCTCGGGTTGTCGAGAAATTTACATTTACGTAAGTTTTCTCATATTATTTGGTTCCAATTACGTCAAAAATTCCCGGGATTCAGATTTCCCGGGAATTCTCGATTTCCCGGGAATTAACCCTAGTCCCTATGTATGCTTAAACCTTTTAAACTACGTAACGGATTTTGAAGCGGTATTTTTTTAATAGATAGAGTGATTCAAGAGGAAGGTCTATAAGTATAATACATTCATACTATTGTAGAGAAACACTGTTAAACTTAGAGGCTCATCATTGCACCCATGCGAAGCCGGGGCGGGTCGCTAGTTAAAAATAAAACTATATTTAGTTTTTTTTTTTACTATTATTTATTATTCTAGTTTCATCATCATCATCATCAGCCCACATTAGTCCACTGCTGGACATAGGCCTCCCCTAAAGAGCGCCATAGCGTCCTGTCTTCAGCTTGACGCATCCAGCTGCTGCCCGCAACCTTTCGCAGATCGTCGCTCCATCTAGCAGAGGGCCGTCTCACACTACGCTTGCCGATTCGCGGTCTCCACTCAAGAACTCGTCTGTTCTAGTTTAGTAGTAGTCAATTCATTACGGAACACACAACCGTAAATTCCAACGCTAAGCGTATCTAATTAATGACCTTGAATTGATAACGATATTGTTTGAACAGACGCCATCTTATGACGTCATCCACTACAAAGTGCCTTTTCTCCATTGCATTCTATTATTGCCACTCTGCCCATAGTAGACCCACTGCTGAGTCGGGCCTCCTCCAGTCACATGGAGGGTAATTAGCCTGCTGAGCCACACTGCCCAGACGGGTCGGCACAGGGTTTCACATCAAGTTTTCCTTGTCTTGCTCCTAAGTTTTTGGCCTTGATGTTTTGGGCTCTTGCGACACCCTCAGGTTGAAATAGGGTGGTGAAACTATTCTAAACCCGTCACCACTTTAGTGTAAAGTGTAGAATACAATTGTATTCCTCTACCAGTATTTATTTATCCGTGTGGTGACGGATTTAGAATACATAGGGTCACCACCCCATTACTTTCTTTGACACACTCTCCGTGGCTTTTCAGGAGCCCATAGTTGCCGAGTTTACATCACCTTTGTGGTAAACTTAAACAGTTTTTCCAATTTTTCGAGTGTTTTTCGTGCCAATTAAAGAATTAATTAGTTATCGTAAACTCTGCGTACCTACTGAACATTAACTTTTTGGTAAATTACTTCGCGGACAGCAGTAGTTGTAGTAACTCAGTAAATTGGCATTAAGTCCGCCTATGTAAAATGTTTTGCATGAAGAATTTAATAAATAAATATTAGTTAGACAAAATTCTCGCATCACGGTGTTTGTTATTGAACTCCTCCGAAATGGCTCGACCGATTTTGATGGAATTTTATAGTCACATTTGGTAGGTCTGCGAATCGGAAATCTATTTTTAATCCCCTTAAATATTAAGGGCCGCCCCATTACTTTGCAAAATTTCTGGTTTTTATTATTTTATGATACAGATACAAAAATACATACTACCCTAAATGTTTACCCCTCTACGTTCTACCCCTATTTTTTATAGCTATATTTATATGGCAAAACAACGTTTGCGGGGTCAGCTAGTGATTTATAAAATGCACTGAGCCCGTTGATTCATGATGCCGTCATTCGTCAAGGGCGTATGTCATCACTTCCAAGTCGCAGTTTACCTGTTAGACTGTTCTGAATAAGGCTGAATTATCTACATAACTACATAGTATAAAACAAGTCGCATTCTTCTGTCCGTCCCTATGTATGCATAAATCTTTAAAACTAGGCAACGGATTTTAAAGCGGTTTTTTTTAATAGATAGGAGTAATTCAAGAGGAATGTTTATAGGTATAATATAATTGCACCTGTGCGAAGCCGGGGCGGGTCGCTAGTATTTGATAAATGCGAACCATTATAGTGTAACGCTGTTCACGCTAAGTTGAATCATATTAGTACGTTGCGTACGTAGGTAGAATTCTGTGCAGTGACGGATTAAGAATGTGCAGTGTCACCACTCCATTCTAACCTAAGGGTGTCATAAGAGCCGACAAAAGGTAACGACCAGGCCAAAAAGAGAAAGAAAAGAGAAGGAAAATCTGTTACCAACCCATCTGGGTCGTTGGTCTAAGGGTTGGATGTACCTACTCTTTTTACAATCCATCCATATCTTTTGATGTCCTACCACCGATTAGGAATGCTGGTCCTCTGCCGACAGGAAGCTCTGTAGTTGCTTTTTTTTCAATTATGGGTCTTGGTTACAAAAGGCACTAAACAACATAGTGAGAGCAAGTTCGCCTGATGAGAGTGAACCCGTACTAAGCTGTGGCGAATGGGGTCTACAGTGCCGCCAGTTATGTATTGAGTGCTAGCCCCGGTTCAAACCGGTTGTGTAACTGTCTACTAGTCACTGGGTTACCTATAACTGGTTAACTGGTTGGTGCGCTAAACTAACAGGGCCGCAAACCTGTTAATTCCTTAGGGTCAACATTGACGATCAAAGGCACTGGTTAAAGTTTCAAATTGAAATTGAAAAACGCCGAAGAGATTTTGGATCCGTCGATATATATATACATATATCGAAAATAAAAAAAACGGTGTGTACCGATTTTTTTTTTAAATGAAGCATTTGCACTGTGTATAACCTGTGCCGCAGTTTACAAACATGTAATTCACGAACACAAATATCACAGATTCAGAGCTAGTGCCTCTGGTTAAACAAAGACACTTGCCCGACTTCGGAATCGAACCCGGGACCCGTTGATCCAAAGGCGGCAAAGCTAACCCCCAGACCAACAAGGCAAGGCATTAATTAAGGACACCGTGAGCGATTTCTGCGTGCACAGGAAACGTTATCAATAAAACAAAATTATAGGCGGTAAATTTTATCTGCTTCTTGGTACTTTTGAAGACAACTGTCATCTAGTCTCTCCCGCGACCACGACTGCTGCAAAGCATTCGAAACTTCGGGATATAAATAATGTAATATACACGCGATAAATCCGTTAATAATCGCGAAAACTTAAGAAATCAATAGTTATGTAAGTGCATTTTTAGCATGCACGTCCTTGTTTTGACGGAATTATAATACACAATGTCACCAACCTAAACCATCCTGTGGGTGTCGTAAGAGGCGACTGAAATAACACAAGGGGCAGATCACGTAGCCACAAGGGAAGGAAAACCTCTTCGCCAACCCAGCACAGTAGGCTAGGCAGTAGGTTAAGCAAGTTGTTAAGCAGTTTGGCAGAAGGATGCATTGTGGTACATATGTAAAATTTATTGAATAAATCATTAAAAAAAAAATGTATATTTTTTTCATTTTTGATAAAAAAAAAAAGGTATATTATTTTTGCTCTGATACTTGTTTACGCATATTATTGCTGTCACCAATCTGTCAGCTTTGTTTATGTGGTACTAGCGGCCCATCCCAGCTTCGCATGGGTGGAGATTAATTTCTTTTGTTCTTGCAATTAAAATAGCCTATATTAATCAGTAATATGATAATGTAGCATTCAAATGGGGCTACACCCTTGCTACACCCTCAGGATGGAATGGGGTGGCACAGTAGGCTAATTAAACTTCATGTTAGTAACTGGAGGAGGCCTGACTCAATAGAGGGTAATCCATGGGCTGTTTATTAGTGGTACTTTATGTCTTAATGAAAAATATTTATTATCAAATTCCTCTTTGTTTTGATTTCCCTTATTGAACTTGGCTATGAAAAAGAATTAGTATTTCAACTTTTTTTTTATTGGGGTTTTGCACCTATGTTTTTTATTGACTGTGAAAAATAAGGCACATTGGATGTCTTAATAAATGATTAAACATATTTTTAAGCAAATAATATATTTCTTAACAAGTCTTTTCATATATTTCTGAACTCCACAATAGGCAAATGGGTGTTTCTTCGGGAAATTTAGGATAGCTGGACACAGGATCTTCAGGGTAGGATTAGTTTTGAAACCTGGGACAGACAAAGTAATGATACAAAAATAAATAAAGTTACGCTTAAAATATACATACAGAGAAATTTACATTGCATTACCATTGCTTGGCGCAGTGGTTGAGCAATCAACTGCTGCGCAGCATATCGCGGGTTCGATTCCCGCACGGAAAAAATATTTGTATGACCTACAAGTATTTGTTCCAGGTCTGGGTGTTTTCTATCTATAATATGTATGTATTTACAAAAAAAAAATTATATAAGTAGTTTATCATCCATCTCATTACCATAACACAAGCATTAAGTTGCTTAGCTTGGGACGTGATGGTGTTGTGTGAAATGTCCAAGGATATTTATTGGCTATGGCAATGTGGCAAGGTCAAGGTGTTAGAAAAGATACTGTTTTATAACAAAAATATGTGATAACTACAGTTCCTTGTCACCTCTTCAACCTTGGAGTAGCTGTGATTTTTTCAAAATGTTTCATGTAAAAAAACAAAAACTGAGTTTATTCATTTAATTATATCAATCTGTGGTTATAGGCATGAGTAACTTATGTGGCAATGCTTACATCAGGGAACAATATAAATGGTCAATAAGATGACATCAAAACCGGCGTCACCCACTTAAACATGCGTGGGCGCATAATAAAACAAACTTACAAGTTCCGATAAATAGTTATACTAACTTATTTAAAATAATTTTATATCCGCAACATAAATTATATAACTATCTAAGTTAATGCTATTTACGAAGTTTATGTTGAATATCACGGTTTGCTTTTAAAGTCCGATGTTTACCTTTTCAATTAAAAGGATGCCGCGTGTTCCACTTTCAAATGTAGAAACGCGAAACCGCAGCGTACAAATATTTTTTATCGCTTCCGCAACATTAAAAATACATTATTAGCTTAACAAACTCACCTAAGAACGGGCCGAAAGCGGTCTGCGCCGTGGAAAATCCTTAAAAGTGTGTGAAAATCCAATTAACACTAATCCACTCAAAACATGGTTTTAACACTAAAAACACGTAAAAAGTTACTGGAACTCACAAAAGTACACTGTCATATAGTTTTTAACGACACTTGACTGAACTTATGTATGTAAATAAAGTTTTTATTTGTAAAAATAAATCGCTAAAGTTTTAACTTTTAATAAAGTTTGACAGTTAGCGTCGAAGCCTCTCTCTCTAGGGATTGCCATGCTTCGGTTTTAAATCCCAACGGCCACTATGTCCTTTTTATGACTAGATTATGTTAGAATCTTGTATCTGGTTTCAAGTAAAGTCTTTTACTGGTTAGTAGTGGGCGTTATTTAACTTAGCTCGTTTAGTCAACGTTGGCGCCAAATGTAAACGCCAACGTTGGCAAGAAATTTGTTAAACATCTAAGTCCCAACGAACGATTTATCTCAGAAATAATACATATTTATTTTGCAAGTAAAAAGTCACATTCACAAATATATACTCATCCTTGTCTTACTTACTCACTCTGACCATTACAATACAATATCGAAAATTAATCACTGTACATTGCGTTGTATTCAGAGAACTAAGAATTCCGTTGCGCTTTAAAGCCAGTAATGGTTGCTATGATATTCGTTGAGCACTCAACGTTGCGATTCGTTGCGATACAGCTAAGTCGATATTATTCTATAGTACTGAGGAGAAGTACGTTGCTTGCCATAAACAATAATGTAACGTATTTATTCAATTTTGCCAATATAGATTGTTGGCAAAAAATAATTGCTTATACTTAAATATTTCTCATACTAAAAATATCATTGCGTTAATATGATATTTTTATTAGAACATATCATAAAGTTAGGTTTCTTTGTTTAGACTTTTTAAAATCAAACATGTTAGCTTGAAATAAACCTTTGTTTTAATACATAAAATGTAATTTAAAAAATATAAATCAAAATTAACTTATTAAAACTCCAGCGCTCCAGAAAACCTATTCTTATTATTTAATATGGTATCCCTGTGTTCAAAACGTGCAAAATATTATTACTCTTTTGCACTATTGATAAACGGTATAGTGTGAATGAAATACTTAAATGATGCTAGCAGTCAAATTTTAATGACCCATGAGATGCTGAAGATTTGTATGCGGAACTCTACCTTATTTATATAAAATTAAGGTCAAAATTTTGCTATAGTGATTAAGAGGCAATAATTTATGCCGAGTACCATTTAAATTGGATGTAATGGAATATTAGACTATCGTTTTAGGTTAGTGTGCCTGTAATCACTATCACTACATATTATAAAACAAAGTCGCTGTCGTCTGTCCGTCCGTCCCTATGTATGCTTACGGGTTTTTTTAATAGATAGAGTGATTCAAGAGGATTGTTTATATGCATAATATTGTAGAGCAACACTGATAAATTTAGATGTTCATCATTGCACCCGGGCGAAGCCGGGGCGGGTCGCTAGTTTCGGTATAAACTAAGGTACCTATAACGCAGACAAAGCCATTTTTAGACAGTGCGCCAAAACTGCTCGTTTAATCGTTTATTTCGCAGTTTATTATAGTGGCGTTTACTGTGACGTCACAGCACAAGTTCACAACTAGGTAAACAAAAATAGACTGATTGCAAAAATAGACGGTTTTGCCAACGTTGGGAAGGCTGTCAACGCGTTTCGTTGTGTTGGCTAAAAATCACTCAACGACACATGTCTATTACTGGTACCAATGAAAAAAAAAATGGTTTAGGAAAACCGAAATTTCTTTTTCCATTCATTTGGCTGGTTTCGAAATATGTATTTCTACATTGTGAATTATTGAAATGAATAAATGATAACGATATTATTTTAATGTAAACAATCTCGATACAATATAAAAGTAAAACAATCTATAAGGTTTATCAACAGTTTTCTGGTAATCGGATAAAAACATTTGTATAAATGCCTAAGACTATAACGATCGTATCCGGATCTGAATCCTATAAAACCTTGCTTACAACACTACAAAAGATTTGACGTCCACTACGCGTCATTGCAATCCGAATTCAGCAATCAAATATGTTGAAGGTCAATGGAAATATATAACATTGAGCATCAAACGAATATTTTTATAGGTTTCTAAAGTTGTTTAGGTTAATAAATTACGAAATTTAATCAGACGGATCAATTTGTGTTATCTCGTATCCAGTTGACAAACCTAAACACATTGTAATTTTCTGACCTATTCAATATTTGATTTATTTAGAGTAATTCGGAACGCTCTACCTGTCGCATTCCACGCATACTTTTCCCGCCAGACTTGACTACGCAAAACCGGTCCAGCCGCGCCTTTAAAAACTTTAAAACACACCTAACACTAAATGCGATATCCATTGCGTGTTTCGTATTACAATTATTTACTAAGAAATCTGAATTATAAGCAATGTATAACTAAATAGTGATATCATAGCTGTACATTTTAAGTTATTGCAATAATTGGTAATTTAGTACACGCGTTTAGGAATGTTTGTAATAGCAAGCATTTTTTTTCACTCGATTCGCTCATTTGCTGATATGATTATTTATTACGCAAAAGTTGGTAAGTCATTACTTCCTGGTATTGTGAATTGGATATTTTAATCTGAACTAGTGAATTTGAATTACATTGTCATTACAGTAACTCAGTCTGATTAGTTTACTTGAAAGATGAACCACCTGATGAAATATCGAAGAATTGTAGTATAGATGCCACCTTGGAAACGTGGGAAGACAAATAGAACGTAGAAGAGTTAGAATAAGAATCGAAAACTTTGTTAAAACCTAAAACCGCCATTTTTAGGATAGAGCGATATTATCGCATTTTAGTGTCCAAAATATCAATCATCCTACTTTAACACTAAACAGAGCTATTGGAAGAGGATACGGAGGATTCCAATCATTGGAAGCCCGACTCAGCAGTGGGTAATTTTACGAACTGCAAAGGTAATGTATTAAAATACAAAATGTTGTTCATAACATTTATTACAATAATTACACATCTTTGGCGTTGGCTAACATCATATTATTATACATTGACAATAAGTCCATAGATTCATTGATTAAAGTGATGACGTCACTTATAAGGCGAAATAAAACGTCACTGGAAGGTAAAGGCACATAAAACCGCGACTTCATACCTGGGCCCTTACCCAGAATAAAACAATTTTTGGAGTAAAACTTCGTGTAGGTACGCTTGACTTGGGAGATGAATGGGTGACGAGATCGTAAATCGTAAATTGCGACCGGGCGAGTCGAACGCAAGTTGAGAGGGAGATATAAGTTATTGAAGATAGAAAGAGAGGATTGCGAGCATACATTTTCTTTCTTTCCGACTCCAGTTACAAATGCAAATTACACAAAAAAAACTTGCTCTACGAAGCTTTGAGGTCAGCTGTTACAAATTATGGATACCCATTCATCATTCCGCTGAACCAGTCGTTAGTTAACGACCCTGAAGGAGGTAGGATCGAATGGTCCGCCCGGCTAGCTACCTCCCTCACATCTAAGTCCAGCGCAGTTTTACTGTGTTTCGTCGTGTGTATGCGAGAGCCCGTGCCCGACAGGGCTTTTTCTTGAATTGCCTGCTCCATCTTAGAAACTAGCGTTTCTTTCCATCACGCAAGCGTAGGGTCATTCAAGTCACAGATAAAGAAGCGGACAGTGGAGTAACGCCGTTAGCTCTAAGGGGTAGGTCGAAGCGCTATTTTTTATCTTTCAGCGCCCCAAAGTCCCACATACCCCGGCAGGGCATCCATATTTGAACCCGCAAAATTAAAAACCACACCAATCTTTATGGCCGGTCTGAATGTAGCCGCATTACGCTGCGCACAACATAAAATCAGGTATCAGCGGGACGTACGCGGGGCGGGGAGGCAGGGCAAGCCCGCGCGCGCTTTTTGACGGACGCGTCCTCGCCACCTGCATGTTAGTGTGAGTGATCTATGTTCGTATTGGCTATGAAATGTATGGCGCGCAAGTTCGTACCCACGGCTACATTCAGAACGGCCATAAAGATTGGCGCGGACTGTATTATATTAGAACCCGCAAAATTAAGTGCCTTTACCTTTTCATTTAAACATACATAGCTACATAGATAGATCTAGCTTTAGCACTGTTCCGTTTGGTGATGGATTTAGAATACTGTCGCCTGAAAAATATATTGGTTATTTTATATAAGACGATTCATAAGAGTTTTGTGATAAAGTACGTAAATAAAGTTCCTTTTGGGTTTTAGTTGAGTGAACTTACTTACAACTATTTTCCACCCGCGGCCTTCCCAATACCACAAATATCATATCGGGTAGCACTCAAGCATACGGCCCGATTGATGCTAAAGCCGTATACAGATTTGCGAAATGTAGCATGCAATGTAACACGCAATGAAAGAATTTGCCGTCCATATTGTCGCAATGTAAGAAGAATTCCCATAGTGTGGAAGTCTGCGCACACGAACAGAGAATTTCTAATTGTGCGCGTCGCGATCCACCATTTGTCGGTTTTTTTGCCAAACACAAAGGGGCGCGCAAAGGCACGGAGCGCCAGTGTGGACGGGTGTGTGTGTGTGTGTACTGCGGAACGAAACAGATGTGAGCAAGTACATCCTGGGTTCGCGCGCGCCCTGCGTCCACACTGGTGAAATGCTCCTTTCATGTTACACTGCGTGCTACATTTCGCAAATCTGTACACGACCTAATACGTTTGACCTGAGTGAGGGAGTTTGAAAAGAACCTTTCCCCATTTTCTCCCGTCATGTTTTCCGTTCAGGATGATGAACGATTATTTTAGCCTCTGGTCTTGCAGACGTTCATAAGGTCCTGTCGACCTTACCATCAAGCAGGTCGTACACTTATTCCGTCGACCGGAGACGATGGGAAACGTCTAGTATCTATAGAAAACTAGCAGACAAGCCACGCGTTGCTGTGGCTAAGGCGTTTGTTATATTACATTTAACAATACATACATTAATTTAACTTTTAATATAGCGCCATCTATTGGTTACTTTCAGTCAACAGATATCGCCATCTGTTGGAATCGTTTAGAGCTAACATATAATTGTGACTGTCAAGTAATAGACAAATAATTTGCAATAAAATAATAATGCGACTATAAATTGAGATGTAAGCTATCCTATCTTTCAAGTTGGATCCAACTGCACACGGTGTGCAAATTTGATTAAAATCGGGTAGGTACGTTAAAAGTCCATCGCGGAGAAACGACGTGACAAGTAATTTATATATCACTACATCACTTCACTACATATTATAAAACAAACTCGCTGTCGTCTGTCCGTCCCTGTGTATGCTTAAATCTTTAAAACTACGCAACGGATCTTGAAGCGGTTTTTTTAATAGATAGAGTGATTCAAGAGGAAGATTTTTATGTATAATACATCCATAATATTGTAGAGAAACATACGTAAATTTAGAGGTTCATCATTGCACCCGTGCGAAGCAGGGGCGGGTCGCTAGTTAAACATAAACATAGCCGCACGAAACAAAACCACGAAATGTATACTAAACAAGTAAATCTAAAATGAGATCTTTAAACAATAAGAAGAGATTCCATAAACAAAATGGTTTATTCTCATTTGCCACTGAGATGTTTCCGAGTGGGGGCAACTGAGAAATACACGTGAACAATCCAGACACATACACTATCCTTATCAGTTGCCTAAGTTCGCGGAAATAGGGGCAAATAACAAGGAGGCATATCGTATGTCTGGTGACGGATCTGGAATACAGTGTCACCACTCTATTCTATCCTAAGGGTGTCGTAAACGTCGAAAATAAGAAATGCCAAGGCCGAAGACCTAGTTGTAAGGAAAGGAAAATTGGATACAAAACCAACCAGCGTGCCACAGTAGGCCAATTACCCTCCATGTAATTGGAGGAGGTCCGACTCAGCAGTGGGTCATCTACTATCTAGTCTGAGTAGTAATAATAGTACAAATTTTTACAAATTCGTATGCACGTATACTGAATTCACTACTTCAGCAGGTAATCTTTTACCAATCAAACTGTATCATGGACCTATAAAAAAAAGAAACGTCATTTTTGACAGTTACGCGTGCGTGCTATGTCGAAGTCGATCCTCATTCAAAATCCCACAGTGGGATGTGTGTTCAGTCGGGCAACCAGTGTTGGGTCCGCCAAAGAAGACAGTAGTGACCGCTGTGGGTTGTTGAAGCGTTGCTCTGCAAAACAAGGACAAAAAAAACTTTGACAAAAAATGTAAGCTGACTTGAAACACTTAAAAGCAAAAACTAAGCAATAAGGGGCCACTTTTGAAGGACTTTTGAACCTCCCGCCGTCCTTGTCACAGGTTGTCACATTTTTATTCTCCCCCTCCTGAGATTACGTCACAGACTAATTAAATTTATTCATGTATGTATTTAAAAATATTCGAGAGAAAACAGCCTCATCACAAAGCCGCTCTAGAAGTTAAATGATGTTGCATAAGAGATAAAAATAAAAAAATAATATAATATACTAAAAGAGATAAATAATATAATCATGATAAAATCTGAAATAATAACAACAAGAAGTATCGCCTACAAATGCGAGAATTACCAAAAATTCCTACACCGCGATAGCGAAATTTCAAGAGCGATTCGCACAGTTAAGATTTCCCCGACTACAACAATAGGGGGGTAGGCGCTGTGACCCCTAGACTGAAATACAGGGGCGTAGCTACCACCGTATTAATTATACGGGGCCCCCGGGCCACGAGGGCCCCGACGTGCGTAAGCAAAAATTAATAAAAACTTCCCAAATATTTTACTATTTCAGAGGCAGAAACCTTAATCATTTAAACTTTTATCAGTTTGCCGAAAAAAAGACAAGGATAGTGTATAATTAATTTAATTTTTCTGAAAATGTTTGGAAGAAGTGATAGATATATAATTATGATGAATAAATATTTCTAGCAATTTTATGCACACATTTTTTTTCTTTTGTGAGAAATGTTTACCCTTTATAAGGGCCCGCAAATATTTTTTATACGGGGCCCCACCAAGGCACGCTACACCCCTGCTGAAATACCACCTCATCTGGCTGGATGATCATTCGTTTGCGCCTAAAGGCTGACTAGAGGCTAAAGAGTAGTAGAAGCTTAATTAAAAAAAAATAGATAATTTAATTACCTGAGCGGGAGCATATCTCTGTAACAGCGGTCGGTATCCGAAGCCAAATGTTGCCAGCATGGGAGGGCCTGGTACCCCCGAGGTTGGGTGCAAAGGCACTATTGCTCGCACCTACGACAAAGAGTTGAGCGTTAACCCAAACTGCGTGACTCTTTCGATGGGGGAGGAAAGTCTCTAAAATACATTGAAAGTAAACACATTTTTAACGGATTTATGATTTATTAGTCCGTGTGGTGACGGGTTTAGAATACATAATGTCACCAACCCATACCGTCTTGAGGGTGTCGTAAGAGGCGACCAACAAAAACGCAAGAGGCAAATCACCTAGCCGAAAGAGAAGGAAAACTTGATACAAACCCTGTGCCAACACGTCTTGCCAGTGTGGCACAGTAGGCTTATTCCCTCCATGAATTTGGAGGAGGCCCGACCTAGTAGTCGGTCATTAATGGGCTGAAACGACGATATTGCATTATTTCATTTCACGAAATTATAGGCGGTAGACTTTAACTGTTTCTTTGTACTTTTGAAGACAACTGTCATCTAGTCTCTCCCGCGACCACGACTGCTGCAAAGCATTCGAAACGTCAGGAACTAAATAGTGTAATATATATGCGATAAATCCGTTAAAAAGTGTTTAATAACAATGTGTAATAATCGCGAAATCCTAAGAAATATGGTAGTAAAATGGTCTTACGTCAGCTTCGTAAGGTCTGAAGACGGCCAGAGGTCTCAAGGTAGCCCCATCAGCAACTATGATGCAGCCCCACGCTGTGCCCACGTACACTTCGGTGCCCAACGCGCACAGGGATCGAACCTAGGAACATAAACATGTTTACAATCAATTTATTTTTTTAAACTAAAGTTTACTAAAGGGGCAGTTTACAAACGTGTATTTCACGAACACAAATGACACCCAGACTCGGAGCAAAGTGCCTCTGGTTTACACAAAGACACTTGGCCGACCCCGGAATCGAACCCGAGACCCCGGATCCAAAGGGTATTCCACCCCTTCTTTTTTAATGTTAGGAGTACCTTTTATAAATTTTATTGATAAGCTCTTCACAAACTTTTTCATATCCTACTCTTTCTTTTTTAAAAAAGCTGCGGACTGAGGCCGGGGTGGAGGAAGCGACCACCTTTTTTTTCCCGCCTTAGCCTATAGAGTCGCGGGTCCAAATGCTCAGCAGCTCAGTGAGGGGGTGGTCCCAAGGTAGTCATTTGGTCATTCATCATCATCACTTCAGCCAAAAGACGTCCACTGCTGGACATAACCCCCCTCCCCCAAAGATTTCCACAAAGGCCGGTCCTGGGCCGCCCGCATCCATCGTTTTCCGGCGACCTTAACCTTAATTGGGTCATTGGTGGTCTGAAAAGATGAAAGGGAACAACCAGTCTTACCCTACACCGTTCCTCATCCAAGTTCTCATCCAGAGCGATGGACTGGAGACTCTCGGAGCAAGGCACGAGACGGCTCACGTCCAGGCGGGCAGTCTGCTCCTTCGTGCGGACCGACCACTGGTATACGCAGACACCTGGAAGACGGTAATGGTGGGCTTACTCTCGAACGAGATTCCAATCGATCGGTATTGGAATTGTGACGTTTCGTACTCTTGAGCACACTTGACGGGTCAGAATATAAAACTTCCCCACCACACACTGGGAAAGAACCAGTGTTGTAAAAGTCAACAAAACCCAGCACGCTTGGTGGTGGGATCTAATGGTCTACCACCCTCGCATCTAAGTCTGGCGCCAAGCAGTATTACTGCGTTTCGTCGTGTGTATGCGAGAGCCGGTGCCCGACAGTGCATTTCCATGAATTGCCCGCTCCATCTTAGACCTTGGCGTTGCTTTCCATCACGCAAGCCTTGGGTCCAAGGCTTTCAAGTCTTAGATAAAAAAAGGCCTTTTTGAAATGGGTTAGAATTAGTTCTTACCTGGGTCACAGTACGCTATGACGTAAGGCTCTCTCTCTGCAGACGTCAGCAGAGTGACTCTACATTGGGCGGGGGTTTGAACAGCCTCGGCTCCGCAGACGCCACTCGCGCTTATCGCGTAGGAGTAGAGGCCGTCGCCGCCTGCCCACACCTCGCAGCTGGGGGGGGAGGGATGAGTTTGATAGTGATGGTAGGATTACAAAGGGCAATGGATAGGGCTATGCTCGGTGTTTCCCTGCGAGATTAAATCAGAAATGAGGAGATACGCAGGAAAACCAGGGTCACCGACATAGCCCACCGGATTGCCAAACTTAAGTGGCAGTGGGCAGGGCACATAGCTCGCAGGACCGACGCCCGATGGGGCAGAAAAGTCCTCGAGTGGCGACCGCGTTCCGGAAGGCGCAGTGCTGGTAGGCCTCCCACACGGTGGACCGACGAATCACCTCATTTCTGATTCGATCTCGCAGGGCATCTCCGAGCATAGCCCTCTCCATTGCCCTTTGGGTGACTTTGAGCCTTCTGATGGAGCCCATAGTGAGCGAACACGTCTGCGTTCCTTAAGTCCAACCTTAACCAAAAAATAAGAACTTAAATATCTCACCCGTGGGGGGTAGTCACTCCAGCTAAGCAACACAGGTCAGTAGCAGTTCCGAGTTCCGTTAACACGAAGCTGGCTTCCGCTTCCGGGCGCTGTGACGTCACCAGGAACAACCTATAGGAGTAATCTATCAGCATAAGATCTGTCCGTGTGGTGACGGATTGAGAATATATGGTGTCACCCCCCTTTTCGATCCTGAGGGTGTCGTAAGAAGAAAAAACAACGCGGAAAACCTAGCCGCAAGAGAAGAAAAACACGATACTATATACTATTACTATTCAGCCCATAAATGACCCACTGCTGAGTCCTACTTTAATTACATGCTGGCCAGACGGGTTGGCACAGGGTTTTGTACCAATTTTTCCGTCTACTGAGGCTTAGTGTTCTATTGTCTAAATAAGACTACGAGGGAAGCGTCATCTCCTACATAGTTATGCGACCCTGGTACCGACACCCAAGCTTAAAAGAGAAATTAGCCTTCTGTGCCACGCTGGCCAGACGGGTTGGCACAGGGATTTCATGTTTTGCCAACCACGGGCATGATCCGGGTGGTGACGGATTTAGAATATAGTGTCACCAATTCCAAAACCCATTCCATCCTGAGGGTGTCCTAAGAGCCGACAGAACGAAATATCGAAAACGAGATGCAACTCGTCCGAAAGGTCATCAACCGTGACAATAACAACTTATACAAAACCCGGCGCCAACCCGTCTGGCCAGCGTGGCACAGTAGGCTAAATACTCTCCATGTAACCACAGGAGTCCCAAGGCGGCAGTGAATCATCAGTATTTTTTTCGCTTTTGTTTTTTTTTTAAATCGAATCCACTGCACTATCTATAACCTATATCGCAGAGGCAGTTTACACACACAAATGACACCCAGACTCGGAGCAAGTGCTTCTGGTTTAGACAAAGCCATTAGCCCGAACCCGGGACCCAAAAGCGGCACTAGACCATTAGCCCGAGCCCGGAATCGAACCCGGGGCTCATTGATCCAAAGGCAGTCATATGTAGGTGCGCAGAACGCATTACCTGCCACACGAGAGTGCCACAGCGACCCGCTGCAGCCTTGCAAGAGCCAACAGTGCTGACACTGCCGACGGGGCCCCACCAACTGCTTCCTGGACTCGCACCGACCACAGCAAAGCCATTGTGGATGCACTGAAATGAATAGAACCATTCATAAAATCGCCATCTTAGTATAGACAAGCTGTCACCCGCTATAGGCTCCTGAGAAGCGGGGGAGGGTCAATAGAATTAGCCTGAGTTACTACTTGTTACATCAGCCGTCCGCCAGTGAAAGCCGGACAAAATCTGTCCAACAATTTCAGAGATTAGTCAAAATACACAAACAGACAGATAAAAAGAAATGTAAAAAATCTTGTTTTGGAATATGTACCGTGTATACATTCAAATGCACTTAGTAATAAGCGGTTATTTTAATATTACAAACAGACACTCTGGTTTTATTAAGTATAGATTATTACATGTATAGATTGTTTGACCGACAAATATGGCGGTATTTTACTAAAATCTCTAATACTACTCAGCCCATAAATGACCCACTGCTGAGTCGCACCTCCTCCATTTACATGTAGGGTAATTGGTCCACCCTGACCCAAAGGCGGCGGTGGCGATGAGGAGCGGTCGCCGGAATTGAATGTGTTAAAAAGATTTTTCCCCTTTTTTGTTTTAAATTAGAATTATATTATTTTGGTCAAGAAGAAATGTCGTAATTTTATATTTTAATTTTATATTTTAATTTTATATTAATGTAAAAATGAAAAACAAAAGGCGTGGAAGCTGAATCGTTTTTCCAAGTTCTATTCCTTTACTTCGACTACCGAGTACCCAGCACTACATCGCTTAGATGCGGTTTTGGTTCGGTATGTAACTTTGACCAATCTGACCTTAGAATTGTACTCACGAATAAACGGATATTCTTCCTGCCGAATCCCCCAACCACATTTTGTTCTCGACGCGGCACAGAGCGGTCACCATTACCGGGTCTGCCTTGTCTGAAAATTAATGATAAATCACTACATAGTTTTCTTCTGTCCGTCCCTATGTATGCATAAATCTTTAAAACTACGCAACGGATTTTGAAGCGGTTTTTTTTAATAGATAGAGTGATTCAAGAGGAAGGTTTATATGTATAACACACCCCCGCTTTGCACGGGCGAAGCCGGGGCGGGCCACTAGTATACTTATAATAGAGAGTGGGGCACATGGGGCAACCGCCCGTTCGTTGGAGTTGACTGACGGGGAAAAGCTGTATAAAAAGCACCAGGCGCACATAACCTTAGTGGAGGTAATTTACAACTTGAATTCATCATCATCATCATCATTTCAGCCAAAAGACGTCCACTGCTGGACATAGGCCTCCTCCAAGGATCTCCACAAAGGCCGGTCCTGGGCCGCCCGCATCCACTGCTTTCCGGCGACCTTAACCAGGTCGTCGGTCCACCGTGTGGGAGGCCTACCAGCACTGCGCCTTCCGGAACGCGGTCGCCACTCGAGGACTTTTCTGCCCCATCGGAAGTCGGTCCTGCGAGCTATGTGCCCTTGAATAGATTATACCAAATTTATTAAAAATTAGCGGCCCGTCCCGGCTTCGCACAGGTGGGACGTTACACGCGGGGTAAAGCTAGCAAAAAAGTAGCCTAAGTTACTCCTTATATCATCAGCTACCTATCAGAAGAAAGAAAGAAAATAATTTTATTGTAGCTCACAATTGACATGAAGTTAAAATCTTCTCCAAAAAATTGCTCGCATAACCTTAGTGGAGGTTATTAAGAACTTGGACGAGTCATACCACAGCTGCATTACAAAGTTCAGGCTCGCTTTTTCTCCTATCTGTATTAATTTTATATTAACGTCCAGAAGACTCTACTTTTAGCACTAGAAATGTTGTTGACTATAATTTACTATTGCACATGAAATAATAAAACTGTTCTTTGAAGTTGGTTGAACAAATAGAGTGTTAGTCACCTGGCGGTACCCTCGCGGTGTGTTGATGGGTGAATCGGTGAGGCGTGGCGGCCAAGGCGTGAGCTCTTTCCGGTTCCCCTCCTCCGTACCACACTTCCCAGCCGCCGCAACAGTCATCTATAGACAACATTTTAATAACTCATCGTTAAAAGTATGTTAACAAAAAGGTTTGTCGAAATCTATACTAATATATAAAGCTGCAGAGTTTGTTTGTTTGTTTGAACGCGCTAATCTCAGGAACTACTGTTCCGATTTCAAATAATCTTTCAGTGTTAGATAGTCCATTTATCGAGGAAGGTTATAGGCTATATTTTATTTTCAAAAGAATTAGGGATCCGTAGGAAAATTGCGATTTTGTAAACCAAGGTGTAAAATCGAAAACCTATTTATGCGTGCGCTGCAAAAACTATTGACTATAGAACAAAATGATGTACTATCTATAAAGATCTACAAAAAGAGCACATATCTAACTATCATAGTTTAGTTACAATAACCGCTTTTATGTTAATAAAAAATATGCATAGAGATAAGCACGGGATCGAAGCCCACGCGGGCGAAGCCGCGCGCAAAAGCTAGTGTAAAGATATTTTTGGAACACTTTATGGCCGTTGGTACAGAGTAAAAATCTTAAAAAAAAAAGAAAAGGTAAACCGGCTTCAAATACAATTAAAAAAAAAAGACAATAATTAACCATAAACATAAATAGGCAACCATTTGAACTCAATAATGATACACTACTCCTCTGCCCATAAATGACCCACTACTGAGTCGGGCCTCCTCCAATTACATGGACGGTAATCAGCCTCCTGTGCCATGCTGGCTATGCGGGTTGGCACAGGGTTTCGTATTAAGTTTTCCTTCTCTTGCGGCTAGGTTTTCAGCCTTGTCCTTTTGTCTTACTTGGCTCTTACGACACTCTCAGTATGGAATGGGGTGGTGACACTATGCTTCCAATTCATGACAGCAATGTTATAGGTACACCCAAGGCATTATTAACTTCCTTGCGCGTCGTTCTCTTCCCTGCAATATGGTTGAGGAGGGCGATGGCTGCATGCGTCATGCTTGTGAACAGATGCCGTTGCTGGGGGTCGGTTGGCTTGGGCATTAGAAGGTTACTATTGTCGACTAGATCTGGCTGATGTTTGGCCCTTTGGAACTATTGCGCGAGTTTGCTCTCACAAATCTGTCTATAACCAGTCTTGTACCCAAAAATGGCGATCTAAAAAGAGCAACCACAGTGTGTCTTGCCGGCTCTTCTCTGTAGAGGTGCATTCCGAACCGGTGGTAGATGGTAAATAATTAATTTTAAATGGTATATTTTAATTTTTTTGTTTGACCTGTCCGAAGAGCTCTAATGAGCCAACTTGATTAAATGAGTTTTGATTTTCGAAGACCCATCTTACCCGTGAGCCCCAGGATGGGCGAGGCCGCCGCGGCGAGGGCGGGCCGGGCCGCGGCGGCGTCGGCCAGCGCGCAGTACTCGGGCGCGGCGCACACGCTGACCAGGGCGGCGGCGGAGGGCCGCAGCGCCGGGGCCCCCGCCCAGCAGCGACGCATCGTCTCCAGCGCGCAGCACGGGTGCTCCAAATCCTAAATATACACCATCTTAGTTTACCGGGGATCGGGCTATGGTTTTGTGAGTTGTAATGCTCACCAAGTGCAAGTCCGGGACGGATTTATAATACTGGGGTACACATTTCGTCGTGAGGGTGTCATAACAGTCCGCAAAAGGAAGTGAGAATTCCGAAACTAAAACCCAAAAAAACTCAAATCATTTATTTCAATTGAACCTATTTACAGGTGGTTTTGAAAAGTCGAAAGTGAAGTTAGGAATCTAGGTGCTTCTAGTTGCTTGTTCCAAAACGTAGATCCTATGGAGAAGAACAAGCAAGAAACTCCATGGACACTCTTTTTAACCCCCGACGCAAAAAGAGGGGACATGTTTGATGAAAATCGGTTTACTCGTTTAAAAGTTATGGGGGGTGTAAGTGGGGAAGAATAACCGAATTTCTGCAATTATAATCGAGTGGGGTCTCAAATGAAAGCGTATCACGTGGACATTACAAAATAATATGTTCCCTGAAGTTGAGCCCTGAAAAAACTCTGGGGGTAAAAGTGGGGGAGATACCCAATATCTGGAAATATATGTGGGGGATCAGGGGTCAGGTAATAAATAAGTAGGAGCGGTCCCCCAACGCGATATATATTTTTTTATTTTTTACTTTTTAAAGGGTACTTAGGTCATTGTGTCGGGGGTTTATTTAAATTTTTAATTTAGTTTTTATTATCATATTTTCTGTTACTCCAGCCGTAAGGGAAGGAAAACTTGATAGGAAACCATGTGCCAACCCGTCTAGCCAGCGTGGCACTATTGGCTATCCTTCCCTGTGACGGGAGGAGGCCCGACTCAGCAGTGGGTCATTTATGGGCTGAGTAGTAGTAGTATCTAATAAAAAAAAGTCATATTTAAAACTATCATCATCGTACTTCAGTCCTTGTCCAACGCTATGTGGTAGTCTCCATTCACATCTATCAGTCATCATATCTACATTCACACCTTTCATACACATTTCCTCATCCTCACAATCCATCCATCTCTTTCGGCGCCCAGGACCGACGCCAGATGGAACAGAAAAGTCCTGGAGCAGCAACCGCGTTCCGAAAAGCGTAGAGCTGGTAGGCCTCCCACATGGTTAAGGAAGCGGGCGCCCCAGGACCGGTCTTTGTGGAACATCATCCATCCAACTGTTGGCGCAGTGGTTGAGCGATCGACTGCTGCGCAGCATGTCGCGGGTTCGATTCCCGCACGGAAGAAATATTTGTACGACCTACAAGTATTTGTTCCGGGTCTGAGTGTTTTCTATACACGGTGATTTTTTTCCCATTGTTTTCCCGCGGCAGATCGATTTGCTATTAGTAGTACTATCGATTGATAGCGATAAATTAAAAAAATAAAAGGTTTTTTTTTTCAAATATAAAAAAAAATATTACATCAACTCGAAAGCGTGAGAAGCAATAGTAATTCACCAAACATAATATTAAAGTAGGTATCTACATACGAGATACCAGCGCCGACCACAGTGAAAGCCTCCCCTCCCTCGCCACCCCCTATACCCGCTATAACCGCGCCGCCTCAGTTAGTTGCGAATTGCCGTCGCACGCGCGTTGTGTTTTCGTGTAGTGGCGTTTGAGTGCAAAAATGAATCGGCGCTACAAATATTCTAACTTAGAGTACGTCGCTATGGTGTACGCTCGGGCTGATTATGACTCCGACGCTGCCCAGCGGCTTTATGCGGAGCCGCAACACTTGGAGTCGCTCCGTCTTCGCGGGATTTTGAACCCCCAAGTCCCACAGGCCCGGACAATCGTAGCGGCAACACAGCGACTACTCGATCATGGACAGTTTGAGACACCAGCGCATGCACAGGGCAGAGGTCGATTGGCCGTTTATTTGCCAGAGCTCGATGAACAAATTATCGAATTCTTCGAACGGGATCCTCGACGGAGTACGCGTATGGCTGCGGCTAGGTTTAACGTAACTTTTATGTAACGTGACTTTTATTTGTGGTTAGAGCTCAAGCAACTAGTGTATCGGGAAGAACACGAAACGCGCGACGCGTTGATAACTGCGATAGTGGACGCTTTTAATATCGTAAGAAGTGACAGAGACACTCTAGTGAAATTAAAAGACAATCAAATGAAACGTACTCAATTGTGCATTCAACGAAATGGGTTGCACTTCGAACAATTACTTCGGTACCGGTGAGTGTAATTAATTACTTTGTAAATAGCAAAAAAATCATAGTACGTAGGTTACTTAATCAAAATCATTGTAAATATGTTGATTCCAATTTTTTTAATACGCCGTAAATACTTTAATAATACAAATAATTTTTTGTATTGTATTAAACTTGTTAGTAGTTTCGTATTTAGTTAGTTGAAGGTAAAAAGTATTGTTACGCCGCTAATGAGTGAATTCAAGAATCGCATTCCGTACCGAAAGCTATGGCTCAGGGTTCCCGAAAGTACTGGGGAGTAAACAAAGGCTTTTGTTTCCCACGTTAGTTTCTTTTGTGTTGTTGTAACAATAGCGTCTGTTAAAATGCCGACACCTATTTTAGGTGTTTATTTTTATGATGTTTTTTTACATTTCACCGGCTGATTAGCGTGTGAAAGACTGTGTGGTAATGAAGTATTTATGACGGTCCTAAGCCCGTTAAAGTATGAAGGAAAAATTGCAAAACTTTTAGGTAATTATGTTTTGTGTTTCGTTAACACAAGCCCTCGTGCTACAGCTTACTACGGAAGGTATTAAGTATCAGCTGATAGCGCAATGATCCGCGCGTCGCTCGCGCCGCGCCCGCCGCGCGCTGCCCTTACTATAGGTAGGACGTCGCTTTCGAGTTTTGTTTTTCACAATTGTAAATCCGACATTTATTAATAATTAAATTATTTGTTGTTATAAATCGTTTGTACTACCGGGAGGAAATCATTTCCCTGCGGGAAAACATCCATTTCAATTTCACGGTGTATAAATATAAATAAATAAATATCCTTGGACATTTCACACAACGCCATCTCGTCCCAAGCTAAGCAACTTAATGCTTGTGTTATGGTAACGAGATGGATGATAAACTACTTATATACATTTTTTTTTGTAAATACATACATATTATAGATAGAAATGACACCCAGACTCCGAGCCAGTGCCTCTGGTTTAGAAAAAGACACTTGCCCGACCCCGGAATCGAACCCGGGACCCGTTGATCCAGAGGCGGCACATCTAACCACTAGACCAACGAATATGTATGTATTTACAAAAAAAAAAACAATTAAAAAGTAGTTTATCATCCATCTCGTTACCATAACACAAGCATTAAGTTGCTTAGCTGGGGACGAGATGGCGTTGTGTGAAATGTCCAAGGTTATTTATTTATTTTATCTCTTTTGATCTCCCTTGCCCAACCCACATTCATGCCGAAACTACCACCGGCTCGCAATGCTGTTCACGCTACCCAATGGGGGTATACCTTACCCGCGGGGATAAGGTCGGTCTACTGCCTTCCAGGATCGCTTCCTTAACCGCTTCATGACCCTCGAAGGGCTGCCTCGAAGTGATTATTTCGTACAGCAGCATGCCAAACGAGAAACAGTCCACCTGTTCACAAAAACAGTATCATTTTACTGGAGGTAAATTTCAGTCATCTTGGACGACTTAAGGGCTCTCCATTAATCCCGTGAGGTTCGAAAAGGGGGGAGGGGTTCGACGAACATCACGAAATATCACAAGGGGGTGGAGGGTATAGTAAAATATCACGTATTAGCGTGTATTTACTGTTTTGTCAAACGCGTGTTTCCGAAAAGCGGCGTGTAGTGTAACGTTTGAGAGTAAGATTCTTTGCAGGTACTAAAAACCCACTTATTTTTTAATAGTCTAGTCTTAAACCTCTCCACGTATCACCACGGGGGAGGGAGGGGTTAAAAAATGTTAAAAAAAATCACATGATTAGTGGACAGCCCCTTACTAGTTGTTGGTTCGGAGTTATTTGTACAAAAGAAAAATGGATAAACAATGTAAACCGACTTTAAGCCACTGCCTCGTTGGTCTAGGAATTACATGTGCCGCCTTTGGATCAACCGGTCCTGGGGTCGATTCCGGGGTCGGGCAAGTTTCTTTGTCAACCAGAGGCACTTTCTCAGAGTCTGGGTGCAGGGGTTTCGTTTAAAAAAACATCTATATGTCATCACTACATTCGATCCTGAGAGTTTTGTAACCGCAAAAGAAGGAAACATTGATACGAAACCCTGTGCCAACCCGTTTGGCCAGCGTGGCTCAGTAGGCTAATTACTCAGTAAAACTCGAGTGTCGGTACCAGGGCCGCATAACAATGTAGGAGATAGCGCTTGGTTATTGACAACAGTAAATTCTTTGCCAACACGTTGGACCCGCGTGGGAAATTAGGCTAATTACTCTCCATGCAATGGGTGGAGGCCCGATTCACTAGTGGGCTATGTATGAGATAAATAGTAGTTAGTACATACTTTTTCGTTATATTCCTCTTCCCCGTTGTACCTCATGATCTCTGGCGCCATAAACCCTTCAGTGCCTCCGAATCCCTTGGTCCCAGACGGGGGAGCGAGGCGGCTGATACCTGCAGAAAAACAATAAAAATATCAAAACCTATTTAATCAAATTAAGGCTCATCAGAGCTCTTTTAAGATGTCAAATAATAAAAAAATAGTCAACATACTCATAACATCGCTCTTTCGTCTCGCTCTTACTTATAACATCGCTCTTTCGTCTCGCTCTAACTTATAACCCCGGTCTTTCGTCGCTCTTTAGCGTATAACCCCGCTCTTTCGTCTCACTCTAGCTTATGACACCGCTCTTTCGTCTCGCTATAGTTTATGACACCGCACCTTTGTCTCGCTCTTACTTATAATATCGCTCTTTCGTCTCTCTTTAGCGTATAACCACGCTCTTTCGTCTCGCTCTAACTCATAACATCGCTCTTTCATCTCGCTCTTACTTATAACATCGCTCTTTCGTCTCGCTCTAACTTATAACCCCGGTCTTACGTCGCTCTTTAGCGTATAACCCCGCCCTTTCGTCTCACTCTAGCATATGACACCGCTCTTTCGTCACGCTATAGCTTATGACACCGCTCTTTCATCTCGCTCAAACTTATGACAACGCTCTTTCGTCGCTCTTTAGCGTATAACCCCGCTCTTTTGTCTCACTCTAGCTTATGACACCGCTCTTTTGTCTCGCTATAGCTTATGACACTGCACCTTTGTCTCGCTCTTACTTATAATATCGCTCTATCGTCTCGTTCTAGATTATAAGTCCGCTCTTGATACTTACCATAGTCTCCAAGTTTAACATGAACATCCACCGGGGCTTGGGACAGTTCTGCCGAAGCGGCGTCTTGGGCCCGAGGCATACGCCAAACCAATACATTCTCCGACTGCAAAAGACATATAGAAATGGACTATCATTCGGCAATTCATAAATGCTCCAGTGCTGGGTAGGGCCTCCTCCAATTCCTTGGAGGGAGATTAGCCTACTGTGCTCACTGCCCATTGGCACCAGGGTAACATAAAAGCATAAGAGATACCTCTATCCTCCGTAGCCGGGTTACGTCGTAAACGTACTTTTACATTTTTACCATACCATACCTACACCATATAATAAGGTCCCTACTGTATTGGAATTCAGGTCCATACAGTACCGTTGTTGAAGTCGCTGCGGTACTGACATTAAGGGCCCTACGGTACTGACCGTTAGATACCTACCGTACTGAACCTGACATGACTACGGTGACTGATATTGAAGTCACTACAATACCGATCTTGAGGTCATCACAATACCGGTCTTGACGTCACTACAATACTGATATTGACGTCACTACAATACTGATTTTGAGGTCACTACAATACTGATATTGACGTCACTACAATACTGATTTTGAGGTCACTACAATACTGATATTGACGTCACTACAATACTGATTTTGAGGTCACTACAATACTGATATTGAAGTCATTAAGATACCGATCGTGAGGTGTCTACGGTACCGATCTTGAGGTTCACGCGGTACTGACCTTGAGGTCTCTGTAGACGATCCTGGTGGCGTGTAGGTACTCGAGTGCGCGAGCCACCTGCAGCGCCAGGGCGCGCGCGTGGCGGGCCCCCACCCGCGCCCCACAGCCGCGGTACTGCCGGAGGACGCCGTCCAGGGCGCCCTGGCAAACGGTGGGACGGTTATTACAAACATCTTGGCCAGATACGCACTTATACTGTCGTGCAAAAAGATAACCTACCCAATAGTTAGACTGGTGTCACCCCCAATGAGATTGAACAAACTTAACCAACCAATCGACCAATTGTTTTTTTTTTTGGTCTAAAATCAAAATGTATTTTATTCGAATAAATTCTTGCGAATGCTTTCAAATAGTCAAAAAAATATAAAATTCATCAAGTCAAATTATTCAATTCCACAGAGAAGAGCCGGCAAGAAACTCCACGGTTGTTCTTTTAAATATAAAGGTTACAATGATGTTGGTACAAATGAGGCTTTTGTTTGTAGACCCCCGACCCACCACCGGCCTCTAAAACGAGGGTAGTCTTACCATAGGAGCCAAAGGCAGCAGCAGTGCCAGTGGTGCGGCGCAGGCAGCCAGCAATGGCACCACGTGGGGGTGGCGAAGCTGGCTGAGGATGGAGAGCTCCTGGCGAAGGCCGCAGTACGCCCGGCAAGCGGAGGAGGTGGGGTCCCGTTCCCAGCGTGAGACTGCCGCCTGGAAGATGGTTCAGTATTCAGGGTGCATCCAATGCCAGAGCGATACCGTAGGAAATTCCTTCAAAGAGCCCTTGATGGGCTATGGGTTCTTTACATAAAAGTCATATAACGAAAATGTATTCTATTATTATTGAAGTATAGGATATTTGGGAGCTCATTATATATTTTTTTTATGGTAGATATTCAGAAGAATCTCCAAATTAGAGCTCCAAAATCATGTCTCCGTGAGTTTTTGCCTAAACATGCATCGGGAGAAAGCTTATTACTAAATAATGAAATAAGTTATTTAAAATCGGTTCCGAGGTTATTGTTCTAGAGAAAACGAACTATTTTTACCAAGTAATTGTTATTTCATACCACGAACGTAAACCATACAATTTCAACGACAAAAACTTACAATTTCGCGTTTTTATTACATTATATTAAGTGTGTACCTATAAAAAGTATAAAATAAAAACTAAATTAAAAATTTAAAAAAAACCCCTACACAATAACCTTTAAAAAGTAAAAAATAAATACATCGCGTTGGGGGACCAGGGGTCAGGTAATAAATAAGTGGGAGCGGTCCCCCAACGCGATGGATTTTGTTAAATTGCACGTGATGCGCTTTCATTTGAGACCCCACTCGATTATATTTGCAGACATTCGGTTATTCTTCCCCACTTTCAACCGTCATAACTTTTAAACGGCTCAACCGATTTTCATCAAACATGTCTAAGAACAGTCGCCCGTAACCCACCTTATATACAAAAAAAACTATATTGAAATCGCTTCATCCATTCGGAAGCTACGGTGCCAAAGACAGACAGACACGTCAAACTTATAACACCCCTCTTTTTGCGTCGGGGGTTGAAAATACAGTTCAATACTCAATACGTTTATTTGCTATCTATAGGGTACAATTTTGTGGGTAATTAATACATACCACATCTTACGCACAGACAGAGATGAGTGGGTTTAAATATGCGGGGCCCCCTTTCGCGTGGGACCCGTAGCAATTGCTACTCTGGCTACGTGATTAATCCGGCGCTGGGTGCATCAAAAACTCAACACAACGTAAGGATCAGGGTCCAGCTTGAGTGCAAGTCAAGTAATCTTCACTATCACTACATAGTATAAAACAAAGTCGCATTTTTCTGTCCGTCCCTATGTATGCATAAATCTTTAAAACTACGCAACAGATTTTGAAGCGGTTTTTTTTAATAGATAGAGTGATTCAAGAGGAAGGTTTTTAAGCATAACCCACCCCCGCTTTGCACGGGCGAAGCCGGGGCGGGCCACTAGTAATCTATATAAATAAATAAATATAAACATCCTTGGATATTTCACACAACGCCATCTCGTCCCAAGCTAAGCAACTTAATGCTTGTGTCATGGTAACGAGATGGATGATAAACTACTTTATACATTGTTTTTGTAAATACATACATATTATACATAGAAAACACCCAGACCCGGAACAAATACTTGTAGGTCGTACAAATATTTCTTCCCTGCGGGAATCGAACCCGCGACGTGCTGCGCAGCAGTCGATTGCTCAACCACTGGGTCAACCGTGTAGTATATATAAATAAATATGAATTGCTGTTCGTTAGTCTCGCTAAAACTCGAGAGCAGGCTACTTTCCCTCTATTAATTTGGAGGAGGCCCGACTCAGTAGTGGGTCATTTATGGGCTGAAACGACGAGGACAATAAGACTAACCTTATACGCCTGGTGTGCCGTAGCATCACTATTAGCCGGCGGTGGTACTGGTTGGAGAGCCTTCAATGCCACGCTGACCTCCGTTGGGGCGTTAGAAGGGGCGCCGGACGCTGGCAAGGGGCGCCATGTAGCTGAAAGGACGGTCCCGAAGGCGCCCCGACCAGCCACAGAGTTACGCGTTATGTGTTCCCATCGGACTCGTTTGTGTTCTTCCACGTCGAGAAGAAGCTGGGGACAACATTTGAAAGTTGAGCCGAGATGTGTGGCGGGTCACCCACTTCTGAGCGCTTTTTTCTGCGCTCACTATCAGTTTATACTCTTCCACGTGCAGAAGAAGCTGGGGGACAGGATTTGAAAGTATAGCCTAGATGACGTGTGGCGGGTCACCCACTTCTGAGCGCTTCTTTCACCGGTCACTATCAGTCGTTAGTTTTCTTCCACGTCAAGATGAAACTGGGGACAGGATTTGAAAGTTAAGCCGAGATGTGTGGCGGGTCACCCACTTCTGAGCGCTTTTTTCTCTCGGGATCTGCTGACCATAAGGGTTACAAAGACAACCATAACTCACAGTGTCAGGTGCAATGTGCCTCAGCTCCACATCAGTGTCGCCATGCGTCACGCACTGCACGCGCTGGCCCGTGCAGGCCGCCAGGATGCACTGCTCCACAGTCCAGGCCGTCACCACGGTGTGAACCTCCTGCTCGCAGGAGATCACTCCTTCCACCGACCCCAGGCGGGATGATGCTGCAAGAGTGAATTGGAGGCTATGTTATATAGATAACTAGCGACCCGCCCCGGCTTCGCACGTTGCAATTATGTATGTATTATACATATAAACCTTCCTCTTGAATAACTCTTATGTATTAAAAAAAACCGCTTCAAAATCCGTTGCGTAGTTTTAAAGATTTAAGCATACATAGGGATGGACAGACGACAGCGACTTTGTTTTATACTATGTAGTGATAGTGATACCAATATCAATACCCTGTAGAACGACCCAACCCAGCAGTGGGTCTCCCTGCCGTATGGCTGCCACATGCATCATGCTTGTGAACAGGTGCCGTTGCTGGGGGTCGGTTGGCTCGGGCAATTGAAGGTTACTATTGTTGACTAGATCTGGCTGATGTTTGGCCCTTTGCGACTATTGCACGCATTTGCTCTCACAAATCTGTCTTAAATCCCAGCCTTGTACCTAAAAACGGGGATCTAAAAAAGCAACTACAGAGTTTCTCGGCACTTCTCTGTAGAGGAATCGTTTTCCGAATCGGTGGTAGATGGTAAATTATCAATTTTCCATTTTAAATGGTAAATTTTATTTTATTGTCTGACTTGTCAAAAGAGCTCCAATGAGCCAACTATATTTGATTTGAATTTGCGCCGAGAAGACGTTGTAAAAGACTCACCGTTAGACTCGGCACCGACTCCGCTGTCTCTATCAGAAGTCCTTGACTCTTCCGAGAGACGCAGCCGTCTCGGCTCCGCTGCAGCTAACTCCAGTCTTTTGAAAGCCTGACAAGATAAATATGGCTGTGAGTCTTCACTTCATCCCATTCAGGGGTTGCATCCACTGTCTCTGGGTCACAGGGTACCGGGTTCGATTCCTGGGCCGGGCGAGTGTCTTTGTGTAAACCAGAGGCACTTGCTCTGGGTCTCGGTGTCATTTGTGTTTATTATGTGACGATATTGACGTTCTTCATACCTGCACCATATGTATTTCGTGGGGCGTGCGAGGTTGAGGCGTGTCGGTGGCGTCTCTCAAACACGCCGGACACGCCGCGATTCGCGTTATCAGGCATCTACCCTCCGATGTGTGGACGAATCGGGTGCCTATAAGAAAACCTATGATAAGCCGAGATGACCTTGGAACGTCTCGTTGGTCTAGAGGTAGATGTGCCACCTTTGGATAAACTGGTCCCGGGGTTCGATTCCGGGTTACAGCCCCAGCGATACAGTTTATAATGAGAGCAGGGATTTCGTTCTATATAAAAAAATAGCACATGTAACATTTTTTATCAACTTATGCAAGTATAATTATTAATTTATTTTTTATTTACGCAGTATTTTTATTTAAAGTGAAGGACATTCATTTTATAATATATCCTTGGTGGGAGGTATGTCTAATGTCGAGATGTATTAACTAGATGGCGCTGGCGTCAAGTTGCCCGCCCATATGGTTTTCGTTACGGAATTTCTTGATTCGGTCACCGCGCTCAGAGCCTGCGATAAAAGCTATACAATGGTTTAAAAAATATTATGAACTGACCTAAAGATGGGTACCAGTCTTCCAACAGGAGATCCACGTGGTCAGAAACCAGTGCCAGCACTTTGGCCAAGGTCTCCGGGTTCGGTTCAAGACTTATGCTCTGCGAACGAAAATCAATCTTAAGGACCTTGAATAAGTTTTCACTGTTTCTTCAAAGATGGCAGTAGCAGTACCGCGTTCGTGGAGTCGTGAACACATATGCAAGGCAGTAGTGTTTCTAACCTTAAATATCAGTTTAAGGTAGTTCACTTTTTCCCCGTGTGGGGGTGGGGCAGAATATTACACCTCCCCACTGCACGCTGGGAACAACGCGTGTGGTAAAAGTGAACAAAACCCAGCTCGCTTAATGGTAGGATCTAATGGACCACCCACGCATCTAAGTCCGGCGCCAAGCAGTTTTACTGTGTTTCGTCGTGTATCTGCGAGGAATTTCATTGCACTACTTTATTCAAAAGAAATCTGCAGCTGAAGCACATAGACTTAATTAATTATAATTCTACTATCATAAATTAAGGCCATGGGTGGCCCACTACTAAGTCAGGCCTCCTCCAAGTTCACAGAGGGAAATCAGCCTACTGTGCCATGCTGGCCAGCCGGATTGGCACAGGGTTTGAGTCGAGGTTCGAGTGTTTCTTCTCTTGCGGCTAGGCTATTGACCTTGTCAGATCCTTTTGTCGACTTGTATGACACCCTCAGGAAGGAATTGACAAAATTAATAGAAAACTATTTTTGTTAACTCCTCTACTAGCCGCAGAACCCAAAATGGTATCTGCGACACATATGCGGGGGGTAGAGGCAGGACAAGACACAAGGGGGGCGTTGTCTTCCATCCGCAAGCGTCGTCGCCTCCTTAGTGTGAGTGTGCTACGTTCGTATTGGTTATGAAATGTACGATGCGCAAGTTCGTACCGCCGGCTACATTCAGAGCGGCCATAAAGATTGGCGAGAACTGTACTAGCATTTATGTGGTTAAATGCAATATTTATTTACTGCACTATCGTACACAAAAATGACAATTTATCTTACATAAAAACAATTACGCCTCAGAACTATTACAATTATTTTACTTTAAAAAGTTTATCTTCTACTCTCCCACCGTCTTAGGAATTTTCGATCAGGTCACGTGTCCTGACGCGAGTTTGACATTTTCAACCCATCCCAAGAAAATAACCAATGTCACTAAAGAAGATTTCACTTCAAACAAAATGTTTCACCAGCTTTCACCTGATACCCAGCTATGGGCAATCCATCGTCCCTTCGAACCACACAGACCAGTGCTGGTAGCAGTATCTCGACACACGCCGACGTCTGTACGTCCAGCTCACTCCAAACGCCCTCTTGGCGGATCCGGAACCTGGGGAAGAAGCGATATTAAGGTTAGGACACAAATGCTAGGGGCCCAGTATTTGCTATTTGCCATCGACGTACTGTCCATGTGGTGACGGATATAGAACACATAGTGTCAGCACCGCATACCTTCCTGAGGGTGTTATATGAGACGACAAAAGCAAACGACAAGGCCGATAGCCTAGTAATTTTATACGTGACCATTTTTTTTTTTTTTTTTTTTTTTTTTTTTTTTTTTTTTTTTTGTTTTGGCGGGAAAAAATGCCTGACCGCACTTCCCGCGTCCGGGGTGACTACGGGGTAGTGTGGGGCCCTCACCCACTAAAATAACCCGCCGTGCGCCGACACCCGCCCTCACGCGCGGACCACGGGTACCGCGTACGTTGCTACCGTGGTCCGCAGGCGGCAGCCCCTTCAGGCACCCTCTCCCGTGCGACGTCCCGCGCACTTGGACGTCACACCTTCGCGGTAGGCTATACCGGCGGACGGTGGGCGATCCCCGACCCAACCGTCCGCAGCCTCGGCTAGGGCGGCATCAGGCGCATGTGAGCGCGCCCGCGCCGCCCCGCGCGCCGGCGGCGAATCGGGTCCGAAAGGAGTGAATCCTCCCGGGCCCTCTCCGCCGCCTCCTTCTGCGAAATGACGTCCTCGCAGAAGGCGGCGACCGCGGTCCAGGCCCTGTCTCTGCCGACCATCACTCGCGCAACGGCCGGCAGCGACAGGTCCATTCCAATGACTGCAGCGAGTTCTCGGCGCTGCTCAGCCCAGGCTGGGCATGACTCGAGCGTGTGCTGTGCCGAGTCCTCGCTGCAGTCGCAGTGGTGACAGCCCGGAGTCGGCTCCCTCCTTGCGACATCGTGCAGATATTTGCCGAAGCAACCGTGCCCCGACAACACCTGCACGAGTCGGAAGGTGAGGACTCCGTGCTGCCGCACCGCCCATTCTTCCAATATTGGCTGGAGCGCCCCCACGGTCCGCAGACCAGCCCGAGGCGTCTCCAGCCGAGCCTTCCACCGTGTGAAGGTGGTGCGGCGGGCGTCATCCCGCCACGCAGTGATCGCGCTCGGCGGGGGATTGGAGCCCCCCGCCCGCGCCGTCGACACCCGCCGATAAACGTCGGCGAGCACTTCCGCCTCCAAATCCCACGGGGGGGTTCCGGCCAATGCACACGCGGCCTCGACACCTACCGTGCGGTAACCGCGTATGGCTCTGACCGCCACGACCCTCTGCGGACGCCACAGACGGGTTCTATTATGGGCAGTCAGGGACTCCGCCCACACGGGGGCGCCGTAGAGCGCCATCGACCGGACCACCCCGGCGTAGAGTCGTCGGCACGCTAGACTCGGTCCGCCCAGATTCGGCATTAAACGACCGAGGGCGGACGCCGTGCCAACGAGCCTTGGCGCGAGTTGGCGAAAGTGCTCGTCGAAGCACCACCTTCCGTCGAGTACCAGGCCCAGATATTTCATGTGGGCCCGGATACCGACCACAGTACTCACAACCGATATCGAGGCGCCGGCGGGTGGGCCGCGTCGAGGCCCATGGAAGAGCAGGGCCTCAGACTTGTTAAGGGCCACCCGAAGCCCCAGCGCCTCGATCCTCCTGACCACCTCCGCGGTACCTGAGGTGGCCAGGGCTGCCGCCTCCCCGAAGGTCCCGCCCCGGGCTGTAACGAGAGTGTCGTCGGCGTAACAGATTACGCCCAGCCCAGGGGGAAGCCGGCCGCGGAGCACCCAGTCGTACCCGATGTCCCACAGGAGCGGTCCGAGAACAGAACCCTGTGGGACGCCGCACGACATGGGCCTCCTTACGACGTCCCCTTCCCGGTTTACGAAGAGGACGCCGCGGCCGTCGAGGTAGTCTGCCACCAGCCGCCTTAGGTAGGGGGGCACTCCATGAAACCGGAGCGCCTCCGTGATGCAGCCGAATGGCAGACTGTTGAATGCGTTGGCGATGTCGAGAGACACCGCCAACAACACTGCCTTCGAGGCGACGGCCTCCGAAGCCGCGGCCCTCAGACGGAGAATGGCGTCAATCGTCGACCGACCCGCCCGAAACCCGAACTGGGCGTCAGACAAGTCGGGACCAACCTGCGTGAGGTGCTGGACGATGCGAGCAGCGACTACCCTCTCCAACAGCTTGCCCGCCTCGTCCAGCAGCACGATGGGCCTGAAGGCCGCGACTGAGTCTGGAGGCCGTCCCGGCTTTGGCAGGAGCACGAGCTTCCCCTCTTTCCAGCAGTCAGGGAACCGTCCGGACGCTAGGCTAGCGTCGAACAGTCCCCTGAGGCGAGGTTCCAAATGGTCGAGAACCAGGGCCAGCACCCGGGCGGGTATGCCGTCCGGTCCGGGGGCGGCGCTTCTCCGCATACGCGTCGCCGCCGCCCTCATTTCCACTTCGCTCACGGGCGGCACACTTTCCACGTCGGCCTCTCGCTCGTCATCTGGCGGAGCCATGACCGGTGGCGTGTGCGCCGCCCGTGTGGGGAAAAGTCCCTCGACCACCTCAGTGAGGAAGCCCGGCTGGAGGGTCTCTGTAAGGGGGGGGCCCTGTGTGCGGAGCTTGTTCAGCGCCGCACGGTACGGGCGTCCCCAGGGGTCACGCTCCAGACCCTCCAGCATCTCCTGCCGTTTCGCATCTTTGGCACGACAGATGGCCAGCTTCAATGCAGCACGCGCGTGATTGTACGCCGCATACAGCTGGCCCTCCCGCTCTTCGTCACGGTTTCGACGACGTCGGCTGCGGGTGTAGGACCTCCGGGCACGAATACAGGCCGCGCGGAGATCCGCCAACTCCGGGGACCACCAGTATACCCCCTTCCGTTGGGGCGGGCGCCGCACGCGGGGCATGGCCGCATCGCAAATCTGTGTGAGCATGCCGCGGATGCGACCAGCCTCTGCGCCCACGTCCTCCATCGGGGGCGGAGACAGCCAAGACTGAACAATGGCCGCCTCCACCAGTAAATCCCGATCGAGTCTACCCACAGCCCATCGCGGAAAAGCGGGAGCTCTGTCCGCCGCGTGACCCCTACTGGGGTCCCGGAGGGACTGGGAGACCTCTATCCGGATGTAGCGGTGATCGGATAGAGTCTCAACCTCCTCCAGGACACACCAGCTCCTTACCCGTGCGGCGACACCGGGGCTAGCGAACGAGAGGTCCACTATCGATCCACCCCAGCGCCGCATGCACGTTTGGACGGACCCCCTGTTGAGCAACACGAGGTCCGCCGCCGCCGCCCATTCTTCAACCGCCGTACCGCGAGCATCCGTCCTGGGGGACCCCCACGCCGTGGATTTGGCGTTAAAATCCCCCAGGACGAGCACAGGACCCGGTACGCGCCGTATCGAGGTCTCCAAATTGTGGAGGAAGACCTCGTAGGCCGCCAGGCTGCGATTGGGGGAGAAGTACACGCCGTACACCGTGACCCCTCCCCAGTCGACTGCCACAAATCCCGTGCCCTTGTCTTTGACCGACAAGGGCGGGGAATGTGGTGTCGTTGACCCGACGACCGCCACGGAGCCATCCCGACTTCCCGCCCAATTCGGGCGATCCGGGATGGAGTAGGGCTCCGCAGCTACGGCGATACTAACCGACCACTCCGCCAAGGACTGCAGGAAGAGGTCCTGTGCCCTGGCGGAGTGGTTGAGATTCCCTTGCAGGAGGACGGCGTCACGGTCCATAATCAGACCGTGTCCACTACCTCCTGCCGCTGCGGCGGTTGAGCCGCGCTAGGTGGGGCAGCCGGGATCGATTGGCTGCCACTCACCCCCTTCTTTGGGCCTGACGCCGGAGGTCTGCACCCGTTGCGCCCCATGCAGTGCTTGGCGGGGCGATTACCCGCCGCGCACGCGGGGCAGAACGGGGCAGCGGTGCAGGTTGCCGCCTGGTGCCCTGCTTGACCGCAGCGGAAACAGAGCCCGCTGCAGTCGAAGCAATTAGTGCACAGCGGCCGGGTGTGTCCGACCGCCATACACTTATAGCACCTGGCGGGCCGAGACTCCAGCACGGTCACCCGCGCGGAGCTCCAGCCCACCAGTAGTCTACCCGCTGCGGCTAGGGACTTGGCCGCCGCAACAGGACACGATGCCCAAGCGGCACCTACACCTCCTGGGCCTGGGCGAATGGTGCCCACCCGGACGGCGTTAATTGGAGACCCGGTTTTCGAGGCGATGGCCTCCCGGATCTCATCCGCCGTCACCGAATCATCCAAACCGGAGATGCGCAATTCAGCGCACTTCACGGGCCTGGCGACCCTGACACCACTCTCCGCCGGGAACAGGCCCAGTAACCTTTCGGCCATCACATCGGCCATCCTCGCACCATCAGCCCCCCCTGGGAACTCAAAGATTCGAGCTCCCGTCCGGGCTTGGCGGGTTCTGGCAGCGACGACTCCGACATCGGAGAGGTCGAGATCCCGCCGGGCGCGTTTTAGGACGTCCTCATACGTCAGGCCCTTCTCCTTGCCCTCCGGCAGCACTGTGATGACCACCGCGGCTGCCTTGGGAACCTGGAGCCTACGCGGCTTCCTTTTCTTGGACGGCGGCTTAGGTTGCCCTCTACTCGAAGTCGGCGCCGCCTCGCGTTCCACGGCAGCGCTGCGACCCTTGCCCCGGGACTTCCGGCCCCCCACCACCTGCCAGCCCTGTTCGGCGGGCGTGGCGGCTGCAGGTACAGAGCCCCGAAGTTCGACCGCGGAAGCCCGTGAGGGCATCATGGTTGCCTCGGACGCAGCAGCCCGCGTTCGTGGAGCGGCGCGAACTAGAGGCGGGAACTCCTTTCGAGGCTGACCTCTCAAGGCTAGTCCCGCCTCTGCAGTCTTCTTCTTTTTCTTCTTTTTCTTGGTCTTCTCAGGCTCAACCGGAGCCCGAGAAGAAAGGGTCGTGGAGGTCGACGTTGTGGCCACCACTGCGGCGTATGACGCTAGGCGTCCCCCCTGGTACGGCAAGGATGTAGGTGTTGCAGCCGTTAGGGGCGCCGACTTCTTTTTGTTTTTGTCAGCCGCTAGCGGCGGCCTCACTATTGGCTCCGGCGGTAACCTCGCCGCCAGAGCCTCGATCCGCGGACCAAAGACCGCAGCTATGCGGTCAATGATCACGCGGACCATTTCCTCGGGTATATTCCCCGACTGGTCAGCAGACGCTGAGGGAGCAGCCGCAGGGAGCCCGAGCTCCACCCGCATACCGGCCTGCCCCCTTTCCAGTTCCGCCAACCGCGCCTCCAATCGTTGGTTGGTCTCGTCGAGACGCTTGTTCCTGGCCTCTAGGCGTTCATTTTGCGCCTCGAGGCGCCTATTTTGATTGACAAGGCGCTCGAACGAGACCTCCATTTCATGCGCAGCGTCCTTGAGGCAGCGCGCAAAGCTCCCTTTTAAATTTCTGGAGCCTGCAGCCACCGTCTCGACGATGGCCACGCTGCTCATCGCCCGCTTCTCCATCTCAGCCATTGTCGGTGGCCCATCCGATGGAAGAGCAAGCTGCGCCGTGAGCATGCTGAGGCGCTCTTCGGCAGTTTGCTCGCCCTCTTGCATCCTTCGGATGGTGAGCTCCGACCTCTCCGAACTCGTGACATTGCTGGAGCGCGGTAGGCTTTGAGTTCGCGGAGGCCGCGACCTTCCTCGTCCTGGCCTCAATGCTGGCAGCTTGAACGGTTGCGCGAGTGATGGGTCCGCGTCAACATCCGTCTGCGCCAGCTTCCTCTTTGACGACTCGAGGCTTTTGATGGAGGCATCCCTCGAGTCACCGTCACTTTCCTCTGCGGCTGACATCTCCGCAGCCGAGTTGGCCGCCGAGCCATCTGTCGCCGAGGTTCTTCCTCGCCTTCCACTCCTCTTCGAGGAGTTAGATCTAATTTTGGTGCCTCGAGATGGTAGGTGAGGCACCGTTTGTGTGGGGGCCGTATTCAAGGCCGGACCCCCGGCGGCTAAGGCGTCGGTCGCCCCCCCCTGATACAAGGGGCAGACAGGGCCGGTTTGTGTACTCGGCCCTGTGAGGGATTCCCCAGATGCGGAGCACCCGGGACCCTCCAGGGGAATATTAGTATTTTTAACTTTCGCCATATTTTTGCGTTTTAGGTCCGTCGACCGTGGTGCCGCCCTAGGGACTAGATTCCCTCCAGCCATTCATCCCCTCGCCGGGCGGTGAAACTTGGGATTGGGGTATTTTTATAGAGGTTGCCTTCCTCGTGATCCGAAGATCCCCGGCCCTGTCAATTCAGGGTTACGGGTTGGGCCGAAACGGTGGTCTCTACGAGAACCGTGCCCACCGCCCGCTATGCGAGCAGCAGGCCCGTCGCCCCTCGGGCTTCTACAGCCCACGTCTCTGGGGACGGGGAGGCTACTGTGACCTCGCTGTCCCCATTCCTCCGTCGCCGCTACTCAGCATAAGGCCGAGACGCCGACAAAGCCTAACGGTGGCCAAGCCATCCGTGGTCTCCACTGTTCGCTCTGCTACTCAGAGGGATACGCGGAGCCCACCTTCCGCGGCGCGATCATGAAGACCGCCCGCCTGGTGTCGGGATTTGGCCATCAGCACGGGCCGATGTTGCCCAGGGTGCACCGTCCCCGCCAGCTTCCGGACCAGCAGGGCCCTCTAGGAGGTACCCGACCCGCACCCCTTATACGTGACCCTGTGCCAACCCGTCTGGCCAGGGTGAAACAGAAGCCTAATTACCCTCCACGTAATTGGAGGAGGCCAGACTCGGCAGTGGGTCGTTTATGGGTTTAATTTACTTTCTCTTGCGGTTAGGTTTTTCCCTTTTGTTGGCACTTAAGGCACCCTCAGGATGGAATAGGGTTGTGACACTTTGTGTTCAATATCGGTTACCACACCACATCAAAAAGCACTCTAACTCAAAAGAAACTTTATTTACGTAGACTTTATCACAAAACTATTTTAAATCGCCATATTTATAATTACCATTATCATCTTACGGCCCCTGTCCCACGCTAGGTGGTAGTCTCCATACATTCCTAGCATTCGTCATAATCTACATTAAAATCTTTCATACACATCTCCTGTTTCTCACAATCCATCCATTTCTCTTTTTATCGCCCACAACCCTTGCATCCACCCACATTCATGCTGAAACTGCCACCGGTTCGCAATACTGCTCTACAGAGCAGAGCCGGCAAGAAACTCTGTGGTGGTTAGTTTTCCTTGCCGGCTATCCTCCGAGACGGCGGCGGAGGTTTTGCATAACCTAATACCCCCTTCCCCTTTCCATCACCGAACGACTAGACACGGCGCGCAGTTTCACCCTTACGTTGTAGACATCCCACCATTACGCACGAAGCGGTTTGCGTCTTCATTCATTATGCGAACAGCTAAGGAGTGGAACTCTCTGCCGAGGTCTGTCTTTCCGGATAGTTATAATCTGGACCTCTTTAAGGCCAAAGTGAACAGACACCTTCTAGGCAAACGTGTACCATCTTAGGCCTCATCTTCGCCTTCCATCAAGCGAGATTGAGGTCAAACGTAAGCCTATTTTAGCATAAAAAAAAAAAAAAAAAAGAGCAGCATTCCGAACCAATCGTAAATTAAATGTGTTTGATCTTTGATTCCGGACAGAATACTCTCGAAACGAACTCACCTGACATTCTGGTAAGCGTGGACCCCCTCGTCCTCGTCCGCCAAGCCTCCCAGCAATGCGTCCCGCCTCGGAGGCAACTCCTTTAGCGCCACCAAGGTGAGAGCGCCACTCGCGAGTCGGGCGCCCGTCCGCCACAAATGCCAACCCCAAGAGAGTTCCAGAGCCTTCGATATTAGCTCATCCCCTTCCAACTGCCGATGGGGAAAAGAGAAGTTAGTTCTCAGCTCATAAATGACCCACTGCTGAGTCAGACCTCCTCCAACTACATGGAGGGTAATTAGCCTACTGTGTCACGCTGGCCAGACGGGTTGGCACAGGGTTTTGTGTCAAGTTTGCCTCCTCTAGCCAACTTCACAAGGTTCCAAATTCGTCTGTATGTATATTCATGTGGTGACGGACAGATACTAGAGATACTGAACCTACAAAAGGAGCTTGCTACCATCTCAAGGAAATATGAAGATGCTCAAGTCCAAATAAACCACCACATTTTGGCTACCAATGAACTACTAAAGATGAGCACTTACACTGCAGAGCGGTTTGAGTCCTTGACGGAACATTGCAATAACCAAGTTTTAGGCTCCCGTTCAGATACTGCTGTTAACACACAAAACCTACCTCCACTTTGTCAAACTAATAGTGAGCCATCAACAGTATTTATAGCGGATAGGGTTTTCACTAATCCAATTAATGTAAAAGAAGATGTGAGCCCCTCTACAGCGGCATCTTCTAAAGTTTTAGTTTACTCGGATAAAATAGGTCAAGGTCTTAGTTCATTATTAAGGCAAAAAATTAAACAGCCTTTATTAAACATGTGTTTGCCTGGAATTAACTTAGATAGTTTAGTTAAAAATATTAAGCCTCATAACTTTAATAAGGACACCACCATAATTATATTGTTTGGTGACAGTTTATCTGTTAGACGTTCACAGATAATAAAAATGGTAGAACAGCTATTGGACTTAAATAACAAACATGACTGCAAATTTATTGTAAGTGCCCTTCCATATTCTAATAGCCTGTCTGCTAATCAAAATAGACAAATATATAATTTAAATATGCTTATTTACAATTTGACTCATCGCCACAATAATGTAATTCAATATTTTGATTGTAACACATTTATTAGAAATTTTAAACTGACAAAGGATGACATGCATCTGCCCCTTAGGTTTAAGAGACAAATAGCTACATTGTTAGCTTATAATATACAACCTGCTGACTCTGTCACAGAAATTTTTTTATGTAACCCTAGTTCTAAGACTTTGACAGACTGTGCTATTCACAGTTCTCTAGACACATCTAGATGTTTAAACAACTAGATGAGACAACAGCCATGCATTCTGCTTTACGAATTGTTCACCAGAACATGCAGGGCATGGCTAGCAAAGATTTAGAAATCGACCTATTTTTAGGGCATAGGAATGTTCAGATTTTTTGTGTAACTGAACATTGGCTGAAGGAGCATGAGCTTGGTCGACGGAATGGAAATCATAGTATTATAAGTGCCTTTTGTAGAAAGCATGCCATACGCGGTGGGTCGCTTATCTTTGTGTCTCATGAAGTTAAAGGTAAAGAACGCAAGGATATAGTTGATCTCTCTATAGAACGTACCATTGAATTATCGTGTATAGAACTCGTTCACTACACTATTGTCTGCGTTTACCGGCCACCCTCTGGGATCTATAATACTTTTGAGGTCGTCATGGAAAATGTTTTAAAGAAAGTCACTTCCTGCAGTAAACATGTTTTAATATGTGGTGACTTTAATATAGATTTGTTAGTTGAATCATCATTATCTTGTAGATTTATTAATCTTTTTAAATCATATGGACTTACGCCCTCTTTTAGCGAGCCAACTAGAGTAACAAATAGTTCATCTACGTGTTTAGACAATTTCTTCTGTAACTGTCAATTGATAAATAAATCTATCATTAATGATCTCCCATCTGATCATTGCGGGCAATTAATTACTCTTCCCAACAATAAAGCAGACGATCGATTCACATTTTCTGCTCGACCAGTTACAGGTAGGAAAATAGACAAATTCCAAAACATTGTAGCTAAGAAAACTGTGGCAATGGCTCACGTGCGTGGTGACCCGGATAGTCAATACGAAAAATTATTTAATATTATTCAGATCGAGTTCAATCGTATATTTGAATTGAAAACCTACACTAAAGGTAATAAGTTGAAGTTTTGTGAATGGGCTACTCCAGGTATTTATAAGAGTAGGAATACATTATATAATTTATACGCTTTGAAACAATTTAATTTTAATTTAGCCTTTCAGGAATACGTTAGGTCCTACTCAAAATTGTTTAAAAAAGTTTGCTATACGGCTAAATCTCTACACATTAGTCGTAAAATAAGAAAATCCAGTAACAAAATTAAAACCACCTGGAACATTATTAATAACGAAACTGGCAAAGCAAAGCTACCTGAATCTAAATTTGAATTGCATAATAATGGTAGTGTAATAAATACCAACTTCGATGTAGCTCAATGCTTTAATTTTTTTTTGAAAGTATACCGAAGGAAATCACCACGTCTTTGGCTTCATCTTCTGTCCAGGCTGAGATGCTGCTCAAGGATAATGTTAGAGAGACGTCGGGCTTGCTCAGGTTCACTTATGTGACCCCTTCTGACATTGTTACAGCCTTTAATAGTATTACTTTGAAGAAAACGGGTGATTTGTGGGATATATCAACTGTTGTGATTAAAGGGGTTATTTCAGATATAGCTCCTCAGCTTGCTAATATATTTAATGAGTGTGTAGATGTGGGTGTATTCCCAAATTTAATGAAACATGGTAAAATCATCCCACTCTACAAAGCTGGCAATAAGAAAGAGCTTGGCAACTATAGACCTATTTCCATTTTGCCAGTTTTAAGTAAAATCTTTGAGAAAATCATTTTAAAACAGCTACTGCAACACTTCCACAAATATAAATTGTTACATAGTGAACAATATGGGTTCACTAAGGGTCGCTCTACGGCTGATGCCGGTGCTGTACTCTTAAAGCACATCTATGATGCATGGGAAAACTCACAAGATGCTATTGGTGTTTTCTGCGATCTATCTAAAGCTTTCGATTGTGTACATCACAACACTCTTTTGAGAAAGCTACAACACTATGGTATCAAGTTTAACGCGCTTAATCTCCTTGCGTCATACTTGAGTAGCAGAATGCAGTTTGTGGACATAAATGGAGTCAAATCTACTGGTTCGACAGTAACAATGGGCGTGCCACAGGGGTCTATTCTGGGTCCGTTTTTATTTCTTATTTATATAAACGATCTCGCCTTCTTTGTAAAAGATATTTGTAACATTGTTCTATTTGCTGATGATACATCGCTTATTTTTAAAGTTGACCGTAAGAAAACAAATTTTGACGATGTAAATAGCGCACTCGTGCAAATATCTCAGTGGTTCACTGTAAACAATTTATTGTTGAATGCAGCTAAGACCAAATGCATTAGGTTTACTACCTCTTACTCAAAAAGTAGCGTTACTAAATTGATATTAAATGACAAAAATTTGGACCTAGAAGAATCTACAAAGTTTTTGGGCATTACTTTAGATTCCAAGTTACAATGGAGGCCCCACATTCATAAACTCGCTGATAAACTTAGTTCAGCAGCTTATGCTGTGAGACAGGTAAGACGGCTCACCGACGTGGATACCGCGAGACTTGTCTACTTTGGTTACTTCCATAGCGTCATGTCATATGGTATTTTGCTTTGGGGCAACGCCGCAGACATTGAAACTGTATTTGTATTACAAAAGCGTGCTGTGCGTTCCATTTACAATCTAGGACCCAAGGAATCACTTAGAAATAAGTTTTGTGATATAGGAATTTTGACTGTGGCATCGCAGTTTATCCTTGCTAATATCTTATTTGTGAGACAGAATATCAGTCAGTATAAGACCAACTGTGATGTCACTACGTCCACTATCCGTACAAGAAATGGGCATAAACTAATGATACCTCACCACAGACTGCAAAAAGCCCATGGATCTTTTGCAGGCCTCGGTGTTCGCCTGTACAATAAAATTCCTGACGCTATTGTAAATCTACCCTTCATAAAGTTCAAAAATTTTGTTAAAACTACACTAATTAATAAAGGGTACTACCGCGTCAACGACTATATGTGTGATAATGATGCCTGGAAGTAACTGTCATTTTGTGCCTGTGCTCTGTTCCTTTGGCCCCTTCAATACTATATCTCATTGGCGAAATATTTTGTACGTAGTATTTAGAAAATGTCATATATTGTACACTGTATGTGTGAGCAATGACGCAATGGAGACCTTTAATCGCGGATATGTTTTTTTTTTTTTTTTTTTTATTGGCTCTGTCAAGGTCTATCCGTCATTCATTGCGTAAACATGTAGCGTGTTTCTCTCATCTTGCGAACTTGCTCTCACTATGCTGTTTAGTGCTTTTTGTAAACGAACAATAATTTAAAAAAAGCAACTACAGAGTTTCTTGCCGGCTCTTCTCTGTAGAGCAGCCTTCCGAACCGGTGGTAGTTTCGGCATGAATGTGAGTGAACATATAGGGATTGTGAGCGATCAGGGGAGATGGAGGGATTGCAGGAATGAGGAGTTGTGTGTGAAAGGTGTGAATGTAGGTATGACGACTGATAGGTGTGTGTGGAGACTACCACCTAGTGTGGGACAGGGGCCGTAAGATAATAATGGTGTTTGTAAATATGACGATTTATAAGAGTTTTGTGATGAAACCTACGTAAATAAAGTTCCTTTTGAGTTTGAGTTTTGAGTTTGATACACAGTGTCACCGCCCCATTCCATCCTGAGGGTGCCGTAAGAGGCGGCAAAAGAAAACGACAAGGCCGATATCCTAGCCACAAGAGAAGGAAAACTCGATACTTTTGTATCGAGTTTTATACTTTTGTATCGAAAACTCGATACTTTTGTATCGAGTTTTCCTGCTTTCCCTCCCTGTCGGGGGAGGAGCCCCGGCTCAGCAGTAGGTCATTTATGGGCTGAGTAGTAGTGTCTCTGTCTTTTGACGGATTTAGAATACATCTAATCACCGCCCCATTCCGTATTGAGGGTGTCGTAAGAGCCGATAGACTTCATTTTTAACCCCCGACGCAAAACGAGGGCTGTTTTAAGTTTGACGTGTCTGTCTGTCTGTGGCACCGTAGCTCGCTAACGGATGAAGCGATTTCAATACAGTTTTTGTGTGACAGGTGAGTTACGGGCGAGTGCTCTTAGACATGTTTGATGAAAATCGGTTGAGTCGTTTAAAATTTATGGGGGCTGAAAGTGGGGAAGAATAACCGAAAGTCTGCAAATATAATCGAGTGGGGTCTCAAATGAAAGCGCATCACGTGCACATTACAAACATCATAATAAGCGTGTACCTATAAAAAGTAAAAAATAAAAATTTAATTAAAAATTTAAATAAACCCCCGACATAAGTATTTTATTTTTATTTTATTTTAACCTATAAAAAGTAAAAAAAAAAAAATCGCTTTGGGGGACCAGGGGACAGGTAATAAATAAATAGGAGCGGCCCCCCAACGCGAAATATTTTTTTATTTTTTACTTTTTATAGGATACTTAGGTCGCGGGTTTATTTAAATTGTTAATTTAATTTTTTGCATATGTAATAAGAACGAAAGCCTATCCGCTAGAGAAGGAAAACTTAATACCTATGCCAACCTGTCTGGCCAGCGTGACACAGTAGGCTAATTGCCCTCCATGTAATTGGAGGAGGCCCGACTCAGCAGTGGGTTACTCAAGGCCGATGATACAGGTTATACCTAGAGCAAGAGATTCGTTAAAGAAAACAATACCTCCGTGGGAAGCCGGTAGAGGGCGTGCGCCGCGCTGGCCAAGGCCTGGTCGGCCAGCAGGCGCGTGCAAAGCCGGGGCCAGAAGCCGCAAGGCACGTACGACAGGAGGAGCAGGCGACGAAGAGGCCAGCCCCCGGAACGACCCGAGATGGAGATGTTGCTGGAAGAGTCATCTGGGGCGAGAAATTATAACTACTTAATTTTTTAACCGTGTGATGACGGATTTAGAATACATAGTGTCGCCACCCCATTTCCTCCTGAGGGTGTCGTAAGAGTCGACTAAAGGAACAAGGCCGAAAACCTGGCCGCAAGAGAAGGAAAACTTGATACGAAACCCTGTGCCAACCCGTCTGGAGTGCATAGCACAGTAGGCTAATGCCAATCCGTCTGGCCAGCATGGCAGAGTAGGCTAATTACCCTACATGTAGTTGGAGGAGGCCCGACTCAGCAGTGGGTCATTCATGGGCTGAGAGGTAAAAAAAGAAGAGGTACATTTTTTAACCCGTCTGGATAGCGTGGCACTGTAGCTTATACGCTCTCCACGTGCGAACGAAAAAAAAAAAAGATTTTGACTACTACCAGTTCGGAACGCGGCACCAGCTGAGAAGACCTGGTGGAAGAAACTCAGTGGCCTTGTCTTTTACAAGATTTCGATTTCTACTATTCAACCCATAGATGACCCACTGCTGAGTCGGGCCTCCTCCAATCACAGGGTCATTAGGTCATACTGTGCCACGCTGGCCAGTCGGGTTGGCACAGGGTTTCGGCACCCAGCGGTGGAATGAGGGAGGGCAACACAGCCCTTCCCACATCCCCAGGGTCACGGAGCATGCTTCCGTAGCGGGAGAGAATCTCGTGGCCCTGGTTTTTTTTCTTTTTTTAATTATTATTTTGTTACAACACCACGGGGTCTTGTAGTCCGTGTTCTTTTTAGCAATGAATGGTAATTATTTGCTCTTCTTTTTTTCCTTTCGTCTGTCGTACCCAGCGCCTTGGCACCTGGGACATTGGTGTTTCATTTAACCAACTCTCAGTAGGTGCTTCCTTAGCTTATGTTTGGTAATAGCTGTTTGGTCTTGATATTTAAATTATATTGGCCCTGGTTTAGCAGTCGAGGATCGCCGTCGGTTTTAGTGGGTAGGTTGGGGCGCAATTTACCATCTCTACGCGCCCCGGATTCCCACATACCCCGGCCAGTCCCTAACGGCTAGGTATCCATGACGATCTCCGACGTGTTTCTTACCGCTTTCGGCCTTGTCATTTCCTTACTACACCCTCAGAATGCAATGGGGTGGTGACACTATGTATTCTAAATCCGTCACCACCTTATACTCCACTAAATTGAAAAGCCCACCAAATCAAGCGCGGGATCATCCACTTTGCCCAAGTAGTCTTAAGTTGTCTATGGGCATCTGTACTGATGTGCAAAAAGTTCAAAAACCTCACGTATCAAAGTGGGGGAGTCCGTAGCTCTGTTGGGGTCCGTCACCGGGGTCAGCTGCGCGTTCGGCCAGACACGCCGCGGCGTGCCTCGAGTAGAACTCGACCACAGTCGCGGACGGATTGGCAGCTATGGAACATATTATATCTGGTTTCAGACTAATCACTACATACTCGTAGTATAAAACAAAGTCGCATTCTTCTGTCCGTCCCTATGTATGCATAAATCATTAAAACTACGCAACGGATTTTGAAGCGGTTTTTTTTAATAGATAGAGTGATTCAAGGGGAATGTTTATATGTATAACCCACCCCCGCTTTGCACGGGCGAAGCGGGGGCGGGCCACTAGTAATACAATAAAAGCTCTGGGGGTAAAAAGGAGGGGCGGGGGAAAAACAAATATCTGCAGATATATGTGGTGGGGAGAAAATGAGGATGCGACAAGAATCTATGTATTGACAACTTAACAACATCTACATCATAATAAGCGTGTACCTATAAAAAGCTGAAAATAAAAATTAAATTACAAATTTAAATAAACCCCCGACACAATGACCTAAGTAAAATAAAATACAACGCGTTGGGGGACCAGGAGTCGGGTAATAAATAAGTAGGAGCGGTACCCCAACGCGATGTATTTTTTTTATTGTTTACTTTTTAAAGGTCATTGTGTCGGGGGTTTATTAAAAATTTTAATTTAATTTTTATATATGCGAGTTCCTTCGTTTTCTGTTCTTGTCAGTCTCTTGTAAAAGTTCGTAAGATGTGCGCGTGCCAATAAAATAGACTAAGCAGTGGGTATTTTACGAACTGACTGCAGTAGGACCTTACCTGTGGCAGATTAGGCTCGCTGGTTGGCAACAAAGGTGGCACCAGAAGCAGTCTGGAGTCCCAGCAGAGTGCCAACTCAAACTTGTTCAGCAGCGACACGCCAAGAGAGCTGGCTTCCTCCCCCCTAGTCAGCATGGGGGAGGCTTTGAACACGTGCGCCAGGTCATCTATCTTCATTATGCCTGGTAATAAAATTGAATTCATCCGTGTGTTGACGGATTTATAACCCATTCCATGCTGAGGGTGTCGTAAGACTAGACAAAAGGAAAGGAATAATACTGTCACCAAGCCATTGCATGTTGAGGGTGTCTTAGGAGGCGACATAAGGATAAGGCCGAAAACCTGCAAGAGAAGGAAAACTTGATACGAAACCGCGTGCCACTTATTTGGCCAAGGTGGCACAGTAGGCTAATTGCCCTCCATGTAATTGGAGGAGGCCCGACTCAGCAGTGGGTCGTCTATGGGCTGAGTAGTAGTAGTGGGCCATAACAAATTAACATTGCCTCATTCAAAATCGAAAGTCATTTAAAACCGAACTTCCCCTATCCTAGAAAGAAGATACTATCCGCCTTTATTTTAAACAAAGAAAATGAGACTTTATTTCTTTAGTACAAGGTTTACTCAAGTTGAGAAGGGAAACAATAAAATTAAATTGAACATTGAAATGTTACCATCTACCACCGATTTGGAATACAACTTTTCAGAGAAGAGCCGGCAAGAAACTCTGTAGTTGCTCTTTTAAGATCGGGATTTTTAGATACAAGGAGGGGTCCTCAAACTCGTGTGACGTAATTCATGGATGGCCCCTAACTGGTGGAGGCCCGTATCAACAGTGGGTCGTCTCCAGGCTGAGTAATTGAGAACTTACCGTTATTCGCAAAGGGGTTAATCTCCCGTACTGTGACCACGTGGGCCAAGACGTCGCAGAGCCACTGGGGCCTCACGAAGTAGAGCTCCTTGAGAGTCGCATCATCGTAGTGAAGGAGAACGCCTGCAGAGAAGATCTCTTATAGACCCGCCTCGTGATCTATCTATCAGCCACACAGGTCCATTGCTGAACATAGGCCTCCCCCATCGATTTTCACAACGCACGATCTCGTGCAGACCACATCCACCGACTCCCAGCGACCTTCAGAAGGTCGTCCGTCTACCTGGGGGGGATGACTTCCCACGCCTCTCTTTCCCATACGTGGACGCCACTCCAAGACTTTTATGCTCCGACTGCCAATCGTTCTTCGGGCCACGTGGCCTGCCCAATGCCACTTCAATTGTGCAATCCTCATGATCATAGGTCACCAATTCACACCATCCCGAGAGTGTAGTGAGAGGCGACTAAATGAAGGTAAGATGCAGCTGATCCGCAAGAGAAGGAAAATATGATAGCAACCCTTTTTTTGGTGCCACTGGAGAAATGCTTTATGCATGCCGGCGATCATGTGGGACTCCAGAAACTACCAGTCTAACCCACTAAAATACCAGCGGTATTTGCACACCGTGTGCAGTTTGATCCAACTTGAAAGATAGGATAGTTCAATTTTTAGTCGCCAAATTATTTTATTGCAAATTATTTGTCTATTACTTGACAGTCACATTTATCTGTTAGTTCCAAACGATTCTAACACATGGCGATATCTGTTGACTGGATTGAGTCAGTATTCAATAGATGGCGCTATGTCAAAAGTTAAAGTGGTAGGATCTAATGGTCCGCCCTGCTAGCTACTACCCCCACGTCTAAGCAGCTTTACTGTGTTTCGTCGTGTGTATACGAATTGTCTGCTCCATTCTAAACCCTGACGTTACTTTTATCACGCCAGCCAGGCATTCAAGTCAATAATAAAAAACGTACATATAACAAAAACCTCTGTCTAGTCTGTGGGTCTGCTAGTATAAAAGATGTCTTACCGTTTTCGTGCAAGAACATGGTGGCTTGATGCAGTTCCGCTGCGTCCCTGAACATCCTATGACTCTTCTGGTGCATGTACTGAGTCACCTATAAGGCACAAGATATACAGGATGATAGTGCGTTTAGTGAAAACTTGAAAATAATCTGTGACCCTTTTTACTGAAAGAGTTATTGGGTTCAACGGGTTCCGGATTCGATTCCGGGGTCGGGCAAGTGTCTTTGTCTAATCCAGAGGCACTTGATCCGAGTCTGGGTGTCATTTGTGATCGTGAATTACATGTTTGTAAACTGCCCCCGCGATACACGTTATACCTAGTGCGGGGGTTTCGTTTTATTGAAAATAAAAAAAAAATACAAAAGGAAATGACAAGGTCGAAATGCTTGATATGCAGCTCTCTGCCAACCCAATTCAATCCTGAAAGTGTAGCAAAAGTCGACAAATAGAAATGATTAGGCCTATAACCAAGAGAAGAACGAAAACTTTTTTTTTTTTGACCCGGGTTAAAATATTTTATGGACTGGACCCGCCGGCGTGGGTATGGCCGGCGGGGGGTGTGTGGGAGTCTCCTCCGCCCCTGTGGGGAGGCGAAGGCATACCCACTAAACGTCCCCGGGGTGTACCGTCACGTGCATTGCTGCCCCGTGGGTCCTGACTGTGTCTCCACGGGGAAAGCGTGCGCTGGGTGAACGGTGAGAACGTTCGACCCCATTTCGTCCCAGCTCCTTCAAGAGCATCCTCCTCTGGAGCAATTAATGCTCCGGTGCCATGCCCAGTACACGCGGCGTGGCACCCTTCGCCCCGGGGACTCTTCTCCTATGGGGGAGGGATATCCCCTAATCCCTCACCCAGAGACCCCTGTTAAGGCGGTAAGTTGCGCTCGTGGGCCAACCGCCTTCGTCCGGTGCGCGCCCGTCGTATCGGATGCGCGTCGGGAGCTCTTTCTCGGTCCCGCTCTGCCTCTTCTTTAGGAAAACATGCCTGTGCCAACCCGTCTGGCCAGCGTGGCACAGTAGTCTGATTACCCTCCATGTAACTGGCGGAGGCGCGACTCAGCAGTGGGTTTAAATAAATAAATATCCTTGGACATTTCACACAACGCCATCTCGTCCCAAGCTAAGCAACTTAATGCTTGTGTTATGGTAACGAGATGAATGATAAACTACTTATTATACTTTTTTCTTGTAAATACATACATATTAAAGATAGAAAACACCCAGACACGGAACAAATACTTGTAGGTCGTACAAATATTTCTTCCGTGCGGGGAATCGAACCCGCGACATGCTGCGCAGCAGTCGATCGCTCAACCACTGCCCCATCTATGGGCTGAGGAATAGTAGTAGTATGCTATACTCTATCATTCGACACCACTCACCAGTTTTTTGTACTCCTCATGTCGCAGTACTGGCTCCTTCAATTCAGACGCCAGTGACGTCACGCACTCTTCCAAGGCCAAGTAGGTGGCCGGTATCTTCTGCTCCAAAAGCGGCTCTTTGCTACCTGCAATAAGGTTCAGTTCTTTTTGTACACAAGACCAATGATTTGAAAAAAAAAGCAACTACAGAGTTCCTTGCCGGCTTTCTGTAGAGCAGCATTCCGAACCGGTGGTAGTTTCAGCATGAATGTGAGTGGACGCAGGGATTGTGGGAGGTGAAGAGAGATGGATGTGTTGTATCTATCAGCCACAGAAGTCCACTGCTGAACATAGGCCTCCCCCATAGATTTCCACAATGTGCGATCTCGTGCAGACCGCATCCACCGACTCCCTGCGACCTTTACAAGGTCGTCCGTCCACCTAGTTCTCGGGAAAGGTTTCACGGGAAAGAGGAGCGGGGTCTTCCCACGCTCCTCTTTCCCGTACGTGGACGCCACTCCAAGACTTTTATGCCCCAGCGGCCGGGCGGATGTGTTGCAAGAATCAGGAATTGTGTATGAAAGGTATGAATGTAGATATGTATGAGGACTGCTAGGTGTGTGTGGAGAGTACCTCCTTGCGTGGGACAGTGGCCAAATTAATTTTAAATAGTTTTGTAATAAAACCTACGTAAATAAAGTTCCTTTTGAGTGTATATGGTAGGAGGTCCAAATCAACAGTGGATCATCAATGAGCCGATTAGTAACAGAATTGAGAGCCTCCTCCTTTTTTGATGTCGGTCAAAAACAGAACTCACCTGGGGGCTTAACGCTGAACGCTATGGAGTATATGATATCAGCCAGGAGCCTTATATTGTGTCTCGTACTGCATGATATCTGACGGAAAAAAAACTAGAATAAATATAAATACCCTTGGACATTTCACACAACGGCATCTCGTCCCAAGCTAAGCAACTTAATGCTTGTGTTATGGTAACGAGATGGATGATAAACTACTTATATACATTTTTTTTGGTAAATACATACATAATAAAGATAGAAAATACCCAGACCCGGAACAAATACTTGTAGGTCATACAAATATTTCTTGCGGGGATCGAACCCGCGACATGCTGCGCAGCAGTCGATCGCTCAGCCACTGCGCCAACCGTGTCGTCAACCGTGTATCAATATGTTTCTACTACTACTACTATTCAGCCTACAAATGACCCACTGCTGAGTCGAACCTCCTCCCACTCACCATCATCGTCATTTCAGCCAAAAGACATCCACTGCTGGACATAGGCCTCCCCCAAGGATCTCCACAAAGGCCGGTCCTGGGCCGCTCGCATAGATTTCCGGCGACCTTGACCAGGTCGTCGGTCCACCGTGTGGGAGGCCTACCAGTACTGCGCTTTCCGGAACGGAATCTTTTCTGCCCCATCTGGCATAATATCTTTCTAATGCTGGCAATTGACATGAACGTAGTGTTTGAAGACAAAAATCTTCCAGTGCGTTGCCAGTGTGACCCCCAGCAACGGAACCTGTTCACAAGCATGACGCATGTGGCAGCAATCACGACCCGCCACACTACACCACCACTGCCTCACCTCAATATCTTTGTACCAGGCGAACATAAAAGCGAAGAGGTATAAAATAACTCTTTCTAAATATGTATATACCTCTACAGAATCCAGGACCCTGGGCAGACCCAATTTGTCAGCATCTGGTGCCCCCATTATGGAAGACCTAATGAGTCGCTGCAAGGTTTCAGGGCTCTCGCACTCCGGTAGATGGCACTGTTTGGGTGAATAACCTATATTAATAACTAGCTGAGGCCTGCGGTTATTGACGTACCGCGGGGAATGGCGCGAGGCGAAGCTAGTCTAAAAAAAGTAACTCCTAAGTTACTCCTTATATCTTCAGCTACCTATTGGTGAAAGTCCCGTCAAAATCTGTCCAGCCGTTCCAGAGATTAGCCGAAACGAACAAACAGACAGACAAAATTTAAAAATATGTTATTTTGTTTAAAGTATACATATTTACGGATTTAGTAAAAAGTGGTTATTTTATTATAACAAACAGACACTCCAATTTTATTTATTTGTATAGATTATTAACCTATATTAATGAATTTAAACTGTCTATCTGTACTTCTTTTCTTTTTGGTACTCTGTTATTTCGGCTAATCTCTGAAATCGACTTTCATTGGCAGATAGCTGTTGTAATAAGGAATAATTTAGGCGACTTTCATTGACAACCCCCCGCTTTTCAGAAGCCCATAGTCATTCAGTTTTTCACGTTTGTGGCAAATTAAGCAGGTCTTATGTACCGCCATACCAGCTTCACCGCCTAGACCCTAAATGGAATATGGACACGGTTTACGCGGAAGGCCCAAACGTTGAGCACAGTCCGTGGTAATAAACGAGCTTTGAGCTCCAGAGTCAATTACTGCACGACAGTCAACATTTTGATGTTTATGGTTTTTCTAATAGCATTTTTTCTGAAAATAAGCGACATCTAAATTCTCCACTTCTAAGTCTGCGTTAAGTTATACTTACATTTGCTACTTGATCGTAATGGGTAGCGACCATGATGACAGGCGAGCCAGGGGCGCGAGCTTGTATGGACCTGAAATATCGAGAATCATCTTCATTCACATTCAAATAATATTATAATAATAAAATAATAATTAAAAACATATAAATAACTAGCTGACCGGGCAGACGTTGTCCTGCATGATATTCGTTTACCGACTGCAGCGCCATCTGTAAGGCTGATTTGTGAATCTAAACCCTCCTCGGTGCCATCCTACTAACTAATAATCAGCCCATAAAAAAAACCGCCACCACGCTGGCCAGACGGGTTGGCACAGAGTTTGTCAAGTTTTCCTTCTCTTGGGACGAGGTGATCTGTCTGACTCTATGTATTCTAAATCCCTCACCACACGGTGCCACCCAAACGCATACAAAAAAAAATTCTTTTAAATCGGTTCAGCCGTTTAGAAGGAGTTCAGTTCAATTCACATACACACGTACAGTAGAATTATATATGTCAACGGAAAATAACAAGAACCGGAAATTTATAAATTTCCTAGGAAATTTATAAACGGCCGTAGGATTCCAAACGAGAGATAAATTGTATTATATTACGCCCACATTTTCGGAAATTTATAAACTTACTGAACTCACGCGTAAAATAATAAGTAGCAATAACCAAACGCCATGGGCGCTCTGATTGGTTGAATAAGTCACGTGTTCCTTCTCTGTCCTCTCCGCCGCCATTGTTCGATATTGTCTAATTGTAACCTAGACCTGATACTGCTGCATCATCAGGAATCTATAGGATACTCAACTCCTTACCAAATTACAGTAAATGTATCATGTTTGGACTCATTGTAACGGTAACCTGACATTTATCGCTGAGTAGACTCAATGTAGTGAACATTGAGAGTGTACTCAGCCATAATGCAGTCCGATATCACGGTTTTTTTTAGTTAAATACTTATTTTATTATGTTTAATTTGTTACATGTTTTTAAACATTTTTTTATTACTTAGCGTCTGTTTGGCAATTCGCCTGAGGCCAACGGAATTTTTTGAAATTAAACTTGTTTTTTTTAGCAGAAGCCCGGCTCTATTGTTTTTTTTTAAATAAACTTCTTTAAGGTGGATGCTCCAGGGTAGCCCGCGAAATTCAAATTTTCTTACGTTTTTTGCAATTTGCTGGTCAGTGCTAGGTTGTATGTTGATTAAAATGTTATTCGCGGCTGTAAGACGTATGTAGTTATAGAATTATAATCATCAAAATCATCAATACAACCCTCCAAGCTCATAAAGGTGCAAGAAAAACTTTTTCAACGTCAAAGTCATTCTTGCACCTTTATGAGCTTGGAGGGTTGTATTGATGAGTTTGATGATTATAACTCTGTAACTACATATGTCTTACAGCCGCTAATCAAATGTTTATCATCCTACAACCTAACACTGCCCTGCAAATTGCAAAAAACGTAAGAAAATTTGAATTTCGCGGGCTACCCTGGAGCATCTTCGCTTCACACGATTTCTATTGTTTTATTTTGGTAGAGTGAAGTAGGGGTCATTCGCATATTATGTAAAACAGTAACCCTGTATTACAGGTACTTACCTAGTTTTAAAGTAAAAATACTGTTAGGTACTTATAAATTTATAGTTTGGCAAGTCTAATTGTACCTATGTCTATGGACACAAGCATGCCACTATCAACATCCACCAATCAGAGAACAGTGTGTTATTTGCCGTATCTTAAAGAAGCGTAAAATTAAAAGCTCTACTGTGATTGGTCGAACCGTTTAGAATCTTACGAATGGATATCCGTTAGTTTATAAATTTACGACGAGACGTCGTAAGTTTATAAATTTCCGAAAATGTGGGCGTAAAATAATACAATTTATCTCTCGTTTGGAAACCTACGGACGTTTATAAATTTCCTAGGAAATTTATAAATTTCCGGTTCTTGTTGTTTTCCGTTGACATATATATAACGAGCGACCCGCCCCGGCTTCGCACGTCTATCTATCTAAATGTATCAGTGTTTCTCTACTAAGTATATTATGCATGTATTATACATATTATAACCTTATTCTTCAACCACTCTATATATTAAAAAACTGCTCCAAAATCCGTTGCGTAGTTGTAAAGATTTAAGCATACATAGGGACGCAAAGACGACAGCGACTTTGTTTTATAATATGTAGTGATAGTGAAGATATAAATTAAATTTTTTTTTGCTTCCCATCTCACCTCTGATTTGGTCACAGTCCATGTCAAGCTAATGTCCTTTCATACAGTCCTCGCCAATCTTTATGGCCGCTCCAAATGTAGCCGCATTACGCTTCGCACAACACAAAATCAGGTACGCGGGGCGGGGAGGCAGGGCACGTCTTCCACCCGCAAGCGTCCTCGCCACCCGCGTGTTAGTGTGAGTGAGCTACGCTCGTATTGGTTAAGAAATGTACGATGCGCAAGTTCGTACCCACGGCTACATTCAGAGCGGCCATAAAGATTAGCGCGTACTGTACCAGTTATTTCATTTCGCATACTAGTTCTTTCTGGCATTCACCATGTCACTTACCTACAGGTGGGATTCCCGTTCCCTATTGATTGAGTATTGTAGCACATAGGAGGGGGGGATAAACATACCTGAGCCAGTTGAGGGCGCCGGACAGCCCTTTCCTGCCATCGGTGACCTTCCACACCACAAGGTAAAGCGACCTTCGGGACAAGAAGTACTGATGGGTGGCGTAGTACCTGCAATGGAACATATTATAGAATTACTAGCTGACCCCGCAACCGTTGTTATGCCATATAAATATCGCTATTAAAAATAGGGGTTGATCGTAGAGGGGTGAAAATTTAGGGATGTACGTATCGTAAAAAATGAAAATGTCTAAATATTAAAAAAAATTAAACACTTTTTAACGGATTTATCGCGTGTATATTACATTATTTAATTCCAGACGTTTCGAATGCTTTGCAGCAGTCGTGGTCGCGGGAGAGACAAGATGACAGTTGTACTTTTGAAGACATGAATGTGTAATAATCGCGAAAACCTAAGAAATCATTATTAAAAAAAAATTGGTGTGGACCACCCATGACATTTAGGGGGATGAAAAATTGATGTTGTCCGATTCGCAGACCTAACCGATATGCACACAAAATTTCACGAAAATCGGTCAAGCCATTTCGGAGGACAAACACCGTGACACGAGTAATTTATATGTATATTAATTTGATTTTTATTATAATTAAGTAGCTTTCCCAAGTAAATGTTTAACTGATTAGTGACGTCACTAATATAACATATCGGCTTTGTTTTGACCCCCTCCTGAGTAGTAAATAAAGCAAACTTTGAGACGGTCTGCCACCAAATCAGAGAGCGTCCACAGCTGAGAACCACTGGCAAGAGACTCAGAAGAGTTGTAATTGTTTTGTCTTTACTTTACAATTATTATTATACTTAGTTACAATTTAATATCGTTAAAACAATATAATTAAAGAAATGGGCTTGTTTTTAACGCCAATTGTATGTTTTTAACAAAATATTTTTTGTCACGTAATTCTTTCGTAACATAAATCTTCTCAGCAGTGTCGCATGCATCTCGATCTAGTTAACTGTCAATTACTATGCATTGTATATTTTATCCGTGTGGGATTTAGAATACGCAGTGTCACCAACCCATACCATCCCGAGGGTGTCGTAAGAGGCGATTAAGGGAACGCAAAAGGCAAATCACCTCGCCAGAGAAGGAAAAGTTGATACAAACCCTGTACCAACTCATCTTGCACAGTAGTTAAATTTACCTCCATGAATTTGGAGGAGGCCCGACTCAGTAGCGGGTCATCAAAGACCTGAGTAGTAATAGTAGAATTGTATGGGGTGAGAATAAGATACCCACTCTTGCTGCCCACCGAAGTCCCACGTCCTGAAGGTGACTGGCCCACGCGTGGACCGGTGCTTCTCGTACACCCACGTGCCAATGTCCACGCCCACGGTGGACATGTTCTTACGAGACGACTTGTTGCCCATACGTTTGGCCCAGTGCTGGGGAAAGACATAGTATCGTCATCATCGTGGTCCCGACCATGTGGTGACGCATTAAGAACACATGGTATCACCACCAGATATCATCCTAAGGGTGTCTTAAGAGCCGACAAAATTAAATGACAAGGCCGAAAGACAAGAGAAGGAAAACTTGATACGAAACCCTGTGTCAACCCGCCTGGCCAGCATGACACAGTAGGCTAATTCCCCTCCATGTAGTTGGAGGAGGCCTGACTCAGCAGTGGGTCATGTATGGGCTGTGCAGTAGTATCGCATTCAACATGGAGTTAACTACGACGCATGTCTCACGCCTCTCAGTGACTACGCCTTGCTTACTACTTGCAATCTATTTGTAACCCCCGACGCAAAAAGAGGGGTGTTATAAGTTTGACGTGTCTGTCTGTGGCTCTGTAGCTCGCGAACGGATGAAGCGATGTCAATATAGTTTAGTATTTTTAGTAGTTTTTGTATGAAAGGTGAGTTACGGGCGAGTGTTTTTAGACATGCTTGATGAAAATCGGTTGAGCCGTTTAAAAGTTATGACGGGTTAAAGTGGGGAAGAATAACCGAATGTCTGCAAATATAATCGAGTGGGGTCTCAAATGAAAGCGAATCACGTGCAATTTAACAAAATCTAAATTATAATAAGTGTGTATCCATAAAAAGTATAAAATAAAAATTAAATTAAAAATTAAAAAAAAACCCCGACACGATAACTTTTAAAAAGTTTAAAATAAATACATCGCGTTGGGGAACCAGGGGTCTGGTAATAAATAAGTGGGAGCGGTCCCCCAACGCGATGTATTTATTTTTTACTTTTTAAAGGTTATTGTGTCGAGGGTTTTTTAAAAATTTTAATTTAATTTTTATATTGCTCAAGACTCTTCCTGTACTTTTACTTCTGACTATTTCTTTATGTAACCTTGGATTTGTGCTTGGTGTCATTTACTCTGGCCCTAATTTCTTACTCATTAAAGTTCTAAATGACCTCCGCTAAGGTTATGTGCGCCTGGTACTATTAGGCACAATTGCGGTATACTGAGGTGGAGTTTCTTCCCCAGTCGGGCTCTAGTGTGATCTCTTATACTCTGAACCTACCTCTAACACCCGTGCACGTTCTTAACGACCTCTACTAAGGTTATGTGCGCCTGGTACTATTAGGCACAACTGCGGTATACTGGGGTGGAGTTTCTTCCCCAGTCGGGCTCTAGTGTGATCTCTTATACTCTGACCCTACCTCTAACACCCGTGCACGTTCCTAACGACCTCTACTAAGGTTATGTGCGCCTGGTACTATTAGGCAGAACTGCGGTATACTGAGGTGGAGTTTCTTCCCCAGTCGGGCTCTAGTGTGATCTCTTATACTCTGACCCTACCTCTAACACCCGTGCACGTTCTTAACGACCTCTACTAATGTTATGTGCGCCTGGTACATATAGAGTCAACCGCGATATTCTGTGCGGTGGAAATACTTGTCCAGTAGCATACCTCGTAGCGATTTGGTATCTAGTATGGACCTCCATTATTGTCCAAGTTATCTTCTTACTATAGCTCACCTCTGTGGGCTTTCTTCGATGCTGCATGCCCGACTCTTGCCTCAAGCATTCCAGGAGACTGGTCTTCCCTATGCCCTGGGATAGACACAAATATAATACATAGCAGTAGTGGTTATCCGTGTGGTGACGGATTTAAAATACACAGTGTCACCAACCCATGCCGTCCCGAGGTTGTCGTAAGCGGCGACTATGGGAACGCAATAGAAAACTTGATATAAGCCCTGTGCCAACCCGTCTTGCCAGCGTGGCGCAGTAGGCTAAGAAACGACGAGTAGTAGTAGATTAAGAATACATGGTGTCACAACCCCATTAGATCCTGAGGGTGCCGTAAGAGCGGACCAAAGGAATGACAAGGCCAAAAACTTAGCCTCACGTGAATTAAACCTTGAAACGATACCCTGTTGCCAACCCGTCTAGCCAACGTGGCACAGTAGGCTAATTACTTTCAATGTAATTGGAGGTGGCAGTGTCGTCTCAGCAGTGGGTCATTTATGGGTTAAAATGATGATAATGAGTAGTAAATAGTCGATGACCTAGCCGTAAGAAAAGTAAAACTTTATACGAAACCCTGTGCCAACCCGTCTGGCCAATGTGGCACAGGAGCGAGCAAACCAAAAATATCGGTATCGGCATACTTATCGGTTTACCCAGCGGTTGCGTTGCGAAGAGCAGGCGGTAATTACTCCGTGACCCCAACGAAATGTAAAACGGCGAGGAAGAAGGAGAATATCTATTTTTCTACTGACCTGCAGACCCACAATCATGAGCTTCATCCTTGTGTAAGGCCTGGCCTCCTGCAGCACTGATTTCAGGTAGCCAACGATGTCCATACTCTTGTATCTGACACATATAACAATATTTGACATCAGGTGGCACCACTAGATGGCGTTGAATAAAAAATACTTCAGTTTCAACGCAAGATGGCACTTATTAATTAATAAAACTTTTTTTTTTACCAATTACTTGAACGCCTGTGACCCTAGGCTTGCGTGATGGAAAGCAATGCCAGGGTCTATGATGGGGCAGGCAATGCAAGGAAATGCCCTGTCGGGCACCGGCTCTCATACACACGACGAAACACAGTAAAACTGCTTGGCGCCGGACTTAAATGTGAGGGTGGTAGACCATTAGATCCTACCACCAAGCGTGCTGGGTTATGTTGACTTTTACAACACGTATTATTTCCCAGCGTGCGGTGGGGAAGTATAATATTTTGACACGTCCCTACACGGATCAAAATTTTTGCACACAGTTTCGTATTAAGTTTTCCTTCTCTTGCAGCTAGGTTATCAGCCGTAAATTCCTTTTATCGGCTCTTATGACACCCTCGGAATGGAATGGTGACACAATGTATTCATACACACGACAAAACACAGTAAAACTTCTTAGCGCTGGTCTTAGATGTGAGGGTGGTAGCTAGCCGGGCGGACCATTCGATCCTACCACCAAGCGTGCTTGACTTTTACAACACGCGTTTTTTCCTAGCGTGCGGTGGGGAATTTTTATACTCTGACCCGTCCCCACACAGATAAATTGATAAGATCGAAGAATTGTGTAGGGACACACACGGACACATGTATTTGTGCGAGTGAACCACCCCGAGGAACCGAACCAGTCGTCGGTTCATGCAACAAGGAGTCTTACCTGCCGCACTGCAGCATAGACCGCAGCGGTTCTTGAAGCGCGCAGCCCACCGTATTGAGGTTCCACAGACGAGAGAGGAGACCCATTTGAGGGGGGAGCTCTGTGATGTCTGAGAAGAACACATATTTCTTCTATACATTTGTAGCGACCAGCATGCTACAAACTTTACGCAAATTATCCGAAAATTCTGAACTATGAACATCAAGAAATTTCGCCTACAAATGCGAGAATTACCAAAAAGTCCTACACCGCGATAGCGAAGTTTCCAGAGCAATTAGCACAGTTAAGAAATCCCCGACTACAGTTATCCGGAAATAAGCGCCACGGCCCCCCGCACCATAGCACCTCGTCTGGCTGGATGATCATCCCTTTGCACCAAATGGATTCCTTAACGTCAGGGATTTCTTAACCATGCGAATCTATACATCTATACAAATAAATAAAATTGGAGTGTCTGTTTGTAATAATTGTATTTAAACACAGTAAATAGACCGAAATAACTTTTTTTTTAATTTTTGTCTGTCTGTCTGTCTGTCTGTTTGTTCCGGCTAATCTCTGGAACGGATAGACCGATTTAAACGGGACTTTCACTGATAGGTAGCTAATTATATAAGGAGTAACTTAGGCTACTTTTTTAGAGTAGCTTTGTCCCGCGGCGTCACCCGCGGTACGACAATAAGTAAGCGCGGGTGAAACCGCGGGGCGCAGCTAGTTGCTCTATAAACTTCGCTATCGCGGTGTAGGACTTTTTGGTAATACTCGTATTTGTGGGAGATATTTCTTGATGTTGATATGTCAGAATTTTTGGGTAAATTGTGTTAAGTATGTGGCATGCTGGTCGCTACAGGTCTCCCCTAACAAGTGCTATAACGCCTTGACGTCAGCTTGAACGAGTGAACGAACCATAAAATAAAAATAAAAAAGCCTTTTATTTCTTCCAGAAAATGCTAGTTAACAAGTTTTTGTAGTATTTACCTATTTTATTTATTCTGTAAGAACCCCTCTGCAGGTAAAGGCCTCCTCCAAATTGAGCCAGTTTTCTCTGGATTGTGCTGTTTGTGTCCAGTTTGGACCCACTATGCGTTGGATTTCGTCCTCCCATCTGGTGTACGGTCTCCCTTTCCTTCTTTTTCCCGCTGGCCCCCTCCATTTCTGTCACTCTTTTTACGAACCACGAACCATATAACTTACCTTTATTCCCACTGATATTGAGTACAGAGAGGTTAGTCAACTCGTGGATTGCGGGCGGTATAGTTCGAAGAGCGTTGCAAGACACATCGAGCATGGAGAGCAGTGGAAACAGGAGTCGCCCCTTCAATGCCGACCCCGAGCCCTGAGAGCGGAAATAACAATCTATTTTTACATCATTACTAGCTGACCCCGCAAACGTTGTTTTGCCATATAGGGGTGAAAATTTAGGGTTGTACGTATTTTTGTTTGCTGTATCAGAAAAAAATTAAAACCACTTTTTTTTTGTAAATTAATTTAGGGGTGGACCTTAGCATTTGGGGGGATGTTAATAAGAAAAATAGATGTTGTCCGATTCGCAGATCTAACCGATATGCACGGAAGAGTTTAATAACAGACACCGTGATACGAGAATTTTATACAGGGTTGATACGACATCGGGCCTTTTTTTAACTGCCTATAATTGGGGTCATTTCCAGGCTCTTTATCAAAAAAATAATTAAATTGGAGCAATAGTTTAGCCGCAAATGTTTTTTTAAATTTTTGCCTCATTTTTTTTTTTTTTTTTTTATAAATATCCTTGGACATTTCACACAACGCCATCTCGTCCCAAGTTAAGCAACTTAATGCTTGTGTTATGGTAACGAGATGGATGATAAACTACTTATATACATTTTTTTTTTGTAAATACATACATATTATAGATAGAAATGACACCCAGACTCCGAGCCAGTGCCTCTGGTTTAGACAAAGACACTGGCCCGACCCCGGAATCGAACCCGGGACCCGTTGATCGAAAGGCGGCACATCTGACCACTAGACCAACGAGGCAGTCTTGAACATGATGTATCTTTTCTAACAGATGTTTATGCCTAACGTCTAACCTTAGGGGCTGTCCATTAATCACGTGATGTTTTTTTAACATTTTTTAACCCCCCCCTCCCCCTTGGTGATACCTGGTGAGGTTTAAGACTACCCCTCCACCCCCCATGAAAAAACACGTGTATTTTTTTTGTACCGTTTCCAATTCATACTAATCACATATAGTATACGTAGTGTAATTTAATACCCCTCTGTCATATCAACTCTGTATATTACAATCTATTTTACCAGTTAATATAAAAGTTCTTATTTTAATAAATACGTTGTTTTATCTATTTGTTTCTTTCATTTTGATCACTAACCTGTATTGGTTAACTTCTCTTGTGGCTAGGATATCGAACTTGTCATATCATTCTATCGACTCTTAAGACATCCGTAGGATAGAATGGGCTGGTGGACACGGACAATATATGCGAGCTTGGCACTTTTTAATGCGACTGTGGTATCATCGTTGAAGTTGAGAAGTTACGGTAAAATCAAAATTAAAGGTAAGAAGGAGAAGTTACTTTAGCTACGTTGTCTGTTCCTTGCAAAAGTCTTTTTTTTAAACGTATCCCTTTTATATAACCTATATCACAGGGACACTATACAAATATGCAATTCACGAACACAAACGACACCCAGACTCAAAGCAAGTGCCTCTGGTTTACACAAAGAAACTTGCACGGCCCCGGAATCGAACCCGGAACCCTGTGCTCTAAAGGCGGCGCATCCAAGCCTAGTCTTGGCTGTCTACCCATTGCACTCTAGCAGCAGATTGTACTGGCTGAAGATAATGTACTCACCCATTCATCATCATCATCAGTGGTTATGGGGTCATCTTGCGCCGCGGAGGCGTAGCCGTCATCATCTGTCGTCAACTGGATCCGATTCAGCAGGTTATTGGCCAGAATCTGGGGACGAAACCAGCAGATACAATAGAATAGAAAAATGCTTTATTGTTGTTTAGGTGTGAATGTAGGTATGACGACTGATAGGTGTGTGTGGAGGCTGCCACCTGGTGTGGGACAGGGGCCGTAAGATTATAATGGTATTTATAAATATGACGATTTATAAGAGTTTTGTGATGAAACCTACGTAAATAAAGTTCCTTTCGAGTTTGAGGTTAGAGTTTGTATAAACCAATTATGGTGTTCACAATCGTCAACGGACACATCGTTATTATATTACTACTACCAGGTCGGAACGCGGCACCAACCGTGAAGACTGGCGGAAGAAACTCGATGGGCTTGTCTTTTTTTATTAAACACCACCATTCGAATCTCGGGTAAAAGTTGTTTTGCCATATAATTAAAGTTTTTAACAAATTAACAAAAAAACTGGGATTGATTGTAGAGGGGTGAACATTTAGGGAGGTATGTAAAATATTTGTCTAAAAATAAAATAAAAAATAGTGGTGGACCACACTTAACATTTAGGGGGATGAAAAATAGATGTGGTCCGATTCGCAGACATAACCGATATGCACACAAAATTTCACGAAAATCGGTAGAGGCATTTCGGAGGAGTTTCATAACGAACACCGTGACATGAGAATTTTATATACATATTAGTTATAGTCGTGTATACCACCAGGGTCTGAAGTAATAAGTAGAAGGATGATCTTTCTGCTAACATGGAATCACTATCACTACATAGTATAAAACAAAGTCGCTGTCGTCTGTCCGTCCCTATGTATGCTTAAATCTTTAAAACTACGCAACAGATTTTGAAGGTTTTTTTTAACCCCCGACGCAATAAGAGGGGTGTTATAAGTTGGACGTGTCTGTCTGTCTGTCTGTGGCACCGTAGCTCGCGAACGGATGAAGCGATTTCAATACAGTTTTTTTTATACGAGTATGATAGGTGAGTTACGGGCGAGTGTTCTTAGACATGTTGAAAATCGGTTGAGTCGTTTAAAAGTTATGGGGGTGAAAGTGGGGAAGAATAACGGAAAGTCTGCAAATATAATCGCGTGGGGTCTCAAATGAAAGCGCATCACGTGCACATTACAAAATAAGATGTTCCATGAAAATCAGTTAAACCCTGAAAAAAATCTGGGGGTAAAAGGGGGGGGGGATACCCAATATCTGCAAATATATGTGGTGGGGAGAAAATGAGGATGCGCCAAGAATCTATCATCTACATCATAACAAGCGTGTACCTATAAAAAGCAGAAAATAAAAATTTAAATAAACCAGGGGTCAGGTAATAAATAAGTAGGAGCGGTCCCCCAAAGCGATGTATTTTTATTACTTTTTACTTTTTAAAGGGAACTTAGGTCATAGTGTCGGAGGATTATTTAAATTTTTAATTTTTTTTTTTAATAGATAGAGTGATTCAATAGCATGGTTTATATGTTTATTGCATGCATAATTGCACCCGTGCGCAGCCGGGCCGAGTCGCTAGTATCCAATATATTACCAAAGTCCTTAGTCCCTCCAGGCGCAAATGCCTCCTCGCTGGACAGGCAGCGTTGAGCAGTTGGGACCTGACCGACCCCCCGGACCTCGGTCTTGACCTCGTGCTGTTGGCGCTCGAAGAGTTGGGGCAGTAGCAGGCCAGCGGATCACCCTCCGTACTACCGAAAGTCTCCACCTGAAATTACACCAGACCACATCATCTCGTCTGGCTAGCTTGGCATAGTAGGCTAATTACCCTCCGTGTAGTTGGAGGAGGCGTGACTCAGAAGCGGGTCTTTTGTGGGCTAGGGGTTAGATGTGCAGCCTTTAGATCACTGGTCCCCGGCACGATTCCGGGGTCGGGCAAGTGTCTTTATGTAAACCAGAGGCACTTGCTCCGAGCCTGGGCGTCGTTTGTGTTGAAATACATTTTTGTAAACTACCCCCGCGATAGAAGTTATGCGCAATCACCATCTCATCGCGACCGGGACACCCACATACCCCAGCCCCGGCTGGGGACCTATAAAAAAGTTTTAGTTAATAAAAGAATAAAGAGAACTATATTCATTCATCATCATCATATAAATGCAACTTACCTGCGGGAGACTAGGCCAACACGTGATCTCGTTGTGGCTTAGATCCAGCTGACGGAGACTCGTCGGATATGACGTCACGTATGACATCGACCTGTACAGGAAATCGAAATTTAGTAGCGGCCACGAACATTATAATGGCAGCCGGGAACAACGGCTTTCACCCCTCTGAAGCAAGGAGGTATGACGTGGAGATTTTTTTTAATTTAAAAGTGATACTCCGAATTTTCTTGCCGGCTCTTCTCTGTGGAAGGGCATTCCAAACTGGTGGTAAACACTAAATGATAAATGACTAATTACCCTCCTTGTGATGAGAGGAGGCCCGACTTAGCAGTGGGTCATTTATGAGCTGAGTATTAGTAGTAATAGTATTTTAATCCGATTGTCTTGATATCGTGTCAAGGTTTGAGCTAAATTGGTGCAGAACTTTTTGAGTTTTTGAAGCGTACACAAACCAACATTCATAAATTAGCTGTCACGTCCGACTCCTGTGTGATCTGGTAACCTGGGTTATTAAATTACAGTCCTCGCCAATCTTTATGGCCGCTCTGAATGTAGCAGTGGGTGCGAACTGGCGCATCGTACATTTCATAGGCAATACGAACGTAGCTCACTCACACTAAGACGCGGGTGGCGAGGACGCTTGCGGGTGGGGAACGGCGCGCGCGTCCGTGCCCTGCCTCCCCGCCCCACGTACGTCCCACTGATACCTCATTTTGTATTGTGCGCAGCGTAATGCGGCTACATTCAGACCGGCCATAAAGATTAGCGTGAACTGTAAATATTATCAAATTGCTGCATAAGCCGGAATGAATATATTTTCAGTCGCTTTCAAAAATACAATATCATAATAGGATTACCTGAGAGAATTGTATGCCATATTGAGACGTGTCAAGTTGGTGGCCCGACATGCCAAGACGTTTGGCACGCACGTGAACTGGTTGTGGGCGAGGTTAAGCGCAGTCAAGGCGCTGCCGTTGCGAGATATCGGCGGGGGCGCATCGGCCACGCAACGCCACGTGTGAGCTCGACGAGCCTCTGACCAGCTGTAGAAGAGAAACATTACGGAAATCAAATTTCACTGACCTATGGCAGTTTGTAGCACCAGCAGTGCTACTCACGCGTCACTGACCTCGGAAAACCTGCAAGCATGACGCTTCCAGCACAAAGAAACTGGATTCCTTATGTAAACATTGTACTTTCCCTCACAATACCACCAAGTATTTGGCTGTTATCTTCTGTAAGGTGGACCTTCGCGGGTGGGGCTTTAAGAGACGAACTCGTATACCCTGGCCCTATCACACCCGTTCTGAGCTCCGCTGATTTATTGCAACCCACCCCCGGGGTCGCGGAGCATGCTGCCCGCCCCATTGGGAGTGAATACCGTGCCCATGGTACGGGCAGTCAAGAATCCCCGTCGGTTTAGTTCACACACCTCGGAGTCCCCAACGGCCGGGTATCCAAGAGGATTTCCGACGAAAAATGCGTGCTATGGGTGATTTTTAAGGCCTAATGGTATTTTGTTATCTTTTAAGTAGTTATTCCGTCCATTTCTGAACGACGTCGTTTGACATTTCGTGCCTGTCATATCTTTCCCGGGCGCTCCTGCTTTCTCTCTCGCACACACATCGTTTTTAATTAATTGTACAATGAATTTCGATATCGAGAGATTTTACAAACCGTATAAATTTACAAGTAATATTCTCATTATGACTTATGGACTTATTGAACAGAGACGTGGTCGCTCACTATGGGCTCCATCAGAAGGCTCAAAGACACCCAAAGGGCAATGGAGAGGGCTATGCGTTGGAGTTTCCGTGCGAGATCGAATCAGAAATGAGGAGATACGCAGGAAAACCAGGGTCACCGACATAGCCCACAGGATTGCCAAACTTAAGTGGCAGTGGGCAGGGCACATAGCGCGCAGGACCGACGCCCGACGGAGCAGAGAAGTCCTCGAACGGCGACCGCGTTCCGGAAAGCGCAGTGCTGGTAGGCCTCCCACACGGTGGAGCGATGACCTGATTAAGGTCGCCGGAAAACGATGGATGCGGGCGGCCCATTTGTGGAAATCCTTGGGGGAGGCCTATGTCCAGCAGTGGACGTCTTTTGGCTGAAATGCTGATGATGATGATTCTCATACTATAACATTAAGTTTGTTTACAACAAGCGCATGCAGATATGAAAGTAATTTCTATGATAACTAGTCATTTTCAACTCACACAGAATTTCCAGCCCTGTTTCCTAGAACAGGGACTCCGTCCTCTTCTTCCAAGAGGTCCGACTCACTTCGCTCAATGGACGGACTGCGCGATGATGATTTCTGAATAAAAAAATGGGGTTGGCTCGTTATTGGTATCAAGCCATGGAGGGGAGGCTAGGCGTGGGGCCAGGGCTGCAGCCGCAACTGAGCTCCACGTGGATCGGGCGCCACTTCATCCGGCGCCTGACGGAGGCACGTGCAATGTCCCGTACAGTCCTCGCCAGTCTTTATGGCCGTTCTGAATGTAGCCCTGGGTACGAACATGCGCATCGTAGATTTCATAACCAATACGAACGTAGCTCACTCACACTTACACGCGTGTAAGTGAGAGGGGAGGGCGTGCCCTGCCTCCCCGCCCCACGTGCGTCCCGCTGATACCTCCTTTTGTGTTCTGCGAAGCGTAATGCGGCTACATTCAGAGCGGCCATAAAGATTGGCGAGGACTGTACGTGATTCTCGATGGGTTGGGTTAGCTCCGGCAGTTGAAGGTCATCGTGGGTTTTGGTGAGTAAGGTGGGGCTACCATCTTTCTACGCCACAGAGTCCCTTGATAAGCCGGCTGGCGTTTAGCGGCCGCGTAATCCGGGTACCCATGTGGATTTTCAACGTAAAAAAACTGGGTGCCATTGTGTTCGTGAATTTCATGTTTGTAAACTGCCCTCACGGTACAGGCAGGCAGTGTCCTAGTGCAGGGGTTTCGTTTTATAAAAAGCAAAAAAAAGCCGAGTTCATGTCATTAACCTAGTACCCACCGACTGCGAGGCCGCGGCGAACTGCGCGCTGCCAATGGAGGGCGAAGCGCTGAGCTGCGGCGAAGTCTCTGATGGAGACGTGGGCTGGGAGATGGAGCTCTCTTGACCCTGGAACAAGTAAAAGTAAAATGTAATAAAGAAACTTAGTTATAGTCAGTCATGACCATGGCCACCGTGTGATTCATGGTCATTGTTTTCATCATGTCCAACATGTACATGGTAGCCACCATGTCCATGTCTATCGTGTTCATCATATCCATCATGGCCATCGTGTACTACATGTCCAACAAGTTCATCGTGTACATCATGTCCAATATGTACGTCGTGTCCAACATGTCAATCATTTCCAACATATCCTACATGTCCATCATGTCCATCGTGACCAACATGTCCATCGTGTCTGTCATTTTCACCTTGTCCATCATCTCCGCCATTTCCATCGTGTCAGTCATGTCATCCATGTCAGTCATGTCAGTCTTTTCCATCGTGTCAGTCATGTCAGTTATTTCCATCGTGTCAGTCATGTCAGTTATTACCTGCGTGTCCATTATGTCCATCGTGTCCATCATTTCCATCATGTCTGTCATGACGACCTTGTCCTTCATGTCCATTATGTCCATCGTGTCCATCATTTCCATCATGTCTGTCATGACGACCTTGTCCTTCATGTCCATTATGTCCAAAATGTCCATCATTTGCATCACATCCATCGTATCCGTCGTGTCCATCATGTCCAATCATCATTTTCACTGTCATCACCATCGACTGAGTTTTGGCTCTGTCCTCAGAGTTGCCTCGGAAGCTTTAACTTGCCGCGACACACGGCGTAGTAATCGCAGGTCAGGTGTTGAGGCCAGGGCTGCCGTCGCAACCGCGTGGATCGGGCGCCATTTCATCCGGTGTCTGACGGGGGCACGTGCAATGTCCCGCACGTGCCTCTCGGTGGGTTAACCAATATCATCATTGCTGTCAACATTAACATGATCAAGTTCCACTTAACGCCATATGTCTCTAGACTCACCTCATATCCGGTGGGGAGGTCCCTCAGGTGGTTGAGTGCCGCGTTCAGGTCCCTTAGGCTGGGTGCCGTCCACATACGGGGAGGAAGCGCCCGAAGTTTGTTGTTGGAGACGTCCAGTGTGGACAGGGAGGGGAGGCCGAACAGCGCGGGCGGGAGTTCCTCCAAACGATTGTCCTAATGAAACATTTTTACCAATAAAGTCAGCCGTTATCATTGCAGCCAGAAAACGTCCACTACTGGATATAAGGGGCATTAAGAATTTCCAGATTTCCTGTCCGTGTGGTGACGGATTTAGAATACATAGACTCATCACCCCTTTCCATCCTGAGGGTATCGTAAAACCGACAAAATGAAATGACAAGGCCGAAAACCTAGCCGTAATAGATGGAAAACTTGAAATGATTCCCGGTGCCAACCTGTCTGGCCAGCGTGGCACCGTAGGCGAATTACCCTCCCTGCGATGGGAGGAGGCCTGACTCAGTAGTGGGTCGATGTGATGTCACTGTTCTCTAAATTATTCCACTACTACCACCATGTAGCCCGTAAATGGCTAGGTACCGCCCTCACACCCGGTCCGGCGCCAAGCAGTAAATAAATGAATATCCTTGGACATTTCACACAACGCCATCTCGTCCCAAGCTAAGCAACTTAATGCTTGGCTCTTCTCTGTAGAGGTGCATTCCGAACCGGTGGTAGATGGTAAATAATTAATTTTAAATGGTAAATTTTAAATTTTATTTTTTGGTTGCCCTGTCAAAAGAGCTCTAATGAGCCAAATTGATTAAATGAGTTTTGATTTGTTTTTTTCTTGTGTTATGGTAACGAGAGAGTAATCGAGACACTACGAGCCAGTGCCTCTGGTTTACACAAAGACACTTGCCCGACCCCGGAATCGAACCCGGGACCCGTTGATCCAAAGGCGGCACATCTAACCACTAGACTGTGTTACGTCGTGTGTATGTGAGAGCCGGTGCCCGACAGGGCATTTCCTAAAATTGCCTGCTCCATCTTAGACCCTGGCGTTGCTTTCCATTACGCAAGCCTAGGGTCAAAGGCATTCAAGTCACTGATAAAAAAAATAGTTCTTGTAATTGGCGTTTCAACCCATAAATGACCCACTACTGAATCGGCCCTACTCCAATTACATAGGGGGGAAGGGGTTAATATGCCTACACAATTTTCTGCCTTGCAATTTCCCATAGTTCCCGCTCAGGAAAAATACGGTGCTGACACAAACCTGCAGATACAACTCTTGCAATACTGGTGCGGTATACACTTCCACTTTGGTCTTTGGCCGCTTCTTGTTCCTTCTGTTCTTTCCGTCTATTTCTTCTTCCAGTGGGTCTTCGTTGGTAGGCAGGCGTTCAAGTTTATTCTGGGCGGCGTTTAAATACCTGGTATCGAAATAAAGTATTTTTAATATGACTGTCCTACATAGTGTCACCACCCCATTCCATCATTAGGGTGTCATAAGAGCCAACAAGAGGTAAAGATAAGACCGAAAACCTAGCCGCAAGAGAAGGAAAACTTGATACGAAACCCTGTGCCAACCCGTCCGGCCAGCGTGTCACGGTAGGCTTATGATGGAAGGAGGTCCGACTCAGCAGTGGGTCATTGATGGGCTCAATAGTAGATAGTAATACGACTAGGGTGATCACTCCCGTCTCATAGTATCTTGTTCCTACTACAACTACTCAGCCCATAAATGACCCACTGTTGAGTCTAAGCTATCTCCACTAAGGTCATGCTAGCCTGGTACTTTTAAATACGGCTGTAGTATTCTGTTCAAGTTCTAAACCATCTCCACCTAGGTCATGCTAACCTGGTACTTTTAAATACGGCTGTAGTATTCTGTTCAAGTTCTAAACCATCTCCACCTAGGTCATGCTAACCTGGTACTTTTAAATACGGCTGTAGTATTCTGTTCAAGTTCTAAACCATCTCCACCTAGGTCATGCTAACCTGGTACTTTTAAATACGGCTGTAGTATTCTGTTCAAGTTCTAAACCATCTCCACTAAGGTCATGCTAGCCTGGTACTTTTAAATACGGCTGTAGTATTCTGTTCAAGTTCTAAACCATCTCCACCTAGGTCATGCTAACCTGGTACTTTTAAATACGGCTGTAGTATTCTGTTCAAGTTCTAAACCATCTCCACCTAGGTCATGCTAACCTGGTACTTTTAAATACGGCTGTAGTATTCTGTTCAAGTTCTAAACCATCTCCACTAAGGTCATGCTAGCCTGGTACTTTTAAATACGGCTGTAGTATTCTGTTCAAGTTCTAAACCATCTCCACTAAGGTCATGCTAGCCTGGTACTTTTAAATACGGCTGTAGTATTCTGTTCAAGTTCTAAACCATCTCCACTAAGGTCATGCTAGCCTGGTACTTTTAAATACGGCTGTAGTATTCTGTTCAAGTTCTAAACCATCTCCACTAAGGTCATGCTAGCCTGGTACTTTTAAATACGGCTGTAGTATTCTGTTCAAGTTCTAAACCATCTCCACCTAGGTCATGCTAACCTGGTACTTTTAAATACGGCTGTAGTATTCTGTTCAAGTTCTAAACCATCTCCACTAAGGTCATGCTAGCCTGGTACTTTTAAATACGGCTGTAGTATTCTGTTCAAGTTCTAAACCATCTCCACTAAGGTCATGCTAGCCTGGTACTTTTAAATACGGCTGTAGTATTCTGTTCAAGTTCTAAACCATCTCCACTAAGGTCATGCTAGCCTGGTACTTTTAAATACGGCTGTAATATTACTGTTCAAGTTCTAAACCATCTCCACTCATGTTATGGTAGCCTAGTACTTATACGGTTGTGGTAAAATGGATTCTTCCCCAGTCCAGGGAGCTGGTGGTATTTATAGTAACTCTTAAAATTATGGAAGAAAATATCACCTGAGGCTCATCAACGAGAACAGCTCCGGGGGCAGCAGCCGTAGCTCGTTGTTCGAGACGTCTATCCTGGTGAGCGCTAAGACAGCACTGCTCGTGCTGCTTAGCTTACTGTTGACGCGAAGGGCGGCTTGACGGAGCCACGACATCCTGGGAAAATGGCGGAATATAGTTGGTTAGTGAACAGTGGTGGTGATGGAGGAGAATCTTTCTTTTTTTTTACAAAACGTTGGGGTTACGTTAACCTAGGTAGGTAGGTATCGTACCACTAAGTATAACCTGTATCGCGGGGGCAGTTTACAGACATGTAATTAACCATCACAAAAGACACCCAGACTCAGAGCAAGTGCCTCTGGTTTACACGAAGACACTTGCCTGACCCCGGAATCGAACCCGGGACCCGTCGATCCAAAGGCGGCACATCCAACCTCTAGCTAGGCCAACGAGACAGTCAGAATGACGACACTGCAGAAGGCTGATGGAAGTGTCTGATGATGGAGTCTGACGAAGACTCATGGAGAGTGATGGATGTGACTGGTAACGGAGACTGACGGCGTCTCATAGAAATGACTGAGGAAGACTGATGTAATTGAGTCACGATGGCGGCAGACATGGAAATTGATGACAGTGACTGATAATGGAGACTGATGAAAATGAGTGACAAAAACTTATGGGGACTGTCGGAAAGGACTGATGATAGAAATGACCGACGAACACTACTGATTCATGTAACTGATGAGAATGACGTAAATAGCTCAGCAGCGAGTCATATACGGGCTGCGTAGTAGTAGTAGTCTAACCTGATATGCGACAACTGACATCTTAGCTCCCTCCAGTTAACCATCACCGATGAGGTGGGGCAAATGGAGCTATAGGTGAGGCTGGCATCCCCCTCCCTGTCGTGGAAGAGGGACTCTGAGATCGAGGACTTGTTCAGCTTATAGTCGGGGTCCGCGTACGCCTAAAAGAACAAAAAACAAACTTGTTTGGACATTAAAATTAAACAATTTTTAACGGAGTTATCGCGTGTACAGTCCTCGCCAATCTTTATGGCCGCTCTAAATGTAGCCGTGGGTACGAACTTGCCCCTCGTACATTTAATAACCAATACGAACGTAGCTCGCTCACACGTAACGCACGGGAGGCGAGGACGCTTGCGGGTGGAAGAGAGAGGAGCGGCGTCCTCCCCGCCGCCATTTTGTGTTGTGCGCAGCGTAATGCGGCTACATTCAGAGCGGCCATAAAGATTGGCGAGGACTGTACGTGCATCTCGATGGGTTGGGGAACGACCAGAGCCCCGGTAGTTGAGACCTTCAATCGTGGGTTTTGGTGAGTAAGGTCTACCGTCTTTCTACGCCCCAGAGTCCCTTGATAAGCCGGCTGGCGTTTAGCGGCCGGGTAATCCGGGTATCCATGTGGATTTACAACGTAAAAAAACTGGGTGCGATATATGCAAACACTATAGCTGCGTCTTGTAACGGTGTCGCGAGTTTGATATTTTACACTCTTCCCAAGAATTGAACGCCGCTAAAGAAGTTTTCACTTCAAAAATAAGTTTAGTGTCAAGTTTTTTTCTCTTGCGGCTAAGTTATCGGACTTGATATGCTTTTGTCGGCTCTTATGACACCCTCAGGGTCCCAACTAGTAATGACGTAACACTTACCTTGGTGGCAAGCAGTTTGGCCAGTAGCTCCGTGAGCCCGTGTCTTGCGCATTCCCTTATGGCCCGGCAGTGAGTGTCGTTTGCGCCATGGTTCAATAGGATTTCCACTATCTGTACATTCTTCGCTCGAGCTGCGACCGCCAAAGCCGTCCATGGAATTTCACCTGAAAAAAAAGAGATTTATTCTTCTTCTTAGCCCATACATGACCCACCTGCTGAGTTGGGCCTCCTCCAACTTCATGTAGGGTGCCAACTGTGCCACACTGGCCACACTTGGCACAGGGTTTAGTTTTCAGATTTCCTTCTCTTGCGGCTAGCTCAAGGAAATGTCAAGGCCGAACTTGACATTTCCTTATGTCGGCTCTTACAACACCCTCAGGATGGAATGGGGTGGTGACATTGTGTATTCTAAACCCGTCACCCGGCAGAATTTATTTGCATAGAGTGTAGATATCACAGTATCTTCTAAAGTTATTAACATTTTTGTACACTTTACCTTACTGCATTTTTAACGCGAAGAACTATAGGGATAGAATGGTGGTATACTCACGGTCACTGCTATAAGCGGGTCGGCAGGGAGATGGAGCTGGGGCGGAGAGAGCTCGAGTCATGGTAGAAGACGCAGCTGATGCGCTTCTAGAACGACGCCTCTCTCGATTATGGTCCCCGCTGTTCATCTACGGAGGCATACATTCAAGTGTAGAAAAAAACTAGACTTTGGTCATTATTTTTTACCCTAGGCTTGCGTGATGGAAAGCTACGCCAGGGTCTAAGATGGAGCAGGCAATTCAAGGAGATGGCCTGTTGGGCATCGGCATCGGACTTCTAGTTATTAACTAAGCATTTTTTTTTCATACAATATTGAGATATTGTGAATATTGTGAGCTGCAATAGACATATTTTCTTTCTTTATTTTATTTTTTCTAATATAGTGCTGGGTTTTGTTGTAATTTTCCAGCGTGCGGTAGGGAAGTTTCTTCTGTATACATATGCAGACAGTTAGAATACAGTGTCACGACCCCATTTCATCCTGAGGGTGTCGTAAGAGCGGACAAAAGGAAATGATAAGGCGAAAAAATGGCCGCAAGAGAAGGAAAACTTGACGCAAAAATAGGCCAACCCGTCTGGTCAGCGAGGCATAGTAGGCCAAAACCCTCCATGTAGTTGGAGTAGGCCCGACTCAGCAGTGGGTCATCTATGTAGTATTAGGAAACTGTTAACATAACCCTTCAATAAAAAAATGCAGGACAATATCCGGCATACAACTTAAAGTGACCTTTACTGCGCTATATTCGTTTTTTTTTTGTCTCCTTGCAGTGAATGGCCATGCCATGCCCGAATACCCCTCACGGTGATTTTTGCTCAAGGTGTTTGCCGGTCTTTATACGTGTAAATTACTCTAAAAACTGCGCTATCGCGATGCAGGGTTTTTTTGCAACGCTTACAACTCACGAATCATTCCACAGTCAACCGTACACGTGCCATTACCTGGTCCGGTGGCTGCGCAGACGCATTAGCATCCGCCCCAGCTTGCAGCAGCCTTTGCAGGAGCTTCGTATGACCCCCCCTGGCTGCGCACGCGACGCAGCTATCCGTTCCCCGCCCAAGATCTACCCGCACCGGCCTGATGCGGCGTTCGGAGTCCACTCTATCCTGAATATGCAACATGGAAATAATTTAATGTAAACAGAGACATTATATAACCTTTTTGTAACAAAATTAACAATTTAACTTTATGTTTATTGATTTTGAATAACGAAATAAATTTACAACAATAAAAACCAACTCATATAACATGTAAAATATAACATTAAATGAAGTATCATTTAATTAGTGTCATATAAGTTAGTGTCTTTTATTTAGTGTCATTTATTGAATGTTATTTAATTAGTATCATTTAATTTAGTGTCGAAATTAAACATATTTTAACTTATCGCGCTTAATTTATCGCGTACATTATTTAATCGCGATAATCCGTTAAAAATTTATTAATTTCAATGTGTAATAATCGCGAAACCCTAAGATATAATTATTTAGTGTCATTTAATTTAGTGTTTTTATGGAATCCGAGGACAGGGAGCTTTGTGGCTCTTTAGAGGAGGCTTATGTCCAGCAGTGGACTAGAGTGATGCTCTGCAGCTGACGATGATTTACAATGTAGCATCATTTCAAGTTGCATTTCATTACCTTTAGTCTCATGTCACGTAATTGTCCTATCATTTCGTTAAATTTAATTTCAATTCATAGCTCACCTGGTTCTGTTGTGCACCGGTCAATTTGCTGACAATCGCGTGAATGCCGAGCGAGATGCCACGCTGGGGACTCAACGCTTGCTGCGAGGGGGGGATTTCCGGGGGTTCCTCCGCCTAACATCATAACACACCACAAAATCACTATACAAGTCTAGTGGTTAGATGTGCCGCCTTTGGATCAATGGGTCCCGGGTTCGATTCCGGGGTCGGGCAAGTCTCTTTGTCTAAACCATTTCTATCTATAATATGTATGTATTTACGAAACAAAAATGTATAAAAGTAGTTTATCATCCATCTCGTTACCATAACACAAGCATTCAGTTGCTTAGCTTGGGACGAGATGGCGTTGTGTGAAATGTCCAAGGATATTTATATTTATCTAATGAAAATGTTTTTAATCAAATACATTCTTACGAATGCTTTCAAATAGTCAATAAATAAAAAGAATAATAACACAAAAAATAAAAATAAAAAATAATACCAGTTCGGAATGCCATTCCACAGAGAAGAGCCGGCAGACTCAATCGTGTAAGAAATTTGAAAGCAAATTCAAAATACAATCATTTACTTTGGCCAGGTCACGATGTACAATCATTGATGACTACTATTACTACTCAACCCATATATGACCCACTGCTGAGCCGGGCCTACATAGAGGGTAAATAGCCTACTGTGCCACACTGGCCAAATGGGTTGGCATAAGGTTTCGTATCAAGTGTTCGTTCTCTTGTGCCTAGGTTTTTGGCCTTGTCAATTCCTATTGTCGACTTTTACAACACCCTCAGGGTGAAATGGGATGGTGACACTATGTATTCTAAATCCGTCACCACAGATAATATATGTAATATCTCTGGACTCATAAGACCTAGAGACTTGAAATTTCGTAGGTATTTTATTTTCACCAAGTGGAGGATTTTACGAAATTCCACCCACAAGGGGTGTTGCGGCGGTTGGGGTTAATCATTTGGCAAAACAAAGGATCAGCTAGTATTCTGATATATTAATGATGCCGAAATCTGAATATATTTTTTCCCCACCTACCTGGTTGTCATTAGGCAGTGGGGAGCACACTACCGAATGCCCCAGCAGTGCGTCAACTACGACCACGTTCCCCAGAGTGCAGGCGACGTACAACGCGCTCTGACCGCTCACGTCTCTCGCGTTGACATCGAACGCTGCCAGATACTGCCACTTGCCCGTGGAATCACTGGCAATACCACAATATATCCCACATAATAAAACGGTACATACTTCACGCAAAAAACAATATCAAGAAATAAAGCTTACAAATTCGAGAATTACAAACAAAAGTCCTACATCACGATAGCGAAATTAACAGAGCAACTATGATAAAAATTCCCGTTATCAGTCATTGGGGGATAGCCACCGCGGCTCCTGCCAGGCATACAACCATGTACGGCTGGCTGATCTTCCCTTTGCGCCTAAAACAGTACTTTGTTCTCATAGCCCTTTATATGATATACGGACTTTGAAGATGTGTTACCAATTGGGTAAGGAAGGGATTTTACAATCGTTTCGGCCCATGAATGACCCACTACCGAGTCGAGCCTCCTCTGAATTCACGGAGCGAATTTAGCTCACTGTGCCACCCTGGCAAGACGGGTTGGTTGGCACAGGATTACACGAGTTCTCCTTCTCTTGCGCCTAGGTAAGCTGTATGTAGCGTTCCTCTCACTTCTTACGACACCCTCGGGAATGGGGTGGTGACACTTTGTATTCTAATTCCGACCCCACAAAACCGCAGCTAAAGTCCCCTTAGGTGGTGTTCTGTTCCCAAGGGTAAACTCAAGCTCTATCAGGGAATCATAGGTATGGCAGCTTTAGGAAACTACATTCCCTTGGCATCATGCTGTCGCTTTTTTGTAGACCAGTCCGCGATACGTGAGTTCTACTTTTTTTGGTGTTGCGTTGACCATCAGCCGGAACGTTACATAGAGGTTTCTTCTCAAATTCTTTTTTTTTTCAGAAAACCTTTACGTCCAACTTTTCAACTTTTCGTCAATGGATCACGATGTATATCTAACACTATCCATTCTCTAAGATCTCTACTCACGTATATGTGCTTAAGACCGATTCAGGGTACGGGTACTCCAGTAAAAGTGTCACCAGATTGGCATGGCCACCAATGCAGGCCGCGTGGAGTGGAAGCCACTTCTCCACTGTCTCTTGCTGGAACAACGCAAGGCAATTAATTAATTAAGAGAGACGGAACTAGGAGAAATACTAGGAGAACATGAGATGGGAAGAGTTTAAGAAATGTAGTTATATTATACCGGCTGTACACACTCGCCGTGATTCTCGGCTGATATGGCCCTTGACGAGGGCATCCCTGTACACAATCATTTTTCATTTGTACTAAAGAATGAAGATCCCTTGACTCGGACGCAAAAAACCGACAAGCGTCCGAGGATAAGCGAGGCGAGACGCGAAAGCGAGACAAAACGAGACCCGTCTGTCTCGGGGTGTCTCGACGAGTGTTAGACACCGGAATTCTTCACATTGCAAAATACCGCGGCCGCATAAAAAAGTACCAGGCTCTCATAAACTAAGTAGAGGTCTTTAAGATCATGGGTGTGACGAAGATACGGCCAAAGTGATGGACCTTACAAAATAACACAGCCGCATTGAAAAGTACCAGGCTCGCATAACTTGAGTGAAGATGATTTAGAACTTGTACGATGATAAAATAAAATATACAGAACCTCCTCCTATCTACTACTACTACTTGGCACATAAATGACCCACTGCTGAGTCGAGCCTCCTCCCATCATAGGGAGGGTAATTGGCCTACTGTGCCACGCTGGCCAGACGGGTTGGCTCAGGGTCTCGTTTCAAGTTTTCCTACTCTTGCGGCTAGGGTCTCGGCCATGTCTTTTCTTTTGTTGACTCTTACGACACCTTCATGACGGAATGGAGTGGTGACTGTGGAATCTTCTTATAAGCTCGGTTAAAAAGGAAGACTTTAGTTCAGTACCTGCACGGCTTCCGGGAAATACGTCAGCAGTAATCTGACGATTTCCGTGTGCCCGTGGTAGCAGGCAATGTACAGCGGGCAGTACTTGGTCACGGGGTGGGCACGACCGTCTGCCCCCGCTTCGAGTAAGGCCGACACTGCTGCCGTGAGGCCCGCCTCTGACGCGCTGAAAAAAAACATTTCAAACACAAATTAAAAAAGAAAACATCCTAGTAATATTATAAACGGGAAAGTTTGTAAGTATGGATGGATGGATGGGTGTTTGTTACTCTTTCACGTAAAAACTACTGAATGCTTATACATAAGAATAACACATAGGTTACTATTTATAAAGATACTAATAGCAGACCCCGCAATATTTATAGTTATATACAATATTCAAGTAAGTAGAAAAAAAATCTGACGAAAATAGTATATGTAATGAAATATACTATTTTCGTCAGATTTTTTTTCTACTTAAGGAAAGGCGGAAAGGCTGTCATTACAACGAGTTCCGACAAATGTCTACCCGAGCCGAGGCGCAGCCGAAGGCGAGGGTTGACAGTCGGAACAAGTTGCAATGACGATTCCGCACGTGTACTGAACGACTATTTTTAATACAGTTGCGAAAAAATGAAGCAATTTAATAAAATAATAAAAACACAATATAAACTCAACTAACTAATCATTTATGACATAAAAAAAATGGCGCCAACCGTATAATTTAAGCAGAGATTTATTTTTTCTTCACCCATTCTAGTAGGCAAAAGCAACTATGCCCATACAGCCAAGTCTTCAGTAGAATTTTTTTATTGATATGAAATGAAAATGAAATTTAATGAAATGAAACCTAACCTAACTCATTCAATCAAATCATTAAATCTGATATTGAAACAAGTGAGTAAGTAGTTTCTTTTTAGATATATCAAAATAATCATAAATACTTCCATGTTTTTTTTAGTAAAAACTTCATGGTTGGTTTTTACTTTTAATAGACATTATTTTGACAGTTGGGAAAGAAAACGCACTAGTGCGGGAATGGTAAAGAAAAAGCACGCGTGTGTAATCGCCCACTTCCCGAACGCTATACGTCCCTGCAATATGCCACTTTTTGAGCAACTGTATTAAAAAGAAAATTCCATCACCACGCATGTAACACAGCGGGACGCAGCTAGTAAATAAAATAGAAAGACGAAACGATAACTGGCTTGCTTTCTATGAGAGAGAGAGAGAGACAGACAGAGAAACACGCGCACATCGTTAATTGGCCGAAAATCTGTCGTTTTTGTGTAGTTTTTATCCGTCAAGACCCCTTTCGCAACGCGCGATAAGGCATTTGGTTCCAATAAATCCGTTAAAAAGTATGACTTACACATAGAGAAGAGTATTAGCCCCACCAGGGGTCAGGTTTGTGATCAGCCCAGCTTCGGCACCGAGAGATACCAGCTTGTTTTTCAACTGCGAACATTCCGCCCTCGCCAGCAAGTCGCGCAGCTGCGAATGCTGCGATAACCGCTCGCGTTCCAGAGCATCTAGAAACAAAAAGAAAAATCTTTACAACAAGATTTGTATGATTTCTTAGGTTTTCGCGATTATTACACATTGAAATTAAACACTTTTTAACGGATTTATCGCGTGTATATTACATTATTTAATTCCCGACGTTTCGAATGCTTTGCAGCATTCGTGGTCGCGGGAGAGACTAGATGACAGTTGTCTTCAAAAGTACAAAGAAACAGTTAAAATTTACTGTTTCTTTGTACTTTTATCTAAAGTAAAAGTACAAAGAAACAGTTAAAATTTGAAGACAACTGTCATCTAGTCTCTCCCGCGACCACGACTGCTGCAAAGCATTCGAAACGTCGGGAATTAAATAATGTAATATACTTACACGCGATAAATCCGTTAAAAAGTGTTTAATTTCAAGATTTGTATGTTTCGATTCCTACACGGTAATATTTTAATGGTATTTTAATTTATTCAAGTGGCAAAACTGTACTATTGACAACGATATTCTGTGGTTTTTGTCCAAAGTGAAGTTGTCTGCATCAAACTCAAACTCAAATCATTATTTCGGTTGAACCTATTTACCGGTGTTTTTGAAAGGTGAAAAGTGAAGTTGGTAATCTTGTTGCTCGTTTCAAAAAGTAGATCCTATGGAGAAGAACAGGCAAGAAACTCCATGGACACTCTTTTTATCATATTTTCTGTTACAAACATCTGATTGGGTTACATTGATTTCGTGTTTATTTATAGTAAGCTAAGATGTGAGGACAATGTAACATATTGCACAACAGAAGTGTCCAGGAGATCAATACAAAGCTATGTAGGTATGTCAATAGCAGTTAAGGGATGACCGGCCCCAACTGGCGGCACCCGATCACGAGCATGACGCATGTCTCAGCCATACCCCAGCTCAACCATATTTTGGGAACCGAAAGACCCGACACACACGACACCAGCAGTATGACCTTTGAGCGCGCATCAACGTCATATCTGTCAGTTCAGTAGTGCGTTCAGTTGAGTCGTCCATTTCTTCTCGAGACAGCGCCTGCGCCGTGTGTGCACACGCACTGATATTGATACCTAATCAAGATGGCGGCCACCAACGACGACCATATGGATTTAAATTTGTTTAAATCTGCGACATATATATATGTTTTTAAAGTGAAAACTTGTTTACTGGCGTTGATCACTTTTCTTGTGTGGGTATAATGCCAAACTCGCGTCAGGACACGTGACCTGATCGAAAATTCGTAAGACGGTATAAGGGAAAAGTTATTTAGCGGAGGTAAGAACTTTTCTTGGGTATAGGGAATATAAGGTCAAACTCGTGTCAGGACTGTAAGCTGATCTAAAATACGTAAGGCGAAATTACGTTTCGCGTAACGTTAGCAAACTCGCTCTCGAACTATTGACTAATATGTCATGCACTGGCTATGAGAGGGAGATCGGCCACAACACTTCCACCTACATACATACTGAAACTACCACCGGTTCGGAATGCTGGTCTACAAAGAAGAGCCGACATGATAGTCTGTCAAAATCAGGTTGTTTTTTTCAAATTATGTATCTTGCTTACAAAAAATACTCTATCATACTAATATTATAAACGCGCAAGTTTGTAAGTATGGATGGATGGATATTTGTTACTCTTTCACGTAAAAACTACTGAATGGATTAAAAAGGAAAATTTACACATAGGTTACAGTTTAAAAAGATATTGTGTGAATTGTCCAAAATATAACAATACTAGTGACCCGCCCGGCTTCGCACGGGTATAATAATGCATGTATATAAACCTTCCTCTTGAATCACTCTATCTATTAAAAAAACCCGCTTCAAAACCCGTTGCGTAGTTTTAAAGATTTAAGCATACATAGGGACGGACAGACGACAGCGACTTTGTTTTATACTATGTAGTGAAGTGTCAAGTAAGTAGAAAACAATCTGACGAAAAAAATAATACCATCACGATGCGCGTAAAACCGCACGGCGCAGCTAGTACAGCATAGTGAGAGCAAGTTCCCCAGATGACAAAAGAGAGAGACCATCTGCCATTTTCAAGGATATGCAAATATCATCTGGCATGCTCCACAACTGCATTTCACATTACACTATTTTCGACATATCGATGGCTCAATACGCGGTTTTTGATTGCACATACAATACACACAAGTTGACAGAAACTTGATATTCAAATTAATGTTACGAAAACTATATTAGTAAATTAGTAACCGTATTATAGGTATTATACAACCTTTTTCTGATGCCATTAAATTGCTTACAAAAGAACAAACTTATCCTAATTTTTCTAATTATATATCTTATTATTTTTCGCCTTAAATAATTTTTTTCAAGTTGGCTCTGAGCTCTTTTGACACGTCAATACACATTTTACATCATATGTAGTTTGGATTAGACAAAAAAACTCGTATGACTCAACGGCTTAAATGGGCTAAGTATGCAAAACAGGGTAACGGGATTCACTCCCCAATGGGGAGCATGCTCCGCGACCCTGATGGGGCCTTGCGTCACGGTTTGATGCGGAGGTCTGGACGCTCCCCAACCCATCTAGAGGCACGTACGGAACATTGCACGTGTTGCGGCAGTTTAAGGCTCCCGAGTCAACTCCGAGGACAGAGGAGTCCCCAGAGACAAAACCCATCAAGACTCCGTGTGCCGCTCTACGTCTGGCCTATCCCCGTTGGCCCACCCGGCATGGGTGACCCTGAGCCGGTATGGCCCCAACGGATCCTAAAGGCACGCAAGCCCCCTTACCACAACAAGGTGGCAGCACGGTTGAGGGGGAATTTGTCAACCCTGCTTTTTTTATCGCACAGGATTGAATTTGGACACAACACACATTTAACTCCAAGCATAGTCACTGTCGTTAAGGTGACTTGGAGCCATTTCACGAAGCCTAACATGTTAAATTTTGTGGGTTACAATTTCATCTCACCTCCTTCCGTCCAAGGGTCCGCCACGTCATCAACAAAATAGTGAGAAGCATCAAACGCCGCATCAGCTTCATCAACGCAGTCCGAGTCGTGTGACCGCGACCGCGTCACGATCGCGACTGACCGAAACCGATCGCGGAACTTCCCAAATGAGCTCCGGTGTTCCATGTTTGAATATTATATTTTTTTACACTGTACCAATTTTGGTCATTTTATTGTATCTTATTTTTATCACTGTTCACCTTCTTAATGATTATTAAGTTAATTCACGAATATTGAAATATACCTAATTTTTATTTAATTATCTATTTATATCATTCATTATTAGCCCATCAAAATCTCTTCTGGATGTGTGATACCATAATGTCTAACTATAAAAGATTTATGTATTTTTTGTAAAACACCCGTGCGATGACGGGGCGGGCCGCTAGTCTTTAAAATAAAAGTTTACATAAAAAAAAATACATCGCGTTGGGGGACCAGGGGTCAGCTAACAAATAAGTAGGAGCGGTCCCCCAACGCGATGTATTTTTTTATATTTTACAGGATTCTTAGGTCATTGTGTCGGGGGTTTATTTAAATTTTTAATTTTATTTTTATTTTCTGCTTTTTATAGGTACACGTTTAATATGATGTAGATGTTATTAAGTTGTTAATACATAGATTCATTGTCGCATCCTCATTTTCTCCCCACCACATATATTTGCAGATATTGGGTATTTTCCCCCCTTTTACCCCCAGAGCTTTTTCAGGGCTCAACTGATTTTCATGGAGCATATTATTTTGTAATGTGCACGTGATGCGCTTTCATTTAAGACCCCACTCGACAATATTGGCAGACATTCGATAATTCTTCCCCACTTTCCCCCCCATAACTTTTAAACGGCTCAACCGATTTTCATCAAACATGTCTAAGAACACGCGCCCGTAACTCATCTGTCATACAAAAAAAACTGTATTGAAATCGCTTCATCCGTTAGCGAGATACGGTGCCACAGACAGACAGTCAAACTTATAACACCCCTCTTTTTGCGTCGGGGGTTAAAAAACATGTAATCCAACTTCAAAATAGGCATTAAAAACCACTCAAATTCGGTGCCTATGTTCAGCAGTGGACTTCTGCTGCTAGATAGATACTGCGGTTTGCGCGAATCGAGACTGTTCTAAACACGTGATTAATCACTAGTATCAATTGCATTGCAACAATTAAACGGAAATGGGCGGGACATTAAAATATGCAGACTAAAAGTCTGGGTGTCGTTTGTGTTCGTTAATTACATGTTGGTCTGCCTTGTTGGTCTAGGGGTTAGGTGCGCCGCCTTTGGATCAACGGGTCCCGGGTTCGATTCCGGGGTCGGGCAAGTGTCTTTGTCTAAACCAGAGGCACTTGCTCCGAGTTGGGTGTCATTTGTGTTCGTGAATTACATGTTTGTAAACCCCCGCGATACAGGTTATAACTAGAGTAGGGGTTTCGTTTTAAAAAAAATTGTAACCTGCCGCAGCGGTACAGGTTATACCTAGCAAAGGGTTTTTTTGGGAAATGCCCGCTCTCACATACACACGACGGAACACAGTAAAACTGCTTGGCGTCAGACTTAGATGAGGGTGGTAGCTAGCCGGGCGGACCAATCGATCCTACCATCAAGCCTTTTACAACACGCGTTTTTTCCCAGAGTGCGGTGGGGAACCACGACTGAGCCAAATCATCCTAGGATTTGGCTAGTGGGTTGGCCTTGACGCGTTAAGTTAGTATATACGGCGAGAAGCCACCCACTGACGGATTAGCCAATCGATACAAACTGCCAATACAGTTCCGAATGGTATAAACTTGCTTTTGTCTGATGTCGACATTTAACCCTTGGCCAGGGTGGCACAGTAGGGTAATTACCCTCCATGTAACTCGAGGAAGTCTATCCAGTACCGAATGGCACAAACTTGCTTTTAACTAATTTCGAAAAAAAAAACTTTTTTCTTTGTTAAAGTATAGTGTAGGTATTTCGTATAGTGACGGATTAAGAATCCATGACATCCTGAGCTTGTGGTACGAGCCGACAAGAAAAGGAAATCTTGATACGTAACGCTGTGCCAACCCGTCTGGCCAGCGAGGCACAGTAGGTAATTACCCTCCATAAATAAATAAATATATATCCTTGGACATTTCACACAACGCCATCATACACCACATACGCCACATATTATAGATAGAAATGACACCCAGACTCCGAGCCAGTGCCTCTGGTTTAGACAAAGACACTGGCCCGACCCCGGAATCGAACCCGGGACCCGTTGATCCAAAGGCGGCCCATCTGACCACTAGACCAACGAGGCAGTCATGTAACTGGAGGAGGCCTATCCAGTTCCGAATGGCACAAACTTGCTTTTAACTAATTTCGAAAAAAAATACTTTTTTCTTTGTTAAAGTATAGTGTAGGTATTTCGTATAGTGACGGATTAAGAATCCATGCCATCCTGAGGTTGTGGTACGAGCCGACAAAAGGAAATGACAAGGCCGATACCCTATCCGCAAGAAAAGGAAAACTTGACGGAGATCCTCATGGATTCCCGGCCGTTGGGACTAGCCGGGATATGTGGGACTCCGGGGCGCGTAGAGATGGTAAATTGCGCCCCGACCTACCCACTAGAACCGACGGCGATCCTCAAATGTCCGAACCAGGGCCACGGGATACACTCCCCGATAGGAGAGCATGCTCCGGGACCCTGGGGACCTCAGCCCGCCTCGTTTAGTGGAGCCCCAAGCTCCGAGGCTTGATACGTAACCCTTTTTTTTTTTTTTTTTTTTTTTTTTTTTTTTTTGTGCCCGGGGTAAAAATCCTTTATGGACTATCCCCGTCGGTCCCGGGGAGGACCGACGAGGGGTGTGTGGGAATCTCCCCCAGAGTGGGGGCCTACCCACTAAAACATCCCCGGGGTGTACAATCCCGCGCAAGACCTGCCTCGTGGGCCCAGAAGCTGCACCACGAGCCAGACGCGCGAGGGGGGGAGCCAAGAACACGCTCACCCCCGACCAGTCCCAGCTCCGACTGGAGCAACCCGTCTCTGGAGATGAACTCCGTGGTGCCCTGCCAGTACACATGACAGGGCACCCATCATGATCCCATGTGGGGCGAGGGCTTCCCCGCGCCCTGCCCCGAGATCCGTAGCCGCGACTACGGCCTACGTCCCGGTTGATACGTAACCCTGTGCCAACCCGTCTAGCCAGCGTGGCACAGTAGGCTAATTTCCCTCCATGAATTTGGAGGAGCCCCGACTCAGTAGTGGGTAAATGTTTATCCAAACAAACGGGCGGACGCACACAGAATTGTCCTTTTCTTGCGGCTAAGCTTTGTTAGTCCCTTCAATCGGATCTTACCACAACCTCAGCATGAAACGCGGTGGTGACACTATGTATGCGGTCAACACACGGATGCGCATTGGGTCAACGTTTTATGAAGGTCAAGGTTACCAACCCTGCACCTGGAAACAGGTTCAGTGAAACACCAATAACATGAAAAGACCCGTTCCTTAAACACCACATAAATTACCCACTGCTCAGCTAAACCTCTCCCTATTTAATGGAAGGAGCATCAGCCCCTTTACCGCGGGGGGAGTTTACAAACATGTAATTCACGAACACAAATGGCAACCAGACTCGGAGCAAGTGCCTCTGGTTTAGACTAAGACACTTGCCCGAACCCGGAATCGAACCCGGGACACGCACAGTACGAATAACAGACTGACAAACACATCAAAATTATAACACCCCTTTAATCGCTTTCGTATAACGTTTTTCATTCCTCACATTAAAATAAAACAAATATGAATGAACCATTTGCTTGGCTTGGCATTTTAGAATACGATGAAGTTTAATTTGCCATTTAAGTTCAAAATGTTAATTTCAAATGTTGAATTACTTGACTTGTCAAACCAGCTATATTGAGACAACTTTAGATTTTTCATATAAACAATTGTGCGACTAGATGTTACCGCGAATCCGTCTGTTAGTTAATTTCTATAGTGCTAAATAGATGTCTCGTCTTTTATTTATAACACGATAACACTAAATATAAGCTACTGCATTACTAAAAGTTGTTCAGTCAGTTTCAGAGTTAATTAATTTAATTATTAATAAGTAATTAGATTTTGTTGTTGACACAAACACAATGTACACGAAATATTACCGAATAATACACACGAAGTCCAATTTACAAAAAGGTTGTTTAGTAAACACGCATTTTCATGCCTAACTTCGCAATAATAACATATTTTGTTATAGACTCTAAAACTCAAGACGACCTTCTTGGTACGCGACGAAACGGTCACTGAATGAATTGATTGCTCAAGTTTATCTCTAGACAAAAAGGTCACGGTTGCATTGCGAGCGATGAGCGTTTTCAATGGACTTGGAAAAAGGACGAAGTTACATACGATTGTTAATACTCAGCCCATAGATGACGCACTGCCGAGTCGGGCCTCAAGTTACATGGAGGGTAATTAGTATTTGTCTAAGGATTTACCTGCAGACTAACCTTTTAAATACTTTCGGTATGTTATAATGTATATATTATATTTATTTTATTTTAATATTTAGCTTATATATTATTATATGTATTTTATATTTTATTAAGACACCCTGACTCAGAGCAAGTGCCAACCAGAAGACACTTGCCCGGCCCCGGAATCGAACCCGGGACCACGTGCTGCAAAGGCGCATCCAACCCCTAGACCAACAAGTATTAGTTCAATGCATTCCGTTGTATAGACTTTTCAATAGAAAATACCAAACTGAGTGCCCATGCAGAGGACGAAATCTTATTAGAACCCCCTCTTTTTGTGGGGTTAAAAAACAAGGTATACCCGCTTGCCATGAGACCTCGCCTTACACGATAGCGGGGGCATGCGGACGAACGTTTACAATGTAGACGAGCGATTTTTCAACTAACCACAACCGGTCTGTGTACCACCTGTGTGGCGACGGGCTTAGAATACATAGTGCCACCACCCCATTCCATCCTGAGGGTGTCGTAAGAGCCGACAAAAGGAAATGACATAGCCTAAGAACCTAGACGCAAGAGAAGGAAAACATAAAATGAATTCCTGTGCCAACCCGTCTGGCCAGCACAGTAGGCTATTCTCCCTCCCTGTGATGGGAGAAGGCCCGACTCAGCAGTGGTTCATTTAAGGGCTGAGTAGTAGTCATCATCATAATTTCAGCCAAAAGACGTCCACTGCTGGACATAGGCCTCCCCAATGATTTCCGCAGTGGTAGTATATACATATACTAGCGACCCGGCCCGGCTTCGCACGGCTGCAATGATGAACATCTAAATGTATGCATGAATTATACATATAAACCTTCCTCTTGAATCACTCTATCTATTAAAAAAAACTGCTTAAGAATCCGTTGCGTAGTTTTAAAGATTTAAGCATACATAGGGACGGACAGACGACATAGACTTTGTTTTATAATATGTAGTGATAGTGATAGTGATGATGTATAGAAGGATATCGTTTTAAAAAAAATGTGGATTCGTCCAACAATTGCCGGTCTGCTCACTCACCTGACTCATAGACCCATTCATTGTCTAAGAGTTCGCATCACATATCAAAACAACACACGCAAGAAACAATACAAGTTATACAATAACAACATACAGATGTCGCTATGCACTGCCGGAATGCTTTTCATCTACTACCACTTCTCGGCCTATAAGTGACCCACTGCCGAGTTGGGCTTCCTCCAATTTCAGGGGGGGTAATTAGCCTCTACTTTTTTTTGGAACCGGTGTAAAATCCTTTATGGACTATCCCCGACAGCCTGGGGATGGTCAACAGGGGGTGTGTGCGAGTTGCCTCGTTGGTCTAGTGGTCAGATGTGCCGCCTTTGGATCAACGGGTCCCGGGTTCGATTCCGGGGTCGGACAAGGTCTTTGTCTAAACCAGAGGCACTGGCTCGGAGTCTGGGTGTTATTTCTATCTATAATATGTATGTATTTACAAAAAAAAATGTATATAAGTAGTTTATCATCCATCTCGTTACCATAACACAAGCATTAAGTTGCTTAGCTTGGGACGAGATGGCGTTGTGTAAAATGTCCAAGGATATTTATTTATTACTAGCTGACCCGACAGACGTTGCCTGTCAGAACTATGAATATTGAATTCGAATTGGAATAATTAATAATAAATTAATATACCGCCTTTTCTTATTGATTCCAATCCCTTATTTAATGTAATTAAAAAAGAAAAAAAGTAATTATGCCAAAAACAGCGAACCGTCGGGACGAACGTCAAATGTTTGACAGGTAACAGTTAGTATGGGAAAATAAAATTGTTGTTTTTATTATTTTACTTACAATATCAATGTTTTCTCTAGACTCTTAAACCTTCCCTGGACTCACACGAATATTTCAAGACCAAAATTAGCCAAATCGCTCCAGCCGTTTTCGAGTTTTAGCGAGACTAACGAACAGCTATTCATTTTTATATATAGAGATTTATAGTACCCTCCGCCTCTGTGAGGAGACGGAGTCATACCCACTAAACGTCCCCGGGGTGTACCGTCCCGCGCTTGCTGCCCCTTGGGCTCTGACTGTATCTTCACGGGGGACAGTCATTTGCCTACTGTTTATTTTTATCAGTTGCTTGAATGCCTGTGACGCTAGGCTTGCGTGATGGAATGCAACGACAAAGTCTAAAATGGAGCAGGCAATTCAAGGAAATGCCCTGTCGGTCACCGGCTCTCGCATACACATGACGAAACACAGTAAAACTGCTTGACGCCGGACTTAGATGCGAGGGTGGTAGCTACCCGGGCGGTCCATTAGATCCTACCAACAAGCGTGCTGGGTTTTGTCGACTTTTACAACACACGTTTTTTCCCAGCGTGCGGTGGGGAAGTATATTCTGACCCTTCCCCACACGGGTTAAAAATTTTGGAACAGGGTTTCGTATTAAGTTTTCCTTCTCTTGCGGCTAGGTTTTCGTCCTTATCATTTCCTTTTGTCGGCTCTTATGACACCCACAGGATGGAATGGGGCGACAACTCTCAGCCTAATGTGAACTTAATATTAAAAATATATCAACGGTATAAAATACGACCGCTATACGACTTAATGTTACACAATAATTATCATGGTAACTATAATACTTTAACCAAACTGTCTTTGCCACCAAATTGAACGTAAACCCGTGCAGCATAAGGTCAAAAATTGCATAACAGTTAATATAAAATTATGTCGTTCTCAATTAATTAATGTTAAACTAGAATAACCGGTTATGTTATATTTAGAATCCACATGAATACGTATTTGGCAAAAATTGAGCTTTTTTTAAGATTCAATTAACTCAACACAAAACTCAAAAGTAACTTTATTTACGTAGGTCACATCACACAACTCTTATAAATACGGCGTATTTAAAATGACCAATATCATCTTAGGGTCGGACAGAAATCTATACAAATTGAAACAAAAGAGATGGATGGATTGTAAGAATGAGGAATTGTGTATGAAAGGTGTGACTTTAGATATGACGACTGATAGGTGTGTATGGAGACTACCACCTAGCGTGGGACAGGGGCCGTAAGATGTTGATGGTAATTTTAAATATGACCATTTTTATGAGTTTTGTGATGAAACCTACGTAAATAAAGTTCCTTATGAGTTTGAGTTTGATAAATTTAAAAGTGACAGAACAAAAATTCATCCCTTCATCTTACTAATCTTACTAATATTATAAACGTGAAAGTTTGTAAGTATGGATGGATGGATGGATAGATGGATGGATGGATGGATGTTTGTTACTCTTTCACGTAAAAACTACCGAATGGATTTTAATGAAACTTTACAATAATATAGCTCATACATCAGAATAACACATAGGCTACAAGTTATAAAGATATTACGTGAATTACAACAATATAAACAAGTCGAATTAAAAATTTCTAATTGTCAAATTTTCGGCCATATTAAACTATAGACAACATAACGTTTCGCTGTCAGTTGCGTTTTGTTAAAGTAGGTTTTATACGGACGGGATAAAAATCTCAGGTATCCTATGTCCAACTTTCTTTTTGTTTTGAATATATATAATGCGGAACAAAGTTCGCCGGGTCAGCTAGTATCCTAATATGTAAATTTTAGTTTTTAACTACTACTACTACTATTCAGCCCTTAAATGACCCACTGCTGTTCGAACCTCTTCTCATCATAGGGAGGGCCTATTGTGTCACGCTTTGTATCAAGTTTTCCTTGTCTTCGGCTAGGTTTTCAGCCTTTTCATTTCCATTTGTCGTCTCTTACGACACCCTCAGGAAGGAATGGGGTGGTGACATTATGTATTCTAAATCCCTCACCGCCAACTGAAAAACACAACCGTATTAAAAAGTCCGTTAGAATACATAGTGTCGCCACCCCATTCCATCCTGTGGGTATCGTAAGAGGCGACTACAGGAACGCAAGAGGCAGATCACCTAGCCACAAGAGAAGGATATCTTGATACAAATCCTGTGCCAAACCGTCTGGCCAGCGTGGCATAGTAGGTTAATTTCTCTGCGTGAAATTATGATTCTGACGATTAAAAAGTACCAGGCTCCCATAATCTTAGTGGAGGTGATTAGGAGCCTTACGAGTTTTTGCTTGGTGGTACGATCTCCCGGCTAGCTACAACCCTCACGCCAAGCAGTTTTACTGTGTTCCGTCGTGTGTATGCGATAGCCGGTGCCCAACAGGGCATTTCCTTAAATTGCCTGCTCCATCTTAGACCCTGTCGTTGCTTTCCATCGCGCAAGCGTGGTCTCGTCGGGTCAAAATAAAAGAAGAACCTGTGCCAACCGGTCTGACCAGCGTGGCACAATAGGCCAATTTCCCTCCAAGAAAATGGTGGAGGCATGACGCAGTAGTGGGTTATTTATAGGCTGAAATGATGATGATAATGATTCAAAAGTACCAGGCTCCCATAACCTTAGTAGAGTTAGAGAGTTACTCACCCCTAGCGATTCTCAACGCTTGCGCAGCGTGTCTGTGGTTGTTGCGCTCGGCGAGCGCTAACGCTGTGTCGCCGGTAGCGTCCAACACGCCCAGGCTGGCACCAGCTGAGAGCAAGACTTTTACATTGTCCACGTGACCTCGCTCCGCTGCGATATGAAGTGCTGTCTGGGAAGACAGAAGTCTATTTAATACTACTACTCCGTGTGGTGACGGAATTGGAATACACAATGTCACTAATTCACACTATACTGAGGGTGTCGTAGGAGGCGACTAAAAGAACGCAAGAGGCAGACCACCTAGACGCGAGAGAAGGAAAACTTGATCCGAAAACCCTTTCTTTTTGGTTTGGCGGGAAAAAATGCCTGACCACATCCCGCGTCCGGGGAGACTACGGGGTAGCGTGGAGCCCTCACCCACTAAAATAACCCGCCGTAAACACACGCCCTCACGCGGTGGACCACGGGTACCGCGTACGTTGCTACCGTGGTCCGCAGGCGGCAGCCCCACTCCCGTGCGACGCCCCGCGCACTTGGGCGTCACACCTTTTCGGTAGGCTATACGGGCGGACGGTGGGCTATCCCCGACCCAACCGTCCGCAGCTTCGGCTAGGGCGGAATCAGGCGCAGGCGCGCCCGCGCCGCCCCGCGCTCCGGCGGCGAAACGGGTCCGAAAGGAGTGGATCCACCCGGGCCCTCTCCGTCGCCTCCTTCTGCGAAATGACGTCTTCGCAGAAGGCGGCGACCGGTGTCCAGGCCCTGTCCCCGCCGACCATTACTCGCGCAATGATCCGAAACCCTTTTTTTTTGTTTGTTCGCCCGTGGTAAAATCCTTTATGGACTTCCTCGACGGCCACGGGGATGGCCAGCGAGGGGAGTGTCGGACTCTCTCCCATAGTGGGGGCCTACCCACTAAACCTCCCCGGGGTGCTCCAACTCGCGTCCTGTTGCGGCATTGTGGGATCTGATGCAGAACCACGCCGCCGCAATGATCCGAAACCCTGTGTCAACCCGTCTTGCCAGCGTGGCACAGTAGGCTAATTTCCCTTAATGAATTTGGAGGAGACCCGGCCCAGTAGTGGGTCATTTGTGGGCCGAAATGATGACTACTACTCGGCCCACAGATGACCCACTGCTGCGTCGGGCCTCCTCCAGTTACATCCTCCAGGGTAATACCCGATTGACACAGAGTTACGTAAATCGTAACAATGTCACTCTTACGACACCCTCTGTATGTAATGGTGTGACACTGTTTGTTCTTAATCACAGACTTGAATAACAAATAACTTGAAAATATACCTTGACTGTGGGATACTAAAACTTTCAAATTTATGAATGTATTTGTTTTAACGAAATCCCTGCATTATACAACATACCGTGTTTCGCAAGGGCAGCTTACAAATATGAAAATACCCGTGATGCAAAGGCACCATGTAGATGTTCTATTTCGACCGCCTGTTTGGTCTTGGGGTTGAACGGCTCTCCGGTTCGATTCTAGGGTACGGCAAGTGTCGTTGTGTTAACTAGAGGCACTGACTGAGTCTGGGTGTCGGTCGGTGCCCCCACGATACAGGTAATACCAAGAACAGGGGTCCCATTTAAAAAAAACCCCTGCTCTACTCACCTTCCCACCAGTAGCGACATTGGACTTCGCGTCAAGTTGCTTGGTGACCTGACACAGCGCGATCAAGCAGCGACTGCGCTCCGCCAAAGCCGCTGCGTGCAAAGCCGTGCGTCCGTTGGAATCCAAGGCATCTACATCGGCCCCAGTCAGCAGCAGCTCTTGAAGGAACTCCAGGTTGTCCCATAGTGCGGCCTAGGTAAGACAATTAATTTCATATAGCCTCTGCACCCCCAGCCAGTTGACCCAGATACCAAAAATGGACTTTAAACTGTGTAGCACACAGTATATTTTCGTTTTCTAGGCACGGTGGATTGATCGGGTGCTGACGGAACATAGTCTCTTTGAGAAAACCATTATAGCCTACAACAGTGCATCATCTACGGGCTGAGTAGTAACTCAACCCATAGATGATGCACTGTTGAATCAGGCGCCGTCCTATTAGCCTCGATGACTGAGGGCGTCCCAGTGTACCGGGACGCCCTCTCTGATAGTCGCTTGCCCGCGTAGCGGGCACCTCGTCGGGGCGTCAACGTTGACTGCGCTTGCGCGAACCGTTGGCACCCCAAGCGTGCCGTGTGAGGGTATACCGCTGGGGTTTTAGTGGGTATACGGGTTCTGTCCCGGGAGTCCCACATAATCACCGACCTCTCCCCCGGGGGGCGGTGGTATGCGTAAAGCATTTCCCCAGCGAAACCAAAAAAAACAAAGGCGCCGTCCTATTGCCATCGCTCGTGCGATGTCGCGATACGATTTTATCGTGCGATGAAACCGATCGCGCGATGAGAAATCTTTTGTCCTATTACGGTCGTGCGATGATTAATAATAATATTGTAAGTTTTATCAATCAATCAATAATAATATTGTAAGTTTTATTAAAACATTTTCACTTAATCTTCTTATTTCATTCAAATTCATTGCAATAATAGCCCACTCTTTGCCAATAGTAAGCCTGTTTTTATAGTCTCCACTCCATTTATTCCAAACAATGGGATGAGCACGCATTTTATTAATTAAGTTCTCTTCAAATATCGTCTTAGGAATCCATGGAATCGAACCATATGACATTTAGTGTATATCAGAATATTTGAACACACGGTCATCCGATCAATACGATGAGTTTAAAAAATTTGGTCGCATCGCATGATCGCACGACCTTCAATAGGACATTCAGTAGAAATCAGTATGTTTGATCGCACGGTCACACGATCATTTTTTGTCGGACGGATGCATCATCGCGCGAGCGATGACAATAGGACGGCGCCTTAGGATTGCTCTCGTTACATGGAGGGTAATTAGTGTTGTGCCACTCTGGCCAGAAGGGTTTCATATCAAGGTTTCCTTCTTTTGCAGCTAGTCTTGTCATTTCCTTTTGTCGGCTCTTACAACAACCTCTGAATTCAAAATCAAAATGTTTTTTATTCGAATAAATTCTTGCGAATGCTTTCAAATAGTCAAAAAAAAAATGTATTACATTTAAAAGAAATATAAAAATAACTAATCATTTAGCTTTTACCACCGGTTCGGAACGCCATTCCACAGAGAAGAGCCGGCAAGAAACTCTGTGGTTGCTCTTTTAAATAAAAGGGTTACAATTATGGTGGTACAAACAAGTCTTACAGTTTTGTGAAAGCAATAACACGCATAATCAGGTAGCCTATTAAAAATTTAAAAATAAAATCAGTGAAATTACACACAAATTACATGGTGCGTGCTGAAACTGCACTCACATACTGTTTACAAACTTCACTAATAAAATGGGGTGATGATGAAAAATTGAATGGGGTGGTAGCACTATGTCTTTCAAATTCCTAAACCTCACTATGTGTTCTAAAACCCTAAACCCACATCCCAAGCCTAACCATAAAATTACTGGTGGTCCCATTAGATGGGTTGTGGAGGCCAGACTGCAATATCTCCGTGGCACCCCGTTTCCTCCTTTGGGGTGTCATACTGGAACATCACTAAAAAACGTCACTAAAAGAAATCTTAAAAGGCCACTACTCTTTGAATCTCAAGAAAGTAGTAATGGACACTTGTATACTACCCTGTCTATTGTATGGCTGCCAAACATGGGTTCACACTGATAGAACCAAGCAGAAAATTACAACCACCCAGAGGGCAATGGAGAGGAGCATGCTAGGAATAAGGAAAATTCACAAGGTTCGAAGTACAAAAATTAGGAAAAAGACTATGCTGACAGATGCTCTAACACAAGCACTAGCACTAAAGTGGCGTTGGGCAGGACATATCGCAAGACTCACTGACAACAGATGGACGAAACAAGTCACTAACTGGAAAGGACCACCAGGGAAAAGAAAGATTGGAAGACCATACAAACGATGGGCAGACGACATAGCCCAGACTGCTGGCAAAAACTGGATGACCCTTGCCAAAGATAGGGAGAATTGGAAGAGGATGGAGGAGGCCTTTACCCGATATGGGACTATATCTCCAAAAGATACCTAAACAAATAGCACTACTAACTTAATTAAGGCAAACACTAACACAATTAGTACTTAATGTAAAACTCTAAATATTGTGAGATAAGAAATAAAAAAAAGGCTTATTATTATTATTATTTTCAGTATATCTTTTTATTTCATATTATTTTACATATATTCTTAAAAAAACATTGTTATTCAAAAAATATACATAAAACAATAGAAAACCCGTCGACAACGAGGTCGATGACCTAAGCTACCGACGGTTCAGGGCTCCAGAGAGAGGAACCTCCTCACGATCCTTGCCGAATCCAGGATGACTGCCTTTTGTATCAGGCCCTTAATCCAGCAACTCAGCGAGAGTTTCTTGAGATGTTGGTCGAAACTCTTCGCAATAAGACCGTTTACTGAAACGACTATCGGCACAATGATTGTTGAATCAACATGCCACATTGCGGTAACCTCGTGTGCCAAATCGAGATACTTGGTGAGTTTCTCTTTTTCGGCTTTAACGAGGTTCTCGTCATGCGGGATAGTGACGTCAACAAGCATTGCCCGGCTCGCCAATCGGTCAATTATCACTATATCAGGCTTATTAGCGAGAATAGTCCTGTCAGTGATAATTGATCGATCCCAGTAGAGCGTGACATGACCATTGTCGAGAACTGGCGCAGGCTGGTATTGGTAGTAGGGCACTTCAGTATCCACAAGACTATATTTAAGGGCAAGTTGTTGATGGACTATCTTGGCCACTTGGTTGTGTCTGTGCAAGTATTCTCCTTTAGCAAGACGAGAACAGCCAGAGACGATATGCCTAATGGACTCTCCTGGACGATGACAGGCCCGACAAATGTCGGCAGTCCCATCCTTTAGGATATGTCTCCGGTAGTTATTCGTCATGATAACTTCGTCCATAATTGCACAGGCAAACCCTTCAGTCTCCCCAAAGAGGTTACTGAAGCGTAGCCAAGCCACAGAAGCGAGTTGGTCTACGTCCGGCCCAGTGAGAGCCTTGTAGAACCTTCCGTGTAACTCCTTGCTCTTCCATATAGTCGTGCGGTCCGAAATGCTTAACACCTGGGGCTTGCGCCAATTCTGTTTTGCCAAGGATAAAGGTGTGAAGGAATTGTCAACATTGGCCATATCTCGGTGCACATCCTCGGTTGACTGTAGGAAGTATTCCCGCAGATTGCATACCTCGCGGTTATGTAGGTTTTTGACGTTTAAAAAACCACGTCCCCCACATTTCCGTGGGATATACAACCTCATAACAGACGAACGGGGGTGGTGCATTCGATATAAGGTCAATTGTCGACGTACCCTTCTATCCAAGGCGTCTAACTCAGTCTGAGTCCACCTTAGAATGCCAAACGAGTAAGCAAGTGCAGGCATAACCCAACCATTGACAGCACGAACCTTATTACCGCCAGACAAAAGACTTTTAAGTACTTTTGTAAGGCGGCTGAAGAAACATGTTGTCAATGCCTGTTTTATCTCCTTGTCAGCTATACCTAGTCCTTCTGCCATTCCAAGGTACCTATAGGTTTCCGACTCCGAGAGACATCTGAGTGACATATTTTCAGAGAGTTGTAATTCTTCCGAAGTTACAACTCTGCCCCTCTGTACATGAATGGCCGCACATTTGTCGATACCAAACTCCATTTTAATATCCTTACTAAAGTTTTCTGTGATCTTTAATAATGATACCAAATCAGATTTCTTTGGTGCATACAACTTGAGGTCATCCATGTATAAAAGATGTGATATGACCTCACCATCTCTGCGGAGTCGGTAGCCTATCTTTGAATCCATTAGTAGCGTACTTAATGGATTCATAGCTAGGCAGAACCACAAGGGACTCAGGCTGTCACCTTGAAAAATTCCACGCTTTATCCTTAATAACCCTGTGGAGTCAGAAAACCCCGCCATGTCTGGCAGACAGAGACGTGTGGTCCACTGGCTCATGCATACGCTAAGAAAAGAGCATAGATTTGGATGGAGACGGTACAAATCCAGTACTCTACTTAGCCATGAATGAGGCACCGAATCATACCCCTTTTTATATATTATTATTATTATTATTACTGGAACATATAGGTGGTTCAGACCATGAAAGTAAACAAAAAAGAAAGAATATATTAGTTGTAAAAGTGTTAAATTTAAATGCGCTAAATGCCAAGGCTTTAATAAAACATTGTCATATTGTTTATAGTTGCTAACTAAATGATTTTGCTAGCTACCAGTGTTTTCTCGTTTGAGTCCATAAATTACCCACTACTGGCCTCCTCCAAGTCCATGGAAGACAATTAGCCTACTGTGCCATGCTGGGAAGTTGGGTTGTCACAAGGTTTCTATCAAGTTTTCCTTCTCTTAAGCCTAGGTTTTCAGCCTTGTCATTTTCGCCTATTCGCATGCTTAGTATTAAAGTGACCGAATTAAAAAAACCATTTATTTGGCAAATCGATAAAAACATTTATAAAGAAATAAGTAAAATTGTTTTTATCGATTTGCCAAAATATTTTATTTTAATTCAGTCACTTTAATAGTAAGCATGCATATTGTTGACCCTTACAACAATTTCAGAACGGAATGGGGTGGTGACACTATGTATTCTCAAACCATCACCATATGGAGAACAGATATTAGATGCGGCCCACACTAGCAGTGGGTCATATATCGTCTCTGTATAGGAAGAATTAACTAAGTCTTAAAAAGTGTTTTGCCATTTTCAACCTATGTCGGTGATGCTTTAGGTCGAAAATTTACTACATATTTTTGGAGACTTACTTATTTATCGCTCTACGGGGACGATATGTAAGGTGTTATTATGGATTGATGTGTGATGATGTGAATTGGTTGTCCCTCAAATTTAATGCGAACTTAGCTCAAAACACAGTTCATTATGATACTAATTACATTACTTCACACCATTTCAAAGCTTTCACTTCATATGGCAGTAAATGCAATAAATAATAAAGTTATAGTATGTATTTTTTTTTTAGTTTATAAAAATAATCGTCATTTTTAGAACATAAGGCACAGGATAGAACTAAACGACGGGTATTTAAAATACGTGCGAAGTTAATGAATTAAAGTCAATTAAAAACCCACTAGAAGTTTCAACCCACTGGAAATCCTCAACAAGGAAACGGATGACACATCGCCGCAAGCCTTGGACTACCTTCACACATTCACAATAAGCGATTACTCAACGAAAAACGATATTAAACTGCACTGAACTTAAAAAAAAATATGTTGTGAATTGTACCATATTGTTGGATTATCTAACTTACTTGATGTAATAACCGCCCTGGATCGTGTTCCTCGTCTGGAGAAAGGTCCATTACGATCAATTTTAGAGTAATTAAAGCCGTGAAATAGATGCATCCGGCCTAAAAACCACTCGAGCGTAGCGACACTGTTCGCCTACATTATGCTAAGTTACGACCTTTTTATGAAATAAACTACCGCACAGATCGCACGAATATTGCACTCTCATATGAATAATACATAAATATTCTCTAATTTACAGTTTAATAGTCATAAAACAATAAATTTAAGTGCAAAACGATTTATTGATCCATTTAGCTACTGACAGCTGACTCAAATTCTACAAAACAATTTAACGTTCCGTAATTCGTGTTAAAATATTTGTAAATAACATAATTTATAATTTGACCCGTAACAAAATAAAACTACAACTTAATTTTTCTACACAAAGTTTTTTTTCTTCCTACATTTACGGAGGGTGTCTCACATTTTCTATTGATTAACTGAAATATTTGAAACAGTCAAATTGAAATACAAAGCAATCGGAACGACAATATATTGACCGTGACAGTTGTTTTGACAGTTCTAAGCAATGTTGCTCTAGAAGAAATTTAAATAGGTAGGTATATCTTATTTAAAATATATTAATGTTGTATGGAAACCATACAACAATAATACACACTAATACATCTTACATTCCTTACAAAATAAAATAGAGAACCCAAAACCAAACCCCAAAAAAATCTGGTCTGTACTTCGTAAATTTATTTAGCAATATTTTCTGTACTATGTGGTTGCAATAATTATTTTTTTTTAGAAAGAATATATCCTACTCTTTATATCTGCAATAGTCCTTATTTATGTGCTATTTACAAAAACATATGATTTGATAAGTTTTCAAATGCTGGTATCATTTTAAATCAATCAGCTGACATTGACAACCAGTGACACTGCGTTCATCTTGAAATAAAAGTAGTAAAATGTTCGCGTTCAATATAGGTAATTTGGATTACAAAAAAATCGGGATTATTTCGTGGAACCACATTTGCACTAATGTTAATAATGATGAACGAAATGTGGCGCTAAAAGGTTTAACTAAGACTAAATGAAACCTCAAAAATATTTAACCCTAAAGAATGTTTAATGACTACACAAAATATCGATATACCCACATGTGTAATTTATGCTGGCTAAAAATAACTCAGCTTTTTCAGTCATCTCTTTCTGTAGGAAAATGTGGCGCTCTTACAATGAAGACTGGGAGAGAAGGAAATCTTATTTGGTACGAAGTCTATTCCACGATGTAACTCGTAAGTTCAAAGTTTTCTGATTAAATACTTTTAGTACATAACAATAATACGCCTTTATTATTTTCAAAAACTTTACAAAGTTGAGTACAAACTCAAATTATAAACTAAGTTTAACTCCGTTCTGGTTATAGGCCCCTGGTTGAGTCCATGCTTTTCTATTCCTTGCTTTGTTTTTTCGTTTTTTTGCTGCGGTTGCAATTATTTTTTTCACCCGCCTCTGTGGAAATCCTTGGGGGAGGCCTATGTCCAGCTGTGGACGTGTTTTGGGTGAAATGATGATGATGATGTTTTTGTTTCTACGGTCCCTTTAATATCCGCATATCTCTCTATTAACATGAGGTTTTTAGTAGTACTCAAATACATTTATTAGACTTAAAGATTTGGTTATATCTGGCCCGAGTGATGACTGACATTAGGTTTTACTTAATGATACACATAGCAATTAGAGATGCTCCAGGAGGAAACCTGAATTTATGATAATACGTCAGGCTAGGTGAAGTAGAGGGATTATCAAGCGAATTATGGTTTAAATAATTGCCCTAATTCAAAGTACTAAAGCTATAGTTATTTATTATGGCGGGTGCATGAAACGGTTATACACTATATGGTACATAAATAGCCATTAACCACCATTTGAATTTCAGTCTTATCGCCTGTGCCAGAAGAATCAAATCATTCTGATGAGCCGCCGTGGTCACCAAGAGTACACCGGGCTCCCAGTCCCCTCCCCCAACTCATTATAGAAAAAGAGCCTAACCGCCACGATGAACCCGAAGAGTACTACAAAGTGCTTGAAATAAAAATTCGCAGAATATATAGAAAGTTATTCATTGAGGGTCGAGATTTGAGTGACAGTGATTACTGGGTCGACGAATACGACATCGCTATACGAGCGAGTACTCATCAAGACACTGGCGTAGATAAAACTTATAGTCTTGAAAACAGTAACACAATTGACGAAGATGTTACAGAAAATCACGTAAATTATAATTCAGATAATCATCACCAAGATGATAGTGTATTAACTGAGATAATTAATTGTCTAAGTGATTCTGAAAATAACGTAAACAAAAGTGCAGGGCATGGTGTTGATCAAGATATAGAAATGAACACTGTTAATGATGAATCTTCAGTGGCTAGCACCAGTGGGTATCTTGCTGATTCGGAATCTACTGAAGACCACGAACATTTAACAGTAAATAATATTACGGAAGCCAGACCAGATAGTAATCCGATACATATTCCTAATTCATTCGTTAACATTGATATGAATGAAGCAGAAGTTAGGCAAGAAAATATTATAAATGAAGAAACGGATCCTGATTATTTAGTAAATAGAGATATTCATAGAAATGATGTGGAAATGATTCAAATTGATAATCGAAACCGCAATGATACGCGGGGCGATGTTGATGTGGATAATGGCACTGATATAGAATCCCGTCTAGATTCTGTAGACCAATCAGGTATTTCTGTCTTGCTTACCTACACAAATTAAGAAATAATTCTTAGTTGTCTATGGTAAAAAGTCTATTGCTCTATCACCATCACTATGGCTCCCCGATAGATGACTGGTCCCTGCGGTGATAGATATAGAATACAATCTCACCACCCATTTCTATCCCGAGGGTTACGTAGGAGTCGACGGGAATGACAAGGATCTGCAAAATTTTCGTATCAAGACAGTTTAACTTGATACGAAGCTCGGTGTCAACCCTTCTGGCCATGATATTGAAGGAGGTAGGACAGCAGTGGGTCTCAGAGGTTGTGATGAGGATAGAGTACCATCAATTAGGATATTGTGCATACCGCATCCAACGACCCTTCATGACCTTTAAATAATCATCCCTCCACTCCTGTACTTGTCTACCCTCACGTCATTTTGACAAACCTTATGACAAATAAATAATGTATATTCTCTCATTTGCCTATTACGCGAGTAATGCTATAACTAGTACATACCTACGAGGGTGAATCAAAAAGTTCTTAGAAGTGCATATATATGAAACCTTTTTGGATCAAGTTCGATATTCAAATTAAAGAGTGTCTATCACACTATATTTATGCAGACTGTCACTTGTTTTTGTCAGTTCGTTCGCATGTAATAAATTTTTTTGTGCAACGAGTTGCTAAAAAGTCAAAATTATGGATAAAAGTGAGTTACGTGCGGTGATAAAATATCTCAGTTTGAAAAAAATGTCTACGAAGGAAATTTTTTTGGACATTCAGCAGACATTAGGGGGTGATGCTGTACCCTATTCTACGGTTGCGTACTGGGTGGCTGAATTTAAAAGAGGTAGATCAAGCTGTAAAGATGACCCGCGTTCTGGGCCGCCTTCAACCTCCGTTACAGAAGAAAATGTCAAAAAGGTTGAGAATCTGGTTTTGGAAGACAGAAGAATGACTATAAAACATATAGCTGAGATCCTAAAGATATCTTTTGGTAGCGTTCAATCCATTTTAATTGATTCACTGGGGTTCAAAAAAGTGTCTGCAAGATGGGTGCCACGAATGTTAACCGACGAAAACAAAAAGCGACGTTTGGAAATTTCCAAGCGTAATCTCAAAATGTTCCAGCGTGATTCGGATAATTTTTGCCGTCGTCTTGTCACCATGGATGAAACGTGGGTCCACCATTTTGATCCTGAAACTAAAAGACAAAGCATGTCTTGGAAACGACCATCCTCTCCATCCATTAAGAAATTTCGAATTGCTCCTTCCGCTGGCAAAGTTATGGCCTCTGTGTTCTGGGATAGTGAAGGAATCCTTTTTATTGATTACATGCCAAAAGGCCAGACGATAACTGGACCCTATTATGCAAATTTAATCCCGAAAGTGCGTGAAGCGATTAAAGAAAAACGTCGTGGAAAACTGTCGTTGGGCGTGTTGTTCCTTCAAGATAACGCTCCTGCCCATCGATCGGAAGTTGCGCTCAACGCAATCCGCTGTGCTGGCTTCAATCTCCTTGACCACCCACCATATTCTCCGGACTTAGCCCCAAGTGATTTTCACTTATTTCCAAAATTAAAAGAGGAAATTCGTGGAACAAAATTTCACGATAATGACGCGGTTATAGCTGCCGTAGAGGACTTTTTCGAGAGTCAAGAAAATAATTTTTTTTCACAAGGAATAAGGAAGTTAGAAACGCGTTATTCTAAATGCATTGCATTGGAGGGAGATTATGTAGAAAAATAAAATATTATTATTTAAATCTTTGCATTTTTTTAATATTGATTCCAAGAATTTTTTGATTCACCCTCGTATATTTCAAAACATTTGAAAATCGTTATAGTATAAGTACGTATACTATCACATTTAATTTCAATAATTAAAAGTGACTAATATGGTATTTCGTATAAAATGTATTTATTTGTTATAGACAACTACCCCCCACTACGTATAATCTGTATCGCGTAGGCCCTTTACAAACACGACCACAAAATATACCCAAAGCAATTATCTCTCTAGAGTTGATAACTACTTGTCCGATTTCGGAATCAAATCGGGGACCGGAACTCCATAGGCGACATGCCCAACCCATATTACAGCAAGGCGTATTATTCTTAATAAACATTCTTTAGATTTCAGACAGATAACTACAGAAGCTCAAGTGCACGTGGACGCGTCAGAAGATGTAGCAGAGAGGATGAGCGTCGTATATGAGGAGTCAGTGAAGAGTTTCATCCTGGTCTCAAAACAGTATCACAGTAAAGCCAGGAATGAGCTGGCGATCAGAGAAGAGTGTAAAATGGTGATGGAACTGGAACAACCTCGAGGTAATTGTATTGAACATTCTTCAGAAATTCCCTATTCGTAGACATAGTAGCAGCTAGCCGTGATAGGTGTATTAAAAAAAAACCAGCATGTCATGATAGCAATTGAAATAAACGACTAGTCTTTTGTCTAAGAGTTTAAGCAATTTCATAGACTGTACTGTATACACATTTACTTAAGGCATAAATATTACCCATCCTTGTGATGAAAGACTTAAAATACATAGTGTCACAACCCCATTCCGTCCTCAGGGTGTGGTAAAATCCGACAAAAGGAAAGAACAAGGCCAAAAGCCAAGCCGCGAGAGAAGGGAAAATTGAAGCGAGGCCAGATTTAGCAGATCTGTGAAAGGACCCCTTTCCTTTCTCAGTTCAATAACGAGCAATTCCAAGTAAATCTAAGATTTCTTCAATACAGGTTTGCTTAATGAGGAAACTCCGAAGGATTGAAGCAACGAATGCATAAAGATTTTAAATTTCTTCACAGATCCAGTGGGAGCGGAAGAATCACATGAAGATATGCAAGACGTTACAGGAGAAGATATCGAGCAGTTTGAAGATGTAGAAGTTATGAGACATATGGCTAAAATATCAACCGACTCCATCCTTCCGAGTAAACACAATTATTCTGATAACACCATTGAATATCTGAGTTTAGAAATAAGGAACTCTGTTGACGTAAATTCAAAATTAGATGACTCAGAACATTGTAATCCAGAACTGAATAACGAAGTAGAATTAGAAGCCGGTGGTATAGAATCAGAAGTTGAAAGTTCGGGGTCAGAAAATGTTATAAATATTGAACATCCACAATCAGACGATATCGTTTTGGTAGAGTACAATCAGGATACAGAAAGTGATGTAACTTCAATAGTATTCGATTTAGAGGATGCTGAAGGAATGGGTGTAAATGAGAAAGGAGATACATCGTTGAACTCTGTGTCAAGAAAAAGGAAACTAGTTGAAAGTATAGCGGTTCAAACGAGTACGATAGAAAAACAAGTCAATTGGGAAAATTTGGCGGGCAACTTCTTCGTGGGCGCACCAAAAATATTTAGACTGTGTTCATGTCATCAACATGTTTGTTATTAAGAAATGCACGTTGAAAAGCTTTTAATCAATGTTTTTTTGTTATTTATTGTTTATTATGAGTTTAAGAACAAATATACTGTGATTTAAATCGAAATGGTTTATCCTAATAATGCATGGAGGATCGTCAACAATATGTAGACTACAATGGCAGTGAATCTCGCCTGTATTACACTATGTCCGGCGTGAGCCAGGGCAGCAATGTAGGGCCTCTCGAGTTTATTATAATGATAAATGACTTACCGGAGGTCGTCAGACATGCGACTTGTTTACTGTTTGCAGATGACCTGAAATTGCTGCTCGAGGTTAGGGATCACTCGGATTGTGAACGACTACAGGACGACATCAATAGAGTGGTCGAGTGGAGCATCAGCAACAAACTTAATTTTAATATTTCCAAATGCTCGGTGATGTCTTTCACTCGCGCCAGGACTCCTTTGTATTATCAATACAAGGTAGAGGATGAGCCGATGCAAAGGGTATCGCAGGTACGAGATCTAGGGGTTATCTTCACTCAGGAACTAACTTTCCGTGAGCATATCAATAAGATATGCAAGAAGGCATACCGAAACCTAGGTTTCGTGCTCAGGCAGTCTCAGGGCTTTACCAACATCACGACACTCAAGGTATTGTATGACGCGTTAGTCAGAAGTCACCTTGAGCATAGTGCAGTTATTTGGGCTCCTCAAGAGGTGAAATATAGTGTCATGTTGGAACGTGTCCAAAACATGTTCACTAGACACCTGTATTTGAAACTATATGGGGTATATCCTTTTTACCCACTGATGTACCCTACACTATTTGTACTAGGTATGGTAGGGTACAATACGATAAAGGTGCGACGGGACTTTGCACTCGCAGCGTATGTAGTGAAGCTACTGCGTGGCGAGGCACACAACCCGGGAGTACTGCGGCACCTGGAACTTTGCGTGCCTGATCAGTACGTGCGGAGGCGGCGACGTCCGCCCCTGCTTGCTGTGCCTGCGGCCAGGACCAACTTACTGGCGAGGACTCCTCTCACTAGAGCCTTGCGGGTGGTGAATGAGGCTCACGAGAAGGTAGATGTATTGCTGTGCAACTCGAGTGAATTCGCAAAAGCTGCATTATATATAATATGTTATTTAGATGTAGGTTAAAATTTAGGATTTATGTAATTTTATAGTAAGTAGAATAAGGATTCAACATGTAAGGCCACTCTACCGCATTGGATCACTGATCTGTAATGGTAGAGGTGGAAGATGAATAAATAAATAAATAAATAAAACATTTAAATAGCTATTAATACAAACCAACTGACCCGGCGAACTAAATATCGGCAAAGAATAGTACTAATCATAATACTTTGTCCCCTTTTAGGGTCAGCGCGCACTATCGGAGTGGCGGCGAAGAGGCTTTTTCAGTAACAATTTAATTTCAACCTAAAGCGCTTCAGAATACGACTGTGTTTAGAATACGCTCGCCGCGCGTCTTCGAAAAAGCCTCTTCGCCGCCACTCCGTTAGTGCGCGCTGACCCTTAAACTAACGGCAGAATATGAAACTTCCCTACCGCATGCTGGGAAATAACGCGTGTTGTATCATTCAACAAAACCCAGCAAGCTTGGTGGTAGGATCGAATGGTCTATCTAGTACCTCTCACATCTAAGTTCGACGCCAAGCAGTTTTACTGTTTTCCGTCCTGTCTATGTGAGAGCCGGTGCCCGAAAGGGCATATCCTTAGATTGCCTGCTCCATCTTAGACCCTGCCGTTGCTTTCCATCACGCAAGCCTAGAGGCAAAGGCATTCAATTCAATGAAAAAAAAACTACTTCTTGAGGAGAGCTGTCAATAGATTTAAATAAATAAATTATCGATAAATTACATGTTTAAAGACTTTAAAAAAATCTTTCACCACGAGATCGATAGGACTGCGGATACTGATGCCATATACAAAATATCACGAAAAACAAAATATATTTATTTTCTTAAAATGTTGGTTACGGTGACAAAATAAGCTTAGGCAAGCCAAGAAACAATGGAACTCTAATTACTAAGCTTGTATGATAATGATTTATCGCCGATACCAACGTCATTATCTTCCTGTGACTTTTTTTTAAACGAAACCCCTGCTCGTGGTATTAACTGTATCGCGCGGGCAGTTTACAACCATGAAATTCACGAACAAAAATGACACCCAGACTCTGAGCAAGTGCCTCTGGTTTACACAGACACTTGCCCGGCCCCGAAATCGAACCCGGGATCCTGTGATCCAAAGGTGGCGTATCCTACCCCTAGACCAACAAGGCAGTCAATTAGTTAGATTTTAAAGATGTCACCACCCCATTTCATCCTGATCTTTTCAACGGATTGATCTCGTGTTTATGTATAACAATATTGAATTCCTGACGTTTCGAATGCTTTGCAAAAAAGTGTTTATTTCCAATGTCTATTAATGGTGAACACATAAGACATCGTTACAGTGATAAGAACTTAAAGTGATAAAAAAATAAAACAAACAAAATTTTGCTATTCAAACTTTATTTGCAGTAGTGTGGTACCTACCTACACGCGATTCACATCACTAGCGGGCCGCCGTGCCCTTTTGGCGGGAACCGGATTTTGAGACCCTATATTTAAAAAAACCATAACTATTCACGGAAAACGCACATAATCAGCCGCATCTAAAATATTTAGTGCGTTTTTGTTCTGCATTGGTGGAGTTACAAGGTAAATGAGTTACATTATAGGTGCATTCAAAATGTAGTTCGTATTAGAACAGCCGAGACCTTCTAGCGTTTCTGATAAAACTGCGACTGCTAAATGTCTGTTTACAAACAAATATTTATACCTTACCGAGTTGCCCAACTAAGCTTTATAGCGGCTATATTGAACCAGATTATCCAAAAATAGGACTTGAATGTATTTATGCCCTTACCCTACCCGCACTCTTCTTCCGTGTTGACTTTAAATTGAGTTGGAAACTAATTCAATCTTTCTTTACAAATAGATGTCACTGCTTAACTAAATAATAGCTTTAATAAATAAATTTTGCCTTTGTTTTGAAACATTTTTAGCATGATTTTTCGTGTTCTTATAGTAATTTAATAATTAGGTGCCTCAAAATCCAGAAGTCACGCAACTTTTAAGATATTATTACCGTGAATGTAGTCCCAATGTCTCATCGGTTATTTTATCTATATGAAATCAGAACTCGTTTAGAAAGAAATTACTTAATCTAAAGAAAATTTTACAGTCTTACTTATAAGATTTTTGAAGATGGCCAATTGTGCATTTTTTTTTTTTTTTTTTTAATATTTACCGAAGATAAGTTGTAAATATGTTTTTATTAACCACGGGACTACATTAACGTAGCTGTCTCTACTTCCACCATTGCAGTGTCAACAAGCTATAGAACCAACAATAATTCCCTCCTTTCCAAGCAAGCTAAGTCACGATAGTACAAACTACCAATTGCACTTCATTTTTGTGCAATGGCAACACGGTCACGCGAGAAACACCTACAAGATGGTTGTATTCGAAAATTTAATGCACATAGTAAATTCGGAGATATTATTTCTTTAAAAACTATTTATTGCGTTTCTTTAAATAAAGTTACGTTACACTAATATTACTAGTTGTAAAACACAGACATATACATATAAATACATAGATTTGAAGTGATAATTTTGTACACTTGTTTGATATTCAATACATATTTGCGGAGCAACTCCATAAAATTATACATTTGACTGGAAATATATATTATATTATCACTATGGCAGGATTGAACCAGTATCATAATCAGGCCAGTAACCAATTAGAAAGTGCCAACCCAATTACCCAATTAAAAGACAGAGCCATACATTTCCTGCCAAAAAAATTAGAATAAGACTCAGGAAGGCTTTGATTCAATATGAAATAAACTACACAATTGATTACCATGGCGTTTTCACTGCCTAAAAGTAAAGATTTTGGCCGCAAACGATTTTAACAAGAGTCAGTAACGAAATAGCGGCCTGGGTATTTTACATCACGAAGGTACACATAAAATTGGTCCTATATTTCGTAAAGACTCTCCCAATGAGGTCCGTGCACTACCTAGTATCTATTCAATACCTATTACAATACTCAAAACCAGATAAATATAAACACAAAGTAGTGCAAAAATTTCGTCAAGGATATTAAGTTTCGTGCCAGGACAAAGTTATATGTTAATCTTTATGGGAATTACTTATTATGCAGAATAGATAGATTTACTCATCCAAGGCACGTTCGGAAACATTCCAGTGGAAATATTCACTTGAAAATCAGTATATTCATAATATTTAGCCATTACATACACTAACCGTTTGATAGTCGAATAATATTGCTAGTTAATAGTTCTCGGATTGTATGATATAATATTTGTCAATAATTACTTTAAGTGTTTCCGAACGCGCTGTCCAATAGTAGATTGACATTTAGCTAAAAGATTAGGTCAAATTAATGTAAGCAAAAACACACATCTAGCTTATAGATTGAAGATAACAGCGCAAATCTTATTAATTGAATTTTTTTATGAAACTGTCTAGCTAGACATAAGTTTAAGCTTTTCTATCCTATTATTCGCAGTATAAAAACGTTTAATATTTTATTTGGTGTTCGAACGCGAGGAGGTAGTCATGTCAACAGCATAAGTAACTTTCGTTTACAAAACTATGTATCAATATTATAATTATCTTATACATCGAGTTTTACAAATAAAACCTTATTTGTAGAAATAAATGTATCTGCATTCAAAATAGCCATAGTAAACCTGTGTCAACGATAACGCATGTTGCAAAAAGTTCAAGTAATTTTTCGTAGAAAATTCTTGCGTTCAGAAACCAATTTGGCGTTAGCTAAAGTAAATATTAAAAACATTTTTTTGTTATCTAGCATACATTACACTAAGCATTTGTGAATATTTATTTCATTTGGTGAATTATTAAAGAGGCTTTATTACATTTTATGGCACAACAATGCAGGAACACGCGGGACTCTACTCACAAATTATGCCTAACATTTTAAAACTGTTAAAATAAGGAAACGGTCATCCAGTTTAAATTTCAAGCCATTGCGTTTAAAATACATGAATTTTTATGTGTTTTCATATGTTTTAAATATAAGGTATATAGTAAACATCTCATTAATTTAGATATTGCGTGAATTTTATACTTTAATTTGGATTGAGACTCTAATAATTTACAGATATTAACCGTCTTCAAATATATACCTTTGGTTCTTCAAAGCTTAAAATTCGTGTAATGTCTATTTATTATATTGGAAAAGGACTGACGCAGCATAGGATCATATAGGAAGATACATATTAAATTGTAACCAGCTTGGTTCTTGACTAGGGGGTCAAAATTACATATGTATATTTTATGTATGTAAAAAGGTATGTAGTTTGCAGAGCAACATTCAAATTCAAATTCAAATCATTTATTTTGTGTGGGTCACGATGGACACTTACAAATAGTCAACACATTGTCATATTATACAATAAAAAAATCGACCGTCTACCACCAGTTCGGAACGCGACCACTGCTGAGAAGAACTGGCAAGAAACTCAGAGGGCTTGTCATTTTTTTTTATCATTGCGGTCCTATTTGACTAGTAACATAAATAAAGAACATAAAAAATACACTGACACTGAACAGCCTAGTCCCAAGCAGCTGGGTCGTTTAAATAATCAGCAATGCGGTAATATGCTTTTTTGAAAAGTTTTGTCTTAACAGTCTTTTTAAAGGCATTGCGAGGCAATTCTCTAAGTTGCATGGGCAATTTGTTATAAAAGTGTATACATTGACCCATGAATGAGTTACTTATTCTGCGGAGACGAGTACAATGGATAGCAAGATTATTCTTGTTTCGTGTATTAATATTATGTATATCACAGTTTTTTCCAAAGTTATTAATATTTTTATGTACATACATCAAATTTTCAAATATATATTGAGATGGCACAGTTAGAATATTTATTTCCTTGAATGTATCTCTGAGAGAAGTTCTAGGAGCAAGGTTGTATATAGCCCTTACAGCCCTTTTCTGTAATATAAATATGCTATTAAGGTCTGCACCGCATCCCCAGAGAAGTATCCCGTAAGTCATGATACTATGGAAGTAACTGAAATAAACTATTCTAGCCGTATCAACATCTGTCAAAAGTCTAATTTTTTTAACAGCAAAAGCCGCCGAGCTAAGTCTATTACATAGCTTTTCTATATGTGAGCCCCATTGTAGTTTATTATCAATGGTTATACCTAAAAATACGGTTGACTCAATCGGTTCCAAAATTGTTCCATTCAGTTGTACATTGGTCGGATTCTGAACAACATTGGGCAGTGAAAATTTGATGCATTTAGTTTTCTTTTCATTTAAAAGCAAGTTATTCATACTAAACCAATGGACAACCGAAGAAAGTGCATTGTTCACTTCGTCAAAATTTTGTAGCTGTCGTTTAATTTTAAATAACAAAGAAGTATCATCCGCGAACAGTACAATACCGTGGTTATTTCTCACATAATAAGGTAGGTCATTAATGTAAACGAGGAACAAAAAAGGACCAAGAATCGAACCTTGGGGCACACCAATAGTGACCATGGATCCTTGTGATTGTATGCCATTGACATCGACCCTCTGAATTCTATTACTAAGGTATGATTTCAGTAGGCTGAGGGCTTGTTTGCGGATACCGTAATGGTGTAACTTCCTGATGAGGATTTCATGATGAACACAATCGAAAGCTTTAGACAAATCACAAAATACGCCGAGTGCATCATGTGAATCCTCCCAAGCCTCAAATACGTACTTCAATAGTTGAATTCCAGCGTCAGTAGTAGAACAATTTCTCGTAAAACCGAACTGGTTGGGATGTAACAAATTGCAACTATTGAAGTGCGTTAGTAGTTGTAATAAAACAATTTTTTCAAAAATTTTGCTAAGCGATGGTAGTACTGAGATAGGTCGAAAATTAGCGGGATCTGAAGTACTACCTGATTTAAATAAGGCTACTATTTTACTGTGCTTCATGAGATCAGGAAATTTACCATGTGCGACACAATCATTGAAAATACCTGCTAAGGCCGGTGCGATTACCTTAATTACAGGTGAAATGGTTTTAACGGACATTCCCCACAGGTCTGCAGTACTTTTCATGTTAAGAGTATTAAAAGCGCTAATAATATCTTTGTTGTTGATCCGAGTAAATTCAAAGATTGTGTTACACTTATTGAGACTGTTTTTCAATAGTAACTCAGCGGATGAAGGAGAGGACTGTAGCGATTCTGTAGTTTTAATGGGAATGTTTGTGAAGAACTGTTCAAATTCAGTCGCAACTTCTAAATCCGCTTTAATGTCCCGATTATCAACCTTTAGGTGATAATCAATATGATGATTCGTATTTTTACCGCTTTCACTATTTATAATATGCCACGTTGTTTTAATTTTGTTCTCTGCATGAATTATCTTATTTTTCAAGTACAATGCTTTTGCAGTGGAACAAGTTCTCTTAAATACTTTGGAATAATTTTTCACACATTCGTGAAATGATGGATCACAATTATACAACTTTTCACCATATAAGTCAAACAGCTTATTTCTACTTAAAAATTACATTTAATTTAATTACATTAAAAAAGAATATTTGTCTTTTAAACACTGTGAATTTGTAGGTACATCGCAAGATTGACATATAAAGGCCGCGCTTGTATACGTCTCAAACAAGAATTAGTCAATCGAAACTGAGTATGTTGAACAATTCACTTACGATGTTCAGGAACAGCATTTAATGAATTTGTCTGGTGAAATGTATCTTCTTGAAATTTTTACGCATATATTCACTTGGGGTATACAATTACGACCATACATTCGATTTACCGGCTACAATGATTTGCATCAGTTGACTTTCTTTGGCTAAGGCACTTCATACACTGCCCCGCGCTCCATCGCCTGGCGCGGAGTGGCAGATTTTAATATTGTATGCAAGTACATCGATTAGTATAGAAAACACGCCAGGTCCAACACACCGTTTTCGGTGGTATTAAAATCTGCCACTCCGCGCCAGGCGACGGAGCGCGGGGGCAGTGTGTGAAGCGCCTAAGACGATGACGAAATTAATAACAGGGTTCCCAAATTCGGCCTAATGTTAGCTTCCTTAAACATAATAACACATCAGTACATAACACGGGGCAAAACACACCAGCACACTCTACCGACACACTACTCGTCATTTCAATACTTTATAATATAGTATAATTAATTTGTCGTATAGAAAAATTATTGCAAATCAGCGCCACCTGACGGCGCCGTACGAGAGCCTACCCGCAAACGCTCTTGATAATTATTTTATTCACAATCTGCGTGGTTTACTGACAACGTCGCAACACTGAAAGCACTAAGTGAATGTTTCATAAGACAAGACTATTTTAGAAAAGTATTTTTGGCAATATGTGCAATATTAAAAAGTTTATACATATACGTGATACACACTAACACCCATTAAATATTGACTAAATTATGTTACGCTGTAAGTAAACCACACGCGTCTCTACACAAACACTTCAAAATAATTTAAGTCATGCAAAAATAGTTTTATAATACTTACTATGTATGTATACAGTATATAATACATACGTGGGCCTATATACACGCTCCTACGATACTAAATATTGGACTGGTGTATATAGAAGCTGTGGCAAGACTGTGATTCTCCGTACGTTAAAATAGTAGGAATTATTCGTACGGAGCTGGTAACACTAACATTTGGCAAGATTTTTATAATACAAAATGGATACCGCGAATTTTAAGTAACAACTATTTACATTTTGTTAAAAGCTCAACAGAAGATATAATATTAATTACTAAAGTTTGTGTACAATGTCATTTTTCTACATTTAATACAGAGGTATTTAATAATTTACAACTCGTTATGTGCTCGTCGCAATTGACTATTCATTCAGTAAGTATGAAATGTAGATTAGAAATGTGAAAAACTAAAGTGAATAAAATACATTTTGGTATTGCTATTAAACATAAATTATTTTACACACAGTAAATATAAAGACATGTCCCGAAATGTATGAGACGAAGATCTATTTGGAAATTAGCAAAATCCATTCTGGTATCCCAACGAATCTGTTCTGTACTTCGGTTAAATTATCCGATTAGCCCTTGAAAACGGCCCGAGATATAATATCTATCAGCCACAGAAGTCCACTGCTGAGCATAGGCCTCCCCCATATCTCGTGCGGATCATCCGTAACCCGTGTGGTGACGGAGTAAGAATATCACCACCCCATATCTTCCCGTGGGTGTCGTAAAAGGCGACTAAGGGATAACAGACGTTGGGCAGCAGCGACGCTCTGATACAAAGTCATCTTAATACTGCGATCGCCAACCCGCCTGCCCAGCGTGGCGATTAGGGCAAATCCCCCCCCCATGGACGAGATATAAGAGCACAATTAAATTTACTCTTGTGGTCTCATTTCAGCCAATCCCCATTTACAGACATAACGTTAATACAGTCCTCGCCAAACTTTAAGGCCGCTCCGAACCTAGCGTAGAATACAAAATGATGTATCAGCGGGACGTCGCGGTGGTGGAGGCGGAGCACGCCTCCCGTGCGTTAAGGTGGATGCTCCAGGGTAGCCCGCGAAATTCAAATTTTCTTACGTTTTTTGCAATTTGCCGGTCAGTGCTAGGTTGTATGTTGATTAAAATGTTATTCGCGGCTGTAAGACGTATGTAGTTATAGAATTATAATCATCAATACAACCCTCCAAGCTCATAAAGGTGCAAGAATGACTTGACGTTGAAAAAGTTCCACCTTAATGTGAGTGTGCTACGTTCGTATTGGTTATGAAATTACGATGCGCAAGTTCGAACCGCAGCCATAAAGTTTGGCGAGGACTGTACGCTCTTAGTCCAGCACACTTAATATTTTTTTGTTAGCGATCTCCTCTCCTATGTCTCCTTGATCGAAGGGTCTTATTATTAATTATTGAAATCATATTGCGTTAAAGTAGTGTCTTACCTTATCATAGTCATTTAATTTAAACACAAACCTGTCAGCCCTAAACGCACGAATCTGACTGAAGCATTGAAGGTTAAATAATAAACCACTAATTAACTGAACCAAACTGGCAAAAATATTTCAACGCAATGTGCAAGGATCGTGAAAACCTAAGACATCATCGAGGCCGTGCGGTTGATTCAGAATACTTAGTGTCACAACCCAATTCCACCCTGTGGATGTCGTAAGAGCCGACAAAAGGAAATGACAAGGTCGATAGCCGCAAGAGAAGGAAAACTTGAAACAAAGCATTGTACCAACCCGTCTGGACAGCGTGGCACAATAGGCTAATGACCCTCAAAGTTATAGGAGGCCCGAGTCAGCACCGGGTTATGTATGGTCAGAGTAGTAGAATTTAGTAACAAATTAGATTTTTTTAAATTAAACAATGACCACATTTCTCGAATCTTCAACAATTTAACACCTCAATAGTAACATACCTAATCTAATACTCATTTCACAGATAAACGAAGACATTCAATGGACAAAAAAATAAATATAAAACATTGTTTAAAAACCAAAGTTATTAGTAACAAACATATTGAACCAAAATATATCCTGCGCAATAGTCGATTTTTGGGTCTCAGACGGCGATTGGCTGAGTCGAAGCGAAGCCACGCGATTGGTTGATAACATAACGCGACCTTCCCCCACCACGACGCTTTTGATTCAGTATGTTCTTAGGCTACTAATAAGGAAAACAAAAAATAAAAACTCAACATAATTAGCAGTGCATTTAATAAAATAAAAATGTCTGAGCACATCGAGGCGGACTGAGCGCCATCGTGGAGCCAAAACATGCCAGACAAGCGAAAATCCTGCAACACTAAAACGTTTAATATTCGCTCAAACCGGCAGGTGTTGAACCCAACAGATGGCGCTGTTAACACTTCCATGTATTACATTGCTTTGGTAAAATGGCTGGCGTTTGGACAGAGGCAAACAATGTTTACGACCGAAATATCTCAACGAGTATTCTTTACAAACATCTTGAGCCAAAACTGTGCAATAAAGAGCGAAGGGACTATCCCCAGCACGGCGCCTCTGGTTCAAGATGTTTTCAAGCTCACACCGTCTCATACCATAACCGTATTAGGTATTAAAATCTTAGTATAATCAGACGCGTCCTGGTGATAAGCTGACTGCTACATTAAACATGTGACATGAAGATTAATTCTAATAAGGACCGTTAGGTACAGGCAAATTCTAATTCTATACTGAGTTACGCCAATATATTTACTATGTTATAACAAAATTACTTCATGCAACTTTAACGCTGATGTATCATTCTGATCGCTACAAGGACTAAACACTCAATGAAGAAAGCTTTTATACAACAAACTTGTGATAGCAATGTGACAAAACTGTTGGTTATTAATATTTATGTAACATCCGGCGCGGGTTCAATTATCTACAAAAACCCGGTATTATACATGGAAAAGAAACCATAGGATCAGATTGTAAAGGCACATTCCACCAGTTCCTCTTATTTTCATAGCACGGTCATAGTATGAGTCAGTGTAGTAGGCAGACTGTATACCCAACACGCACCAGCCACCTAGCTACAACTGTGGGGCCGATTCAAATACCCCACCGCAATTTATTTGCAAAAAAACAAAAACTATTCATGTTTCAATGATATCAGTAGCTAAATGGTAGGCGCGTGCCGGGTCTGAAGTTGGCAACACTGGCAAACTGTCACTGTCAATCTGACATCTTTCGGCCAGAGTTGCCATACGACGAAGATATTAATGAAATAATCGGAAATTCCCGAGTCGTCGGCCACTGCTGTCGCGTTAAAATATGGTAAAGCCAAATGCGAGTACACAAGGTCACAAGTAACAAATAAAGAAGTAAATCCAAAAAAAATGAACGAAGAAAAATTAAAACTCATCGACAAACAAACCATTCATATTGAGCAACGACAATTAGGACCAAACAGTTTTGGAAATTACAGGAAGAAAAAACACTGAGCTCAAACAATCTGACGCAAAAGTAGTGATCGTATAGAGAATTAACCTAACTTTGAGGAAGAAAAATTACATTCAGACCTCAAGTTATTTTATTACAAGTTTTCTTTTATTTATTTATTTTGAAAGGCTCTTTGTACGTCAATAAGGTAATTTTACTATACATTTATACGCGCAGTTACTCGCTTTAAACAAACAGCATAAAATGTTGAAAAGAAGAAATTTAAACATTGGTTGCAATGACCTGACCTACTACAACGGCTACTCAGGCCATATGTGACCCAACATGGAGGGTAACTATTTAATGTGCCACGATGGCACAGTTTCCTATCCAGTTTTCCTTCTCTTGCGGCTAGGTTATAAGCCATTGCATCATCATCATCATTTCAGCCAAAAGACGCCCACTGCTGGACATAGGCCTCCCCCAAGGATCTCCACAAAGGCCGGTCCTGGGCCGCCCGCATCCACTGCTTTCCGGCGACCTTAACCAGGTCGTCGGTCCACCATGTGGGAGGCCTACCAGCACTGCGCCTTCCGGAACGCGGTCGCCACTCGAGAACTTTTCTGCCCCATCGGGCGTCGGTCCTGCGAGCTATGTGCCCTGCCCACTGCCACTTCAGTTTCGCAATCCGGTGGGCGTATGTCGGTGACCCTGGTTTGCCTGCGTATCTCCTCATTTCTGATTCGATCTCGCAGGGAAACTCCGAGCATGGCCCTCTCCATTGCCCTTTGGGTGACTTTGAGCCTTCTGATGGAGCCCATAGTGAGCGACCACGTCTCTGTTCCATGTGTCATCACTGGCAACACACATTGGTTGAAGACATTTGTCTCATCATGTCATTTCATCATGAGGGTGACAAAATGACAAGGCTGATAACCTAGCCGCAAGAGAAGGAGAATGCCCGACTCAACATTGGGTCATTTATGGGCTGAGCAGTGGTAGTAGTAGTGATGTTCGTCAACTGATCAACTGTTTTGACTACAATGCAACTGAAGACGCAAAATACTTTTGGTCAAAAATTCTTTTCGGCAAAATGTTAGATGTAGATAATCAAGTTAAAAATACATATGGATTAAATATTATCCTGACTGTTGGTCCGCGTATCAACAAATTATAGAATTTTACAGTCTTCACACTCGGCTTTGAACAGTAAGCGAAAGATATTGGAATGTCAGAATTGAAACCGAAAAAATATATCATTTTCCTCCTTGGAATCGGAAGAGGTTCGACTCAGACGCGGGTTATATAAGAGCTGAGTATCTTACCCGCTCTTGTCTGTAGAGTACCAAACAGTTTTATTGGGAATTTTACTGTGATAGCATTAAACTTTGATTCGGTTGAATACATTACTCATTTGAACTGTTACCCATGCTTAATATTCTGACCGAGCGAAACGACCATAACGCCATGCATAAACGTAAGTCAAACAAGTAAAACACAAGAGGACCTAGTACTAGCCCATACGCCACAGTGCAAGACTCAACAGTAACACAACTGTAGTTTCATATTCAACTATGTACTATTAAAATGGATATATAATAATTTTAGCTTTAACAGCATTACCAGTATTATAACACTCGCTTTTTAACCATCCAATTTGTTCTGACCATTGCACACATTAAGTTGAAATAAAAACATAAATTCATTCATTCAATTTCACAAAATAAATCCGAAGTGTTACATATTTCATTAGACGTCAGATGGCCTACCATCCCCACCATCAAAATTGAAAGAGGCACGTCCCATAACTGTGGTCACAAAAAAACATACTTTGTAAACGACCGTATTTAAGACCCGATCCAATCGTTTTTTCTCTTAATATATTATTGTTCAACTGTTGGACCTCACACTGTGCCTTAACATTACCAAGAAGAGAAATGCACATTTAAACGATTAACACTAACAACAAACTAATTAGTTAAACTAAACGAACAGTTACTAACTAAACGTAGTGGGTTCAGAGGGGACCGAAGCGGGGCGAGCATTTTCGGAACGATCTGTAGCATAGACTTATGAAAATGTAATGTAAGCATAGAAATGCTTACTTCGTAACGGTCTGCGAGTGTTCGATATAAACTTCTGGTCAGACGACCTCGCAACATTTTCTGCATTGCGTATCAGTTTGTTTTTTAGTAAACTGCTTTGACTGTTTGCTAAACTTAGCTCTACGCCCAAAAGATTCCCCCTGCGACGCAGAGCAGCTTAAAAAAACACCATACCGTTTCGAACCCCGTCTCGCTTATCGAATGTCAAACACTGTATAAGAGCACGACAACGTTTTTTGTTCAGAGTATACCGCTTACAACGCTATCTGTTGATTTGTTTTTAAACTACTTCGGACTTGATTAGTGTTATGATTATTTTATGGTGGCACTCCATTTCGCTATTAGTTCTTATCTGCCATAATTGGTTGTTAAATGGAATGTTCTTCAAACATCACACGTAAAAATCAAGGAACACGCATATAAGGATTTTATCATGGGGTTTTCTAATTCGAATAAGGAAAGATGCTTTCCGAACCTTGAAGTTACATAAAAACCATTTAGATTTTCAGGCCATTATACAGTGCATAACGTCTTAATAATATTTAGTCGCAAAGGTAATATGTCGGTACACTAAAACAGGGGGAGGCTGAGTGATATGGAAGCGAACATACATGGCACACAACGGCCGCGACGAACGGACACGAAACTCTTATTTTTTATTATGTATTATATTTCATATAAAAGTACGTCAATGGAAAGAAGAAGGTTATGTTCTGATTAAAAATGTCTCTGCGTACTAAATTATTGTAAGCCCCAATAATTGCTAAACATCTTGCAAGGTTATAAATTATCGATTAATTACATATTATTGATAATCGATTTCATTCCTATCCATACTTAAATTTGATGGAACGCATTGCTCACTCAATAACCATCGCGCCACAATAAATTGACAGCACAATATTTTTATGACTGGGAAAAGACTGTATATTGAAGAACATAGTAATGATCATAAATGTGACCAATAAAAATATAATAAAAAGATTAAACCTTAACGAAATTGGTGCTTTGTTCAGAAAATTATAGTCACTTGACGGGCAATCGTAATTAAGCCCAATTTTAAGTATTTTTTTTTAATATATAGCTGCTTTCAAACTGAAGGGCTACCCAAAGGTTGAATTTTTGAGAACCAGGTGTAAAATTAACAGTTTTTTTTTAATTGTCCTATAAGGATTTGTAGACAGATTTTAACAAGATAAAGTTTTTAATATATCCGTTATCAGCATAGAGTACGGAATGAACCCTCCTTCGATATTGAGTAGGGTCAGTACAATCGTTTACGAGTCAGTCTGTATAAACAAAAGGTGTCACGGTGATAAGAGTGTAAATTAAAAAAGAAAACAAGAAAGAAGGTATTTCTTAAAAAAATATTAACCTTTTATCATTTCGTACGTCCGTCCATCTCAGCCGCTCACGTTGCTTAAGAATTAAAAATAGTAATAATATGTTGTCATACACTATAAAAATTATAACCGTAACTACATAATCATTGCATTTTCAACATAACACAGTAACTGTACACGTAGTTTACGAGCTAACTAAATACAGACGGGAATTGCAATACAACGCCATCTATTCTTTAGATACATCAACTAATTTTAACACTCGAATTTATTGGTGACGTGAATTAAAATACATTGTCTAGGCTAACACCCGCCATATTGCTTTTCCAAAATCGTTACACGTGGAATGAAGAACCCAAAACGGAAGCGAGAAGACGACACAAAAGACAGATTAAGGTTTTTTTTCTAATCAACAATGGAAGACACTTACTGGTTAACAATAAAACAGGATATAAATTAATTACGGTTTTTTTTTGTCTAACATTATTTACTATACTGAGACTATTAACTTAAAAACGACCCGCGACTGATATGCACCTCCTCCACATTCTACGAAGGAAAATTACGGTACCACGGTTCGGTGGCTAAATAATATCAAGACTCGAGACGATCGGAAATAGGCTAAACTCAAATTAGCTAGCTGAAATAGCAGGCCAGTCATATCGAAACGACAACCGCTGCGGAGATTTAGAAAACACAATGTCACCATCTCATACCATGTTGAGGGTGTCGGAAGAAACTATAGGAACGTAAGAGAACCTTGCCAACAGGCAATTATTCTACTGTGCAATTCTGCCAGACTAGAATAAGAGACACGAGGTACCAGGGTCGCATAATAATGTAGGAGGCTATCCACAAGAGAAGGACAACTTAACACGAAACTGTGCCAATCCGTTTGGACAGCGTGGCGTAGTAGGCTAATTACCATTCATGTAACTGAAGGAGACCCGAAAGTGGGTCATTTATGGGCTGAGTAATAGTGGGAGCCCACTATACCCCACCTCTCATGTATTGAGTAAATAGTTTACACCTGTTTTAAAGTCAATGGCTACTACGTAATAAGCAAATAAACAAAAATGAAAATTAGTCTCATTGAATATTGCATTAAAATTTCATATCTAGCGACAACTTATAGACTACGCACGCCAAAACCGACTTCACCCCATCCGAATACGGACCTAAATCGCTTAATCGAGGACGTTCGCCATTTTGAAAATGCATCACTGATCAAAATGGCGGCACTATGTACATGTGCGGAAATAATTAAATCTGAGATGTGTAAGTTGCAGTAAGTATTTCGGACTTTAGAGATTCAACGGCCATTCGGCTTTATCGCGTGCAGATAAGACTCAATATTGCTTGATAATGAACATCTATGTAACGGGAGATTGCAGATAAAACCATTAAAGAGGTGATAAAAATTGACGAAGAGACATGATTATCAACGATCGCAATTTAGTTACACTAATACCGACAGTGAATAACACAACACAAAATAGCAACACTTACCATTTTTTATTTGATATGCAGCAAGTGGATTTCATATAAAAAAAAATATAACCGATCGACGGAGAGGGAAATACCAATCAATCCTACCAAGGGTTTAAAAAAAACACTAACATAACGACCACCATAACACAAAAGAAAACTTACTAAAAAACTGAAACCTTATGACGCACGCACACATACACAACGAGATTACACTATTATGTACACTCACACATACAAACTAAAGGCTTCAACTAAAAACGAAAGCTTATTTATTGTAAATTAACATTATTGTGTCAATATTAATAATTAATTTTAAAACTTTTTTTAATTGGAAAGGATCATGCGACGCGGTAACTGATAACAATAATCACTATTATTTAAATCTTTATCTATGGTACACTGTTAATTGGCATTGCCCCGTGCGGGATTAAACAAAACCACAGACAACATTACTTGCGAATACATAAAAAACAACCTAGCGTATACGTAAAAACAAACTATCTATAGTTAGTTGAATAGTTATCGCGACGATTAAAACTAGTTTATGATAATACATTTTTAATTATTAATTAAACCGGCACGTCTCTGGCGCCTACTCATACCGCCGTGTCAAACTAAAGGACAGCGCCATCTATCGGATGAATAGTGCAACGCTCCTGTTGTATGGGTGATGTTCCGAAGCTGCCGATTTGTCGACGGTTCTGATCGTGTACTTCAGAGATCATTTCCCGCAACGTGCAAAGACCGTTAAAACCTAAGACATCATTAAAGAAGCTGTTTATAGAGAAAAGTTAAACCACAAATTAATTGTTACGCCCTAAACAAAATGCCCTTTAAATATTGCTGGACCCCACTAGAAATTAACGCCCTTAAAACTACAGACGACTAAATACAATGTACATTCTCGTAAATCAATCACACGTTACACAATAACCAAATATGATGCACAAAACTAAAGTGTAAACAACGATATCGCGGTTTAGGATTGTTGCCACGCCATCTAGCGGGCAGTAGCTGAATACGTTCAGTGTTAATTTCAATGGTGGACGAACAAAAATAATACCAAACAGCGTACACAATATGCTACAAAAGACACATAGCCGCAACACATTGATATGACCACTATATGACGGAATAAGAATACATTGTATCACCACCCCAGTCTATCCTGAGGGTGTCGTAGGAGCCGACAAAAGGAAATGTCAAGGCCGATAACCTAGCCGCAAGAGAAGGTAAACTTGATTGACCCTACCTGACCCGTCTGGCCACCGTGGCACAGAAGGCTAATGACCCTCCATGTGACTGGAGGAGGCCCGACTCGGAAGTGGGCCAGGCTGGTATTCGTATAAAATCTTCCTTCTCTTGCGGCTAAGTTTTATTGTTTACCGCACTAACAATTAGTAAGGGGAGTTGGTGAGTTAAAGGTTTTCCTAAGTACGGTACGCCATCTTGCCTGTGGCGAGCTAGTCGGCCAACATATCCAACTATTAAGGCTAGCATTTTAGTCGAGTAGCGAGTAATTTAGTAGCTAAACGATTTAGCATCTGTACACCAAAAAAATAGTCGAGTAGATTAGTAAGTAATTTAGTCGAGGCAATCCATTTTATTTTATTTTTAGTAGTTTAGTAGCGAGTAGTAACCCCCTACCCCCGACGCGTCCGTGCTCACTCGGCCAAACAAGTCCGAACCTGTGGATTTAGTCGAGTATAAAGTCAGCATACCACTGACTTAAGCACTTTAATGCGAACGTTTTGCTGTATCGCGGGGGCAGTTTACAAATATGAAATTCATGAACACGGTTTAGACAAAGAAACTTGCCCGACCCCGGAATCGAACGCGGTATCCGTTGATCCAAAGGCGGCATACCTAACCCCTAGACCAACGAGGCAGTGAAATTACTCGCTACTCGACTAAACTACTAGCATAGTCCGAACAAGCCTCTAGTTACTACCAGGGGAGACCCAGTATACTGTCAAGTTGCTACTGACCCTGTATGATATGAAAGCATGACGGAGGCAGCAGAGATCCTTTGAGCTGCCAACACCCCGATATAGCTATTCGAAAGTATTGCGAAAGTATAACATATTAGTTATTGTTTTTAAACTCTCGATTCGTACACGCTTTACGTAACTATGCCACGGGTCTGGCTCGCGGAGACATTTTTAAGGAGTGGTTAACGCTTGTAATGCTTACGCTTATCTGTCACACCTTCAATATAACCCTAAAAGAGGAGTAGTTTCTTGCCGGCTCTTCTCTGTGGAATTTCTTGGCAGTTCTTCCCGGCAGTCTGTCTGTCTACCACTACTGGCTATTGAATCGTATAAATGTTACGAATAATTATGTTGACAATTTGTAAGTGTCCATTGGGAGCTAAACAAAATAAATGATTTCAATTTGGAATGGGATTCCAGGCGGTAGTAAGGAGTATTTTTTATTTCTTTAGGCGCAAAGTGATGATCGTCCAGCCAGACGAGGTGGTATGTCTGGCAGGGGTCCGCGGCGCCTATCCCCCCATAGCTGTAGTCGGGGATTTCTTAACTCTGCGAATTGCTCAAGAAACTTCGCTATCGCGGTGTAGGACTTTTTGGTAATTCTCGCATTTGTAGGTTAACAGTCGTTACAATTTTAATTGGTGTTTTTTTTTATTATTTGACTATTTGATGGAATTCGTGGGAATTTATTCGAATAAAAGACATTTCGATTATTCACCAGCCGTGGTGAAACATCTTTAAAGTAGTTCACGATCTCGACCCGTGGCATTTTACTATTACTACAGTCAACCAACAATGTCTTGGGCAACTAGACTTATCATTAAAGAAAACCATCCATACACCAATTGACAGGAGATACAACACGGGACAGCCGTCGGTTCCTCGAGGCGGGGGATTGACGAGTGACGTCACGGGTATTCCGGCGGTGACGTCACGGTCTAAGGCGCGCAGGCGGCGTGCGCGGGCGCCGGGCGTCGTCACTCCGCGCCCGCGAAGTACTCGGACGCGTTGCCGCGGCAGATGGGGCACGTCCGGTTCGACTGGTGAGGGAGAGATGAAACGTTAGTGTTAATGTCGAGTTGCATTCAATGCAACTAGATGGCGCCACCGTCTAGTTGCAGACCACGTGACTTCCGCACGCATTATTCAGCCCATAAATGAGCTACTGATTCGGGCCTCCTCTCATCACAGGGAGGGCAATTAGCCAGGGTTAACCCGTAATAAAATTTGTAGGGATTTAAAAAACCGTTACATTAAGGCGACACTGTAGTATGATTGAGTGAAGGATGGCGTATAGCAATGTTAAGGCTAAGGCGTACGTGTTAATTTGCAGTCAATCTACCGACGACGACCAAAGTTATATTTGAAACGCACCCTGAGCCACTTGTCGACGCACTTGGCGTGGAACTCGTGCGCGCAGGGCAGCACGCGCAGCAGCTGGCGCGGCTCGAAGTCGGCCATGCACACGACGCACGAGGACTGCTCGCCGCGGTGCGACGCGGGCACGAAGCGGTAGCTGCGCAGCGCGTCCACCTCGCTGCGCGCCAGCCCGCGCGGCTTGGCCTCGCCCAGCCGCTCGGCCAGCGACAGCAGCGCCTCGTAGTTCTCGGGCTCCGCGCCCTCGGCGCCCTCCTCGCCCGCGCCCTCCAGCGGGGACAGCGGGAACATGGCCAGCAGGTTCAGGAACACCTGCGTATTATTAAATATTTTATGGAAAATAGTATGTTAAATTATTAAACGAAAGGGCCAAATAATTAAATTTAAAAATTCATAATTTTCAAACAAATTAGCATAAAAAATTGTTAATTAACAAAAGATGACAAATATATTATTTACTATAAACCACTGCTATGGCTATGCATAGGACGACTTGCAAATTTATAACTAAATGGTTATTTATAAGACAGAAAATATGATAAAAAGAGTGTCCATGGAGTTTCTTGTCTGTTCTTCTCCATAGAATCTACTTTTTGAACAAGCAACTAGATTCATGACTTCACTTTTGACCTTTCAAAAAGTTTGAGTTCTGTTTACACGCTGTATACGTTTTATCCACATTAATAAATTAAATTAATCAAAACGTTGCATGTCTTCATGACGCTAAATTAGGTTTCATCCGCATTTGATGATTAACAAAGTCAACTCATTTTTATATCCATCATAGATTACACATACCATTCATTTTATTAACATGTATGTATAGATCCCCACCTGATATGTAGGCGGAGGGGGCGGCAAGGAGAGGGGAGACGCCACCGCCAGCTGTGCTTGGACGTGAGCCGGTAACGTTGCTCCCACGAGACCTCCTCCACCCTGCAAAGGACAAGAGCAGATATTAAAGTATGCATTTACGAATTTTAATTTTAAAATGACTAACGGAATGTATGTACCTGTGTATGTATGTGGTGAATGGGATGGTGGGGCCACCGCGCCGCGTGCCGCACGTAAGGCCTCGCCCGGGAGCCACCGCCGACTACTCCCACGCCCACGCCGCCGCCCATCCCAACGCCGACGCTACCCACACCACCGCCGTTTCGGCGCTGTCAAACAAATCACGACTTTAAGTAAGGTTTTGACCGTATAGCGCAGGATTGAATTAGCTAAAAACTAAAAATATCCACAAAACATTATAACATTTAACTGTCTTACACGAAGAAGATCGCAAAAAGTATAAATATTATGAAATAACGGCATTCCATGACGTTATGTTACAATAAAACTTGTAGGGTGCCTAAGGGAGCTCACTTAGGGCCACAATTATTAATATCAAGCAGATACTTACGTGATGATGATGTGATAGCGCATGCCTCGCGTGATGCGGCGCCATCAACTCCAGCGTCGGACCACGTGCCTATAAATACGAAAAGTATATTTTGTCGATATACGGTAGCTCAGCAAAGTTCCACTGTCTCGATCTAAGAAGATTGTCTGGGTCGCGGGTAGTATATTTTGGAAGCATTGCTGATGAACATTTTTCCGTATGGTGATCTAGACGACATCACCCCATTCCCCACTGAGGTGTCGTCAGATACTGCTACTACTAACGCAAGAGTTACATCACCTAGCCACAAGAGAAGTAAAACTTGATACAAAGACTGTTTCGACCCGTCTTGCCAGCTTGGCACTTTAGGCAATTTTGCTCCATGAATTTGGATGAGGCTTCGACTGGATTTTTGGGCTGAAACGACGACAGATAAGCATGGGCGACCCAAACAGATCGTCGCAAAATGTCTTCTTAGCAGAGAGCAGTAGTAGCAGAGAGAGCTTAGCAAGATTTTTAGCAGATATTCTTCCCACTTACTTCAGCTAGTAGCAACGGTGCGTGGTGCAGGTCAGTGGCTGCTTGTAGTGGTGATAAGGCACCTTCTCCGCCGCCCATCATATCCAGGCGACCACCATCTGCTCGCTGTAGACATGCACAAAAACGTCGTTAATTCGTCTTCGTCAAAAGAGCCTCAAGCAATGGCAAACGGATATTTGCCAAAGGAGAAATAATAAAATTTACATAATGTCCAATAGCAAACGAACCTATTTTCCCACATACATTATTGAATATTAACGGAGTCAGATGTTGACGTAAATTAAATACAGATATAGCCCCATCTGATTCCGTGGTCAGGGGGCTGGATGTGCCACCTTTGGATCTCAGGTATCTGTGTGTAAACCAGAGCTACTTGTCCAGAGTCTGGGTGTCATCTGCCCCCGGGATCAGGTTTTCCCAAGAGCAAGGGTTTCGTTAAAAAAAATACAACCACAACAATAATCTTTCAGGAGGTTTTTATCTATCTTTCCGCCACAAGTATCAAGTATACTCGGATAAACATAGGCTTCTTCTACCACATAGACTTTCATTAGACGTTAGACTTCTACACCAACTTCGTGCATTTCTCTGTTCTTGACCCGATCAGCGAAACTCCGAGCACATCTCTCGTCTTTGCATGCAGAGTTATTTTCGGCCGCCTCATCGACATGTAATCTGCCTGCTGCAATGTAATGCTTTAAATGTAAATGCAAATGCTAATACAAAATAACACTTGCCTGCGAGTTGGTGATGTAGTGCGTGGGATGCGGGGGAGAGGCGAACGGTCCCCGTGGCGGGGGCGGAGGCGCGAAACTGCCGTGGTACTGCAGACCCGCGTACACACCGCCCATCTGTCATACATCTGCCATGTAGCGCTTAACCTCGTGGGGTATCAACTAAGCTCCCTAACTGATTCTAACTGCCTCTTGGGTGAACATCTCGTGTTCTGAATTGACAAATGTAATAACTTCTTGATTCCTACATGTAGTCTTAATAATATCGATAAGATGTCATCTTAAGGAATCTTGACTACTTCAATACTAAACGATACTACTACAGCCAATGCTAAGAGCATTCGGAGTTTTGTTCATTGCTCTGACATGCAGGAATTCTGATAGAGTTATAAATTTTGGAGCATGTCGTGGCACCCCTCGTTTTATTGTAACATAGAAATGAATGATCATTCAAAAGAGTACTGCCTTTTCTATATAGTACTTTACTTGTAGGTCTTAATAAAATTACTTATATTACAAAGAAACCCAAAATACCAGAAGAACATCACAAATTTGCATTTGAAGCAGCCAAGGTTCTCTACTCGTCCTAAAGGTTGTGTCGTCGCATAACGACACCAGCGTGGGAGATTCTATGAAAGTACGTTTAAAGAAAGATGTGCCATCACAAAACACCGTAGACTATGTAGAAAATATTGATGTCGTGTTAAAACGAAAATCTTAGTGACGAAAAAGTTGAAATGCTACAGTGAAACGGGATTGCAACGATAATATACTATGACCATAAATTAATATCTGGCAATAACAAAATAAACGATGTGGGGTATATATTAAAAAATATTAATACTAGAACGAGAGAAAATCTTATTGCTCGCCAAATGGCCTGGTTAATGACCGCACCCGCAACAACACATAATTACGTGACGTGTGAGAATGTTAATCAATTGTTCACATTAAAAAGAGCATATCTTAGGAAACAGCCAATTTCTAATAATAAAAGCGACCAGCCAAATATTTTTTTCAATTTATTCTCTACGGAATACCAAAGCTTGAGTTGCTAGCGGCAAAAATCTTAAATAAACAGTGTGGCAATACCAACACCGGTTTCACCCCGTGTGTATCGGCAGCGACACATTGGGAGATAAATCCCGCGCCGCCATTGGCTGCTCCAGTGCAACAGTCCCGCAACACACGGGTCGAAACTCGGCGCCGATCAAAAATTATACACGAATAACACGGAACACATACACAAGGTATCCAAAGGTGAGGAAAATCGTTGCATGCGGTACACGTAGTAATAAAATATCCAAGTGGCGAGGGTTAATCGATCAAAAAAAATATTTGGGAAGGTCGCTCACGACCGGGACTGTAAGTGAACCCATCACTTCAGGGGTTGCGTGTATGTAAGATGCGAGAAGTGAAGAGTTGGCAACACTAGACATATCTCATTGCAGCGACTAGACCTTACACAGTACGTATGTACAGAACGAAATTGTCTGAGTGTGACATGCGAAGCCGAATGCGGACGCTGTACCCAACACACAAGCCTCGTTTATATCATCTACCTTTGCCAATTAACTTCATAAAGTCTATTTTTTTTTTCAAAAGAATCAAGGAGATCATAAAACAGAATATCATTTGTTTGATTGATATTGTCATCATAAAGCGGCGGCATATCGGCATTATTCGTTGGAAATTGTGTGTTATATTATAATACTATTTTTAAAACAAAACGAACAGATTTTTCTTTGGGAAGTGTAAGAATGATAGTAAAAACATCGACAACTGAACTGTATTAGAACTGAGGCTGAGACGAGCGCACGCTGTAATTGGAATGGGAGGAGGCAACATTACTAATAATACAAAACATTTCAAATATAAAGCACAAAAGTCAGATATTGACTTCAATATTACCGCTGAATCAGCGATTAGCTCTGTGAAAACTAAAGGATCTCATTAGTTCTTTAAAAGCCGACCAATCACAGACTACGCTCCTTCAGCCACGCACCTAATGTCATCAAGCACTGTGCAGACTGTCTATGAATAACAATATCGATGTGATGCACACATTTCTATGCAGGCTACCGCCACCTCGCTAGTTCACACTGCATCTAGCCGCCGACGTTCCGATACTTGGCGTCTATAGCTGCGTATGAGGATCGTGCGAACACAAAACATTCAATTGAAGCAATATTATTAATTTTATATCAATTTCATTAGAACTTTAGACATTATTTCATCCCTAAAAACCGTTTACATTGGATCTGGTAGTCAAAATTAAACGGACCATTCCTTCATCATTTCAGCAAAAGACAAGTCACTCCTGGACATATGCCTCTCTAAATTGCATAAGAATCAGCCCGAGCCACTCGCATTAATTGAAAACAGTGAAACCTTATTTAGATCATAGCTCGACTTTTTGAAGAAGGTCAAATAATCCGAAATTGTGTTAATAATAGGCTGGTGAGAAGGAATAATACAAACAACTCAAATTCACGTTTTCTAAAGGATTTTAAAGAAGATATTATAGTAAAATTAAATAAAAACAAAACATGTACTTCTTTGGTCGACACAGACGGTTATAGATTAGCGATTTATTTACATTCTATGTTATTTGCAGAAAGCAATATTCAATGTGCAACATTTAAACTGAGGAATTGCATGTGTCCGCGCGATCTCTACGCCGTCTGGGGCCAAGCTCCTTTAATCGCTAACATGACAGGTGCTTGTTGTAGCGGACGTGTCGCCAATACATCACAATTGCACTATGGGGAACAGGCGCGAGAGTCACTCACTATTCACTTGAGACTAATATTATAGCCTAAGGTAATATATGTGAATTATGAATTTAAACAGACGATGCCAGGTGTATAGCCATTGGAGAAGGAAAGCTATCAAGTATTAGCGTAGTGAGAACGCGCCTGCCGTACATCAGAGCGTTCACAGTGGTATTAGTACCCGCTCCAGCCAGTAACGCAGACTAACTGCGATCAAACGATCCTTGGATTCCCAAAACCCAAGAAATGAAGTTAGAATTTCAACAGTCACGGAATGTTAAGTGTAGAAAAAGTTTGTGAAATCGGCACATCCAAGCATCGTTCGGTACATGACAATAGTATCTTAAAAAGAGAATGAGCGATAAGAATGCTATAAGTATCATCTACGCGGCGGCCGCCGCAAGCTTACACAGTACAAGCGACACGGACAATCGTCTGAGCACCGCTACCGTTAGTCTAGAGCTCCCTACGGCACGGCTCACAATCCACTCGATTTATCTGGGCATGCATATCGTATGTGCTCATATTAACATGTACGTAGTAATGGAAATTGTGTGTGTATCGAAATGAGGAAGTGTCCGAAAACCACGCATGCATACTCTAAAGCGGGAATCTGTTTAGAAATTCTTATAACATGAATCCAGATAGTTTTAATCACAAACTAAAGCAAACATCTAAATGTTTCTGCTCCCTCAAACAGTAAAATAGCGTAGTTTATGGACGCACCCTTGTACAGTATTACTGATCTAATTGTAACATGAACAGAGTTGTCAACAAACTAAACTGTAGACAAACCACAAGCCGGGTGAAACGGGCTTACACCGAAAGGAAAACCAGCGATGTTGCTCTTCACTACGGTCACAAGCAAAATGTCACTTTACTCATCCATTTGAAATGATAAAAGTGACACTAGATTGTTTTTAAATCAAGGCATAAATATTTTGTACATTCTCAAAGGCAACACCGCTTTTGGTCAGAGGTATCGAGTAAACACTAAATAATTGTAACGATAGAAATGAGAGCGAGCGTGACGCACGCAGCGTGCGGAACGCTAGAAGCCGACCAACGACCTAAAGCATCTCCAACTAAACCATACAATACGCGGTATATTGTAAAGACCATTGGGGTTCTCACTGCTCCTCGAAATAAAGCGAGTTTTGTTTGAGCAAGCCTCCGTAAGCGGACTACAAGAAACAGGGAAGCAAGCAGTAGGTGTAACCTTGAGGACAATTTTTGTAATTAATTTACAAGATTATTTATATCGCCGCAACAGAAAAAAGCAATCTCGATCAAACAGTTTGGTATTTTATCAATAATTGAAACCAAACATTAATATTATGAGCTTTGGTAAATAAACAAAATTAATTTAAAAAAATATGAGGAATAATGTTTCCATTCCTTGGAAATAATCTCGTTATAAAATTCGTTTCAGTTTACTTAAAACGAAAAAATGAGAATTATTATTTTGCTCATAAAGCGAAAAAATTGGGATGTGCAGATATAACGGAGCAGTGAGAAAATCTGACGTAATTTATTTATTAATTGTTCGGCAGTGGACTATCTGAGAAAAGTGATACAAGCGACAGGGCCAGCCAAACGCGCATTAATCACAAGGGACCAACCACTTTAGCGAAAACACGCGATACATACGAGAGCGCTCACAGCAAAAACTTTACCTTAATTATAATTCAATATCTATTTATTGTATTCATTATATTGTTATGTTCCAAGGTTTATTTTTCACTTCACTATATTGATGTAAATATACAAAATGAAAAACTTTTTTAGTCATATTTTACTATTTTTGAGTTGACTTGCACGTAATGCCAAATATTTTAAGGTACCGTAGGCGGTGGGGAATAGGGAATTTATAATTTTATAATACATGAATCCTAAATGAAATATTTCGTTCGGTTTATTGTTTCAATTAAAACACTCTACAAACGCCGAGACATTGTATATATAGCTTTAAATATGCCTGATATTGAGCGCTCGAGTATTTAGATGATATACTAATTTACGATACGAGTGTTAGAAACATGCACGCGCCCATACATACTGTAAAACGAATGAACCGGTAAATGGAGAGCGTATCTGTCACTCCATGGTTTCGATACGATTAAATACAATTTCGTACGGAAGGTTAATTTATTTAATATTAAGATTTTAGTGTAACAGTACGAAAAAATATTAGTCACTTTAGTTTCCCAATGGACATAACGACGTACGGGACACCCCGGCGTAAGCTGACGCATATTAAAAGACATTATTAAATTCCTTTCGAAGCCCCAGTCTGTGCAGGCACCAAAATGATAATCGGATCGAAACCGCACCCAAACGACGTCGGCTACATCGTGGAGGTATCTCGGCGCGAGTACCTGGTAGCGCAGATGTGGAAGAGCTGGTAGCACGGCGGCGCCCCACAGCTCAGCAGCCGCACTGGTAGCGGCCACGGTGCCCGCGACCTAGTCATCTCTTTGGTCGGTACACGTTTCGGACACTGACTTGTGGACCGATTCGAAATAATATTGGCAAAGATATCATTATTGATGATGAACATGAAGTATTTCTTGGTGTCAGTACCAAAAAAAATAGTAAATCGATTGATAGGTTTATTGAAATAGTTTCGAATCGATCCACACAGCGTGTTACTTAAACTAGACTTACACGTAAACGTATCTGTAGACCAAACTACCGACGCCCTACCGATGAAGGTCTTATCAAATATATGCTATGCCCAGATTGACAATTACTAGCCGGAACACCTAACATTGAAAACAGACATCACGATAATATAGTGATAACACCTAAGAATTATTCTAAACAGTAAAATGAACATTAGTTGAGATTATTAGAAATAATTCTTAGATACTTCCACTTGAAATAAAAATTGAACTAAATAAATTGTAACCAATTAATGCCAATCGTCGACATAACATGATTCAATGGTAAATGAAAGTTGAAAGCTTACATCTAACCTTTGGAAGGAATACTTGACAGCATGCAAATATTTGTTCCAAAGTCATGTTTGTAGTGATCAATTGTTAATGTGTATCTTTGGATCTATGAGTATTGTTTGGTTCGAAAGTCACATTTGCGCGATTATTTTTATCCCGAGATTATGCTCACAGACTTATATAAACTTAGTGTAGTGTGATACTGAAAAATAAAATCGTTTGTATTAAATTTCTAATTCACAAATCAACTTGGAGCATCCTGGGGCTCGTTGGACATTTCTCTAACGCACGCCGCACTTTACAACAGTTTACATTATATTATAGAATTAAACATTTCAGATTTTATCTTGATAGGAAGATTTATTCAGATTTATCAGAGCTCAAATCTAACATATTATCTGTCATTTGTTCTTAGACTTATCAACAATCTTTAATTTACTTCAAACCAATGTTAAAATAGAAAATTCAACTTCTATGCAAATCTTAATCTAAAAATATTTTAATAGGTGATTTTGCACTATGGTCCGATAGAGGAACACTATAATATACGGCAATTCCAACTTCTGTACTCCTACTTGGATCGCCGGCAATTGTAGTATTTTTTTTCAAACGAAGCCCCTGCACTAGTTTTGACCGGTACCGCGGGGGCAGTATACAAACATGTAATTCACAAACTCAAATGACACCCAGACTCAGAACAAACGCCTCTGGTTTAGACAAAGACACTTGCTCGACCCCGGGATCCGTGATCAAAGACTTATGTATTTGTAAGTTATTTTATTTCATATGTCAATAAGTTGAGGTCCAACAAGCCCCCTCAAGTAAGAATGTGTTTGTGTGTGTGTAGGGTAAGTACCTGTGCGCGATGGTCGCGGTGCGGATGCGGGTGGGCGGGGTGCGCGTGTGGATGCCACGGCACACCGCCCAGCGCCCCCACGCGCCCGCCTCGCACTGACATCTGCCACACAACATCGACAAACTCACTGCTCTGCTATGCGTGTACTCTCATATAGCCCTTAAGTACATTTGACAATGTAATAATCCTCAATTGATAGTAACCTGAGTTTAGTTATTAAATAATTGTTAAGTCAGGACTTCAATCCCTTTAACAGTTGAGCTAACCACTATCCGAAACAAACAATGCTTATTCCTTTAGAAATAAAGTAGCGGAGGTCCCAGATCGTCACCCTATGATACCCCCTACCGTTCTAACGAATACGGCACGCAATTATTATGATTATATTATTCTGAGACTCGTACATTAATATGAATCGTTCTATACCCAAATCAAGCATTAGAAAAAAAAAACGACATATCACTCTGTGATACGGGCCAACTACGTAATCCGTATCTAATGCTTACTGAAAATCTATGGCCTAAGGATATTAATAACACGAACGCTGAATGTTACCTGATTGATATCTAGAAGTAAGGGTGTGTGGTGCGCGTGATGCGCATGGTGCGCATGTGCCGCATGTTGCGCGTGCGCCGCGTGCGGCACATGTGCGGCGTGCGGAGGGTGCGGGTGCGGGTCCACGAGGCGCTCGGCCCAGCCCGCGCCAGGGCCGGCTCCTACGTATCGCATCCGTCGCCTGGAAATACGAAATAGCTAGTTTGCGGCCCTGTAAGAAATCGCCGGTACCGACAAAGTCACCCTTTTTACTTATATCATGGATGTTACGTTATTGGAAGCCTCTTGTACCTGGACAATGAAGTATGAATGTGGGTGGTGGACACAAGGGTTGTGAGTTTAGAAGGAAATGTGTATAAAAGGTGTGAATGTAGATATGACGACCGACAGGAGTATAGACTAACACCTAGCTTAGGACAAATGCCGAAATACGATAATGGTAACTTTAAATATGATCATTTAAAAGAGATTTGCGATAAAACCTACGTAAATAGAGTTCCTTTTGAATTTCATTTACAAATGAATACGATTAAGAGAATACTCACGGCGGTTGATAGTGATGTCTGGGCGCCCGCCGTTCGACCGGCGGCACTGGCACGGATACATTGCTCTCGCCTGTAATGTATAGGGAAAAAAACGTTTTAACCAAAAATAGCCTCAACAACAACAAAAAAATTAAAAGCCATACGATGCGATGAATGTGTTGAATAACCTTTTTATGGAGGCATTTCCACCGTAATCCATGGATCCTAAGGGTCAGCGCCGACCAACGGAGTGGCGGCGAAGAGACTAATTCAGTAACAATTTAAATTCAAAAATGCTTCAGAATACAACTGTATTTATGTCGCTCGCCGCGCTTTATGTCGCTCACCATCATTGTACTTTCGTCGTATCAAATACAGTTGCAATGGAATACAACATAACTCAGCTATCCGCGTGTGGGGACGGGAATATAAAACTTCCCCACCGCACGCTGGGAAAACGCGTGTTGTAAAAGTCAACAAAACCGAGTACACTTGGCGGTAGGCCCTAAGGGGCTGTCGTGAGGGTCGAGAGGGGGGAGGTTCATCAAAATCACGAAATATCACAAGGGAGGAGGGGGTATAGTAAGATATCACGTATTTATTTATTCGTGATTTCTAAACCGAAAAGCGGCGTGTAAGTAATCTTTATAGGCACTAAAAATACACGTGATTTTAATATGAGGGGGTGTAGTCTTAAACCTCACCACGTATCACCAAGGGGGAGGGAGGGGTTAAAAAATGTTAAGAAAAACATCACGTGGTTAATGGACAGCCCCTAATTAAATGGTCCGCCCGGCTAGCTAAGTCTGTCGCCAAGCAGTTTTACTGTGTTACGTCGTGTGTATGCGAGAGCCGGTGCCCGACAGTGCATTTCCTTGAATTGTCTGCTCCATCTTAGACCCTGGCGTTGCTTTCCATCACGCAAGCCCGGGGTCAAAGGCATTCAAATAACTGATAAAAAAAGATATATCGCGTACCTGAAGACAAATGCCTTGAGATCCGCCTGCGCTTCCTACTGGGGCTATCCCCAGCCTTGGAAGACAGTTCACCGTCAGAGGAGCCCGCGCCACTCACCATGGACTCCACCACGGCGCCTTCTAGGGGATTCGTGTCCTGCTGGAAGAGGGAGTGGACATATTTCAAGTTGTTATCTATACAAATAAAGAAAATTGTAGTGTATATTTGTAATCACTACATCACTACATAGTATAAAACAAAGTCGCTGTCGTCTGTCCGTCCCTATGTATGCTTAAATCTTTAACACTACGCAACGAATTTTGAAGCGGTTTTTTTTAATAGATAGAGTGATTCAAGAGGAAGGTTTATATCACTACATAGTATAAAACAAAGTCGCTGTCGTCTGTCCGTCCCTATTTATGCTTAAATCTTTAACACTACGCAACGAATTTTGAAGCGGTTTTTTTAAATACATAGAGTGATTCAAGAGGAAGTTTTATATGTATAATAAATGCATAATATTGTAGATGAACACTGATAAATTTAGAGGTTCATCATTGCGCCCGTGCTAAGCCGGGGCGGGTCGCTAGTATTAAAATAACTATGTTTTACTAAGTGCATTTGGACGTATACACGAGATATGTACCAAAACAACATCTCATGAATTTTTTGTCTGTCTGTCTGTTTGTATATTTCGGCTAATCTCTGAAATGGCTGGACCTACTTTGACGCGACTTTCACTGGCAGATAGCTTATGTAACAAGGAGTAACTTAGGCTAATTTATTATATGTATAACATGTATCTCGGGGGTAGTTATACCCACATTATACCCATGCTCAGGGCAAGTGCCTCTGGTTTACACAAAGACAGGTTTTTTTTTATGTTGCAGCATACAGAAATACACACAACCCTAAATGTTCACCCCTCTACGATCGTTCCAGCCCATGAATGACCGACTACTGAGTCGGGCCTCCTCCAAATTCATGGAGGGAAATTAGCCTACTGTGCCACGCTGGCACGGCGGGTTGGCACAGAGTTTGTATCAAGTTTTCCCTCTCTTGCGGCTAGGTGATTTGCCTCTTGCGTTCCCTTAGTCGCCTCTTACGACACCCTCGGGATGGTATGGGCTGATGACACTACGTATTCTAAATCCGTCACCACTATTTTATTTTTTAATAGCGTAATTTATATGGCTAAACAACGTGTGCCGGGTCAGCTAGATTTCTTATACATTTTAAAATTAGTTACCGGTGGCGGTGGGTGGTATGGTGTACTTACCATGTGATGATGCATCAAGTGGGAGGGCTCCGCTGAAGGGCCGGCGCCCGCTCCGGGGCTGCCTCGCACATCTGCGACAAACATTCAAATCAGTATACTGACACTTATGCCTCTTTTTCCCTAACCGTCTACTACTATTCAGCCTATAAAAGACCCACTGCTGAGTCGGGCCTCCACCCATTACGAGGGTAATTAGCACACTGCACCACGCTGGCTAGACCGGGTTTCGTTTCAAGGTTTCCTTCCCTTGCGGCTAGGTTATCGGCCTTGACATTTCCTTTTGTAGGCACCCTTAGTAATGGGGTGGAGACACTATCACTACATAATATAAAACAAAGTCGCTGTCGTCTGTCCGTCCCTATGTATGCTTAAATCTTTAAAACTACGCAACAGATTTTGGAGTGGTTTTTTTTAATAGATAGAGTGATTCAAGAGGATGATATATGTATAATACATGCATAATTGCACCCGTGCGAAGCCGGGGCGGGTCGCTAGTGTGTTCTAAATCCGTCAGTACACGGACAATACGCGCATACCCTTTTATCGGCACTCAAGACACCCTCAGGATAAAATGGGGTGGTGACACTATGTATTCTAAATCCGACAGTACACGGACAATACGCGAATACTAGTCACCAATGGAAATTGGAATTCCATATGCAACTGCCCATGATTGATAAGCACAGACAGTATTCCGACGGATGAATCGAAAACCACCACGTTCTTTGAAGTTCCCCGTGTGGGGACGGAGTAGAATATAAAACTTCCCCACCGCACGCTGGAAAAATCCAGCTCGCTTGGTGGTAGGATGTACTGGTTCGCCCGGCTAGCTACCACCCTCACAGCTAAGCAGTTTTACTGCGTTCCGTCGTGTGTATGCGAGAGCCGGTGCCCGACAGGGCTTTTCCTTGAATTGCCTGCTCCATCTTAGACCATGGCGTTGCTTTCCATCACACACGCCTAGGGTCAAAGGCATTCAAGTCACTGATGAAAAAAAAGTCAGGTGAATATAACAGGCGCTGATACCAATTACCTGTTCTCCTCCGCTCTACGGCGCGATCCCCTGTGCGGCGTTCAGCACGTCTCGATCCTCCAGCTCCGCCCCCTGTGAATAGCACCAATGTCCAACATATTAGGCTACTACACCCCGCAGTCAGTGTGTGGGTAACTTCTCTTTAATGCTGGTTGAAAAAGAAAATGCGTATTTTTGTGCGATATTTTGTGCACAGGTTTTTTTAAACGGACTAGATATAACCTGTATCGCGGGTGCAGTATACAAACATGTAATTCACGAACACAATGACTCTGGTTTAAATAAAGGCACTTGCCCGACCCCGGAATCGAAACCGGGACCCGTTGATCCTTAAGCGGCACATCCAACCCATAGAATAGACCAACGAGGCAATCAAGGATTGTCAATGTGGTGACAGATTTAGAATACATAGTGTCACCACCGCATTCCATACTGAAGGTGTCGTAGAACCCAACAAAAATAAACGAAAAGGCCGCAAGAGAAGGAAAACTTGATACGAAACCCTGTGCCAACCCGTCCGGCCAGCAAGGCACAGTAGGCTAATTTCCCTCCATGAATTTAGAGGAGGACTCAGCTGTGCTGTCCATTTATGGGCTGACTAGTACTAATATAGTAGTAAACATCTTGGTGAAACGCCACGGTGTCATAGTGTGATGAGTGAAGTGAGTGATATCAGTTGGATGGTGTCACGACACTGACGACGACATTGCCTTGTGGTTCAAGACGATTGCAAGCACCTATACCTATGCTGAGGGGTCTCTGGTGTTGGTCGTGATGGTGGCGGTGGTCCCTCTTGGCGGGGGGCGGTGGGGGCTGAACTGGGGGCGGCGACTGGGCCACGCACGCCTCCTTGGGGCTACCTGCGCTGCTGCCATCACTGGAACAAATGAAACACTCTTTTATTATGCGTCATGCTTGTAAACAGGTGCCGTTGCCGGGAGTCGGTAAGGTTACTATTATTGACTCGATGTCGCCGACGTTTGGCCCTTTGCGACTATTGCACAAGTTTGCTTTGTCAAATCTGTCTTCTCCCGTCCTTGTTGATAAAATGGCGATCTAAGAAAATAAACTATAGAGCTTTTTGCAGGCTCTTCTCTAGTAGTAGTAGTGCTGCATTCCGAACCGGTGGTAAAAGGTACATTTTCAATATTCAATGGTAAATATTAATTTATTGTTTGACTTGTCAAAGGAGCTCCATTGAGCCAACTTGATTAAATGAGTTTTTATTTGGATTGGCGTGGACTATGGGCGCCATCAAAGTCACCCAAAGGACAATGGAGGGGGCTATGCTCGGAGTTTCCCTGCGAGATAGAATCAGAAAAGAGGAGATACGCAAGCGAACCAAAGTTACCGACATAGCCCACAGGATTGCCAAACTTAAGTCGCAGTGGACAGAGCACATAGCTCGCAGGAGTGGCGACGGCGTTCCGGAAAGCGCAGTACGGATTTCCCTCTCACACGATGGAGCGACAGAAAACGACGGACGACTGTCCTTCGTGGACATGGGCATTAACATTTTGCGTAAAGTAAGTAGCATTTTTGTCGTAGAGCGTGGTGTTCACAGCATGAAGCAACCATGCACCCGTTATCTCGCGCTAGCGTGGCGATAACTTAGCCGTATGTGGCTTGATAACGCTATATCAGCGGTGTTCGCCCTCCGGTTGAACGATAAGGCAGCGTGCGATCACTGGAGGGGCGAGACAACGTCTATATAACACCTTTTAACACTGAAGCATACAGCTCCATCGAAAGTCTCGGAAGTCGCCGCCTATGGCTGTTTTTGACACCATAGGCTGGCGTCAAATCCTTCCACTTCCAAAATTAATCAATATTTAGATGTTATCATCATCATCTGAGCCACAAGACGTCTACTGATGGACATTTACTGCCGGTCCTGAGCCCGCCTCTATCGTTAACCTGGTCGTTGGAGACCTTTATTCGCGGATTTGTTTTTTAATAATAATAATAACTTTATTTTATTTTTTATTGGCCCTGTCAAGGTCTATTCGTCATTCATTGCGTAAACGTGTAGCGTGTTTCTCTCATCTTGCGAACTTGCTCTCACTATGCTGTTTAGTGCTTTTTGTAAAGTTTATCTTTTTTTTTTAAAGCATTACGAAGTTTCTTACCGGTATGTGGGAATTGCCACCTGGTGGGTGTGGGACAGGGGCCGTAAGATGATAATGGTATTTATAAATATGATGATTTTTAAGAGTTTTGTGATGGTACCTACGTAAATAAAGTTCCGTTTGAGTTGGTCCACCGTGGGGCCTGCCTACCAGCACTGCGCTTTCCAGAACGCGATCGCCATTTAGACTTTTCTGCCCCATCGGCCTGCCCACAGCCACTCAAGTTTGACAATCATGTGGGCTATGTCGGTAACTCGGGTTCTCCTGCGTATCTCCTTATTTCTGATTCAATCTCGCAGGGAAACTCCGAGCCCTCTCCATAGTCATTTGGGTGATTTTGAGCCTTTTTATGGAGCTCATAGTGAGCGACATGTCAGCAAGCGACATGACACGTCTCTGTACCATATGTCATCACTGGCAACACTTAATCGAAGTATTTTGTCTTCGAACTTGCTGCTTGCCGTACATGTATTGGCGTTTTATTTGATTAAAGAGCATGCACGTGTCAAAGTCTATACAAATAAATAGAATTGGAGTGTCTGCTTGTAATATTAAAATAAGCTCATTTTAAAAAGTGCATTTGGATGTATACACGGCACATATACCAAAAGATATTTTTTTTTTACAATGTTTGTTTCTCTGTTCGTTTGGGCTAATCTCTGAAATGGCTATACCCATTTTGACGGACCTTTAACTGGCAGATAGCTGCTGTAACAAGGAGTAACTTATGCTACTTTTATAGACACCCCTCGCTTTTCAGGAGCCTATAGTTACTAAGTATTCCACATTGTTAAATGCCACGCGCACTAAGTCGCGTGAACACCTATTATGTACAAATAAGTCAACACACTACGCATACGATAAGGCACACGAGCAGGAAGCGAAGGCGTTGCAAAACATTGTGTCAGCAGTTTTCGAGATAACGCGACACGTACGTACAGACCGACACGCGCCGTAACCGCGAAAACTTACAGCAACAAATGACCCACTTTTCGTTTCTCCACACAAAAGAGCCACTGTTGAGTCGGGCCTCCTCCATTTCGACGTTTCAGCCCATAGATGACCCAATGCTGAATAGTAAAAGTAGTAGTGGTGGTGGTAGACCACAATTTTTTTGTAAGTGTCTGATTCAGTTGTCTTAAACCTATAAAGCTGTGTCCCCAGTAGGCAAACAGTTTGCAGCCGACAGAGTGAGCCGCAAATTTGTGACGAAAATTTGAGTTAAGTAGCTGCAAACTCAGATCGATTTTCGTGTGTCGCAACCGGGTTTGCTGCGAGTCGGCCACTAACTGACGGTCGGCGCACGTATCGCTGCAAATTGCAGTAAGCTCAAAACTAGCAAACTGTGGACCCTCCATTTCAAATATATGGAAGGGCGTTATTAAGGACGAGGTGACATAGGATCGATCGATAACTTCATTAAAAGGCGCCTTTATAAAATAAATCTTGTAATCCATCTTTCATCTTACATTGTAACCACAATCTTAATACATTTTTATTAGCACGCGCACATCTTACGACATTTTACAAAAGACACTGACTAGAACAGAAAAACAGAAGCAACTCACATAAAAAGGAACACTATTTTAAATTATAATAAAAAAGCATATAAAAGAACAAAAAAGGTTGCGGGTCGTCAACAGGCGTACTAAATACGCCGCAAACTCAGTCGGCTGCTAACAGTTTGCCTACTAGGAACTGACACAGTCTAAAGGCAACGCCATTCCCGTATGCTAGACTGCTATAATGATATGGCGCAGTCTGCGAGGGTCGACCGATGGCGCAATCGCGAAAGTGGCGCGGTGAAAGCTCGCCTCACCCGCACCCGGGTCGAGACTGGTCGTCATTCTGTCGACTTGACCCTGCAGTGGACAGTCTGTTTTCTCTTTTATAAGCATTGACGTTCGGAGATGGGCGCCTGAACTCCGTGCTTCGGAATGCACGTAAAGGCGTGCAGGTCAAACTCAAAAGGAACGTCATTTACGTAGGTTTTATCACAACACTCTTATAAATCGTCATATTTAAAATTACCATTATCATCTTACGGGCTCTGTCAACGCCGAAGGTACCAGGACAGCATATAAGCATAAGAGATGCCTCTATAACACTAGAGCGATTGCCACTGAGGAGGTTTTTCTATGTGTGTTACCGCATAAAGCCGTCAATTATATACCGATTCGAAACTTTTGCGATAGATGTTTCCTTCAGATTGTCCCATAGAAATTTCATCGAAACCAGTTCGGATGTTCGCTATGTTCGTAAGCTACACTACAATTAGTTTTATTCACTAGAGTTAATCAATACTGAATAATTCGATTTGAAATTTGGAATCTTTAGTAACTCTAAAATTTCAGAAGTCTTAAAAAATCTTCAATTCGGTAAAAACTTGAAGTAAATGAACAAAACTAATTATGAAACGCTAATTTGGGTAATTTTAGTCGACATACTAATTATGTACAAAAAAGTAAAAAATATAATCCAAAATACGTAAGCCGATATCAGAGATTATTCCGTGTGGTAACGAATTTAGAATACATATATCTTGGCCACCCCATTTCACACTGGGGGTGTCGCTAGAGCTGACAAAAGAAAATCACAAGGCCGAAAACCTAGCCGCAAGAGAAGGAAAACTTGATACGAAACCAGTCTGGCCAGCGGGGCACAGTATGCTACTCCTCTATGTAGTTAGAGGAGGCCCTACTCAACAGTGGGTCATTTATGTGCTGAAAAGTAGCAGTACTAAGCCTTCAGAGGCAATAAAACAAGTAAAACACGAAACAGTGGCTCCATTCTCCACCTCACCCACAGCCATAATGATCCTTAAACCATACGACATAAGGTCGATAATGCGCGACGGATCCTCCTACCCCATAGTGGAAGTGTGTCGACGAAAGTAACAATGAAACAGTTAACCGCTTGACGCAACGCGCATAACTGCATACAAAAACTTTTACTGCGCGTATTATATAAAATTAACGATCAAATGCAACGTGTTCCTTCCGCCAGGCCTTCACAACTGGTGCCAGTGTCGTAATCTCTTGGCGGCTCTTCTCAGAGTTACAGTCTCTGGGTTATTATCTACCGATGTTATTTTTTGTTCTTGAAAAATGGCCAGGTATAGAGTTCCCTAAACCGAAGAGCATGTACGAAGGGGATAATGAAAGTAGACGAAGCGAAACAAGTATGTAAGGATCGTAGCAAGTGAAAAGAAGTGGTCTCTGCCTACCCCTACGGGAAAGTGGCGTGATTATATGTATGATGTATACACATACATACATCATACATATAATCACGCCATAGTTTTTTCTTTTTTTATTTATTATCAACCGACCAGCGATTGACCTCTATCTTACCTGATGGTAAGTGGCGATGAGGCCGACGGCGTAACCCGCTGATTAGTAAAAGCCTATTCACTCCAGACTTGAAGGCATCCAAGTCATATTTACATGGAAATACAGATCTAGGAAGCGAATTAACTCCTTAGCAGTCCGCATCAAGAACGAGGAAGCGAAACGCTTAGTGCGAATATGTAGAATTTTAGTTGTTAATTTAGCCGCAAAGGAATGATCATCGTGCCAGACGAGGTGGTATGTCTGGCAGGGGGCGGCAGCGCCTATCTCCCGATAACTGTTGTCGGGGACATCTTAACGGTGCGAATTTCTCTATAAACTTTGCTATCACGGTGTAGGACTTTTTGGTAATTCTCGCATTTGTATCTTTAAGCATTACCAGCTCGTCTGGCCAGCGTGGCACAGTAGACTAATTACCCTCCATTTAATGAGAGGAGGCCGGACTCAGCAGTGGGTAATTTATGGGCTGAGAAGTAGAACTATAACAGATTTTGGATCATCATCATCATCATCAGCCCATATTAGTCTACTGCTGGACATAGGCCTCCCCTAAAGAACGCCATAGCGCCCTGTCTTCAGCTTGACGCAGCCAGCTGCTGCCCGCAACCTTCCGCAGTTGGTCGCTCCATCTAGCAGAGGGAAGTCCCACGCTACGGTTGCCGATTCGCGGTCTCCACTCAAGAACTCGTCTACTCCAGCGGTTGTCGGTTCTTCTACATATAACATGATATGATATGATTTTGGATGGTTTTTGTTAAATACGTCGCGCCGCTGTGCTAGTACCAAATAAACAACTCGACTTTGCCCTCGAACCACTTAAAGCAACCATGTCATTCGCAAAATATCTAGAGCCTCGATTGCTCTCAGCCTCACGATATCCAGACAACCGGCTTGGGTTAACTGTTAACAAGGTTTACAGGTAACAGGTACGGTTGGGAAATAAAAACAGTACCATAAGTTTAATTTTCTTTGACCTGCAATTTTTGTAAATACTTGCTATGCATAATATTGGTTGGGGTTCCAATATATTAAATCTGGTGTGTGTGTGTTTGTCAGAGTGGTGACGGATTTAGAAAACGTAGTGTCACTGCCCCATTCCATTATGAGGGCGTAGTTGATATCCTTGCACCTCTTCCCAATTTATGTTCGCCTAGTACAAATGTATTAAAATCATTGGTTTTTTAATCAGCATAGGGGAAGGCATCCATTCTTCATCACCCCATTCCATCCTAACGGTGTCGTTAGAGGCGACGAAAGGAAATGACAAGCCCGATAAACCTAGGCGAATGAGAAGGAAAACTTGATACAAAACCCGTTTAGCCGACGTGGCACAGTAGGCTAATTACCCTCCATTTAATGGGACGAGGCCCGATTCAGCAGTGGGTCAATTGTGGGCTAAGTAGTACTTGTAACACCCTCAGAGTGGTAAGTGTTGGTGACATCGTGTATTCTAAATCCATCACCACACGGACAGACGCAAAGCGGTAACTTCATCGAGCAGTCACTTTTACTGTCCGTACCTCTACCAGGACCAGTTTGACACATTTGGAGCGTCCGGGCATCGGCGTCGGCCCTTCGAAGCCCAAATTAATGAGGCGCACATTAACGAGATTGTATAACTGTACATTCGGCAATCCCTTGCGAAGCCTTAAAAACGTAAAAAGAGAAATCAATGCAAAACTGTTTACCGGTTCTTAATTCAAACTCGAACTCAAAAGGAACTTTATTTACGTTGGTTTTATCACCAAACTCTTCTAAATCGTCACATTTAAATTTACCATTATCATCTTACGGCCCCTGTCATACACAATCTCTCACAAGTCTCCATTCACACCTATCAGTCGTCATATCTACATTCACACCTTTCATACACAATTCCTCACTCCTACTATCCATCCACAATCATTGCGTTCACCCACAATCATATGCTGATACTACCACAGGTTCGGATAGCTGTTCTACAGAGAAGAGCCAGCAAGAAACTCTGTAGATGCTTTTTTTTTTTTCAAGTTATTGCTCTTTTTTATACGCCTTTATTCTTTACAATAAGTGTTGCAGAATCATAATTATGTAATTTGAAGCGACCAGCATGCTACATACTTAAGACAATTACAAATGCGAGAATTACCAAAAAGACCTACACCGCGATAGCGAAGTTTACAGAGCAATTCGCACGATTAAGAAATACCCCGACTACAGTTCTCAGGGGATTGGCGCCGTGGCCACCTCTCCTGGCGGGGTATAGTCCATAAAGGATTTTACCCCGAGTCAAAAAAGGGGATTAGAGTTCCTCAGTCGCCTCTTACGACACCCTCAAGATAGTACGGGTTAGTGACATCATCATAGAGATAACGTCTATGAGTATACGCCAGTATACCCCATATGGTGTCGGTCGAGGCCGGATCCCTTGAATAAGACCCATAAGCCCTTGACGTAGGGCAGAAGGGTGCGCGCGGTCGACGACCTCATCGCATTTTGGGAAACACAGCTCAAATCATACTGCAAAACAACCTTAACACTTCTAACCAAGATCGAAAATAGTTTGGCATTTTAGCAGGAAATAAAACAAAACAAAAATTACATATTTGCAAACCCAAAATGAACCTAGCTCCCTAGACATAAGATTCAAAATCGTAACTAGTGTAGGCCATTGTGCAGGGTCGAAACAAAGTCAGACCGCATGGTTATGTATAAAGAAATACGTCACGACCACTTAAGCCTTAAACACACTAGCGCAGAGTACATAATGACTTGGCAATCGGCTGTGAACAAAGGAAGACCACTCTTTGTTTGAAAAAATATTTCTTCCAAACATTGAATATAGGACTTTACGTCACATCACATAAGATCCGTTTTGGAACAACGGCCGGGAAACGTTGACGAAGTTCACAAATACGAAATTCGTAGTGCGCCATCTCTTTCTCCCCTTCCGAAAACGAGCACGCGTAAGCGAAATGTGGCTATAGGACAGGCAGAAGCCGGTGGTTTTCTTTTTTCAAATTCACGTTGTTTTTGTACGAAACGAGAATTAATGTTTTGCCGCGTGAGACTTTCAAATATTGGGTAAGACGATATTCGTGGCAGTTCCGACCTACTTAAAAGACTAGCAAGCCGTGCGTTGAGATATCAAGAATAAAGAACACGGCATTAGCTGAAAGGCGGGATCTCGGTACTCATTTTTTTTTTAATCCATCAGATTACACACTTGAAATTCACTAATACAAATGCCAATCGGAGCAAGTCTCTGGTTTACACAAATCCAGTATCTGTGCGACCCCGGAATCGAACAGGAGGGGGCGTGATCCAAAGGCAGCACATCTAACCCCTAGACCAACAAGGCAGCTCGTTCCACTCCGAGGGTGCCGTACATCAATTTATTGGACAAGAATCAAAATCTATTCAGAAGTGGTTTAATAGTATAACCCTGGTTAGACCAGTTTTCATGCTAATGACGACGTTGCTAAATCTGCTGATAGATTGCATCCCGCACTGTCCACTATTCTCCCTCCTCTTTGTTAATACTAATACGACAACATAAATACTCAAGTGTGTCAACATTACGCACACACACACAGACACGGGTTTACAAACAAGCCGTGACGTCACAGCGATGGCCGCCACGTGCCTACACGTCCATGTTTCCTGGGTACGGATTTTACTCGAGCTAATGTCCACGAGGTGACGGATTAGGTATGTAAAGTGTCACCAACCCACAGTACAATTCCCCTTGTATGAGTGTGGGGACGGGGCAGAATATTACACATCCCCACCGCACTGGTCGCACCGTCTGGCCGCACCGTCGGGCCTCCTCCCTTTACCCTCCATGTAAAGGGAGGAGGCCCGACTCGGCAATGGGTCATTTGTGGGCTGAGAAGTAGTAGTAGTAGACGGACAACAGGTACTAAGACCAATTGGGGGGGGGTCTCCCCAATTGGAGAAGGCCCCAGTCCCGACTCCGAAAGACGGACAGCTAAACGTATCCGCTCCGCACGTGTAAGCAAGACACGTGTGGTCGCCGCCATCGCGGTGACGTCACCGCTTGTTTGTAAACCAAAGTGGGCGTGTGTGCGGTTAGCGCACGCACACAGAGACAGACGGCGCCGTTCGTCACGTTGGGATCAATGCACAAGAGACAGAAGGTCGAATTGTGGTTTTGTGCCTACACCACTGGCGCAAAGAAGTGGACAAGCTATTTGTGGCGATGATAAAATATACAAATAAGCATACGTACACGCACGGTATACATTTCAAAATCAAACTCAAAAAGAACTTTATTTACGTAGGTTTAATCACAAACCTCTTAAGTCTTCTTAATTAAAATTATCATTATCATCTTACGACCCCTGTCCCACGCTAGGTGATAGTGTGAAATGTCCAAGGATATTTATTTATTTATTTATACACACCTATCTGTCGTCATAATAAGGCAAGGCGTTTAAAAAATATGGCAACGTCACAGTTTTCATCACTCATCGATGACGTCACACCTATATTTTTAATAAAAATACTGGCTAAGTAAGAAACGTCCCGTTATGAACGTCACAGTTAAAATAAGTTTGGGAAGCCCCGATCTACATGACTAAAGGACCAAAATAACAAACCAACCTTTAAACACAATGTTTCATCATATTTCTGCCTGTTTATTTAAGTATCCATTGTTGCTTTGCTAACTTTTACAAAGAAAAGTTGGAAGATTTTTATTATGTGGGTATGGCCTTATTGCTAACCGCAGTCTCCGCGACATTATGTACCCCAAATCCCGCACCAAACGGACAAGACCGAAAAAAAATGGATCTACGAGAACAAACTTACGAAATTCTCGTGTCCCGTGTCATAAACATAAAAAATCAACAAAATGCACCTTCTGCAAATATTCACTCATTCGTCATTCGCATAGTAAACTGCACGCCCACAAGCGCCTGCAACACTGTCGAACAAAACGTACGGCGAACACCCACACATGCACAATAACTTGATTCTACTAGGCCGACGAGAACGAGATTAACGTATAAAGAATAAGTAAGCGCAATGTGCTGTCCGCCTTCAAACAGAAACACGGTCCAGTTGGAAAAAAATATGAGAATTTTACATCTTAACAATTTTCTAATCTCTCTACAGAGAAGAGCCGTTAAGAAACTCTGTCCATCATCCACATTTCAGCCCATGAATTACCCACTGACGGCGGCACAGGGTTTGTATCAAGTTTTCCTTCTCATGCGGCTAGATGATCTCTTCCGTTCTTTTAGTCGAGCTTGGTGTTTTTTTTATTTTGTTTTTAAAAAACGAAACCCCTGCACTACGTATAACCTGTATCGCTGGGGCAGTTTACAAACATGTAATTCATGAACACAAATGACACCCAGACTCCGAGCAAGTGCCTCTGGTTTAAACAGAGACACTTGCCCGACCCCGGAATCGAACCCGGGACCCGTTGATCCAATGGCAGCACATCTAACCCCTAGACCAACGAGGCAGTCAGCAGTAAGTGGCAATGTATTCTTAATCCGTATTCTCATGAAACCAAAGCCTACTACTCAGCCCATAAATTAGACATTGCAGAGTCCAGCCTCATCCAATTCATCATCATTTCGGCCAAAAGACGTCCACTGCTGGACATAGGCTGTCCCGAGGACGACCTTAACCAGGACAACGGTCCACCGTGTGGGGGCCTACCAGCACTGCGCTTTCCGGAACGCCACTCGAGGACTTTTCTGCCCCATCGGGCGTCGGTCCTGCGCGCTGTATGCTCTGCCCACTGCCACTTAAGGTGAATGTTCCAGGGTAGCCCGCAAAATTCAAATTTTCTTACGTTTTTTGCAATTTGCAGGCCAGTGCATTGTATGATTATGAACATTTGATTCGCGGCTGTAAGACGTATGTAGTTACAGAGTTATAATCATCAATACAACCCTCCAAGCTCATAAAGGTGCAAGAATGACTTTGATCACGTCGATCACGCGGGGAAACACCGAGCATAGCCCTTTGGGTGACTCTCGAGCCTTCTGATGGAGCCCATAGTGACCACGACTCTGTGCCATATGTCATCACTGGAAACACACATTACATTACATGGAGGGAAATTAGCTTACAGTACCAAGCTGGCCAGACGGGTTGGCATAGGGTTTGTATCAAGTTTTCCTTCTCTTGCGGCAAGATGCCTTACCTACCTGTAGTCGCCTCTTACTTACGTCACATCTTTAAAATTCCAATTATAAGCTTTATATCAAACCCTGTGAATCCAGCTAATCCAACCCGGAACCCCACCGTAAGAGAAGGCCATCGAGGCATTTGCACAATCCATTGTTTTTAAACAATATACAATACTGTTGCGTAGGCACAGCTGAAGAGCTACCATTAGTCAGCGAGCGTCGATGTCGCAATGTGATTTCGCGCCGTAGCCGTGACCTGACCCTGGTTCAAATCTGTGCCACTTAACAGCGGCACTTTTCTCTATATCATCATCATTAAAACCCACTGCCAAGAAATAAAATTGAAAAACATATGGAGACAAAACTAAAATAGAAAAATAACGGCGGGGGCAGTTTACAAACATGAAAATCACGAATACAAATGACAACCACACTCGTAGCAAGTGCCTCTGGTTTAGACAAAGAAACTTGCTCGGTTCCGAAATCAAACCCGGGACCTCGTAATCGAAAGGCGGCGGCATCCAACCCCTAGACCAACAAGGGAGTTTGTTATTAACTTCGCAGGTTTGGTTAGTTGACCATATAAAGGATGCCTTGACCCCAATTCTCATCTGGCGATCTTGCTCTCACTATGCTCTATTAGTGCTTTTTGTTGTGAACAAGTCCAATGATTTGAAAAAAAGAAACCAGAGTTTCTTGCCTGCTCTTATCTGTAGAACAGCATTCCGAACCGGTGGTAGTTTTAGCATGAATGTGGTTTGTGGGAGATCAGAAGATATGGATGGATTGCGAGAATGAGGAATCGTGTTTGAAAGATATGACGGCTGATAGGTGTGTATGGAGACTACCACCAAGTGTGGGACAGGGGCCGTAAGATGATAATGGTAATTTTAAATAAGACGATTTATAAGAGTCTTGTGATAAAACCTACGTAAATAAAGTTCCTTTTGAGTTAGAGTTTGAATGGTTTGGGAAACAGGCGAAAACACACAGACACCGGAGGAATACCAGTTTCCATTTCCGGCATGCCTTCGCTACCGTGTCTGAGTGTTTTCAACTAAAGATAGGCAGTTTTTGTACAGCGCTTTCACAACCCGTTATTAACAAACACTGAGCAGACATTGTTATCAGTCAAACGCAAAGAAAAAGCTTTTTATACAAAAGATAGCTTGGCAGCCATCTTATTTTTTCCGTAGAACAGAACGTACGTGGCAAACAAAGCATTGTGTAATTGGGAAGAGAAGACTATTGTTTCAAACGCCGCAGCAACTGGAGGGGAGTGGGACAAAAGATTAGTTCTCAGTGTTAAAATGTCGAACATTCGGCAGTAGATGTTTTTTTTTTAAAACGAAACCCCAAATCTAGGTTTTAACAAACATGAAATTCACGAACACAAATGACACCCAGACTCCGAGTTGAGAAGTGCCTCGGGTTTGCACATAGAGACTAACAGGTATTGTATAAGTTCATATGCCGTTTTGGTCCGTGTGGAGACGGATTTAGATTACACTAGCGACCCGCCACGGCTTCGCACGGTCAAAATCCGTTGCTTAGTTTTAAAGATTTGTGCATACATAGGGACGGACAGAAGAATGCGACTTTGTTTTATACTATGTACTGATACTGATAGTGTAACCACCCCATTTCATCCTGAGGGTGTAGTTGGAGGAGCTGACGAAAGGAAACGATAACCCAGCCGCATGAGAAGGAAAACTTGATACAAATCATGTGCCAACCCGTCTGGCCAGCGTGGCACAGTAAACTAATTACCAGTTGTAGGAGGCCCGACTCAGCGGTGGGTCATTTATGGGCTGAGTAGTAGTAGGCCCTTACGACACCCACGGAATGGAATGGGGTGTCGTAACTTGAATTCTAAACCTCACTAGGTGTTTTTATTGTAACAAGGTACCAGGCGTACATAAATGTACTGAAAGTTATCCCAATCGACTGCCAAGTTGGCCCGACTCAGCTGTGTGTCATTTATGGGCTGATTAGTACCTCACGACACCCACGGAATGGAATGGGGTGTCGTGTCTTGAATCCTAAAGCACACGAAGTGTTTTATTGTAACAAAGTACCAGGCGTACATAAATATACAGAAAGTTATCTAAATCGAGGCCCGACTCAGCAGTGGGTCATTTATGGGCTGAGTAGTAGTAGTCATAATTTCAGCCAAAAGACGTCCACTGCTGGACATAGGCCTCCCCCAAGGATCTCCACAAAGGCCGGTCCTGGGCCGCCCGCATCCACTGCTTTCCGGCGACCTTAACCAGGTCGTCGGTCCACCGTGTGGGAGGCCTACCAGCACTGCGCCTTCCGGAACGCGGTCGCCACTCGACGACTTTTCGGCCCCATCGGGCGTCGGTCCTGCGAGCTATGTGCCCTGCCCACTGCCACTTAAGTTTGGAAATCCTGTGGGCTATGTCGGTGACCCTGGTTTTTCTGCGTATCTCCTTATTTCTGATTCGATCTCGCAGGGAAACTCCGAGCATATCCCTCTCCATTGCCCTTTGGGTGACTTTGAACCTTCTGATGGAGCCCATAGTGAGCGACCAGTAGTAGTATACCGAGGCATATAATTTTTTTATAAACTAATAATTCTGAGTTAAGCCTTATCTTCCTCGATACAGGCTCGCCTAGTGAGTAACTCTTATCGTCATTAATAAAGATTTTATCATTTCCATCACAAGGCTCCCTGCTCATTGTCGGAAACCAGGACCTTCCGCCCGGAGTCGTTCACAGCGGCTCTACCATGTGCCATGTTCGCCAATTCGCACGGTGGCAGGCCAAGCAAGTGGCACAAGGCCACGCATTGTGCGGCCAACCAACCTTGGCCAACTGAACCGACAGACGGTAGGAAGGATGGCGTGCTTGCCTTTCGCGCACGATATCGCCACGCTTACAATTCGGCGGGTAAGCAGTGTTGTCATGGCTCCACACTCCACGATAAAATCACCCAGGCGGTAACTAATTTTTATCCCCGTGTGGGGGCGTGTCAGAATATTGCACATCCCCACCGCACGCTGGGAAATAACGCGTGTTGTAAAAGTCAACCAAACCCAGCACGCTTGGTGGTAGGATCTAATGGTCCGCCCGGCTTACTACCACGCTCACATCTAAGCCAGCAGTTTTTCTGTGTTTCGTCGTGTGCATGCAAGAGCCGGTGCCCGACAGGGCATTTACTTGTATTGCCTGCTGCATCTTAGATCGTGGCGTTGGTTTTTATCACGCAAGGCTAGGGACCAATGCATACAAGTCAGTGAAAAAAAAAACATCCAAAATTTTTCTTTTTTCTCATATTACCACTGATCTTAACCCGTAAGAATACACTGTGTCACCAACCCACTCTATCCTAGCAGTGGAAAAAAACACGTACAGTAGATCCACGTACAGTAGATCCATAAAAAAGTTACTCCTTATCGCCCTTCAACCAAATGAACCAACAACATTCAAGTTATGACGCGCACGAAAACCTGAGGTCGGGCATGGTCATTGAATTTGACCTCTTGCCAATATTATTATTGACCTTTAACGTTTGTCTAAAACTGTGCATGACGTCACCTGAGGGTACCTCGAGCTCGTTTTTAACCCACAGACAAGAGTCGCGTTAAAAGTTTGGCATCACTTCACCAGTCTCTTATCATCTATTGAAAAAAATTTGCGACTAAAGGCCCATTTAGACGGGGATAGTTTCTCGCCTCGAACATACGATTATCGAAAGGATATAAAAAAGTTGCTTCGTCTAAACATTCAAACCTCTCGCTCACTCGCTTTGGCGAGAATTGCCTCGCATAGTCCCATTTAGAAGGGGATAGTTTCTCGCCTCGAACATACGATTATCGAAAGGATGTAAAAAAGTTGCTTCGTCTAAACATTCAAACCTCTCGCTCACTCGCTTTGGCGAGAATTGCCTCGCATTACAATATTGACAGTGTCCGTCTAAACAGAATTTTGAAGCAATAATCGTATTTCGAGTTTTTGTGCCAGTTGCTACCATGAGTGTGGTGCGCGAGGGTGTTTTAATTATATCTGCTCTTCTAAACGGAAAAAAGATGTTGGGTTAAAATTGGATAGCGAGAAGAAACAATTTTGGAGCAAAGAAACAACTTAATATTATCGGCAGCACCATATTTAAACGATTATAGTGTCATTTTTGAGAACAATAACCTAGTAATTACTAAACTCGAATGATCAAATCTCGCACTCAAAACGGTTCAAACCGATTTGTACGATACTCGTATGAACGAAGAACTGTCATACTAGATCGAGTCGAGTTTCTCGTAAGCAAGAATCTTCCTATAAAATGTCGCTGTGTAAACAGACTTAGGAAATTATCGCCTAGCGATATGTCACATTCGAATCTCGTATGACATAATCGTAGGCGAGAATTTATTTCTTGCCTGTGTGTAAACATTTTGATGCGATAATGTTATGGCGATTATTGCTTGCGATACTAGCATACGATTCTCGCACCGTCTTTTTTCCGCATCTCATACATCTTTTTTCCGTTTAGAAGAGCAGATATAATTAAAACACCCTCGCGCACCACACTCATGGTAGCAACTGGCACAAAAATTCGAAATACGATTATTGCTTCGAAATTCTGTTTAGACACACACTGTCAATATTGTAATGCGAGGCAATTCTCGCCAAAGCGAGTGAGCGAGAGGTTTCAATGTTTAGACGAAGCAACTTTTTTATATCCTTTCGATAATCGTATGTTCGAGGCGAGAAACTATCCCCGTCTAAATGGGCCTTTAAAATTACAACAACGATTTCCTTGCCGTATCTTCTCTGTAGAGCACCGCACCGGTGGTAAACGGTAAGTATGTAACGTATGTTGTCCATGTGGTGAAGGTTTAAGAATACACTGTGGTACATGCCCAAATGATGCTGCAGGTGTCGTAAGAGACGACTAAATATCAGATTAAAGGTCAGAATCACACTTCCGCACCGCACGCTGGGAAATATCGCGTGTTGTTAAAGTCAACCAAACCCAACACGCTTGGTGGTAGGATCTAATGGTCCGCCGGCTAGCTACCACCCTCACATCTAAGTCAGGCGCCAAGCAGTTTCACTGTGATTGTGATTGTGTTGTGTGTATGTGAGAGCGGGTGCCCGTCAAGGCATTTCCTTGAATTGCCTAATCCATCTTAGCCCGTCGTTGCTTTCCATCACGCAAGCCTAGAGTCAAAGGCATACAAACCAATTCCGAAAACCCGTCCCCGCAAGAGGAGAAAAACTCGAAACGAAACCCGTCTGGCCAGCGTGACACAGTAGGCTAACGACCCCCTCCATGTAACTGGAGGAGGCCCGACTCGGTAGTGGGTCATCTATGGGCCCAGGAGTAGTGGTAGTAGTCGTATGAAAACGAACGTTCTTAACTACTTATCCGACACGACCGCAGCCGGGGGCATTTGCCAAGCACATTACCAACTACCTCAAAACCCATGGCCGCCCAGCCACATCGTTACGTAGGCTCAGTGAGCGGGTCGCGCGCTCCGTACCGCGGAAGCGGGCACAAGGTCGGCCCCGGTTGTTGCTAAGGTAGCGTGCGAACAATGGCTATAGCTGCTGTTTGAGTCTCTGCACGTTCATACGGAGACACTAAGCCTCGCATTCCAGCCAGAGGGTGCCGTAGGACTCAAAAGGAACTTTATTTACATAGATTTTATCACCAAACTCTTATTACATTGAAATTAAACACCTTTTTAATAATTTTTCGCGTGTATATTATATTATGTGTATTTAATTCCCGCCGTTTCGAATGCTTGGCAGCAGTCGTGGTCGCGAGAGAGACTAGATGCCAGTTGTCTTCAATAGTACAAAGAAACAGTTAAATCTACTGGCTATAATTTTGTTTTATTGATAAACTCAAACTGAAAAGTACTTTATTTACGTAGGTTTTATCATAAAACTCGTAAAAATAGTCAAATTTAAAATTATCACCATAAAATATTACTGTTATCATCTTACGACCCCACACTAGGTGGTACTCTCCATACACACCTATCATATCATATCATTCACACCTTTCATACACAATTCCTCATTCTTACAATCCATCCATCTCATTGATCTCCCACAACCCACATTCATACTGAAACTACCACCGGTTCGGAATGCTGCTCTACAGAGAAGACCAAGCAAGAAACAATGACAAAATCGACAATCCAAGGCAAAGTGAATGTCGATTTTACTACTACTACTAAGTCGATAGATGACCCACTGCTGAGTCGGGCCTCCTCCAGTTACATGGAAAGCAATTACCCTACTGTGCCCACACTGGCCAGGCAGGTTGGCACAGGGTTTCGTATCAAGTTTTCCTTTAAGTCACCGGCCTTGACATTTCGTTTAGTCGGCTCTTACGACACCCTCAGGATGGAATGGGGTGGCGACACTGAGTTTTCTAAACCCCTCACCACACGGAATCAAAATATACACCAAAGCCAAAGAGATCTTGTAGACAAGCCAAAAAGAATTCAACAGTGACAGAGAACATTCACGCAACCTACCTGCCTCGCCCCGAATCAGACTTCCGTCCGAGCCAATCTAGACTCTATCACCAAGCGCACAGGCTCACAATTGAAAACAGCACAGTATTATACAGCAAGAACAAAAAAGGGCATACAAAAAACGCGTCCACCCGCTGCGCTGGGTACCTGCTAGGCACAAAAAGGCCCGACCCTAAACATTCAAGATCGTTGGCGTTTTTGTAAGACGTCCGTAGCAGAACTTAAAAGTCGTAAGTTGCTCGTAAGATAGAGTTACATTATGAATGCGCAAAACGTTTTCTGTATTTTAAGTGTAGCGGCCCATTCCATTCCTGAGGGTGTCGTAAGAGCCGACGAAAGGAAATGACAAGGCCGATAACCCAGCCGCAACAGAAGGAAAACTTTTTATTTTAATTCTTCATCACTACATGTTATAACACAAAGTCACTGTCGTCAGTCCGTTCCTATGTATGCGTAAATCTTTAAAACAAAGCGGATTTTGAAGCGGTTTTTTTAAATAGATAGTGATTCAAGAGGACAGTTTATAGAGGTTCATCATTGCACCCGTGCGTAGCCGGGGCGGGTCGCTATTTATTCATAAAAAAAGGGCCTTATTCTATATTCTATTGCACCTTATTCTAGCAAATATACTCAGCAAACTGTAATTTCCTTTTGTCGGCTCTTACCCTCAGGATGGAATGGGGTGGTGACACTGTTTATTCTAAATCCGTCACCAAGCGGAAAGACAAGGCCGACAACCTAGCCACAAGAGAAGGAAAACTTGATACGAAACCCTGTGCCAGTGTAGCCCTGTAGACAAATTACCCTCTATGTTATTGGAGGAGACCCGAGTTAGCAGTGGGTGATTTATAGGCTGAATAGTAGTAATAGTATACATAATATATTGCGGATGCTGTTTCGTCGTCGTCGTTTCAGCCCATAAATGATCCACTAGTGAGTCGCGGATGCTGTTTACCAACATGTAATAATTATTTTTTTTTACACATAATTTCACAACGAATGTACAATGGCGGTCTTAATGCCTCAGGCATTTTCTGCCAGTCTACCTTGGGCGGTGCAGACACAAAGCGTGGTAAGTGTAAAATAAAAAAAAACTCAACTCAAAAGGAACTTTATTTACGTAGGTTTTATCAAAAAACTCTTATAAATCGTCATATTTAAAATTACCATTATCATCTTACGACCCTTGTCCCACGCTAGGTGGTAGTCTCCATACGCACCTATCAGTAGTCATATAGCTACAGTCACACATCCATCCAGTATTCATCAAGGTCTCTGGTTTAACCAAAAACACTTGCCCTACCCCGTAATCAAACCCACTCTCCCACATATGCATATGCGGCACATGCAACAAAAAAAGGGCATGGGAGGGCAGGTAGCGACCGACCTTCAGGTTCAACGCACGCGCAGCACCAAAAATACACACGGATGTCGCGACGCTCCGCCTGCGCGAGCGCATGTCTTGGTTTACCCTTTTTTTTTTTCGAGAAATAGCTAGCTGATGTGCTGTCCTGACGCCAAGTGTACGCTGTAGCCTATTGCTAAAACCACAATAGCAAGTTTTTCCTTGAATATCAATCACCAGTTGGTGATGGAAGTCCACTACCGAGTCCTCCAGTTACATGAAGGGTAATCAGCCTACTGTGCCACGCTGGCCAGACGGGTTGGCACAGGATTTCGTATCAACATTCTCTTCTACAGCTAGGTTATCGACCTTGTCATTTCCTTTAGTTAGGTTATAACGAAACCCTCGCACTAGGTATAACCTGTATCACGGGGGCAGTTTACAAACACGAAATTCACGAACACAAATGACACCCAGACTCGGAGCAAGTGCCTCTGGCTTAGACAAAGACACTTGCCCGACCCCGAAATCGAACCCGGGACCCGTTGATCCAAAGACCAACGAGGCAGGGTGGTGACATTATGTACCGTAAATCTGTCACCCCGCCCAAGGGAGCCGAGCAGTACTCTTGCGCTAACAACCAAGCCCATAACGACCAAAGTGCCAGGTTACGTAAACAACCACAAGACAATAACCTTTAAATGTACTAAGCATAGAGGTCATTATTGCGCAGTACGCGACCTTAACAGGGCATTGTGCGCTTAGCGTGACATTGCGAATTACGTCACGGTTATCCAACTGCAAAATAGGCAAGAATAATTTTAGAAGCCATCTCATACCACCATTGTGCTAGAAGTGTTTGTCTTCTTATACAATCTAATAGAAAGCGGTAACTCAATTTCTACTACTACTCAGCCCATAAATGACCCAATGACGACTCGGGCCTCCTCTCATCACAGGGAGGGTAATTAGACTTTAGGGCAATGCTGGCCAGGCGGGTTGGCCAATGGTTTCCTTTTGTCGGCTCTTACGACACCATCAGGATGGAATGGGGTAGTGACACTAAGTATTCTAAATCCATCACCACACTCAAAAGAAACTTTGTTTGAGTAGGTTTTACACTGAAACTCTTATGTCTTCTTTTTTAAACAGAATGTCCACTGCCAGCTAAAATAAGTTAGTTTTTCATATATGTTAGTTCATCGTCGGTGGACGCACCTGGAAGAAAAACTGCATAACTGCAATCTAAAATTATCTAACTTATTTTAGATGGCGGGGGACTTTGGCTTTAAACTACCCGCCTCACCTTTGGGACCTTGTCCCACGCTAGGATAATAAAAACTATACTCTTTATAGTTTAAACTATAGATTAGGCCATGTGTATTCAGAATCCATCTTTCGTAAGACGCAGAGTAGAAAATGAAAGAAGACCTTTGTGAAATCAGACTCCAATGTCAATTCTATAAAAAACACCAACACATATTTCCTAATATTCAACCTATAAATTCTAAACATTAAGGTTCAAAATCCATTTATTTAAACAGTGTATTTAAGTCCTCAATTCATAGTATCTTTGTTGTCTGTGTGAGTCAGTGCTGAATCAGTGTGGGTGTTCCCATTAAACATTTTCAAAAAGAGAATGTCTCCTTTTCATACCTACAAAATCAGCCAGAATTATTTTAACTCAACGCAATAATAATTGGGCAATGAGGTTGTAATCTTAATTTGAAACTGTGAAATATAAATAAATTTTAATATCTCCCGCCTCCAAAATTGATGGGGAATATTAGACCTTACCATGACAACCTAAGTTTCAGTTTCAGTGGCCAGATTGTATCCATTTTCTTAGATTCCATTTTCTTCCTAGAAGTTAGAACTAACCATATATAATATCTATGATTATTATAGTTCTATTCTCAATTTGACCACAGACTAACATTAAACAAAAGAGTATAATTTAAGTATAATGTGTGTGTCAAATACATGGTAGTGTGAGTAATGTTCTTTTTATTCATATATGGTTTTTATAGATAATTAAAAAAAAATATTACCCTTCTGTACTCATTCTCTATACAAACTATAAGTGCTGGAAATTTCATACTCCTCTGTCCAAGCAATCTACGTAAAAAGGGGTACAACGTTTTTGCATTGCATATCTTATATACCTATTTATGTATCACGTTGTTTGTGCGGAATATAATCTTAAACAACTTAAACTGATATTAAAATTCAATATTCATAGTTAAGACAGGACAATGTCTATTGGGTCAGCTAGCTGATATGTAAAATGATGGAACAGTTAAAATGTTATCACATGAGGAACAAAGTTGCGGTAATGAGGATATGACGTACCAGGAAACTACTGTTAAACACACAGACACAATTGTGCAGTAATAAAATTTGAAATTACAATTTGATGAAGTTTTTGTTTCAATGTCAATGTTAATATAATACATCCATATTATAATAACAAATCATTACGTAAGCATCTTTAATAACTATGTAGGTAAGACCTTAGCTGACAAAGGAGCCACTAGATCTGGTCTCCACCAAATGTGTAAAGTGTAAATTATGATAGGCGTGCATGGAAACTGCCTAGTATGAGACAAGGGTTGAAAGATGATGATGCTATATTTTAAATATTTTAACTATTTTTAAGAGTGTGTGATAAACCCTACATAAATAAAGTTCTTTTGAGTTGATTTAGAACACATAGTGTCACCAACCTATTTCGTCCAGTGTGTCCAACAAAAAGAAATGACAAGGTCAAGAACCCAAGCCACTAGAAAAGGAAGACATGATAAGAGACCCCATGCCAACCCATCTGGCCAGTGTGGCATAGTAGGCTAGTTACCACCCATGATGTTGGAGGAGGCTCGACTTATCATTGGGTCATCTATGGGCTGAGCAGTCGTAGAAAAGTAAACTATAAAAAGTTTAACTCTCAGTCTAGAAATAAAAAAAATCATTCCATTGCACAAGCACTTGAATAGAGAAGCCCCCAAATCATGGATCTAACCAGGCTTCTTCCTACCACAACAGTGAACAGATGGCCTCAACACCTAATGTCAAGTGAATGCTACATCCTACCTAGTTATACCAGAACTGTTATAGGTGTAATTTTTATTTAGTATAAATAAATAAATATCCTTGGACATTTCACACAACGCCATCTCGTCCCAAGCTAAGCAACTTAATGCTTGTGTTATGGTAACGAGATGGATGATAAACTACTTATATACAATTTTTTTTTTTGTAAATACATACATAATAAAGATAGAAAGGTGCTCAGCGCGACGGACTGAGGTATCTGAGAGACCGCGGGAGCGAGAAATGAAGGTGCTTCCGATCTACCCACTAAAATATACTAAGTTTTTTTCGACACTTCCCATCTGCCATTGGAAACCTGCATACTCTCTCCATTTGGCAGTGGCTAAACTAAGTGTACCTAGACACAAATTACACGTCAAAATTATGCATACATCCGGTACGAGACGAGGTATGTGAGCCACACATTTTTTGGCAATTTGTCATTATAAAGTCAACGTGATCATCGCTCAAAAATAAACAAACTGATGCAGCGACGACAAAATTATGTCATCGTGAATTCACAACGTTCCCAGCGAGTTTCTGTCGCTAATTATCGGCACGCGCAAATAGAAACTGTGTAATCGCAGCCACATTATCAGCATAATTAAAAAACGGATGCGCCTACCTATAGTTTTGTTCGTAGTCCCAGTAGTCCTTGTACCGCGGGTGCCAGCGAGGGCCCCCGCGGGAATACGGGCGACGCGAGCCCCCTTGGCTCATAGCTGCGCCATTCCACCAACTCGTATTGATCTGCGCTGACACTCCGAGCCACGCGGCTCGCTGCCACTCCACTTCACAACGACACAAAACCACAAACACACTGCACTGCGACACTTTCGCGACTTGAATTTTGCAAATTAATTTCAGATACGAGACCCCAGAGGAGCCCTACCCACCCACTGTTTTGGAACAACTAATGCAACGGCGCGAAGTACGCGCGGACCGAACGCAGGTGTACCAAACTTAGCATATGAATAGGCTGCGACGCACTCTAGCGGACATTTATCGAACTACGTTTAAAAAGTGCCGCCAAGTTTAGCATTAGGGAAAAGCGTATTTTTTCACCAATAGAAAAAAGTATGAGCTTCGCTATTGTATTGAAAAATGTTATTTCACGTGTAAGTGTCAGTTCTTATACACCAGTCGACTCAAAAACGCAGGTGGGATTAACAGTTTATACAGTATTGATTTTATATTACGTACACACAACACGGCTAAAGGACAACGCAATAGCAAATAATACAGTATCTTGAACATACAAGAACAACGGGCGTGTTATCGCGCACTTAAAATGGTTCGTCACCGTTCACATAATTAATGTGAATCAGACTGGGTGATCTTGACGCTGTCGTCATGCACTGGCGCACATCAGCAACACTCAAACCATACACAAATAATACCTAACAAGTATTTCACCGATGAAAATCACCTTAGAAACAAAGAAAACTTAAGCATTCCATGGAAAATGCGAGATAAAATGAGATAATTTAACACTATGCGCCCAGTCCGGCCGACCGATACGATACGTAAGCCTCATTAAAAAAAGTTTACACAACTCGTGCACGGTCTGTGAATCAGCGCTTCAGCGGAACTCCTGTTTCTGTATCACTAGACGGTCAAAACTTAAAGCGCTGCGCTGTTGAGCTGGAAATACATATAACCCCACCCATTGTTATTATAATGCAGCCAACATTACGCACAGAATGGTACAGTGAAGTTAGCTGCGAACGTGACAATTAAACATGGCGTTCTCTTTCACTCGTACGAGTTAAAAGGGGATAGAAGTACTATAATCTTCATTAGAGCGCGCATTATTCCGCCTCCCCGTTTCGCTCGCATTAAAATTCTATTTTAGTGACACAACGCAACTCACTTTCACTTAATTTCGTCTTATTTTGCAACGGAACAAGGATAACAGTGTGCACAACTTAAACACTATCTGTTTAACCCTGTGTACATAACCAGTAAAGTCGTAATGGAAATCACGAAAGCGATAATTACATTTTATCGCATATAGCGGTAATTATGTATTTCCACAGTGGTATGTCGCTGCGCGAGGAAATATCTAAACTGAGTTTTATCTAAATTGGTCAAGCAGTTTCAGGGATACTAATAGCATTTCAATAATTATTTGGTGGACTCATTATCGAGTAACCCTCTCAAAATGTTTTCTGAATAATTTTGGTACTTACCTCGTCAGTGTGGTGACGAAATTAGAATACATTCATCACCACCCTATTTCATCCTGAGTGTGTTGTTAAAGCCGACAAAGGGAAATGCAAGGCCGAAAACCTAGCCGCAAGAAAAGGAAACCTTGATAGGAAACCCGTTGCCAACCCGTCTGACCAGCGGCACAGTGGCACAGTAGGCTAATTACACAGGGCACAGGGTTTGAAACTTTCTTGGTCATCACCGGTCCGCGGTTCGATTCCGGGGTAGGGCAGGCTTTGTGTTTTAGGCGTAAAGGGATGATCATCCAGCCAGACGAGGCGGTATGTCTGGCTAGGGGTCACAGCGAATGTATCCCTAAGCTGACCACCCGTACTCATTTACAGAGTTTTGTATTGTTTTTTCGCAAACCGTACCCTTTAAAAATCCTGTACTCTGAAAGTGCTCATTTGTATTGCTAAAACTCTTTTACCAGTAGTGAACTCTTTTCCAACGTCAAAAAGGTGGTCACCTTACTATCCCCCAATAACTGTAGTCGGGGATTTCGTAACTAGAAACTTGTGAATTGCTCTTTAAACTTCAGTACCGCGGTGTAGGACTTTTTGGTATTTCTCGCATTTGTAGGTGATATTTCTTGATGTAATTAGTCCAGATTGTTCGGGTAGATTGTGTAAAGTATGTAGCATGGTGGTCGCTACAGTGTAAACCAGAGGCACTCGCTCTGAGTCTGGGTGTCATTTGTGTTCGTGAACTGCCCTCGCGATGCAGGTTATAATTTTTTTTTTATTCTTTTTTTTTGGTTACACTGTCGAAATGCTTTATGCATACCACCGCCCCCCGGGGGAGAGGTCGGTGATTATGTGGGACTCCGACAAGGGTCGTCTACCCACAAAAACCCCAGCGGTATACCCTCACACGACGCGCTTGGGGCGCCACAAGTTCGCGTAAACGCAGTCTACTGTGACGCCCCGGCGTGGTGCCCGCTACGCGGGCAAGCGACTATCAGAGAAGGCATCCCAGTACACTGGGACGCCCTCAGTCATCGAGGCTTTCGTCGGTGGCGGTTCCCCCGAACCTATCGATCTATGGTCACACGGAAAGGCTATGTAGTTTCCCGTACGACAGAACAACACTGGTAAGTTTTTGTGGGTAAACCGGTTCGCAACTCACCATCTCAACGCGACCGGGACTCCCACATACCCGTCCCACCGGCTGGGGACCTTGAAAAGGATTCCCCCACTATAATAAAAAAGTGGCGATCTATGGTCGCTACACGTAGTAAGTAGCATCAAAGGTGACAGCTGTTCTACTTCTTAGAGTTTTGGTGACCAGAAGCTTAGAGCTCGGGACACAACACAAAGTCGGGCAGCTTTAGGGTCAAACTCAGACGGAACTTTATTTACGTAGGTTTGATTACAAAACTCTTTTAAATCGTCACATTTAAAATTACCAATATTATCTTACGTTCCCTGTCCCACGCTAGGTGGTAGTCTACACACCTATCAGTCGTCATATCCACATTCACACCTTTTATACACATATGCGCATTCTTACAATCCAGCCAATCAGCTAGATCTAATCAAAATCAAAATGTTTTTAAAATATTTTTTTAACATTTATAACCTATATAAAAAAATATAATTTAACCCATAAGTTCTTAAATTAGGTATAAATCATAATATAAAAAAAATCTTAAATTTGAATAAATTATTGCGAATTGCAAATGGTCAAAAATTATATTACAAAAGTTAATACTTAAAAAGAAAATTAATAATAATTAATCATTTAATTTTTACCAACGGTTCGGAATGCCATTCCACAGAGAAGAGCTGGCAAGAAACTCCATGGTTGTTCTTTTAAATAAGTGTTACAAAGATGGTTATATGTACAAACAAGCCTGACAGACATCTCTTTTCATCTCCCACAACCCTTCCATCCACCCACATTCATAGTGAAAATACCAGCGGTCGGGCTGCTCAACAGAGAAGAGCCGGCAAGAAACTCGCTAGTTGTTTTTTGTTAAATTATCGGTTTAATTAAAAAAAAAGCTTAAGCATAGTGAGAGCAAGTTCGCCAGATGAGAGAAACACGCTACACGTTTACAGGAACTCTCACTAAGTGGGTCTCTGGGGGCACACAGCTACCGCCCTTGAGACCAGGGCCGACCCAAAAAGATTTGGGTCACAAGCGGGATTACGATGACGAAAAATGCAAAACACAAAGACAAATCACGTAAAAATAACTTTATTATTCATACATATATTTAACATACTTTTGAAATTAGTACAGACTTACTGACGGGTTATGAATACATTATGGTGACACTATACAGCGTGATTTGTAGTATCGTGAAAACCACCCCATTCTATCCTGAGGGTGTCGTAAGAGCCGACAAAAGAAAATCAAGAAAATGTCAAAATGGACACGAAACCAGACGGGTACGGTCAGGCCAGCGTGGCACAGCAGGCTAATTAACCTCCATGTGACTGGAGGAGGCCCGACTGACCATTGGCTCATCTATGGGCTCAGTAGTATTAGTAGAATTAATCAGTAACGCTATTTATTGGCATACTTTTAAACAAGGTTATAAATATTTACAAGACTAGATGAGTAGAAATATACGTATATAATCCCACTAAAAATATAAATAAATATCCTTGGACATTTCACACAACGCCATCTCGTTCCAAGTTAAGAAACTTAATGCTTGTGTTATGGTAACGAGATGGATGATAAACTACTTAGATACATTTGTTATTTTTTGTAGATACATACTTATCTAATCTAATATATAAAATTCTCGTGTCACAGTTTTAGATGCCGAACTCCTCCGAAACGGCTTGACCGATTTTGATGAAATTTGGTGAGCATATTGGGTAGATATGAGAATAGGACAACATCTATGTTTCATCCCACTAAATTTTAAGGAGGGGGGGTCAAAAAAAAAATTGTTTATTTTTTAGACAATTTTTTTTTTATTTATTTTTTTAATATTTAACATAAAAAAATACAAACACCCCTAAATTTTTACCCCTCTACGATCAACCCCTATTTAATTACATGGCAAAACAACGTTTGCGATAGGAGATGTGTTCACGATATCTCTGGAACCGTAACACCTAGAGGGTTGCGCGGGCGTTGCGCGGGGTGGGGGTTGCGCGGGGAAGGGGCTTGCGCGGGGGATGGTTAATTATTTGGCAAAACAACGTTTGCCGGGACAGCTAGTAATAGATAGAAATGACACCTATCCTAATATAATTTTAAAGTACAATTTGTAAGTTATATCGCTTTACGACCGTGTGGTGAGACATGTAGAATGCATAACGTCACCACTCGATTCCATCGTGAGGGTTTTGTAAGAGGCGGCAAAAGGAAAACTTAGGCACAAGAGAAGGGAAACTTGATACGAAACGCGCAATGTAGCAATGTGTGACGTCACCCGCCGCCCCTGACGGAAGACCAGCGTTGGTTGCTTGCATTGCAACCAGCATCGTTCTGAGTTTGGGACGGTTTGGGGCAGGAAAATTTATAAACATGAGTTAAGTGTCTAGCTTTAATGTTCCGTATTTCTCTTGCCACAAAAAAGATTATGTGTATGTAGCTTTTCGGGTGCCCGAGGTTTGCACTATACAATAAATCACTATGTATATTCTTAGTCCGTCATCAGATATGGTTGAAATAATACATTTTATGCCTATAGCGTGTAGTCCTTGGGGTCATATAGCTCCGACAACAGCCTGTACATATACGAAGGGGAGCTACCGCCTCTGTAAAAAAAAAACGTACAATGTTCAAGAATATATAACCAATATTTAAAAAAAAAGAACACGCTACCCGCTATCTATTGTACCAGGAGAACATAAATGCGAAGAGTTACTTTTCCACTGTTTCCAACGTTATAGTCTCAATGCCGTCAGTGTTGCAAAAGTCTACAGCTAACAGCGGGAGTATTGACCCAAAAAGTGAAAGCACAAACTCTGGCTCTACCTTGCTTACACTTATATCCGTGTGCTGACGGATTTAGAATACATAGTGTCACCACCCCATTTCATCGGATCGTAAGAGTCGACAAAACAAAAATCCGGAAACCTAGCCGCAAGAGAAGGAAAACTTGATACGAAACCCTGTGCCAACCTGCCTGGCCAGGTTGGCACAGTAGGCTACCCTCCATGAAATGTGGCAGGAGGTGTGACTCAGCAGTAGGTCTCAGCAGTGACTGACTGCCTGACATAACTGACCCACTGTTGAGTTGGTCTCCTCCAGTTACCTGGATTGTCAGGATGAAACGAGGTGTTGACACTGTGTTTTCCAAATCATACTCGATCAGGTTATCCATGACCTCCTCTAAAGTTATGTGGTCTTAGTACTTTTGATGCAGCTGTGGTATTCCCCAGTCGCGTCTGGTTTGCTCTCATAAACTCTAGCCCTAGCGCCTCACATTCGTTCAATTTCTAAATGACCTCCACTAAGGATATGTGAGCCTAGTGCTTTTTACCAGTACCGGTTTCGCTGTGGTTTTGTATAAGATGGAAATCCTTCTCTGTATAAGATGGAGCCGGACTCTCTTATTTGGTTACTTCAGTCGATCAGGATATCTATCTAAGGTTATGCGATCCTAGTACTTTTGTGCAGCTGTGGTATTTCACAGTCATCTCGAGTTTGCCCTCATATACTCTGTCCCTATCGTCTCCCACCCATTCAATTTCAAAATGACCTCCACTAAGGTTATGAGAGCCTGGTACTTTTTGTCCCGGCTGCGGTTCCCTCTCTCCAGTCGGGGAGGTTCAGAGAACTGGTTCTCTCAAGTTATACTCACAAGTTGGTGATGAAGAGGGTGATATGGTCTGGTGGGGCGAAGTCATGCAGAGGAGCGAAGGTCTGCACGGAGCCCGACTCGCTACGCCTGTGCAAGACAAGGAAATAAATGGTCATGGATTTATCTGTACTAATATTATAAAGGCAAACCAGGGTCACAGGACTACCAAACTTAAGTGGCAGTGGGCAGGGCACAAAGCGCGCATGATCGAAAGGCGGCGCCCCAAGACCAACAAGCCAGTCGCAGATAAGAATTCCCCGGCTACAATTATCGGGGGAGAGGCGCCGCTGCCTTCGGCTAGGCATACCACTTCGTCTGGCTGGATGATCATCCCTTTGCCCCTAAACACTTGTTAAAACACTGGAAGATACTCACTCGTAAGGCAAGGACAGATGTGGCGACCCCCAGTGGTTGGCGTCGCTAGTGATGTGGTGCATCGGACATAACTTATGGAGGGGCGCCAAGGCCAACACCTGGATGGGACATCACATTCTAAAATGGTACACACTCTCTGTTCTCTTTAGGGAAATATAAGAAGACCGTGATTTATTTTAGTGTTCGTAAAAACTTGAACGCGCGCGAGCTCAGAGGAATTGAAGGACCAAGGACAAAAGGCTCGTGCGCGTCCAATGCTGACCTGAAGAGCTAGTGTCATGGTTTGGTCGCTAATTAGATTTAGAATACACAGTGTCACCACCCTATTCCATCCCGAGTGTGTCGTAAGAGCCGACGGAAGGAAATCACTAGGCCCAAAATCTAGCCGCAAGAGAAGAACAACTTCTTTTTTTTTCTATCTTTTTCTTGAAACGAAACCCTGGCCAACCCGTCTTGCCAGCGTGGCACAGTAGGGTAATTACCCTTCTTGTAACTGGAGGAGGCCATAAATGACCCACTGCTGAGTCGGGCCTCCATTACAGGAAGGGTTACTGTGCCACGCTGTCCAGACGGGTTGGCACAGGGTTTCGTTTCAAGTTCTTTCAAGGCCTTGTAATTTCCTTTTGACACCCTCAGTATGGAATAGGTTTGTGACCCTATGTATGATAAATCTGTCACAACACGGACACTAGTGATTCTATCAATGTTTTATTAGTGTGTGTAAATAGTGAATTGTGTGTGTATGTGTTGTGTTTGTGTAAATAGTCTCACGGTCGTAACAATGTTAGAAATAAAAATAATGCAATATTACCGGTACGCTGTGATGTTTGGCCGCCTGCGTTACCGCCAGAGCCCCGGTCGGGACCAGAGCGGCACCGCCTCCCAACGCGGCTTGAACCGACAACACCACCTGTCACACAGAACTATGGATACTAAGACTAGAACACTCTTTAATGAAGTTTAAACTCAAAAGGAACTTTATTTACGTAGGTTTTGTCATAAAACTTATAAATCGTCATATTTAAAATTACCATTATCATCTTAATACCCCTGTCCCACGCTAGGTGGTAGTCTCCATACACACCAATCAGTCGTCATATCTACATTCACACCTTTCATACACCATTACTCATCACATACACATATAACCTGTATCGTGGGGTAGATAATGTAGATAGTATATGTTACGTTACCTTATTGACTCGCGACATGACGGCGAATATTGAGGCGTTGCTTATGACGGTGACCGACACGCCGGCAGCCGCCAGCCGGCTCGCCATCGCGTGGCTCTGGGTTCGATAACGGACCGGTTTAAATATACACGACGTACATACATATCTACGACTTAAATTTTTTACAAAAAAAATTAAAGCGACTTCGGAGTAAGCACTAATATGACTATGGGCTCCTGAAAAGCGGCGGGGTGTCAATAAAAGTAGCCTTAATTTACTCCTTGTTAGATCAGCTATCTGCCAGTGAAAGTCCAGTCAAAATCGGTCCAGCTATTTCAGAGATTAGCCGACATAATCAAACAGACAAACATTGACAAAAATGTTGTTTTCATTTTCAAAATCGAAATGCACTTACTAAAAAGCAGTTATTTTCATATTATTACAAACAGACACTCCAATTTTATTTATTTGTACAGATAAACAACAATTTGAAGCTTTTGCCTTTTATCTTAAATAGCACCGAAGTCAATTTTAGTTGCCACTTCAAATGGTGGTAATTTTTGTATTTTAGTGACTATTTTGAAGTCGGTTTACATTTCCTGTTAATAAGGTTTTTATTTTTCCATTTCCGTGTGGTGACGCATGCGTCAAGCTCAAGACTGGGCGCTATGGCGCTCTTTAGGGGAGGCCCATGTCCAGCTGTGGACTAGAGTGGGCTGATGATGATGACGGATTTAAAATACACAGTATTGTCACCCCATTTCTTCCTGAGGGTGTCTAACCCTGTGCCAAAACGTCTGGCCAGTGTGGCCCAGTAGGCTTATTATCCTCCATGTAATTGGAAGAGACCCGATCCAGGAGTGGGTCATTTATGGGCTGAGTAGTAGTAGAATGATAACATTTAAACTCGAAGTAACATAACACTTTTAAAATGGAGTCACACAACCTCTATTTTATGTACAGGACTAGTTCCAATGCTGGCAAGTCGAGCTGACATTGTGTTTCAGATATTACTATCACTACATAGTATAAAACAAAGTCGCTGTCGTCTGTCTGTCCCTATGTATGCTTAAATCTTTAAAACTACGCAACGGATTTTGAAGCGGTTTTTTTAATAGATAGAGTGGATCAAGAGGAAGGTTTATATGTATAATACATCCATAATATAGTAGATATACACTGATAAATTAAGAGGTTCATCATTGCACCCGCGCGAAGCCGGGGCGGGTCGCTAGTATTTTATAAATTTAAAAACTGAAACCTCTATAACATGTATCGCGGGGACAGTTTACAAACATGAAATTCACGAACACAAATGACACCCAGCCTCGAAGCAAGTGCCTCTGACTTTTGATGTCTTAGGTTTTCATGGCTTAAAGACCCACCACCGGCCTCTATGGCGGGGGCAAGTCCTCCTTCCCAGCCTCCGTCTGCGGCGTGGATCAGCCAGAGCATCCTCCTACCTGACCTCCTTCTGCGGCATAACGTTAAAGGAGGCCATGGCTCCCAGCCCTGCATCCATCCGATTAGGCTCGACAGCGAGAGGGGGGGCCTAGACCAGCAATTGGTAGGTCTTCGGCCAATAAACTGACTCACCTCCCGGACATCTACACCCTCTGCCAGTAGGAGCCGGTACTTCCTCGGGGCAGCTATACGCAGGAACCTCTCAGCACTGACGCTGGCGCCATAGGTGAGGATCAGTTCGTCCGCGTGCACGTGCTCCCTTGCCTGGCCGCTGATTGAGGACGTACTGGATTCGATTTCCGCCCGGAGCTATGACCACACATTGAAATGCATGTGTTATTGCTTTCACCAATCTGTCAGACTTGTTTGTACCACCATCATTGTGAGCAAAGAGCAACCATGCCGGTTCTTCTCTGTGGAATGGCATTCCGAACCGGGTGGTAAAAACTAAATGAATAAATATATGAAAATATATGAATGTTTTGACCACTTGAAAGCATTCGTCAGAATTTATTCGAATAAAAACATTTTGATTTTGTAATTATTACAAAACCGAAAGAAACGTCCGGTCCTATCCTACTAATATTATAAACGTGAAAGTTTGTAAGTATGTATGGATGGATGGATGGATGGATAGATGGATGGATGGATGGATGTTTGTTACTCTTTCACGTAAAAACGACTGAATGGATTTTAATGAAACTTTATAATATTATAGCTTATACATCAGAATAACACATAGGCTACAATTTATAAAGATATTGTGTGTAAATTTATAGCGATATTAAGTTAAATTTTAATTTCTAATTGTCAAATTTTCAGCCATATTTAAATATAGACAACATAAAGTTTCGCTGTCAGTTGCGCTTTGTTATACCAAGTAGGTATTATATCACATTCTACGGGAACGGGATAAAAATCTTAGGTATCCTATGTCCGACTTTCTTTTAAATAAATAGATGTTGGACAATTCACAAAATCATACTTAATATTATAAACGTGAAAGTGTAAATGTGTGTAATCCCGTTCCGTGATATAAAACATAGTTTATCAAAATGCAACTGCTGGAATAACAAAACTTCACCGACAGCTAAACGCTATGTTGTCTATAGTTTGACAAATTTGACAATTAGAAATTTTGAAGTTGACCGGTTGATGTATTTCTTTCGAGTAAATATTAGCTTATTGTGCCGAACAATGAAGAAGAACTAAATAATGCACGTGAAGATCACCGCATTAGTATGGCTTGAATCCGTGCTTCTCAATCACAAGAGCAAATCGAGGCAGCCCGTGAAACGGATCGGTTGGGAATGCAAAATCGTCGAGCAAATTTAAGAGATCAACAACTAGATAATTTTCGAGACACAAGAATAAATTTATAAAGTAGGTACTACATAATTTGGATCGAGCAACGTTTCGATACGGTGGCAGCACTAATTACTGCTTGCAAACTTGCGTCCGCATTGGACCTATAGATGCCATGTAATATTACAAAACACTCCTCAGCGGCTAAAGTTTTATCAAAATGGAAAATCGTCATCTGGGATGAATGTACAATAGCGTATACACGTGCATTGGAAGCACTTATCCGATCCGAACACCTACGCAAGGACTCGAGATGTTTTGGAGGCGCAATGATTTTACTGTCTGGCTATTTCTGCCAAACACTGCCTCTAATTCCAAGATCGACTGCTGCCGCCGAAATAAGCGCTTGCCTTAAATCATCGAAATATGTGGATTGATTTTATTTTCTCAGAATTTCTGTTCATCGAAGGACGAACTCACAAACACAAAAATAATGAATGGTTGACTAAGCGAGCTGTTTTGGCGGCTAAGAATAAATATGTAGATGACATAAAGTAACTAACATAATTCAGAATGAAATCATTGGTACACTGTTATTATTAATATTACTTATTAATTCAAATATAATGACTGTGTAAAAAAAGAGAAAAATATATAAACCAAAACCACCAAACCTGTGCAACGGAACGCGTTTGGTGGTAAGTGAATTGAAGAACAATGGAATATACTCAAAGTAAAGTTGGAAGGTGAGGAAATTCTCATCCGAGGATCCCGACGATATCAACTGATATACCGTTTTAGTTTTAATGATTTCCGATCCGTCGTGCATTCGCCGTGATAAATCACAGTGCCAATCCTGGAAAGTTTGTGGCCTAAATCTAGAAAATTCATGTATTTCCCAAGATCAATTATATGTGGCAGTCAATACGCACGTCACAGAGCTCCGCGAAAAATTAAAAATAAACAGTGTAAAAAGTGCCAACAAAGTGTGTCATACGAATTGCTGACTGCAGCAAAGAACAAAATACGAGAACAGTGAAAAATTGCGTGTTAAATTGTGTTATATTGCGAAAACATATCAACCGCTTATTGTAAAAATTCTACTACTACCTACTTACTACCTACAAAAATAAATAAGTCAAGTCAAGCAAGTGTCATCCAGATTCAAATTCAACAGTACCAACCTAACAGCAAAATAAGTGTTGCCACAGCAAAACAAGGGTTGCTACAACAAAACAAGTGCTGCCATAGCAAAACAAGTGTTGCCACAGCAAAACGAGTGTTGCCACAAAGAAACAAGGGTTGCCACATGGAAACAAGTGTTGCCATAGCAATACAAAAATACTACCAATGATGGATAAAAGTATGGAAATCCTATTGGCAAAATTAGACGAAAAGTTAGACCAACAAACTAAACTTATAACAACTTCAGTAACACAAAATGTCATGGCAGCACTGGACGAAAAGCTTAAGGCGATCACAGATGAAAACGCGCAACTCAAAAATAAAATAAGTGAGTTAGAGTTAAAACTCAAATTCGTTGATAAGGATAAGCGCAAAAATAACCTTGTCTTTTTTGGTATCGATGAAAGTAAAGCAAAAACAGAAACGGAGCTTGTAGACTACATAAAAGACATTATAATAGAAACGGGAGTACATTTTGAAGTCTTCGAAATTAATAACATTTACAGAATCGGTAAAAAAGAGCTTGATAAAAATCGCCCTGTTGTAGTCTCACTCACAACAACATGGAAAAAACATATAATTCTGCGAAACAGATCTAACCTACAAGAAGGTATATATATCAAAGAGGATTACCCTAGAGAAATATTAGAAAAACGTAAACAACTGCAGCTGCAAGTTGAAGAGGAAAAGAAAAAAGGGAATATAGCGTTTATAAAATACGACAAACTGGTTATAAAGAAAACACATGACAGCAACAGAGAAAAGAGGAAAAGAGAGACTTCAGGATCACCGAGAATACCATCACAAAAGAAAGTCAATGCATGTCATACCCAAAGTACATCGACCACCTATAACAACGCCCCTTCTAAAACTGCGACCAAGGAAATAATCAGACCAAATATACTGAACTATGTAGAGCGCGGGCGATCAGCTTCATTATCAAATCCCTCAAAAAACTAATATGCGACACCCGGATCCAAACTACCCCAACAACTACATTACCAAACCCAACACTCATAAATTGCACCCCAAGCCGGCTGGTCACCGTGGGGGAAGAAGACCGTTACCCTCCAAAATATTTACCCCAGAAACAAAAACAATTGATCCAGACAACAAATCGCCAACAAAACAACATATTACATATTGCAAACTATAATACGCGTACCCTAAGAAGCACAGAAAGCTTGTCAGAGTTGATTACGGCATTGGAAAGAATAAATTGGTCAATAATTGGATTAAGCGAAGTTCGACGCCTAGGCGAGAGCATAGAAGATCATGGAGACTTTATTTTCTACTACAAAGGAGATACACCTGGACAATTCGGAACAGGATTCTTGGTCAAAAAAGAATTGAGCACATACATTGATGAATTTATTGGCATATCTGAACGTATTGTCATACTTAACCTAGAACTACCCAGAAGGGAAGTGTGGTCCATTATACAAATTTACTCTCCAACTGAGCAATCCAGTAATGCAGAAATTGACAATTTCTATGCTATGTTAACAAACACAATAAAAGAACGTACCTACAATAACCTAATAGTGATGGGTGATTTTAATGCAAGAACAGGATGTAGAGAAGATGGAGAAGCGATGATATTGGGTCCATACTGTTCAGGGAAAAGAACAAGAAATGGCGAAAAACTTACACAAATGGCTTACGAAAACAACTTAAAAATACTTAATAGTATGTACAAAAAGCGTGATAACAACAGATGGACATGGATATCCCCAGACGGGCGTTACAAAAATGAAATAGACTATATCCTCACTAACAAAAGCAAGCTTTTTCAGGATTGCAGAGTTGTTAACAATCTTAACTTCAACAGCAACCACAGAATGGTAAGAGCCAAATTACTACACACCGATTCTATAAATAAAAATAGACCATTTAAGGTAAAACCAACTAAAACTATAATATCTGAAGCTACTAACAGATTAGAAAAGGAACTCAATAACTTTGCAGAAAATACAAAAGAACTAAATATCCAACACAAATATAACAAGTTGGAAGAGCTAATGAAAACACAAAAAACAACGAGAACAGCAAAGGAAAAGAAAACAGTAAAATGGCTAACCGACGAAACTAAAGAAATGTTAAAAACCAGATACGAACTAATATCTATGCCTGGAAAGACGAGCATAACTAGAACTAAAATAAGGGAAATAAGCAAAAGTATAAAATTAAACATGAGAAAGGACCGGGAAAGATACAGACTTGAAATACTGGAAAGATGTATTCAGAAAACTGGAGGCACCAAAAGAGCAATCAAACAATTAAAAGAAAAAACAGACTGGATACCTAATCTCTATGACAAAAATATGAAACATAAAACGAGACGACCAGATATTATGTCAATAGCCACAAACTTTTTCCGGGACTTATACTCAAAGAAAAACTACAATAAACCGAACATATTAGCAGGGGGAGAAGTTGTACCAGACATAATAAATGCAGAGGTGAAAAAAGCTATTATATCTCAAAAGAAAGACAAAGCTCCAGGGTCAGATGGTATCAATAACGAATTCCTCATAGCAAACATAGAACACCTTGTACCAACCCTTACGGACATTTTCAACGAAGTTTTGCACAGTGAGACTATACCCGAGCAATGGTCAACTTCAACCATAACACTACTACACAAAAAGGGAGACAAAAATAACATAAACAACTACAGACCTATTAGTCTAACGTCGAATATCTACAAGGTATTCGCTAAGATTCTTCTCAAAAGAATAACCCGAATACTGGATGATAACCAACCGAGAGAGCAGGCCGGATTCAGGAGTGGATACTCGACATTGGACCACATCCACGTAGTAAAACAATTATTTGAGAAGGGCAGAGAATTCAACATAACATTCTACTGCTGCTTTGTGGATTACAGCAAAGCCTTTGACTCATTAGAACACGAAGCGATTTGGCAAGCACTCAAAAACCAAGGTGTAGAATGTAAATACATTAGAATTTTTAAACATATTTATGAAAACAGCAAAGCCAAAATTAAGCTAGAAAAGCTTGGAAAGGAAATAAAAATAGAAAGAGGTGTACGTCAGGGCGACCCAGTATCACCTAAATTATTTACTGCTGTCCTGGAAGAGGTGTTCCGGCAATTATATTGGGAGAAATGTGGATTAAATATCAATGGCGAATACCTGTCGCATTTGCGGTTTGCTGATGATTTGATAATCATCTCTCAATCAAGCGCAGGGTTACAGACTATGCTGAATGATCTGGATAGAGAAAGTCGTAAAGTGGGATTAATCATGAATACAGAAAAAACCAAGGCCATGACAAACGGGAACCAAGAACCAATCCACGTGAACAACAACACAATTGTGTATGTAGATGAATACATCTATCTCGGTCAAACTATCTCGCCAATAGACCTTACCTCAAAAGAAATCAACAGGCGTATAGGTAATGCATGGAAACAATACTGGAGTTTAAAAGAAGTTATAAAAAATCCGGAAATGTCCATGACTGTGAAACGTAAACTTTTCGATACTTGCATACTGCCTGTCCTCACATATGGCTGCCAAACCTGGGCACTGAATAAGAGTCATATCCATAAACTTGAAACATGCCAAAACGCAATGGAAAGAAGCATGATGGGGAAGAGACTTTCTGATAGAGTAAGAACCACCATCGTAAAGAATTATGCAAGAACAAAAGATGTCACAGTAACTATCAGAAAGCTTAAGTGGAGATGGACAGGACACACAATCAGAGGTAAAGAGAAATGGTCTAGGTCAGTGATGAACTGGTTCACAGGGCATATGAGGCGAAAGCGAGGAAGGCCACCAAGAAGATGGGTGGATGAGATAAAAGTCGTGGCTGGAGGTGCATGGACAGCAGTTGCTGGAGATAGATCAAAGTGGAAAGAGTTGGAGGAGGCCTTTGCCCATAAAGGCACACAGACGCGAGTCAAATAAAATACGTGAAATTGTAAACTTTGTAAGTCTGAATAAAGGCTATTATTATTATTATTATTAATTATATGTGGCATGTTCCGGGTCAGAAGACCATCTGCGTTATTTGTTCATGCGCCTGATAATAAACCGAAAAATGTCGTCTGTCACAAGGTGATTCACTGAAAAGTGCAGTTACTAAAATAGATGGCCAATAAAGTATAATTAAAATCATAGATGTTTTATTTATATTTATCCTGATAAAAAATTGAAGTTAATAAAATAAAATATCTGCTCATTTATTGCCTTTAAGGCGAAACAAAGTTCGCCGGGTCAGCTAGTTAATATTATAATTCTACTATCCTAATTTAGGCGCAAAGCGATAATCAAACAGCCAGACGAGTTGATATATCTGGAAAGGCGTGGCGGACAGGCCTTTACCGAATTGCTGTGAAAATTTCGTTATCGCGGTGTAGGACTTTTTGGTAATTCTCGCATTTGTAGGCGATATTTAAGTAACGTTCTTCTTCTAGTAATTAAATTGAAGGCCAAAAAGTATACTTTACCTCAGCTATCTGATCCCTAATTGGCTCCCTCAAGTCATTTTGAGCTGAACCAATGGTGCCCCTGCGAGCTGGGGCGGCAAGCACCAGCCGTTGAAGACTGGCGCCCGAGCCGTCTGCACTCTGAAATATAACAAAATATATACCTATACAAAATCTATACTTCACTACATAGTATAAAACAAAGTCGCTGTCGTCTGTCCGTCCCTATACATGATTAAATCTTCGAAACTACGCAACGGATTTTGATACGGTTTTTTTAATACGAGTAGATAGAGTGATTCAAGATGAAGGTTTATATGTATAACACACCCCCGCTTTGAACGGGCGAAGCCGGGGCGGGCCACTAGTAATATATAAAGCTGCAGAGTTTGTTTGTTTGTTTGAACGCGCTAATCTCAGGAACTACTGGTCCGATTTCAAAAAATCTTTCAGTGTTAGATAGTCCATTTATCGAGGAAGGTTATAGGCTATATCGTCATCGTAGAGCGAGAATTAAGTAAGTCTTCATAACTATGTAATTAATTTTCAACCTAAGATATCAGCACCTTATGTTGAAAATGACCAAACGATTTTTTAAGACTTAGTTACTTCTTCCTCTACAGAGACGATATTTTATTTTCAAAAGAATTAGGGATCCGTATGAAAATTGCGATTTTGTAAACCAAGGTGTAAAATCGAAAACCTATTTATGCATGCGCTGCAAAAACTATTGACAATAGAACAAAATGATGTACAACGGGTTTGTAGGTCTTATAAAGATCTACAAAAAAGTCCTCGAGAGCATATATCTAACTATCATAGTTTAGTCATAATAACCGCTTTTATGTTCATAAAAAATATGCATAGAGATAAGCACGGGTTCGAAGCCCACGCGGGCGAAGCCGCGCGCTTAAGCTAGTGTACTATAAAAGCCATAGCAATTTATGAGGATATAGCGACTAAACACCATACAAACTTGGTTATGCGAGCCTAACAGTAATTTTTTACTAGTCCTTAATGATCTCCACTAAGGTTATGGGAGCCTGGTACTTTCTAATGCCACCTGTTCAAGTTCTAAATAATCTCTTAAGGTTATGGAAGCCTGGTACCTTTTATCTGTTCAAGTTCTTTACAATCTCCACTAAGTTTATTCGAGCTGTTACTTTTCAAATGCGGCTTCACACATATCACCGTCACCTGTCGATGTTCTAAATTATCTCCACTATGTTATGTCTTAGGTTTTCGTGCTTAGTACACATTAAAATTTAACACTTTTTAACGGATTTATCGCGCGTATATAAATCCATTAAAAAGTGTTTAATTTTAATATCTCCAGTAAGGTTACGGGAGCCTGGTACTTTTTACTGCGGCTGTGGTATCACCTGTTCAAGTTCTATACGACCTCCACTAGCGTTATGCGAGCCTGGTACTTTTTAATGCGGCTGTGGTATCTTGTATTCAAGTTTTTACTGATCTCCACTAAAGTTATGCGAGCCTAGTACTTTTAATGTGCCTGTGATGTTCTGTAAGGTGGAAGACCTCTAGTGATCGGTTACCCAGAATGCCATGTCTCCCAATGCCAATATCCAGCCCCTACCTGGTTGACATTCGCTCTGTTCTCGTCTCTGATAGCCCTCAGTACTCGGCGCGTGACGTTTGCCGCCACCAACTCTTGGGGCAACGCAGCGGTCAACCGTTGACCTACCGCTCGCACTGTGTTGCAGAGATCACTGTTGGGAGTAAAAATAACATTCATCATCAACATTTCATCCAAAAGATGTCCACTACTGGGTCAAGGCCTCCTCCAAGGATTTCCGCAAAAGCAGGTCCAGAGCTCCCAGCAGAGACAGCAGAACTGCCTTGTTGGTTTGACGGTTGGATGTGCCGCCTTCGGATCACGGAACTCCGCTTCGAACCCTAACCAAGCCATCAGTGTATCGTGTAGAAGGTTACTTACATATGGTTAGTACGTGGTCGACACTCAAGCATACAACCTGCTCCATGGTGGTTTATGAAACCAGAGATGTACTATGAAGCGACATGTGACGGGTCGATCACTTCCTTTTAATACGGTTGTGGAGATCGATAGCTGTCACATGCGTTATACCTGTTCACAGGTGCTTTTTGGGGTTGGCTCACTGGACCAAGGACATTTATATTCAAACAAACACTTTCCAGATTCCATAGCACTGTTTGTTATACGGAAAGTGATTAAAAAAATGTCGATCTTCTAAGTTTCTTGGCAGTTCTTCTCAGCAGTGGTGGCATTCAAAACTGGTAGTAGACTATATTACTTTGCATTGTATATTTTTTATCAGTGTGTTGACAATTTGTAAATGTCCATTGTGTCCTTTATAAAATAAATGATTTATCTTTTCTCTTTATATTATGCATACCGCCGGCCCTCGGGGTGGGGTAGGCGATCATGTGGCACTCCGGAAACTTCGTCTACCCACTAAAACCCCAGCGGTATACCCTCACACGACACGCTTGGGGCGCCACAAGTTCGCGTAAAAGCATTCCACTGTGGAGACTGACGTGGGTTCCCTCAGGCTTTCATCAGTCTCCCGTCCCGGCCTCTAATACAACGGTAGTCAATTGTACTGTTCTAGCTTGAGTCCATAACTCTGATTTGCCTACATACCACCTCATTCCTGATTTAATGACTGCCTGGTTAGTCTAGGGGTTGGCTGTGCTGCTTTCAGATCAACGAGTCCCGGAATCAATTCTGTGGTTGGGCAAATGTCTTTGTCTAAAGGGGGGGCATTGCACTTGCACTTGCTCAGTCTGGATGTCACTAGTGCTTGTGAATTACATGTTTGTAAATTGCTCCAGCGATACAGGTTATACAGGCAACATAGGCTCATTTTTTTTATAAAAAAAAATACATAACATGTAGGGGACCTCCTGTTTTGAATAGTACATACTAACTTGATGAACTTACAATGCTGTGGGGTTCTGTGAGTCCGAGATGATCTGTTCCAACAGCGATACTGTAGCCAAAGCTATGTTGTTTGTGCCTTGTATTTTTCTGTAAAGGTTTATTTTCTATTTTTATTTTCCTCTCTAACAGTACTATATCATTATCATCATCATTTCACCCCTTATATGACCCACCACTGAGTTGGGCCTCCTCCAAATTCATGGAGGGTGATTAGCCTAATGTACCGTGCTGGCAAGATAGGGTGGCACAGGGTTTGTATCAAGGTTTCCTTCTCAAAAAAATAATTAATTATAACATTTTTCTTGCTGACTGTACAACTATGCGCCTGTCAGTCACTCAAGCTTCATGCAACCTGTTATCTGATGCAATAGGAATTAAAATTATCAAGAATTCACATAGGTATTTCCATAATTAAAAGTTGTAAGTCTTTTAACCTGTCTTAATTTAAAAAAACTGTGTTGTATTCGGAGTTCAGCAAATAACATAGACTTTACTACTTTTACTTACCCATTCTTTACGTCAGACACGAATTTTCCAACGGATTCAACGAATTTCGGGTCGAGATCTTTTCTTGGACCTTCTAACGGAGGCATAATGAACTTATACACAGTATTAGGTACATACAGTTTGTGCAATATTTTAAATGAATCCCAGACCACAGTCACAAATCTACTAAATAAAAACTGACGTCAACAGAAAACAACATAACCTCACATTATTTTGCTTGACGATATTGTCGGATTTGCTTTATTCAAGCCACGTTCGAGTACTATCTTATCTGCGCATAATTCCTTGAGCAGGTTAAGGTACTGTACCTTAATACATTGTAGATTCTAAGAATATATATTTTAATTCACCTGGCTGAGATGCACAGTACATCTGAAAAACTATGCTTTCCATGTATCACTAAGTCCGCATATATGAGCTTTGATTTATAATGCTCACTGTTATTTCAATCAGCTGCTATTTCAACGATGGCTGGATTGGATTGATGTGCGCCACCTTGAATTGACCAGTGGATTTGACAGATATATTCACGTGTTTGTTTACAATTTCTATGGATTAGAAAATGTGTATTTGTCTAAGAAATTTATAAGAAAATCAACGAAAAATGTTGTTACCCGAAGATAAAGAATTCGATATATTTGTGGGCAGCCGGATAGGTTCTTTTAAACGTAAGTTCTAAATAAATCTAGGATCTATTGTAACTTATTACGATGTGCTCTGAAATGTGTTTATTTCGTTCTAAATTACATGATTCTTATGTCCCTGTTGTCTGAGATTAAGAAACGTATTTTATACCTTTCCCTTTATAAAACCTCATAAACTGTTTATGGTTAATATAAACATTATAGGTTAGTTCACATTACGAGAGTTCGATCATATTAACAATTCTAATAAAATAACATGTTGGTTACATCAGTCAGTCTTTGACTCAAAGGCTCGGATAATTTCGAACGGGGGAATGAGGTGACGACACTATCTATACAAAAAAAAATTGGAGTGTCTGTTTGTAATACTAAAGTAACTGCTTTTTAATATGTGCACTTAGATGTACACTTATACAAAAATAAAAGTATTTTTTTCCATTTCTTGGCTTTGGCTAATTCCTGAAATGGCTATGAAATATTTTGAGAGGACTCCTAATTTTTGAGTGTTTTTTTCTCGCGAAATTTGGAATTAATAAGATATCGTGAACTCTGCAAACTGAACTGTAACTTTTCATGACCTGAACAGACTTGTATTAATTTCTTTTTTTCCTTTTGTATTATATTAAAATTATAATAAATGCACACTCCTTGGCTGATAAATAACAGACTGCTGAGTTGGGCCTCTTCCAACTAGATAGTGGGCAAGTAGCTATGGTGCCATGTTGGCCAGACAGGCAGGTGCAGTTTCGTATCAAGTTTTCCTTCACTTGCGGCTAGGTTTCTGGCTTTATCATTTCATTTTGTCGGCTCTTACAACACCCCCAGGATGAAATGGGGTGGCGACCTTCTGTATGCTACATCCATCACCACTCTGGAAGTATATATGTCAACGGAAAACAACAAGAACCGGAAATTTATAAATTTCCTAGGAAATTTATAAACGTCCGTAGGATTCCAAACGAGAGATAAATTGTATTATTTTACGCCCAGATTTTCGGAAATTTATAAACTTACGACGTCTCGTCGTAAATTTATAAACTAACGGATATCCATTCGTAAGATTCTAAACGGTTCGACCAATCACAGTAGAGCTTTTAATTTTACAAGATACGGCAAATAACACATTGTTCTCTGATTGGTCGATGTTGATAGTGGCATGCTTGTGTCCATAGACATAGGTACAATTAGACTTGCCAAACTATAAATTTATCAGTACGTAACAGTATTTTTACTTTAAAACTAGGTAAGTACCTATAGTACAGGGTTACTGTTTCACATAATATGCTAATGACCCCTACTTCACTCTACCAAAATAAAACAATAGAAATAGAGTGATGCGAAGTTAAAAAGTTTTATTAAAAAGAAAAACAATAAAGCCGGCCTTCTACCAAAAATACCAAACATTATAAAGTTTAATTTAAAAAAAACGCGATTTGCGAGCGATCGCGCTTGGCGAATTGCCAAACGCTAAGTACTTAATAAAAAAAATACTTAAAAACATGTAACAAATTAAACATAATAAAATAAGTATTTAACTTAAAAAACCCCTGACATCGGACTGCATTATGGCTGAGTACACACACAATGTTAACTACATTGTACTCTACTCATACAAGTCTACTCAGCCATAAATGTCAGGTACCTAACTTTTTTATATCTGTTTCATTGATACCCTTACAATGAGTCCAAACACGATCATCTACTGTAATTTGGTAAGGAGTTGGGTATCTTATTGAGATTCCTGATGATGCAGCAGTATCAGGTCTAGGTTACCACAATTAACAATATCGAACAATGGCGGCGGAGAGGACGGAGAAGGAACACGTGACATATTCAACCAATCAGAGCGCCCATGGCGTTTGGTTATTGCTACTTATTATTTTACGCGTGAGTTCAGTAAGTTTATAAATTTCCGAAAATGTGGGCGTAAAATAATACAATTTATCTCTCGTTTGGAATCCTACGGCCGTTTATAAATTTCCTAGGAAATATATAAATTTCCGGTTCTTGTTGTTTTCCGTTGACATATACATCTATTTGTGCAATTATTGTAAGATTCCTGTTATATTACAGATATAAAATACCATACAGATGAGTCAAAGAATAGCAAGAAGTGTATAGAGAATTTAGTGGACATTAAGACATTGCAAAAAGATGACAGTATCACTTGCATGGAGTGGGGTAATGCAGAGCAGACGGAGATTCTGCTCGGCAAAAAGAATAGTAAGGTAAATTATTCTTATTGTGTTTGAAGGTCATATCACCGAGTAGAGCCGGCATGAATACATATCTGAAATACACACTTAGTTAAAAACATACTTAGTTAAAACTTTTAGTCTAAAGATATAATAATACTCAAATTACATCTAAAATCCATTTAAAGACAAATATGTTTTGATTTGACCACTGACCATAAACCAAAACCATTATCTACCCATGAATAGCATCAAAGGCATAGATGGACAACTGTGCCCCACTGGCCAGAATGGTGGGCACATGGTATCATATCAAGTTTTCCTTCTCTTGAGGCTAGGTTTTCGGACTTAGTCATTACTGTCTGTTCTTACGACACCTTCAATGGAATGGTGACACTGTGTATTCTAGATACACAGTGTCACCATCCAAATGTATACAATATTAAAAAAAAAAATGCTGTCATTATTTCTTTGTACTTGTAGCGACCGCATGCTACATATTTTACACAGAAAAATCTGAACTAATTGCATCAAGAAATACCGCTTACAAATGCGAGAATTACCAAAAAGTTCTACACCGCGATAGCGAAATTTCAAGAGCAATTCGCAAGTTATGAATTCCCCGACTAAAACTATCGGGGGGATAGGCGTTGCAACCCCTAGCCAGAAATCCCACCTCGTCTGGTTGGATGATCATCCCTTTGCGCCTAAATACTTTCTATACAAAGTATACACGGACGCCAGAAGTTCGCGAAAACGCAGGCCCAGGTAACTGGGACGCCCTCAGTCAATGAGGCTTGCTCTTGTCTCTGGACCCACCATCGGCCTCAAACGTCGTAACGACGTTATGCGATAACACACGTACAAAAAAGTCGCCAGTAAACGGTGGATGCGGGCGGACCAGCCTTTGGGGAGGCCTTTGTCCAGTCCCTTCTTTTGACGAAGGCAGTTAAATTCTGACAGCTTCCAGGTCTTTCCATGGGTGGAAAGCTCTAGCTATCGAGAATTCGCCAAGCAATTCGTTCTTCCATTTCACAGATACAAATATACCTTCCACACCAAGACACAATAACGGAACGGAATGGGGACTTCGCCCCCGGCGCGATAGTAGGCCTCGGGCGACACAAGAGGAAGCTCCTGGCTGCAGTCTCCAGCGGAGTAGTGAGGATATGGAGCAAGAAGACGGATGAAACGGTGAATGTTGGGGGCAAGATTGATCGGATGAGGGTGTGCGGTGAAGATGGGACGTTATTTGCTACAGGTAATATTTTGGTCTCGGTTTGATTCCGGGGTCGGGCAAGTGTTTGGTTAAACTAAAGGCACTTGATCCAAGGCTTGATCCAGTCTTTGCGAAACATTGATCTCTTAGGCCAAACGAGGGTAATGTCGTAGAAATTCTACCCAGCAGAAATTCTGTCGGGCTGTCAAATCGTCAGGAATTAAATAATGCAATAAACACACGTTTTAAATGGGAAATTTTTAATTGCACCTTTTTTTATTTAAAATTTAAGCAAACTAAATCCCCCGACTAGCCTTTTTTATCTAATTTACAACGAAAATCTAGCTGAAACCACAGATAAACAGACTATACGACAAAATTACTCACTGTATAACAAAAATACTAATTTGCACTCTAAATTATCTGTTTGCACTTTAATTAAATGAATATAGTTGATTAACTAGTGTTTGATTTAGAATCTGGATCTGGGTGATTTTTGTCTCCGACCAACAGTTTGTCGTAAAAACGATGTCGAAGGTGAAGGGATCGGAGCGAGCGTAGCGAGCTCGGAACTTCGGGCATCCCGACTCGGATAGGTTATTTTAGAAGGGGATGGCGTGGTCTAGAAGACCCCGCCATCCCCTTCGTGGTTATTTTTTTTTAAACCACCCAGAAGTAGGAGCCCCGCGAAGCGAGGCTCCATCAATATTACCTCCGGAATCACTTGACCCCTTGACCTCAGATTCAATTGACTGTATTTTCATTTGACCTTGACCTCAAGGACAACTGACCTTGAGGTCAAGGTTAGTAACCTCAGGAGAACAGCGGATTTTGTGCTTCGGAAATTTGACCTTGACCTCAAGACAGAGTGTCTTTCAGTAAAACAGTTTAGCTTTATAGATCAAACAGTATCATAAATTTGATTTATTTGATGAGCAAATTTAGTGTGCAATTTAGTATTTTTGGTGGTAATTTCTAATATTTGAATAGAATGCATTGGATTTACAGTGGTGCGATTAAATACCACCCGTTTTAAATCCGTTAAAAAGTGTTCAATTTCATTGCGCCAAAGTCAATTTCTGTGTCCCACTTGCCTTAAATTTTGTGTGTATTTCTCTTACAGGCGGAGAAGAGAATGAGTTGAAGATATGGAAAATAGGAGAAACAGTACCGACATTCATAGCCAAGAATCTGCCCCACGATTGGCTGCAGCTGAGAAGACCAGTATGGGTTTCGGACCTCACCTTCCTGCCAGGAGAAGGCGGCAGATTGGCTGCAGTTTGTTCTAGACATGGCTACGTCAGGTAATAGCCTACTCAACCCATAGATACATAGATCGTAACACAGTAGGCTGTGCCACACTGTTCAGAAAATAATTGCTTTGCCACAAGAAAGTGGCGTCAATCAATCAAACTTTAATAAAACTTAATGGAATTACAATTAGTGTAGCAACTGTCAAGGCTTATCTATTCACTTCGAAGAGAATTCAATAAGTTTGAATTAGGAAATTTATTGCATAAACACTAACTTAAGTAATATGTACTTACATAAACACTAACTTAAGTAATAAAACAAGACTAAAAATACCATATAGTTTGAATTAATAAATGGCGATTGATATAATAAATATCCTTGTACATTTCACACAACGCCATCTCGTCCCAAGCTAAGCAACTTAATGCATGTGTTATGGTAACGAGATGGATGATAAACTAGATTTATAATTTTTTTCGGAACAAATACTTGTAGGTCGTACAAATATTTCCTGTTCGTGTTTTTTTTTTATTACTGAGAGCCAATGCACACACGACGGAACTGCAGCCCTCGAGACGAAGCGGGCGGGGGTGTGCACATTGTGACGACGGAACGGCAGCGCTCACTTGCTAGTGGGTTGATGAGCGTTTTTTTTTAAACCTAACCTCTGCTCTAGGATTAACCTGTATGGCGGGGCAGTTTACAGACATGTAATTCACGAACACAAATGACACCCAGACTCGGAACAAGTGCCTGATTTTGCGTTTTCGGCGGTGACATAGTAATAGGAATAATGCTAGACGTCTTTTCCGATCCATGCTTTCTATATACCGATGCGATGTTTTTATTAAATGTTTGCCGCAACAGTGCGTCGCCGCTACGTCACGCGCCGAAGCGGCGACGCACAGAACCGAACACGCTGTGTGGAATACCATATATTCTTATATGTAGGAAACCGTTGCGCCGAGCCACACAGTGCCGCGCCGTGTGGCCCGACCGAGTCTGATGAATGATTGAAATTTTGACATGAATGAGTGAATCGGTTTCTTCTAGGCAAGCGCGCTCCATCTTAGGTCGCAGTGTCGCTTAACATCAGGTGAACTGGCGATCAAGCGTAAGCCTATCAAGAATAAAAAAAAATAAAATGTTGTCTTCTCAGGTTGTACGACACTCGTTCGCAGCGGCGGCCTGTCAGCTGTGTGGACTTTGAGAACTTGGCCGCCACTTGCATAGCGCCCAGCTTCGATGAACGGTGAGTTTTGATACTAGTTGCCCGCCCCAGCTTTTTACTAAAAATACCTAAATCTCTTATAGTTAGACATAACTCATCATTGAGGCCCTCAAGCCCCTCCACTACAAGGTGGCAGCACAAATCAGGTCTCATCAGCATCTCTGTAATGAGCCGAAACGATGACGAAAAAGCATGGAGTGCCACGCTCCTCTTCTAGTAGTACCAGGGCAACATAAAACCATAAGAGATACCTAGAAAGAAATAAAGAAACCTCTCCACCTTAAACCAAATGCTTTAAAATAATACCGTGGCATCGAAAGGAATTTCATTTGCTTTTTTAAAGAATAGCAATTTATGTCGTATTTCTTTATCTAAACGTTTGAATGTCCTTTAGCAAAAAATTAAATCCCTTGCCATGCCGTCCCGGTTTGCGTAGGCCATTACGTGTGGTGGATTTGGAATACACAGTGACACCACCTCTTTCCATCCTGAGGGTGTCGTAAGAGCCGTCGAAAGCAAATGACATGGCCGATAACCTAGCCGCAAGAGAAGGAAAACTTGATATGAAACCATTGATATTTTTAACCCCCGACGCAAAAAGAGGGGTGTTATAAGTTTCACGTGTCTGTCTGTCTGTGGCACCGTAGCTCGCGAACGGACGATTTCAATAAAGTTTTAGCGATTTCAATAAAGGTGAGTTACGGGCGAATGTTCTTAGACATGTTTGATGAAAATCGGGTGAGCCGTTTAAAAGTTATGAGGGGTGAAAGTGGGGAAGAATAACCGAATGTCTGCAAATATAATCGAGTGGGGTCTCAAATGAAAGCGCATCACGTGCAATTTAACAAAATCTACATTATAATAAGTATGTACCTATAAAAAGTATAAAATAAAAATTAAATTAAAAATTTAAATTAACCCCCGACACAATAACCTTTAAAAAGTAAAAAATAAAAATAAATACTTCGCGTTGGGGGACCAGGGGTCAGGTAATAAATAAGTGGTAGTGGGAGTGGTATATCAATGTATGAAACCCTTTTTTTTTCGTTTTGCTGGTGAATCGCTCTATGCATACTGTCGCCCCTGGAGGGTGGGGTCGGAATTATGTGGGACTCCGGAAACTACTCGTCCACCCACTAAAACCCCAGCAGTATCCCCTCACACGACACGCTTGGGGCGCCACAGGTTCGCGTAAACACATTCCACTGTGACCCCCCGATTGATATGAACACGACTGGGCAGATTGGCACAATAGGCTAATTCATCGTTTAAGCCCATGAATGACCCACTACTGAGTCGGGCCTCCTCCAAATTCATGGAGGGAAATTAGCCTACTGTGCCACGCTGGCAAGACGGGTTGGCACAGGGTTTGTATCAAGTTTCCTTCTCTTTCGCCTAGGTGATCTGCCTCTTGCGTTCTTTTAGTCGCCTCTTACGACACCCTTATGACTGTATGGGTTGGTGACACTGTGTATTTTAAGTCCGTCACCGATTCATACCCGTCAGGATAGGGTAATTACCCTCCTTGTAATTGGAGGACGCCTGACTCGGGACAAGGTGGGGTAGGAATTTATGGGCCGCGACTTTGACGTAAACTAGCGACCCGCCCCGGCATCGCACGGGTGCAATGAAGTACCTCTAAATTTATCAGTGTTTCTCAACAATATCACTACATCACTACATATTATAAAACAAAGTCGCTGTCGTCTGTCCGTCCCTATGTATGCTTATATCTTTAAAACTACGAAACTTGTAAGCGGTTTTTTTACCAGATAGAGTGTTTCAAGAGGAAGGTTTATATGTATAATGCATCCATAATATTGTAAAGAAACACTGATTAATTTAAAGGTTCATCAATGCACCCGTGCGAAGCCGGGGCGGGTCGCTAGTTATACATATAAACCTTCCTCTTGAATCCCTCTATCTATTAAAAAAAACTGCTTCAAAATCCGTTGCGAAGTTTTGAAGATTTAAGCATACATAGGGACGGACAGACGACAGAGACTTTGTTTTATACTATGTAATGATATTGTCGTCCACAGACAAGTATTGGTCGGGTTCGGTCGGGGGCAACTTCATCAAGTGGATCTCCGGAACGGGAAACCGGATAAGGGTTATAAGGGGTGTGCGGGTGCCGTCACAGACGTGGCTGCCGTCAAGGGGTGCAGGCTGATCGTGTCTTGCAGTCTGGACAGACAAGTCCGGGTGCACGACCATGGTAGCAAGCAGATGGTTTACAAGGTCAGTTAACAAATTTAACAGGTCACGGGTTTGATTTGGGGGTTGGGCAAGTGTCTTTTTGGAAACCAGAGGCACTGGCTCAGAGTCTGGGTGTCATTTGTGTTCGAGATTTCTTCGCTCTGTGTGGTGACGGGTTTAGAATACATTGTGTCACCCCATTTCATGCATGATTGTTAAATTGAGGTAACTTAATTCTTTGTATCAGTCTCATATTTGTTTCACATGAGAACTATCTCTTTACATAAACAAAGAAAATAAAATCAGCGGAATTTCTTGCCGGCTCTTCTCGGCTTCTCTATGGCCTGCTCAGTCAGTTTTAAAGTTCAACATCTAGTGGAATAAAACATATTTTTTTACAGCAATATTTGACTTCGAAACTGTCTCGTCTACTCGTTCAGACAGAGAGCTCCACTCCACTGAAGAACGCAGAAGCTGAGATAAAGGAAGAAGACCAGAAAACGGAGAGGGAGAACGAAGACGTGGATGATTATGATGAGCTGTTTGAGAAGATGGAGACTATTGGGTAAGTTGTTTTATGATTGACTATCGACCGTCCTGGCCTCGCACGGGTGCGATGTTACCCGCGGGGCGAAGCTAATAAAAAAAGTACTCCTTATATCACCAGCTACCTATCAGTGAAAGTCCCGTAAAAATCGGTCCAGCCGTTCCAGTTATTAGCCGAAACAAACAGACAGAAATTTAAAAAAAAAGTTATTTTGATAGTAAAAAGTGGTTATTTTATTATTACAAATAGACACTCCAATTTTATTTATTTGCATAGATAGATGATAAAAATACCGAAGCCGCACTGAAAAGTACCAGGCTCACATAACCTTATAGGAGGTCTTAATGGAACTTGTATACTACTACTACTCAGCCCATAAGTATATCATACCCACTGCTGAGAGCCTCCTCCAGTTACAAGGAGGGTAATAAGCAAACTGGCCACACTGGCCGGACGGTTTGGCTCAGGGTTTCGTATCAAGTTTTCCTTGCGGCTAGGTTTTCGGCCTTCTCATTTCGTTCTGTCGGCTCTTACGACACCCTCAGCATGGAATTGCGTGGTGATACCATGTATTCTTAATCCGTCACCACATGGGTAATTATACTGATATAATTGTTGTCTTAACTTCTCAGTGATAAATCGCAAAAGACAAAAGTGACGTTGGACATATCAACCGAGAAGACGACAGAAGAAATCCCAGCTAAAAAGGTGAAGCCGTCAACGGAAGGCTCAACCGAAGACGGTGAGGACAAAGAGGACGCCATCATGCAACTCCTGCGCAGCACAGAGAAGCAGAAGAAGAAGAGGGAACAGAGAAAGAGGGAGAGGAAAGCTAAGAGCGTGTTTCATAATGCTTAATGAAATACAGTTTTTGGAAATATAATTTTGTTTTATTTTATATTCATTGTTACAAATATAAAATAAAAATATCTTGTATTATCGATTTTGTTACGTACTATCTTCGGCACCCGGCTTCGCACGCATACTATGTAAAAATAAGTCTCATCTTTAACAATAATGTAAGGGAACTACTGCGCATGTTGCACAGTGAAAACATGTCTGAAAAGAAATGTTAACCAGGTTCACAAAATAAAGATTTTCACAACCTTGCACATAGCAGGAAATGATTACTGAGAAAAGGACTACAAAGCGAATCCGTGCCAACCCTAAATCTATGTCCAAAGTAAAGTTAGTGTCAATTTCATTTTTATTTATTTACACCTAGCGGGCGGCTAGCACGGGTGGACATTAATTTTTATTTTTTTTCTTGCAATTAAAATAGCCTATATTAATTAATGATAATGTATTGAAAGGGTGAAAGAATTTTTAAAATCAGTCCAGTACAGTCCTCGCCAATCTTTATGGCCGCTCTGAATGTAGCCGTGCGTACGAACTCGATGCGCATCGAGTTCGTACGCACGGCTACATTCAGAGCGGCCATAAAGATCGTAGATTTCCTAACCAATACGAACGTAGCTCACTCACACTAACACGCGGGTGGCGAGGGCGCTTGCGAGTGGAAGAGAGGGGAGGGGCGTGTCCCACATTCAGACCAGCCATAAAGATTGGCGCAGACTGTACTTACATACAAATATTTTCTCTTTTTAATATTAGTATAGACACAAACAAAAAAAAATTTGGCACCTTAAATGACTCCTAAAATTTACATACTAGCCATCCCTAGCAGTTAATTAAAACATTTCATGCAAAATTTGGCACAGTTCCAGTCAGTTGTTGGGTTTGTTCTCCTTATCAAGGGGAAATGGCCACCCAGGGGCAGCTGTCCCCTGGATGATCCCCCAAAGAGCTGCACTGTCAGATGTGTTCATGTCTATCTCAAATGGCTGCAGCAGTTTCCTGGCTTCACTTTTGATGTCTGAATTAGGAGTTAAGGATAAAATTGCTCTTAGACAAACTTTGTACTCTCACTATGCAGACAAGACCAATCATTTTCAAAAACCCAACTAAAGAGTTTCTAGCCAGCTCTTCTCTGTGAAGTGTCATTCTGAACCAGTGGTAGTTTCAGTATGCCTGTGGATGGATGTCAGAGTTGTAGGAAACTAGGTGGATGGATTGAGAACATGCTATAAGAAAGATAAGAATATAGATATGATGCTGATAGGAGTGTATGGCGACTACCACCTAGCATGGGGCAGGGGCTGTAAGATGATATTGTTAATTTTAAATATGAGTTTCGTGATAAAACCTATATGTATAAAGTGCCTTTTGAACTGGAATATGAATTCTAGATCAATTATTGGCACCCATAAAGGCTGTAAATAAATTAAAATTCCTTCAGTCATGGAAGGTTTTTGTTGTAAAGGATACATCCTTTGGCAATGTTGGGTGGAGCACTAAAATCTAACCGGATCCCTGTCAACTCTTTGGCCAGTTGGTATGACTCCCTGAAGCAAACAAGAGCATAATGAGCGAGTTACTGAGAATACAGACATAGTCGTTGATTCAGCCCATAAATGTCTCACTACTGTGTCAGGCCTCCTGCAAATTCATGCAAGGAAATAAGCCTACTGTGCCACACTAGCCAGACCATTTAGCACAGGGTTTCATATAAAGTTTTCCTCCATTTGCAGTTCAGGTATCGGACTTGTCACATCATCGTGCGACGGGTTGTTCTCTTCCCTGCAATATGGTTGAGGAGGGCGATGGCTGCTGCATGCGTCATGCTTGTGAACAGGTGCCGTTGCTGGGGGTCGGTTGGCTCGGGCGTTAGAAGGTTAGTATTGTTGATTAGATGGCTGATGTTTGGCCCTTTGCGACTATTGTGCGCGTTTGCTCTCACAAACTGTCTTATCACGGCCTTGTACCTAAAAATGGCGATCTAAAATGAGCAACTACAGAGTTTCTTGCCGGCTCTTCTCTGTAGAACTGCATTCCGAACCGACTCAGCAGTGGGCTATCTATGGTGTAGGACTAGTAGTTACAACGCAGAAGCGAAGTCGAGAGCTGGAACTAGTAAGAACCAAGGGTATCCATGAACCAGGATTGTGGCAGACAGGTAGAATACTCACTTGGCGTTGTCCAATCTATTTTGGTCACTTTCAGCTATAGTTAGACACGATTCAAAGGATGCACACACTCGATCTAGCTCCGTTTCACGCCGGTTTAGCTCAGCCAACCGCTCACTTAATTCATTCTGAAGAAAAATAAGTTTTTATCGAAACATACGATATCATGGACGCGAATTAGATTTGGTCACGAAAAACATACGTTTAATTTCATTTCTTGCGCTAATTTTATCTCCAACTCTGTCTTCTTTTTACATTCTTTCATTTGCTGCTGTTCTTTGTCGATTTTTTCTGAAAAATAACGTATGTACAAAAACAACAGTGAAGGCGATTTCATTGCTTTGTTTTTTTTCCAAAAATTACCGTCGACTCGCTTGCAGAATTCGTCCAAGTGCTCGGCGACGTTGAGATACCATTTTTCTTTAGAATCCAGTACCATTTTTCATGAATTTCAGTCTTTTATTGCGATTAAAGATTTAAATCTCCACAAACGGCAGACCTATTTCGAATTTTTGAAATTTACAAACATCAATCAAACATAGACTAACGTACACAGACTACAGAGTATAAAATAAAATATTGTCTATTGTTTAAGTCTCTGGCTTTCAAAGTTTCAGAATACTCTACTAAAATAATCGGTTTAATAGATCAATCCTCCGGTTAGAAAAATAGCTCATTTTGAATGTCAAATAATCGCGATAGTGGCGTCACGTGGTAATCAAAAGCAGAACTAAAATAATCGCCATTTCTGTGATGGCGACCGATATTTATAGATTGTAGGGGTGTTGTTTTTCGGCAAATAAATGCATTAAAATGGAGGAAACGAAAGTTATTTATTACATAGACGATGAAGAGACTCCATATTTAGTGAAAATCCCAATATCACCTGAAAAGGTGACGTTGTTGGACTTCAAAAACCAGCTGAACAGGCCGAACTACAAGTTTTTCTTCAAGTCAATGGACGATGATTTTGGTGTGGTAAAAGAGGAAATTGTGGACGACAACGCGCATTTACCGTGTTTTAACGGTCGTGTGGTGTCATGGCTGGTGTCTGCTGAAGGCTCGAACCCTTCGGACGGCGCGTCACAGTGTACCGATAGCAATGCTGGGAAGGCGAAACAAACTCATGGGGCTCCGCCGGCGGCCACCAGAGACACCTGTACCGACACGGACAGCACTATTAGCTCTCGGCCCGGCCACCGGGCGTCCTGTGATAAGTACAAATACCGCGGTTTACGGATAAATGGCCATTCAAAATACGGCAATCATGGCCTGGAATACGAGACGGCGTCAGTGCTCAGCTCCGACCTAGACTCTACCAGTCTCTTCGACAGTCAGTCAGAGATTACTACCACTACTGGTAGACACACCAACGCGTCAGTAGACCGGGCCCTGACAGAATGCAGCAGTGTGTCTCATCTGCAAGTGAGTTCCCGGAAGAGACCGCAGCGTCGGCGGAAAAGACCACAAGTCATGTCTCGTACGTCGTCCTACTCCTCGATAACAGACTCTACAATGTCCATGCACATAATAACAGTGACTCTGAACATGGATACAGTGAACTTCTTGGGTATTTCAATTGTCGGACAGTCCAATAAGGGTGGTGATGGAGGTATTTATGTGGGGAGCATAATGAAAGGTGGTGCGGTGGCGTTGGATGGAAGAATAGAGCCAGGTGACATGATATTACAGGTAGGTTCAAGTTCTTATTGTTTGTCATTTACAAAAACATGCTAAAACAATGTAAACAAGCTCATCTCAAAAATGTAGCTTAAGCTTACTTATGTTTGCTTTCATGTAACCTATTTGAAAAATTCTGTGTGGAGACAGATTTAGAATACATATTGTTGCCACCCCGTTTCTTTTTAATGGATGTAAGAGCCGAAGAGAAAATGATAAGGCTGAAAATCTAGCTGCAAAGGAAGGAAAACATAATATGAAACCCTATGCTCACCCAAATGGCCAGTGTGGCACAGTAGGCTAAATACCCTCCATGTAGTGGGAGGAGCCTTGACTTGGCAGTGGGTCATCTATAGGTTGAGTAGTAGTATTTTCAAATATTTGTTGCATGGTTTGTTCGGTAGTCAAAAGGTCTTTTTGATGAAAAAGAAATATGTGTTCTATTTCTTTCTAGCGTAATTCATTCAATGTAGTAGAGGAGGCTTGACTCAGCAGTGGGACATATTAGTATTGGGAAAGTTACAGCGGTGCAAATAAATGCTAAATTTCTATCTTACCTTAAGTTTATAAACCATGCACAACCATGTTTTTTTATTAATTGTGTCTAGTGATGTGTTATATAATCCCTGTTACATGGTTTCTGTCTCTGTATATACTCTTTATTGCAAAAGTAAAGAAAGAGTAACAAAATTTACTGTACTACTCGGCCGATAGACGATGGACAGCTGAGTCGGGCATCCTCCAGTTACATGGAGGATTCTAAGCTTACTGTGCCATGCTAGCCAAATGGGTTGGCTCAAGGTTTCATATCAAGGTTTTCTTCTCTTGCAGCTAGATTTTATAACATATAAAACCTTCAAGCACTATCCACTGCCTCGTTGGCGTAGGGGTTGTATGTGTCGCCTTTGGATCACGGGGCCCCAGGTTCAATACCACGGCCAGGCAAGTGTCTTTGTGTAAACCAGAGGCACTTGCTCTGAGGCCTGGTGTCATTTGTATTAGTGAATTTCATGTTTGTAAACTGCCCCTGCGACACAGGTTAACCTACTGCATGGGTTAACCTGCCCCTGCACTGCTCCTGCAACACTATTAATTACTGCAACATTAGTAATTTTTTTGTTGGAAATTCTCATGGATATTCTTTCGTTGGGACCAGACAGGGTATATGGGACTCCGGGGCATGGAGAAGTGGTAATTAGGTGCCTAAACTGCCCATTTACCACCAACAGCATTCTTCGACTGCCCACTTCAGAGTTGAGGGATGCATTCCCCAATGGGGACATGCTGCATTTTGCCCGTGTGGGGACGGGGCAGAATATTACACATCCCCACCGCACGCCGTGAAAAACGCGTGTTGTAAAAGTGAAGAAAACCCAGCAGCTTGGTGGTAGGATCTAATGATCCGCCCTGCTTGCTACCACCCTCATTTAAGTCCGGCGCCAAGCAGTTTTACTGTGTTTTGTCAAAGGCATCCAAGGCGGTGATGAAAACAAAGTGCTCTGTGAATTATTATTGGCCACTAGAACAAACATGACAGCTCTAATGATAAGTTAGCCCATTGTGAAAATCTCGCCGGATGGGCGCATGGGGTTTCGTAATGCTAGTCCCAACATCGGCACAACTGCCATGTAGAAACTGGTTCTACAGCTGGAGCCATGGTCAGGCCCAAGAGAGGGAACTGCTAATAGAGTGGAGTGAATAACCGCAGAACACCTGAGGCTAGAGCAACAGACTCTCCTCATCCAAGCCAACGCCGAACGGGAACTATAAATAGTTTCCCGAAGGCGTTTACGTTTACGGTTCGCAATGTGGTAGCTTCTAGTGGGTAAACCGAACATATCTTACCATCTTCACATACCCTAGACAGTCCCCCGGCCTAAATGGTTCTAGGAATATGAAAGTCCAAAAGTCGTCCACTGCTGGACATAAGCCGCCCCCAAAATTTTCACGAAGGCCGGTCCTGAGCAGCCCGCATCGCTTTCCGGTGCCTTTCTGGGAATATGCCTTGGGCTTATCCCTTCAACTTCCCTTACACTATATCTACACTACGCTAGACAACGACACCCAGACGCGGCCACACCTTTTTTTTTTTTTTTTTTTTTTTTTTTTTTTTACGTCGGAGATCCTCATGGATAACCGGCCGTTGGGGACTGGCCGGGGTATGTGGGACTCCGGGGCGCGTAGAGATGGTGAATTGCGCCCCGACCTACCCACTAAAACCGACGGCGATCCTCGACTGCCCAAACCAGGGCCACGGGATTCACTCCCATTACGGGAGCATGCTCCGTGACCCTGGGGGCCTTGGCCCGCCTCTTATAAAGCTAGTGGAGCCCCACGCTCCAAGGCGGGCCCCTCCGATTATGAGGGGGGGGGCTGTATTGCCCTCCCCCATTCCACCGCTAGGGGGCGCACGCGAATCGCGGCGCGCTGTCCTCCCGGGGCCTGTTTTGCGCAGGCGACGGACTTCCCAGGTCAATCGCCCGCAGGCCCACTTACGGCGGGCGGAGGTCAGCCAACGCCCTCCGGCGCCTGTTGCGGCGCTGGCGATTTGGGCGCTGGGAGGCCAACTCTCTGGCCCGTTCCGCCTCCTCCTTGGCTGTCATGACGGCTTCACAAAATGAGGCCGTCTCTCTCCAAGCCCTCTCGCTCCCGACCATGGATCTAACGAGATCCGGCAGCGAGAGGCTCCCCACAACACCGACTAGGTCACGTCGCGGTCTATCCCACGCACGGCACACCTCCAGGGTATGCTGCGCGGAGTCCTCAGCACCATCCGCGCAGTGGTGACACCCCGAGGTCTCCTCCCGGCCAATGCGGCACAGGTACTTTCCAAAGCACCCGTGCCCGGACAAAACCTGCGTCAGCCGGAAGGACAGTGCACCATGCCTCCTCTCCAGCCATTCGTCCAATACGGGACGAATGGCTTCCACGATTGCGTGCCCCGCACTAGGGCTCGCCAGCCGTTCCCGCCACTCCTGGCGGACCGTAACACGCAGCTCGATCCGTCGCTCCTCCACATCCCTAGGAAGGGGACGCCGCCCCTGCGCAACCTCTGCCACTCGCCACTTATACAGGGTGGCGAGGGCTTTAGCCTCGAGCTCCCATGGGGGCAGCCCGGCCAGGAGGCTTGCTGCTTCGAAGGAGGTCGTGCGGTACCCCCTTATTACCCTGACGGCCATCACCTGCTGCGGTCTTCGCAGCAGGGCAACGTTACGGGCCGTCAGAGATTCCGCCCATATGGGTGACCCATATAGGGCCATCGACCGCACGACCCCTGTGTACAGCCTCCTACAGGAGACGTTCGGGCCCCCAAGGTTGGGCAGTAGCCGTGACAGTGCGGCCGCTGCACCCATTAGTTTGGGGGCCAACCTTCGCAGGTGCTCCCTGAAGGTCCACCTACCGTCGAGCACCAGACCCAGATATTTCATCGTGGGCTCAACGGCGATGCGAACGCCTCCGACCACGATGTGGGAGCCTGGAGGTGGCGTGTTCCGAGGCCTGTGGAAGAAGAGGGCCTCCGATTTACCCAAAGCCACCTCCAAGCCTAGCTGCCGGATTCTGGCCACAACTTGGGCCACGCCCGCAGTGGCCAGTATTTGTGCGTCCCTGTGGGACTTGCCACGCGCGGTGACAAGGGTGTCGTCGGCGTAGCATACTACGCCAACATTAGGGAGGAGCCCGCCCCGTAGCACCCAGTCGTAACCTAAGTTCCACAGGGTCGGGCCCAAAACCGACCCCTGTGGAACTCCGCAGGACACAGCCCGCCTGTCCCAACCACTCTGGACCGGGTAGAACACGGCCCGGTCCGAAAGGTACGCGCCTATGACACGGCGGAGGTAGGCCGGCACTCCGTGATGATGGAGCGCCTCCTCAATGCAATTCCAGGGCAAGGTGTTAAACGCGTTGGCGATGTCAAGAGACACCGCCAACATAACCTCGCCCCGGGATGTAGCCTCCTCCGCCAACGCCTTGACGCGGGCCACCGCGTCGATTGTGGAGCGCCCACAGCGGAAGCCGTACTGGCACTCCGCTAAGTCTGGACCCACCGATTCAAGATGCTGGACGAGGCGGTTGACGATGATGCGCTCAAAGAGCTTGGCCACCTCATCCAGCAAAACTATAGGGCGATAAGTTTACAAACATGTAATCATAAACAGCTGTTAAGTTCATACTACATTTTAAGTTATAAAAATAATTAAGTTGTGTTTTTGCAAAACTGTATTTGTTAATGTGTTGTTTGTGATACAAATCATAACATTTATTGTGGACAAGTGCAAGTGAATAGAATAAAAACAATAAAACTTAAAATTAAAGCTAGCAATAGTGACTGGAACATATTTCTACCCTACATTTACAAAAAACATAACATTAGTTCTTAAATACTAAGCAAACTAAGAGGTTTCGATTATACCAGTGGTGATCAGTTTACCGAAATAAAAGACTACTTGCTGTTTGGCATCGCGGTGAAAGTAATCAATCGTACATATTATCAAAACCAGTACGTATTGTGTACTACGTGCAGCGCCATCTGTGATTCGCTTGAGGTACTACCCGAGTTTGATTTGTGGTAAAATATTTTTAATCCACATCAACAATGGCTAAGTGTGGAGGTTGTGGTAAATTCATCACAGTAGCGGAAAGCATACGCTGTAATAAATGCCCGGGGACGTATCACGCTAGCTGTGTTGGCATAATTTCCACTGCACGGACGTCCGCCACCTGGTTATGCCCTGGCTGTAAAATTAAGATCCCCAGGGGTGATAACTCCTCCACGCCAGTTAAAAGCCTGACTGATGGCACAGACTTAAGCCAACCTCAATGTCAATCGTCTGCAACAAACCCTACTGATGGCGAACCAAAAATTGATTCGCACAGTCTCGACGTAGCAAAAGAGATCCGCTGCTTTAGGGACGAGCTGCGAGCCATGTTGACAGAGTTGCGTGAGTTCCGGACAGAAATGGCTGAATTGAGGACCGATGTAACGTCATGTAAGGAACGCATAGACGCAGTTGAAGGCAAAGTTGATTCCCTGGAGAAACGCTTTATGGAGCTTGAGCCAGTCTCCAGCGACCGTGTCGGAGACACGATAGCGGAGCTCAAAACCCAGCTAAATGAACGTGACCAAGATTTGCTCTGTAATGATTTAATAATTACGGGAATACCGGAGGTCAAGGAGGAGAGCCCGTTACATCTGGTCAGCGTTATTTCGGCAAAGCTGGGTGTGGCAATCGACGAGCGGGATGTTGTGAATGCGGAGCGTCTGGGCATGGTGCGCCGTAATCTTCAAACCTCGGAGGAAGGAGCTGCGCGGCCGCGCGTGCTGGCCGTCCGCCTGGCGCGCCGCACAGTGCGCGACCAGCTGCTGCGGGCTGCGCGCGTGCGCCGCGGCCTCACCACACAGGATCTCCAGCTGCAAGGACCTCCAAAAAGGTTCTATGTCAATGAACGGCTTACGCAAACCAATGGTAAGATATTCCATAGTGCACGTGAAGCGGGACAGCGGCACAAATATAGATATGTCTGGACGAGGGATGGACGCATCTATGCGAAGAAAGAAGATGGTTTGCCCACGCAACGCATTCGATCAGACGCAGACATTTCTCGGGTTTTTGGTAACAACTCAGTTGGATAAAACGTTACATAGTTGCAAACTCCATAACCATCACATTAATATTAAACTAGGTATATTTTCTATTTGTTTTTTGGTGAGTATGCTGTTTTGTGAGGACATAATGATTATCGGACGCCTAATTATGACACTATTATTTATCAACACTATAACAACTTCAAACTATTTTATTCAACTATTTTATTGTATTATTATTTTATCTACTATGTATGATTATATTATCTATACATTTAAATTATATACACTACATCACATTTATTACTCTATTTACACAACAATGCTAACTATAAAATATTTAATTACAAACATAATATCTCTTGATACAGTACCATACAGAGTTATATACACTACATGTACTACTAGGATAATTATAGTTACAGACAATAAACAAACATGAAGAAAGATAAAAAATTGCGTGTTGGGCTTTTTAACGCAGGATCGCTTGGTTCACGCCAGGAGGAGTTCCTATTGGCCATGGACAGGGTTTCGGTTGATATTTTAGCAATCAACGAAACTTGGCTTAGAGAGGGTGAAGAGGGTCGTGCGCCCAACGTGCCTAACTATCGCCTACGACATGCACCGCGCCCGGACAATGTACGCAGAGGCCGTGGAGGCGGAGTCGGTTTCTATGTGAGGCGGGATCTTCGGGTGCGCACTGTCCCCCATCCACCAGCACCCATGGTTGAGCAGATGTGGATTAAATTAACCATCAACTCACAATCTATCATTATAGGCACTGCATATAGACCACCCTGGCTGGATGTCAATACTTTTTTGGATGCGGTCACCGATACTGTCTCCTCCTTGACACATGCTGATAAAATAATTTTACTTGGTGACTTTAACATTAATGTCCTAGACACTGATGATAATAAAACCAAGCTTCTCAATAACTTTCTTCACTGTTCCAGTCTTAACAATGTTATAACTGAACCAACCCATTTTACAGATCACAGTGAGACTCTCATTGATATAGTATGCACCGATGCCCGGGTGTGTGGTACCTCTGTGTTACACATACCCGAGCTTGGTCATCATGCAATGATTGCAGTTGAATTTAATTTTAAGATTGAGAAGCTTGCTCCCCGTTGGATTAGTTACAGGCCACTGAAGGACATCTTGTTGGATTTATTTAATAAAGATCTCAGTAAAATTGACTGGAACCATATCACTAGTCTGAGTAATGTCAATAGTATGGTGGATACATTTAATTCATATATATTGGCATTATTTGATCTTCATGCTCCTATTAAGAAAGTTCTAATTAAAGAAAAAAAGTGTCCCTGGATTACTGGCACTGTTGAGGATATGATCAAGCTTCGGGACAAATACCACCAGCGATTTAAATCAGACCGGACAGATTCTCACTGTGATTCATATAAAAACCTTAAATATATAGTAAGAGCTGCAATTGACAGTGAGAAACGAGCTTATTTTAAATCTAGCATAAACATGGGAATCAGGGACCCAAAAAAGTTATGGAGTAACATCAAATCTGTTATTACTTATAAGAATAGTAAAGGCAATGAATTACCTACTTCTTGCAATGACCCTGATAATATTAACAAATATTTTCTAGAGGTACCTGGCAGTGGTAGGGTTACCATCTCCGAATTGACCTATTTTGAATACAATAGATTTGGTCCCGGTTGTTTTCATCTCCAACCAACAGATGAGGCAGTGGTTCTGAGGATCATCCAAGGTCTCAAGTCTAACGCTCTAGGGGTAGATGATATCTCACTTGACATGCTTCTTATGACACTCCCACACACCCTTACTGCCATTACTGGGATTATCAATAAATCGCTGACCTCCTCTACATTCCCTGACCTGTGGAAGATAGCCATAGTCAGACCTATCTCTAAAAAGGTAAATCCTTGCGGTGTTGAAGATCTTAGGCCAATTAGTCTGCTGCCCTGTCTATCCAAAATATTGGAAAGAGTTGTTAGCAACCAATTTAGGAAGTATTTAGAGGACCATAAGATTTTACCTGCACAGCAGTCCGGATTTCGGGTGGGTCATAGCACTGCCACAGCCTTGATTGATGTGGTTGATAATATCCTGCAGGCCAGGGATCAGGGGCAGGGGACTTTACTCACTTTACTCGATTTCTCGCGTGCTTTTGATTCAATAAGTCCCCCCCTACTACTTTCAAAGCTTGCCTATTATGGCTGTGACTCAGTGGCCCTGCATTGGTTTGACAGCTACATGAGCAACCGTTATCAATTTGTTTGTCTGCCAACTGACAAAGATGGTGGTTGTGATGTATCTTCGCTGAGTCCAGTGGTAAGGGGTGTCCCACAGGGGTCCATTCTTGGTCCGCTTCTCTTTATTATTTACACTGCAGACATAGCCAGTACCATTATTAACAGTAGGTTTCATTTGTATGCAGACGATCTACAGCTGTATATATCCTGTCACCCACAGAGCTGTCCAGCATCTGTAAATAGCATTAATGAGGATTTGGATAGAGTTTCAGAATGGGCAAGGAAAAACTCTCTTGTGCTTAACCCAAAAAAATCAAAATGCTTGATCTTAGGCTCTAGAGACTTAATAAAAAAAATTAAAAATACTAACCCTATAGTAAAAATTGATGGGGGTCGGATAGAACAGGTTCAGGAGGTGCGTAACCTTGGAGTAGTCATGGATGGCTTACTTCAGTTTGAAACCCACATAAATGAAGCTGTGCGCAATTGTTTTTACCGGCTCAGGCTGTTGTATCGAGTTCGACCATACATTAATGTAGATATGCGCATCATGCTGTGTGAGTCCCTTATACTGTCAAAACTCAACTATGCTGACACAGTGTATGGGAGCTGTTTGCTCAGTAGAACCGAGCGGCTTTTGCAACGGGTTCAAAATGCTTGCGCACGTTATTGTTTTCATGTACCACCTCGTTCACATATAACTTCCTTTCTTAATCAGGCGAACATGATGAAAATGACAATGCGTAGAAAACTGCATCTGGCCACCCTTCTCTTTGGTGTCATTCTGTCTGAAAGGCCAGAATACCTCTACAAAAAGCTTACATGGACCAGTGACCATAATAAACATAAAACTAGGGCTTTTTCATATCTTCTTATCACTCCTAGACATCGAACCGCGGCTTTTCGTGGCAGTTTTAAATTTGCTGCCACTAGATGCTGGAATGACTTGCCGCCACCACTCCGTGCCCTAAAATCAGTTTCTTGCTTTAATAAACGTTATAAAGAACATCTACTAACTATACAAAAACAAGATAAATAAACTTACCATTGATATACACTTATATGCCAGGTGGTTGTCATTCCAGCGGTCGATTTTGTGTCTGTTTGTTTCTATAGGTTTTACAAATAAATAGGTAGCGTCCCAAAATGAAATAAGATCAGTAGAATACAAAATCTATTCAACTCTTACGATAAAGCACACAAATAGTATCACTGCACGAGTTTATTTCACTCAAAATATTAACACAGCACACAAACAATAATTAATAACAGTACACATAGTCACAGAATAAACTAAAATACTTAAACATATTGAATCTAATCTCACCTACAATTCCTAGAAATGCATTGTTCGAATTTTGAACTGGTGAGAACCCCGCGCTTATTTGACGTCAGCTGTCAAATTGTCAATGTCTTCTTCTTCTTCTTCTTAGATTAATGGCTTGTCATGTTGTCAATGTCTTATTGCCTATCATAAATTTGTCAGCTTTTCTTTTCTTGTTTTTATAAATTCTATGGCGTAGACAGACTTTAAGCATAATTCTGATTTGTATCAACTTTTTTATATTTATTGTATGTATGTATGGATACCTAGCTGTCCGATGCCCGTGTAGTCGCTCAAGGGCCTAGCAGAATACCAGCGCTGCGTCATTTATTGTTATGATGTGGCATATGCTGAGCTATGGTCCTTTTTTGTTCTCACAAAACAGGATATTAAAAATTTGTTATTGTTACTTAAATATATTGTATTTTTACTTTTTTAAGTTTATCTTATTTGTAACTTGTCTTTTGTACCGCTCAGATGTGAGAACAAAATAAACACGTTTCTTTCTTTCTTCTTTCTTTCTTCTTTCTATAAGCCGACGGCGAGTCCGGCGGGCGCCCCTCCTTCCTGATGAGGACCAGTTTCCCCTCCTTCCATATGCGGGGAAACTGGCCTCGGGACAGACACGCTGTGAACAGCGAGCGCAGCCGAGGTCCTAGGGCCTCTAGGGCAATAACCCAAACACGGCCTGGGATTCCATCTAGTCCCGGAGCCGTGCTTTTGCCCCTGAGCCTTCCCACTGCCAGCCGCAGTTCTTCCTCCCCTACCTCAGGGGAGACACCCTCGTTAATAGGAGCGACAATATGGCGCAGCCGCCCCGAGGGCCCAGCCCTCGCCGGGAAAAGACTCCCGACGACCTTGTCGACCAGCTGCGGTCGGAGACTTGTAGTCAGTGGGGGGGCCCAGGGGCGTAGTTTCCCCCTCACCATTAAGTACGGGCGCCCCCACGGATCGCCGTCCAACGTGCTGAGCAGCTCTTGTCGGGCCGCAGCTTTAGCCCGCACAATCTCCTTCTGCAGGGACTTTTTGGCAGAGCGGTACGCTTCGTATAGCCCCACCTCCACTTCCGACAGGCCCGGGAGGTTGAGGCGACGTCTTCGATGGCGAGCGTACCGGCGTCTCGCATCCACGCATGACTGGCGTAGCTGTGCTATTTCGCGAGACCACCAGTACACTGCCGTTTTGGCGGGTTTCGCCCTGACCCTGGGCATTGAGGCGTCACAATCTTCCGACATGGCGTTCCGGAACCACGCTGCCTCCACCTCTATGTTGTCGGGCAGCCCGGGCGCTGAAGCCCATGCCCGTGCGATAGAGGCCTCCCGCAGGAGGTCCTCGTCTAGCTGGCGTAGCGCCCATCTGGGACCCTCTCTGTGAGAGACCGTTCTAGCCAGGGTGGCAGAAGTCTGGGAGGCGATGTCGAACCGTATATAGCGATGGTCCGACATCGTTTCCTCCTCCTCCATCACCCGCCAGTGCCTAACACGCCGCGCGAGTGCGGGGCTCGCGAGGGTTATGTCCACGATGGACCCACCCCGTTGCCGCACGCACGTGTTCACAGCCCCCTGATTCAGGACCTCCAGTCCCGACGTAGCCACCCACTCCTCCACTAATTCACCCCTGGCGTTCGCCGCCGGGGAACCCCAAGTCGTAGATTTGGCGTTGAAGTCCCCGGCCACGAGTACGGGAAGGCGGCTGCAGCCCACGATAGCGTCCAATTCTGCCAAAAACGTTTCGTAATCGGCGAGAGGTGCGTTGGGCGAGAAGTAACACCCTATGATCACCACCTCACCGATACGAGCCGCGACAAATCCCCGGCCCCGGCGTACGTCCTCCGGAGTCGGTGTTCCCGCAGATCCTCTTATGAACAGGGCCACCGAGCCGCTGACATCCCCCAGCCAGTCGCGTCTGGGAGGAATAAAGTACGGCTCGGCGACCACCACTACGTTGATTGTCCACTGCGCTGCGCTCTGGTGAAGGAGATCCTGAGCTGCAGCACAGTGGTTTATATTCCCCTGGAGGATACGAAGATATGGTCCCTGGTCCATTACTGGGTGTCCATTCTAGCATCCTCCAGGGGTGCCCGTTGCGACGTCGACGGCCCTGGCTGTGTAGAAACAACCGGCCGGCGGCCCTTGACGGTCCCCGATTTCTTCGCCTGTGCAGCGGCGCAGTCACGAGCGCCCAGACGATGCCCCGCCGGTTTTCCCGCCGCCTCACACCTGGAGCACCGCGCTTTATCCGGACACTCCACGGCTTTGTGGCCCGAGTACCCGCAATTAAAGCAGGCGTCACCAATGCCAGCGCCTGTGGGGCAGTCTACCCCAATGTGGCCCTCCCCGCGACAGCGGTAGCATTTGGATGGTCTCGGCGTCAAGAGTTTTACCTGGGCCGAGGACCAGCCCACCAGCATGCGAGGCGAGGCCACAACCTTTTTTGCCGCCGCAACTGGGCATGTCACAATTGCCGTGCCCGTACTGACCCGCCCAGGGCGTATGGCCGTAGACTTGACCTGAGCCGCGGCGCAACCACCGACTCTTGCCACGACCTCAATGAGCTCGGTTATTGTGACCGAATCGTCGAGGTCGGAGATACGGAGGTCGGCACACTTTTCGGGTCTGGAGACCCGCACATCCTCAGGACCCAGGGCCAGCCTCAGCTGCTCGGCCAAGGCGTCCGCTTTGGGGCCGCTGGTGGTGCCAGACACCTCCAGCATCCGGGCACCTGTGCGTGCGCTTTTCACACGCACGCCATTAGTAAGGCCAAGGCCTACGATGTCTATGGCTGCCTTGGCCTTTGACATTACCTCATTGTAGGTAACACCTCTCTCCACCGCTCCAGGCTGCAGGGTTAGGACCACAGCCGTAGAGCGGGGGGCAATGAGTTGCGCTTTTATTTTCGCCTCTTTTTTGGCGATCTTTTGTCTCGCTTTCTGCGCCTTCTTTTGGGCCTTGCATTTCGCAGCCTTAGCCGCCTTCTTAGCGCCAACCGTCTCCCATCCACCTTCCTGCGGGGCAGCAGTGGATTGGCTGGCCGGGGTCCGCGTTGTTGCCGGTTTAGGTGCGGAACGCCCTTTTTTGTGGTTGACCTTGGCTGACGCTGACGTGGGTGCAGCCACTTTGGCCACCGGCTTTGGTGCTCCTTTCTGTAGCACCTTCGCGTTTGCCGATCGTGTCAGAGGGGCTCCTGGGGTCGGACGCGCTGATGAGGTAGAGGCGGCCGGTTCCGTTGGACGCTCCATTCCCGCCGCTTTTGCCGCATACGACATTGACGCCTGGGCCGGGATCGCTGGGACAGAACCCTGGGCGGCCTCAGCGTTGCGGCGGTCGGCCGCCAATGGCGGACGAAGCCGCTTCTCTGGGGGTAGACGGCTGGCCAGGTCCTCCCTGACTGCCTGTATCATGGTCCCAACCTCCAGTATGATGGAGCGCCTCAGCTCCTGCTCTTCTTCGGCGATCCTCACGGGTCTTTCTCCTTGGCTACCGAACTTCATTTCGGCGACCTCCGCCTTAAGACTCATGTAGGCCTTTTCAAGCTCTTTCATTTGTTCGGCTTGCCGACGAACCTGAAATCGGAGCTTGCTCTCCTCTTCGGACCGGGACCGATGGAGGAGCACATCCGCTACTTCCGAGAATGAGGCGGTGGCGTCTTTGAGGAGCTTCTGGCTTGTGCCTTTCAGCCCCTTGGAGATACTGGCTACGTGCCTCATCGTATCCATAGCCCCTGTCAATTTTGCCTCCAGTTCAGGAGCAGTCAGTTCCTCCGAGAGCCGTGGCACGGAGGACGACCTCTCCGACGACGTGTCGGAGAGCCGACTAACTTTGGCGGCCGCGTCACGAAGGAAACTACGCCGCCTTTGCTCCCGCTCTTCCTCTTTTTTCGCTGCCATGTCTGCAGCGCGTTGGAGAGACTCCAGATGTTTGCGGGCACTGTAATTATCTCCACGGTCGCGTCGCTTCTCTCCAGCCACCAGTTGAATTTTTGGGGCTGGCGTGTCCGTACTGGACTCGTCTTCCGAGTCAGTGTCTGCGCCCTTTCTGGAGCTGCATGAGTGCGACCTCTTGCGAGCCCAGAGCTTGCCCGGGTCACTGGTCACGCTGGTCACCGTCACTATGCTCATATTGGAGTCAGAGCTCGACTCAATGTCGTCTAATGGACCAGATACTGCAATCGAGTCAATTGGCTTCGCTTCTTTACACTTCGCTTCTTTAGGCTTCGCCTTTCCAGCGTTAGCCGACGCCTTTCTTGTTCGCCGCTCCATGCCCTGAGAAGGGCACTCGAGAGGGGTCACGCGCTCCGGGAGCAAGCTCGACCGAAGCAGACGCGCCTCCGAGGTTGGAGCGACAGAGGTTTTGTCTCTAGACGCGGCCACACCTGAGATAACTAGGCGGCTTTTGCAATCCCTACACCAACCGACAACTTAAAAATACATTGACCGGGTTTGTGATGCCAGTCGTATTTATAATGCTGGTTTTGAGTTTCACCAAAAAGCATAGAGAAAATGGTTTTTAGTTTTTATTTTACAATAGTATTGACACATGCTCCATAGACTAAATTAGACTCTATAAAGGTAGGTCTACACTCTCAAGTTAAGGTAATTCACACACACATTTAAAATAGTCATATACACTTTACAGGTCAACGATGTGAACTTCGAGGACATGACCAACGATGAGGCGGTCAGGGTCCTCCGCGAGGTGGTCCAGAAGCCGGGGCCCATCAAGCTAGTGGTCGCCAAGTGCTGGGACCCCAACCCCAAAGGGTATTTCACTATACCCAGGACGGAGCCCGTTAGACCTATAGACCCAGGTATATCGACCTGCCTTGTCCGTGTGATGACGGATTTAGAATGAATCGTGTCGCCACCCCATTCCATTCTGAGGATGTCGTAAGAGCCGACTAAAAGAAATGACAAGTCTTATAACCTACAAGCGCTACAAGAGAAGGAAAACTTGATACGAAACCCGGTGCCAACCCGTCTGGTCAGGGTGGCATAGTAGGCTAATTACTCCTCTTTTATGGGAGAGGGCCCGACTCAGCAGTGGGTCATTTATGGGCTGAGTACTAGGAGGATTTATAAGAGTTTTGTGATCAAACCTACGTAAATAAAGTTCTGTTTGAGTTTGACTAGCTTATCAACTTATCCTATGGTGTCCCTTGCAAGCGAGGGCCTCTTATTATGATGCTGCAGAACAGGTATTGAGTCCAATGTTGTACCCTCAGGAGCGTGGGTAGCCCACACCCAAGCGCTACGCGAGGCGTACCCCCCGCCTCCCCCCTCGCTGTCCGCACTCCCAGTGTCCTCGGTCTCCGAGAGGGGGGCTTCGGACGCCAGTACTCTGCCCGCGGGGGGGCTGGAGCCCCAACTGTCCGTCACCATGGATATGGCAGTGGTGGTGCGGGCCATGTTGAGACCAGATTCCGGTGAGTGAAATCCTAATGAATGACAGTTATTCTTTCTGTCATAAGCAACAATTTGTTGTAGGGTCACCAACCCATATCGTCCTGAGGGTGTCGTAAGAACCGACGAAAGGAAATGATATGGTTGAACACCTAACTGCAAGAAAAACCCCGTGCTAAACTGGTCTGGCCACTGTGGCATTGTAGGCTGTCCACGTGTGGGCACGGGACAGAATATAAAACTTCCCCACCGCATGCTGGGAAATGACGCGTGTTGTAAGTCAACAAAACCCAGCTCATTTGCTGGTAGGAGTAATGGCCTACCACCCGCACATCTAAGCAAGCAGTTTTCCTGTGTTTCGTCGCGTGTAGGAGAGACGGTGACCGACAGGGCATTTCCTTGAATTGCCTGCTCCATCTTAGACCCTGGCGTTGCTTTCCATCACCCAAGCCTAGGTTCAAAGGCTTGAATGCCTTTTTTGAATGTCAATGATAAAAAAGATGCCCTTCTTGTAAAGGGAGGTGGCCCGACTTAGCAGTGGGTCATTTATGGCTTGCGAAGTATTAGTAGCATAGCATAGATATTGGAACAAGATATTCGCTCAAGATGTCTGTTTTTTTATACAAGATGTTTTGAACCCCTATACTTAAAATCTATTTTCAACCCTCGTTATTTCGTTTTGCAGGCTTAGAGATACGAGACCGCATGTGGTTGAAAATTACCATACCCAACGCGTTCATTGGTGCCGATGTGGTGGACTGGATACTGCAGCACGTGGCAGGAGTAGCGGACAGGCGGGACGCGAGGAAATACGCCGCGCATATGCTTAAGGTAAGTCAACCTCCATCTCCTATAGTTTGCCGTCTAAATCACCAAGAGGGAAGCGACACCTCCTACATTGTTATGGGAGCCTGGTACCGACACCGAAGCTTTTGAGCGAAATATGCCTCCTGTGCCACACTGGCCAGGCTGATTGGCACTGATTGTATCATGATTGGTCCGCCTGGTGACGGATTTAGAATACATAGTGTCACCACCCCATACCATCCTGAGCGTGTCGTAAGAGCCGACAAAGGGAAATTTCAAAGCCGAAGACCTAGTCGCAAGAGAAGGAAAACTTGATACGGAATACTGTGCCAACCCGTCTGGCCAGCGTGGCACACCCTCAGGATGGAATGGGGTGGTGACACTATGTGTTCTAAATTCGTCACCACACAGGAAGATGTATCATGATTGCCTTCTCCTTTTTATTATTGGTGACGCTGGGGATATGCTTCATGCCTACCGCCGCCCCTCGGAGGTGGAGCGATTTTGTGTGTACTCGTCTACCCACTAAAACCCTAAGGGCATACCCTCACTCAATACTATAAGCTGGTATGGCCCCAACGGATCACGAAGCCACTTTTCCCTTCTCCTGAGCCAAGGTTGCCTGACGCCTAATGTCACCGAGAGGGAAGCGTGATCTCCTACATTGTTATGCGACCCTGGTACTTACACTCAAGCTTTAGATGGAATTTTGCCTACTGTGCTACGCTGGCCAGGCTGATTGGCTCAGGGTTTTCCGTCTCTGCCATCAGACCAGAGTGGCACAGTGGGATAATTGTTAAAACTTGAGCATAAATTGTATCTTACTATATGGTCATGAAATACATACAAATAAATAAAATTGGGAGTGTCTCTTTGTATGGATGGATACATGGTACATTTACTGAAACAACATTTTTTACAAAGTCAAATAATTTATTTTGCATAGGACACAATAGACACATGCAAACTCTCAAAATATTAATAAAATTTGTACCAACCAAAGTAACATGTTTTAGTTTACCACCAGTCTACAACCACTGCTGAGAAGAACTGGCAAGAAACAAAACAACAAACTGAAACGTGAATATTAAAACAATACAAAATAAACTTATTGCATGTGACAGCCAATGATCTCCTCATCGGTCTGTCTGTTTGTTTAGGATAATCTCTGAAATGGCTGGACCGATTCACTTTCACTAGCAGATAGCTGTCGTAACAAGGAGTAACTAGGCTACTTTTATAGACACTCCTCGCTTTTCAGGAGCCCAAAGTTACTGAGTAACCATGATAGAGTTGTTATTATGTTTACAGGCGGGGTTCATAAGGCACACGGTGAACAAGATTACCTTCTCCGAGCAATGTTACTATGTGGCTGGAGAACTGTGTGCTGAGCTGGCTGCCCTCAGGCTCAGGGCACCAGACGCAGACAGTCTCGCCAGCGACCATTTGGCCCCGCTGCCGAACCCCAAGTAAGTCTACCTCCAGGTCACCCATATCTTCATCATCATCATCATCATTTCAACCAAAAGACGTCCACTGCTGGACATAGGCCTCTCCCAAGGATTTCCACGAAGGCCGGTCCTGTGCCGCCCTCATCCATTTCTTCTTATCTTAATAAATATAAATTACGTATCACGTTGTTTGTCCGCGATGGACTCCTAAACTAATTGACTGATTTCAATCAAATTTTCACACCATGTGCAGTTGGATCCAACTTGAAAGATAGGATAGCTTATATCTCAATTTAAAGTCGCAATATTATTCTAGTCTCTCTATTATATATTCTACTAGTGACCCGTCCCGGCTTCGCACGGGTGCAATGATGAACCTTTAAATTTATCAGTGTTTCTCTACAATATTGTGGATGTATTATACTATACATAAACCTTGCTCTTGAATCACTATCTCGCTTCAAAATCCGTTGCGTAGATTTAAATATTTAAGCATACATAGGGACGGACAGACGACAGCGACATTGTTTTATACTATATAGTGATATATTATTCTAGTCTATTCTAGGGCTAGTCTTAAACCTCATCACATATCATGAAGGGAGAGGGGGATTTAAAAATTTTTAAAATACATCACGTGATTAATGGACAGCCCCTAACCGCCTAATGTCTTATCGTCCCCGTAGAGCGAGCAATAAGTAAGTCTCCAAAAATATGTAGTTAATTTTCGACCTAAGGTATCACCAACTTAGGTTGAAAATGGCCAAACACTTTTTAAGACTAGGTTAATTCTTCCTATACAGGGACGTTAAGTTCTCTTAGCATGCTCCTTAGTGTGACTGTGTTTTTTATTCCCTAGCATGATGGGCCCTGGCTACATGCCTTACGCCGGGTCCTACGGCTACCAACCCATCCCGTTCAAGTACTCTTCATGCATCAACAGCGAACACACTATATATGGGTGAGTGAGATTTTTATACAGCGTGATGTTCTGTGTAGCGTAAACCTGGACGTATGTGTGATTAGAGCATAATGAATAATTGTAATTGTAAATTAACATAATTAACAATTGAGATGGTGATTACCTCTGATGTTTGACCCTTTGCGACTATTGCGCGAGTTTGCTCTCACAAATCAGTCTTGGACATAAAAATGTCGGTCTAAAAAATGAAATAAACTACACAGTTTCTTGCCGGCTCTTCTCTGTAGAGCTGCATTCCGAACCGGTGGTAGATGGTTAATTTTAAAATGGCATTTTTTTTAATTTTCATTGTTAAATAGATCTTTAATGAGCCAACTTTATTAAATGTGTTTTAATTTTGATTGAATTGGGACAAAGGGAAATGATAGGGCTGAAAACCTGGCCGCAAGAGAAGGAAACTTGACAAGAAACTCTATGCCAACCCGTCTGGCCAGCGTGGCATAGTAGGCTAATTACCCTCCATGTAGTTGGAGGAGGCCCGACTCGGCAGTGGGTTAGTTATGGGCCGAGAAGTATTATATATACGACCGGCATCACAATACCCGGTCGCCTACTGAAATAGTCGTGTTATGCCAGAAAGAACAATGACAGTAAATTTATGCTTTTCTCAGCTACAACCGAGAAGAGTCAGTGCTGTCCGGCAGCGGAGGCTCCAGCGGCGGATCGGAGCACCTTACCGCCAAGGAACAGGCGCGCGAGCCGGAGCTGAAGTCCACGTCCAGTGGGTCGGGGGCTTCTCTGCCGCCCGAGCAGCCCCCGGGGACGCTTCCCGCTGGCGGAGGGGGAGGCCGCAGGGCGCACTCCCACTCCAGCGGGTCCGACGCGCACGGCGACCGGCCCGTGCTGTTTCTATAACGGTGAGCATAACAGCAATGATTACTTACTCCCGAAGCTGCGTGATGGGATATAAAAAAAAATTGGTGACTAGTCAACAATTCACCGCCCTATTCCATCGTGAGGGGGTCATAAGAGCAGTTTAAAGTAAATGACAAGGTGGAAAACCTAGCTTAGAAAACATGTATTAGAAACCGTATGCCAACCCGTTTGGCCAGCGTGGTAGGCTAATTGCGGTCTATGTAGTTGGATGAGGCTTGACCCAACAATACTACTCACTTTACGTTTGGCTACATACATAGTGTCACCACCCCATTTCATCCTGAGGGTGTCGTAAGAGCCGACAAAAGGAAATGACAAGGCCGAAAACCTAGCCGCAAGAGACGAAAAACTTGATACGAAACCCTGGGCCAATACGTCTGGCCAGCGTGGCACAGTAGGCTAATGACCCTCCCTGTGATGCGAGGAGGCCCGACTCAGCAGTGGGTCATTTGTGAGCTGAGTAGTAGTCCTAACTTGCATATCATTGGGCCTTGGTCTAGGTGTTAGTCCGGGGCGTCACAGTAGAATGCGTTTACGCGAACTTGTGGCGCCCCAAGCGCGCCGTGTGAGGGTATACCGCTGGGGTTTTAGTGGGTAGACGACCCTTGTTGGAGTCCCACATAATCACCGACCTCTTCCCCGGGGGGCGGTGATATGCATATAGCATTTCCCCAGCGACAACAAAAAAAAAAGGTGTTTTGGATCATGTGTCCCGGATTCGATTCCGGGGTCGGGCAAGTGCCTTTGTCTAAACCAGAGGCACTTGCTCCGAGTCTGGGTGTCATTTGTGTTCGTGAATTACATGTTTGTAAACTGCCCCCGCGATACAGGTTATACCTAGTACAGGGGTTTCTTTTTTGAAGTGAAACTTCTAATCTGACTTCCAAAAAGGTTGCGTTAAACGTTTAACGCGCAAGAGGGAGAGAGAAAGAATGATACACAAAGTTAGAAAGTAGGAGAGAGATTGTGAGTCATAGATTTGAATATTTATCCACTCGAAAGTGAACATTTAAAGATGCGATCAATTGTGAATTGTAAGCAATGTTAATAATCTTTGTCATAAAGAAACAATACGATTTCACTAGAAATCCATTTCTACCCCTTCCTATTTTCATTTCCACATTACGAAGTTTCACTACTTCCGCGCTGGGCGACTCTACCATCAATTTTTTTTCTATATATCTCTATAGCGTCATGCTTTCACACAAGCTGAATGTATTTTTATCTTTACAGGAGCGTACTGTGAACTACCGTCGCCACACACTGCCAAATAAGCGAACAATTTTATATATCATTATTTGTATTGATAATTAGTTTTATTATTGAAATCAATGTAATTATTCTATAATCTATAAATCGGGGTCGTTTGAATATAAATCGAGGTAGATGCGCCTAACACCGTCGGTTCTAAATGTATTTAAAGCTAATGAGATATTTTTGGTGGTACTACAAAGAGACAGACAGATTTAGAATACATAGTGTCATCACCCCATTCCCTACTGAGGTAATCGAACATTTGAATTTTGATACAAAATGTTTTATATCTCTTTAAATATAAAACTTCCCCACCGCACGCTGGGAAATTACGCGTATTGTAAAAGTCAACAAAACCCAGCACGCTTCGTAGTAGGTATCTAACGGTCCACCGTGTAAATATAGGTATCTAGTTTCGTTTGTTTCCGAGAGGCGGTCAACTGAAAAAACAGTCGCATGTATAATAAAAAAAATAGAATAATTAAAAGTTAAATAATAAGTCTTGAATCCAGTGAGCCGACCAACGCATGTGGTAGCCATCGATCTCCTCAACCATATCAAAGGGAAGTGGTCGACGCGCCACACGTCGCTACCACTGTTTAAAGTATTTTAGTGAGCATGACGACCCACAGGATTGACGCTCAAGAATAAATGAAGTTAAATTCGTATATTAATTTCCATTAAGCTTGGCGTTTTGAATCCAAATTAGCAAAAAATACATGTTTTTTTCCATGATATATTTGATAACATGAGCTCGAGTAACTTAATCCCAGGCTATTTAATCTCAGTCAGTCAGTAATAGTACCAGCTACCGCAGCGGTCGGACCGCGCGCCGATCTAGATTTTCGTATAGGAATTATGTAAAACTAACCATACTGCCTTCTAGTGGGGGGCGATAGTTACAACCCTTCTTTACTAATAGGTATTAATAATAGGTACTGTTAAATTGATTCGGTGTGGTGACCGATTTAGAATATACAGGCTGTCCCAAAAATAGTGTCAAGCGGAAGTCCAGAGATGGAGCACCCCTTGGGGTAAAAAAATTAAGTTAAGTTCTTTAGGTAGAAATATCAGAAAATAAATCATAACACGGAAACTGAGAAATCGCAGAACATACATGGGGGTGATTCGGGTACCCCAAGAGGTGCTCTATCTCTGGACTTCCGCTTGATACCATTTTTGGGACACGCTGTATAGTGTCACCACCACATTTTACACTGAGGGTGTTGTTAGAGTAAAAGTAAAGGCGTATGAAATGATGATGTTTTAGAACCCGCCGAATTAGGCGCCTTTACCTCATAAATTTATCATCTGTGGACTCTGTAACGGTTCGGGTTTGATTGCCGGCGCCATACTGCGGTATTTTGTACACGGTGATCTATTGTATAGTGAAAGTCTAAAAGTAGGCTCTATTCTATTCTAGGCATCAGTAAAGTTATTCCAGTGTTTAAACTTTATCACTTGATCTCACTAACACTCACTAACTTGATCACGTTATTTTTTATATTTCGACTAAAAGAGTGTTTTTTTACGGATTTTTTATTTGAAAGTCATGAGGTTTTCTAGTTATATTGGGATCATTTTGGTGCCTCAAATTTGACTTTTCCTATACAATGAATCACGCTGTATATACGATGTAACTCAAATTATTTTTGTCTCATATGATTTTTCTTACTATAAAATTGCGTTACAATCCCAAAAAAAACACTACTTTTTTAAACAATACTTTTTAAGTGGTCTCGTATGAAACTAACACATATTCAGGGTGCTGCTCTACTGAGAAGAACCGGAAATAACCCTTAAAAGACAACTACTACTCGCCCATAAATAGAGGGACATTAGCCACGCTGGGTTGGCACAGGGTTTCGTTTCAAGTTGTCCCTCTCTTGCGGCTAAGTGATTTGCCTCTTCCGTACATTTAGTACCCTCAGAATACCATTCTGAGGGTGACATTCCTTATTCTAAATCCGTCACCCGATGGTAATGATTTTGACTAGTTGCGGAAAATCATATTGTTTATGGCGTTATTATTGTATCATTACAATATAATGGATTATTACAGGACTGTAAATAAATGTATTAAATTAGTAATATTATAACTAGCGGCGCAGTTCGCGTGGGTAGTGGGATACGCATCTTTACGACTGTAGCATGATATCTCAAAAACTACATTTTTTTCTTTATAATAATTTCCTAAAACACTAATCTAAATCAGCCACGACACAGATACGTCACCACTTTAGGCGCAAAGGAATGATCATCCAGCCAGACGAGGCGGTATGTCTGGCAGGGGTCCGCGGCACCTATCCCCCCTGTAACCATAACGCCCCCATAACTGTAGTCGGAGATTTCTTAACCGTGCTAATTGCTCTAGAAACTTCGCTATCGCGGTGTAGGACTTTTTGGTAATTCTTGCATTTGAAGACGATATGTCTTGATATGGATGCGTCAAGCTGAAGACAGGGCGCTATGGCGCTCTTTAGGGGAGGCCTATGTCCAGCAGTGGACTAATGTGGGCTGATGATGATGATGATGATGTCTTGATATATTTTTTGGGTAAATTGTGTAAAGTGTGTAGCATGCTGGTCGCTACAGACCAATGGGTGGCCAGTATTCGGAAGCGCGTTGGTGAAGTTAATAATAGAAGAGGTCAGTCCTCTGTCTCTGTTTAAAATCGCCATGAGATAAGCGTCATCTCCTACATTGTTATGCGGCCCTGGTACCGACACTCGGGTTTTTAAGAGAAATTCGTCTTCTATGCCAGGCTGGCCAGACGGGTTGGCGCAAGTTATTGTGTCTAATCCTTCCTTCTCTTGCGGAAGCCGCTGCCTGTCGCGTTGATATAGTCGTCTCTTAGGACACCCTCACGATTGTATTGGTTGGTGAGATTGTGTATTCACTTTCTGTTACGCCCTGTATTTGTGTGTTATATTTTATTATAAATTTTGTCTTTTAAAATAGAACATGCATATCCGTAGATGCCAATTTAATTTTTATTTTTAATTTTACGCGGCCATATGAGATCCAGTCTTTGTAAATGTATATTATTTAAAATAATTAAGTTGTATATAACATATATGTTAATTAGATTGTCTATTAAGTATGTTAAGTTATGTTGAGGTATTTAAAAAAGCGACACTATGTATACACGAAGTGTCAATGTCACAATATGTCAAGTTGTACGTGAATATCACAATATGACAAGTTGTACGTGAATGTCACAAATGTGTACTGCTGACATTTTAAGGTTGAGATAATTCAATCATTTTATCCAAGTACGTACGTACATACATAGATTCCATAAATCGAAAACTAAAATCATTACTTACTATGTAATGGTGAAAACTTCATCTTCTGTTCGCTAATGGCTTGTGCATATCTAAGGGCACAGTCTGGATGAAACATTAGTTAAAAAAAGTCATAAAAAATGCAATCTAATAGTGCACACAGATACTGCATACAAAAGCGCACAGGATTATCCATGTGATATGATGTATGGTAGCACAAGATATCATAACAAATTAAGATGTCATTGACAGTTGTCACAATGTCAGTTGTACAAAAATGTCACACATGAACGGTACTTACTGTAGCTAATGTCAGAAATGAACCTGTGAACGGTACTTAGTGTACCTAATGTCAGAAATGAACCTGTAATATTGCCATTAGTATTTTAAATAAATTTAGAGAATTACAATTTTAGAAGCTGGCCCGTTTTTGATGAGATTAAAGGTGCAAGCTGGCGTGTGTAATCTATGCTTTGAGAGGTTATTTTATTACTACAAATCATGTATAATTAATATATTGAATTCATTCGCTTTTGGTTGTATTTATGTCTAGAATTAACTGCTATGTTCAGTTACAGTCCGCGCCAATCTTTATGGCCGCTCTAAATGTAGCCGCATTACGCTGCGCAGAACACAAAATCAGGTCAGCGTGAGTGATCTACGTTCGCATTGGTTAAAAAATTTACGATGCGCAAGTTCGTATCGTACCCACGGCTACAGTCAGAGCGGCCATAAAGATTGGCGCAGACTATACATACATTGAAATACGTACGTTAATATCGCTTTGGTACTTCTCTCTAGAATATGTGCAGCCCGCAGCTTCGCACTGGCGGTTCTAGATTAAAATAGTCTTTTGGGGAATACTGTCGAATGAAGTTTTGAACGTTTTGAAGTGTCATTTTTCCACCATAAAAAGAGTCTAATAAAATAAAATCCCTATAACATATTGAAATTCTTCCGACTGCCTGGTCGGTCTACGGGTTGAATGTGCCGCCTTAGGACCACGGGGTCTCGGGTTCGATTCCGGGGCCGGTCCAGTGTCTTTGTGTAGACCAGAGATACAGGTTATAACTAGTAAATTTTAAAAAATACTTCACGGTTTTTTTGTATATTGCCTTACTTAATTCCCGATAAATCTGTTAGTGTTTAATTTCAATGTGTAATAATCGTGAAAAGTTAACTTAATTGCGATAACTTATTTTGTGCTATCTTGGGTTGAGGCGTTTTAGTTCGAAAATGATTATATCAATGGTTGGGTAGTATTCGTTTTGGTAACTTTATGTAATTGAAAAGGTCGCCATTTTGGAGTTGTTTTTAAACGAAATGTTTAAGTGTTTGGCTAGGTTTTCGGCCTGATCTTTATGGACGGTCTGAATATAGCCGCATTACGCTGCGCACAACACAAAATCAGGTATCAGCGGGACTTTCGCGGGGCGGGGATGCAGGGCACGCCCCTCCTCTCTCTTCCACCCGCAAGCCCCCTGGCATCCGGCGCGTTAGTGTGAGTGAGCTACGTTCGTATTGGTTATGAAATGTACGATGCGCAAGTTCGTACCCACGGCTACTTTCAGACCGACCATAAAGATTGGCGCGGACTATATTCCTTAAATTTGCCAAAGTGAATTTAAATCCACAGAAATCCTTATATGACTTTTGTATATTATTGTCTCTTGAATGGATCAAGCCGGTGTTACCCAGTAACTGAGAGCGTGAAATGTATAAATTAATATTAAAAAAATAATTATTATTAGTAGGTGAACTCAAGCGTATACGTAGTTAATGTCTAATAGAGTTTGAAATTATATCGTTGGAGTGAATTTGATACTCGATGAGACGATGAGCGTGGCGTCGTTTTTCTATTTGTTCTTTATATGGCAAAGTTAATTGTTTTAAACTTTCGCATTTGTAATCTATAGTATAGTCCGTTACAAACGTCTTGAGGCAAAATCTGTACTGCGCAATAGTAGATTTTTCAGTCTTTAGCGGGAAGGGACTCGTAACACATGCGCGAATTTTTGCCCGCCACGGCGATTTTAGTTCAAGATGTTTTTAAGCAGCTATACGGTAGTAATTTGACGGTATATGTCGACACATAATGACTTGCAAAGTTACAAAATTCTTTCAATGTTTTTCAATGTGTCGTCTCGAAAAAATATTTGAATTGTTTACAACTGACGAATAACACTTTGGAATGATTCAATTGATTATAAATAAAATTGTTTGTCTAAGCACACAAACTGAAAACGTTTTCCTACAATTCGATAATAATCAATTACATTTTACAATCACAATATACACGCATAGAAACGTAGATACAAACAGAGAATACAGCAAATTGGTGATTTGGCGCCAAAATATTAAAATGGTCGATAAGTTTCACATTCAACTCCCATTTTTTTTACATTTTCCTGTCTTTTAGTTGAAAGACCGTTTATTTTTTAAATGAAGAACTTTACAATATTTTTGTCTTCCTAAATTCTGTAGCTTACCTCGCAAACGTTGTTTTGCCATCTAAATAACTAACGCCTAAAATGTTTTATAATCTGTTTACTTCATTAATCTTTACGATTTATACAAAATTTCAAGTTATTTCATTTATAGTTCCGATAAGATATTCCGATAGATAGAGACATCGTTAAGAGTCAGTGTATAGGTGGTATATCTACATATATTTTAATATCAATTTCTTTGACAAATGTGATTTTATTTTTTTAGAACTAACAGAACACAATTCATGCAAGAAATATTATTTATTATAAACTTCTTTTGACGTGAATACGTAATTTAAATTGCTTTTTATTATGACAAGTTTTTACCCCAAAATTAGGTTCGCGCCGAAACACTCGTCTATAGCCCGTTTTTACAATAAAAATCTTTTTTGTATATAGTTCATATATGTAATACTCTAACAAACAAAATGAAAGCATTTATTTTTAGATGTCCTAAACAAATTGACAATATAAGCTTTATTTGCTACACCGCCATCTAGTGATAGTATTGTGAAATGTTCGGCAGTTTTTTTAAGTTTTGACAGTTCTAGTTTTGTCGATACGAAAAATCTACAAATAGTGTTGTGATAATGGCAGACTTAGAGTATTTTGTTTATACGCATATTTTAAGTTTTTGTAACTTATATAATCTTTTTTTTCGTGTATATGATTATTGTATTTTATTATTGCGAGGCGCTATGCTATGTTTATAAACATGTGTAATTTTTAATAAACGAATAGAAATTTTGTAATTTAAGTATTGTTTTATTATACACTAATGCCTACCTTCGACTTTTCCTATGTTCATACTACTACGCAGCCCATAAATGACCCACTGCTGAGTCGGGCCTCCTCCCATCACAGGGAGAGTCATTAGCCTACTGTGCCGCACTAGCCAGACGGGTTGGCACAGGGTTTCGTATCAAGTTTCCTTCTCTTGCGGCTAGGTTTTCAGCCTTGTCATTTCCTTTTGTCGGCTCTGACGAATTGGGTGGCGACACTATGTATTCTTAATCCGTCACCACCTCTGTGCTTCGGACAACCCGGTAAAGCCATGGGTGTCATTGTACATTGACTGTAACAACAATAAACGAGTTGAAACACAATAAAGATTCTTACCGGCTCTTCTCTTTTTGTTCGAATTGCATGTCGTCTTTTCATACAAATTCGAACAATGAATTGGATACAAATAATGTTACTTTTGAGTTTATTAAACATCTGTCAAACGGTACTTACGTGAAATTTGACAGCTGCTCAAATCCATGAACTTGAAGAATTGCATCGAAACTGGCTCAGGAGTTGCGTTGATCAAAACAAGTATAAAATAAGCTTGGAAAGCTGTGCTTGCTCTCATAAACTCTGGCCCTTTCTTGTTCTAAGCTACTTTCACGAAGGTTATGCGAGCCTGGTACTTTTAATGAGAGTCGCCCGTTCACCTTTTAAATTACCTCCACATACGGTATGAGAGCCTGGTACATTATAATGCCGTTGTGTTGTCTATCGCCTATTCAAGTTCTTTATTACCTCTACTAAGGTTATGCGAGTCTGGTACTTTTTAATGCAGCCATTCTGTCGCCCGTTCGCCTTTTAAATTACCTCCACAGACGTTATGAGAGCCTAATACATTTTAATACAGTTGTTTTCGTCCATTCAAGTTATATAATACCTCTACTAAGGTTATGCGAGCCTGGTACTTTTTAACAGGGCTGTTGCAAGGTTGTAATTTCTTTATAATACAGCTTCGGTATATATTTTCAGAGCAAGCAATTAATTCTTAGGATTACAATAAAACGACAAAAATAAATAAAAATAGTGATTTATTTCAATAAACTGGGATTACATGTAAGAAAAATAAATTCAGGCCACACGGCAGTGCGCGTCAAGTCGTATAACAATTTTAATAAACGTACGATATTTTTAATACTTCTCGCAGGGATTTACACTTAAACCTATATTGCTATTCGAAATTAATACAGTAATACAAAATAAATGCGTCTTAGAATATAAAAAAATATTAATAATTCTTCTTAAAAAATAAAATGTCAAATTGGATCGACCAGTTTTTTATAAGTACAATTTTTATTACACTTCAAAAGTACAAAGTACCAAAAGTACGTGTGTGGTACGTATAAACATGAGTCACTTCATCTAATCCATTCTGAGAATGTCGCCAAGAAGCAAGATCAAGGGAATCATGACAATCCCCTCCATTGCTTTGGATAATTTATTGGCATGTACACATTTGCGGCCATATTCGGTGGGTTTTGAAGGATCATGGCGAGATCCACACATTTATTATTTGATCTTTAAGCATAAGTTGTTACAAAGGAGGGGTTAATTAATGCATTCTGACTTCAATACATTGAATAATGCAACAAATAAAGTAAATATTTTGAGTTACAAATGTTTAAATTAAATATATATTTAAAAAATCACGCCATTTGAGGATAATTTTTATCAAGTCCACCTGTCACATTACGTCGTATTTTTTAATACAACCAGTGTTTTGAAAATATTACTAAACACCAAGAAAACACTTAAAAAAGCTCTCCTGTTTAAATAGTGTTTTTTTTAAACGAATTCCGCGTTTTATACTTGTTAATTTAAAATGATGATTGTGTTTGAGTGATGTATTGTTTTGCAATAGCATTACGTACGTGCGAAACATTCACGCATGACCGGTCGGCAGTCGACGGTAAAAGTCACGGACAATTATTGAAAATGTCAAGTGACGTCAAAACATACATCTACCATTTGTGAAAACAGCAAGCCTTTGCCAAGCGATAATTATTTCCTGGTTTATATGATTAGTTCGAATTAATATGGTTGTGTTTGCGCATATAGCGACGACATGTTACCGCATGCAGCTTCGCTCACTCGGATACATCATTGCAATTTCCAGAATAACATGTCGAGTTGGATTTCAAACCCAAAAGGAACTTTAGTTATATCACAACACACTTTTAAATCGTCATAATTAAAATTACCAATATCATCTCACTGCCCTTGTTCCACGCTAGGTGGTCGTCTCCAAACACACCTATCAGTCGACATAGCTACATTCACACCTTTCCTCTTTCTTACAATCCACCCATCCCTTCCGATCTCTCACAACCCTTGGGTCTTCACGCTGAATGTATGTTTGTTACCCTTTCACGCAAAAACTTCGGAACGGATTTTGATAATAGCTTATACATCAGACATAGACAAATATCTTTAGGACTTTATAGTCTAACTATAAAAGATTTTGTTAAATTCCCGTGTGAAGCCGCGGCGGGCTGCTAGTAGTAATTTATTTAAAAAATCATTCTCTGTAGCATGTACTGTGTACTACTGCACTGTAGCATGTAGCACTGTATTTGCAAGTTTTGTCTCGGTTTGAAAAATGCCAAATTTGAGGATTCATTTTTGTCTAACTGGGGTAAAACTTAGTGCATACTATCGCCCGTCGGTGCTGAGGTTGGCGGTTATGTGGGACTCCGTAACACTCGACTACCCACCAAAACCCCAGCGGTATACCACCCTCACAAGCCTCGAATGCGACGCCACAGGTTCGAGAGGACGCAGTCTAAGTCCTGTCCATGTCCATAACGGACACGACAATTTCATTTAACAGTATACATTTTAATAGGGTTTTACATCTGTCAATGAACAAACTCTAATTAGCATAGTTAAATGAGAAAATATTGATTATTGTTTTAATGAGACCGGGATAATTAGCAGATCTAATTAAAAAGTTTAATCTCAACATCAACTGCCTCGTTGGTCTAGGGTTGGATTTGCCGCCTTTGGATCAACGGGTCCTGGGTTCGATTCCGGGGTCGGGCAAGAGTCTATGTGTAAACCAGAGACACTTGCTATGAGTCTGGGTGTCATTTGTGTTCGTGAATTTCATGTTTGTAAACTGCCCCCGCGATACAGGATATAACCTACTGCAGGGGTTAAAAAAAAACAAAAAAAATATCAAGCTTCAAGTGCCTTTGTGGACCATAAACGTCGCAGAGCCGGCGATGTGATCGGTGCAGGTATATACCATGTCGCAATATAAAGAGGAAGTCTTTGTTTAGTATTAGACTACAATACATATGCGTTTTTTTAATTTATTTTTTACTTTCTGATTTAAAAAAAAATCCTGGTTCTGATATTTTATGTTCTATAGTGGATTTCTTTAAACTGTGCTCTAAATGTAACCTTACACAAGTTACCCGAAAAATCTGAACTATCAACATCAAGAAATATCGCCTACAAATGCGAGAATTAAAAGTCCCACACCGCGATAGGGAAGTTTATAGAGCAATTCGCACGGTTAAGCAATCCCCGAACACAGTTATTGGGGTATAGGCTGGATACCACCTCGTCTGGCTGGATGATCATCCCTTTGTGCCTAAACATATGTTAAATCTGTGATTACTCCGCGTGAAATTCTACAACTTTCTATATCGCCATCCAAGTCACTTTGGTTTTAAAATACACTGTCACCAACGCATTTCAACTTTGGGTGTGTTAGTGAGTGTGTGTGTTAGACAAATGAACCATGCAATGTGGCAGTACGACAATTGCTCTACATCCAATTGTTGACCAGATTCAGTACATCAGTGCATCTAGTCTACCCACACATTTATGATAAGTTTAAAGTAATTTGCACACATATATCATAAAAGCTTTTATAAAAAACCGGTCAAGAAGACAAAGGAACTAAGAATAAAACTTAAAGTATAAATTATAATAATTTAAAGAATATGTTTCTTTATATCGGGTTTTACAACAAGAACTTTGTTTTTCAATTGGGGCAACACCAACAATAGGACATCTTTGACATTTAGGTTTTGACGTATTCGTAGTTTTGGCAATTGTTACAATGAATTCAATTTCGCTCGAAAATCGAATATATAAATCCACTATAAAATTGGTGGTTCTGTTAAAGTTACAATTCGTAAAATTCGTGATATTTTCGGACAACATAATCCTAAGATCTGAGTTAATTGGCCAGCCAGATCGTGTGATTTAACACCACTTAATCCAGTGTTCTTTGTGTGGTTATGCAAACTCAATAAGTTTTTGTGGAAAAACCCGATATAAATCAGTATAGATTCTATACAAATTAGACGACTGCCCTTAACTTCACATGGCTTGTATTTGGCCCAATATTTGACAAACACGCCAATGCCGATACGAATAAAACAAATGTTTGATCAAATAATTCATCTACATATCATACCAATGGCTAATTAAATTGTACACAAACATCTTAGCCAAATTCTACAAACCGGTGCCAAAGTATATCAACACCACATACCATCCACTGCAAATCTAGTGCTATTTTAAAAGTTGGTCTCTTTTTATTATTAAGGTGAATGTTCCAGGGTAGCCCGCGAAATTCAAATTTTCTTAGGTTTTTTGCAATTTGCAGGCCAGTGCTAGGTTGTATGTTGATTAAAATGTTATTCGCGGCTGTAAGAAGAAGAAAAACTTTTGAAAAAGTCATTCTTGCACCTTTATGAGCTTGGAGGGTTGTATTGATGATTTTGATGATTATAATTCTATAACTACATACGTCTTACAGCCGCGAATAACATTTTAATCAACATACAACCTAGCACTGACCTGCAAATTACAAAAAAACGTAAGAAAATTTGAATTTCGCGGGCTACCCTGGAACATTCACCTTAAACCTTTTTCAACTGTCTGCTTCGTTGGTCTAGGGATTGAATGTGCCGGCACCACTAAGAGGCGGGCCGAGGCCCCCAGGGTCACGGAGCATGCTCCCGCAATGGTAGTGAACCCCGTGGCCCTGGTTTGGGCAGTCAAAGCAAGCAGCAAAACAGACGGCGATCCTCGCCGTCTGTTTTAGTGGGTAGGTCGGGGTGCAATTCACCATATCTACGCACCCCGGTGTCCCACATAGCCCGGCCAGACCCCAGCGGCCATGAGGATCTCGGACGCAAAAAAAAAAGTATTGAATGTGCCATCTTTGGATCATTCGATTCCGGGATCAAACTTCTTTGTATAAAGCAGAGGCTCCGTCTAGTCTGGGTATAAGTTGTGTTGGTACATGTTTGTAACCTGCCCCCGCGATACAGGTCGCAGCGAGAGCAGGTTTCGTGAAAAAAAAACAAAGTATTTTTAGATTTTCGACTCGCAACTGCTATTTTGAAGTTAATGCTACGCGCCCCGCTTCGTCTAATTCCAGTGTACCTACCACCTTAATTGCATTTACTGATAAACAAGATCTAACAGATAATTTTACAATATGTGCACGCAAAACCAGACAGCCTAATTAAACAATCGTGTATTCAAATTAACTTGGCGACATTTCGTATCAGTTGGCGCATTTAATTTTCTTTCAGCCATCATGCACTATCAGAGTTTATGTATTTAACAGCATTTAAATTCAACAAGTGCAGTATAATAAAATTACGTGTTTTATTCAAACATCGGCCAGTCAGAGATCTGTTTATCTGTCAGACAATTTAGAATACACAGTGTCACCACCCCATTCCATCCTGAGGGTGTCGTAAGAGCCGACAAAAAGAAGTGCGCAAGAGAAAGGAACTACTACTACTCAGCCGACAAATGACCCACTGCTAAGTCTGGCCTCCTCCCATCACATAGAGGGTTCCTATCAAGACTTCAGTCTCTTTCAGCTAGGGTTTCAGCTTTGCCACTTCCTTTAGTCACCTCTTACGACACCCTCAGGACGTTAATGGAGTGGTGACACTATGTATTCTTAATCCGTCACCACACGGAAGAAACTCGATACGAAATCCCGTCTGGCCAGCGTGGCACAGTAGGCTAACGACCCTCCCTGTGTTGGGAGGAGGCCCAACTCAGCAGTGGGTCTTGTATGGGCTGAGAAGTAGTAAGGGCCCCCGCGCATTTATGCGGCCAGTCGCGCGGCCTGGCCGCATAATGCGCGGATTGGTCGCGGCGGCCAATAGGCCGCGTATGTGACGCGATGTTTTCCGTTGGCCGCGCGACCAAAACTTGGCCGCGCGGCCTGGCCGCGTAATGCGCGCAGCTATATACATCGTAGAACAATTAGTTGGCCGCAGCGACTTGGCCGCATAATGCGCGGAGGCCCTTATAGTAGATGGCACAGGTTAACAGACCAGGGCCCGCTGTTGGGACGCGAAACCCGTAGTTCTTCAGTGTAACAAATTCTACAGAAACATTGCAATGTTATAAGTCCTCGAATGGCGCCTCCCGCACGGTGGATGAAGGTCGCCACAAAACGATGGACGCGAGCTCAGAACTTTGTGGAAATCCTTGGGGGAGGCCCACGTCCAGCAGTGGACGTCTTTCGGATGAAATGATTGCAAAGTACCATTTAAACTTACTAGCAAGTATTCGTAAATATGATTTCAGAGCTTCAAAACTTGGCTGGACCAAACCGCGCGACATCTTCGTAAGTATGAACATCTGAAACGAAAAGAGAGTACTGTTAGTCTTGATTATTGTTTTAAAACGAAACTCCTGCACTTGGTATAACTTGTATCACGGGGGCAGTTTCGTCATCGTCGTCGTTTCAGCCCATGAGTGACCCACTAGTGGGTCGGGCCTCCTCCAGTTACATGTAGGGTAGTTAGCCTACTGTGCCGCGCTGGCCAGACGGGTTGGCACAAGATTTGTATCAAGTTTTCCTTCTGTTGCGGCTACGTGATCTGCCACTTGCGTGCCCTTAGTCGCCTCTTACGACACCCTCGGGACGGTATGGGTTGGTGACACTGTGGTTTTGTAAATCCGTCACCACAGTTTACAAACATGTAATTGACGAAAACAAATGATACCCAGACTCCAAGCGCCTCTGGTCTACACAGAGACACTTGCCCCACCCCGGAATCGAATAGTCAACGTTGGAGGAAGGCGATATAGCGATTTCGTCCGCATGGTATTGAACAATGTGGAATACTCAGTATCTATCTATGGTCTCGTGAATAGGGGGGGTGTCAATAAAAGTAAGACACTCCCTGTTACTTTGGCTATCTACCAGATGAAAGTCCCGTCAAAATGGGTCCAGCCATTTCCGAGATTAAATAAATAAATAAATATCCTTGGACATTTCACACAACGCCATCTCGTCCCAAGCTAAGCAACTTAATGCTTGTGTTATGGTAACGAGATGGATGATAAACTACTTAAATACTTTTTGTTTGTAAATACATACATATTATAGATAGAAAACACCCAGACCCGAAACAAATACTTGTAGGTCGTACAAATATTTCTTCCGTGCGGGGATCGAACCGGCGACATGCCGCGCGGCAGTCGATCGCTCAACCACTGCGCCAACCGCCAACCAGATTAACCCAAACAAACAGACAGATAAAAATGCACTTACTAAAAAGCGGTCATTTTAGGGTCTGTACACACCACGTATTGAATTTATACAGGTGTGCAAAGGTCTGCAGGCTGCGTCTAACTTGCGTGCGTATCGCTACAAAGGCACGTTTAAAAAACGTGGTGTGTACAGGCCCTTAGTGTTATGACAAGGTCAATAACATAGCCGCAAGAGAAGGAAAACTTGAAACGAAACCTGTGCCAACCCGTCTGGCCAGCGTGGCACAGTAGGCTAACGACCCTCCCTGTGTTGGGAGGAGGCCCGACTCAGCACTAGTATCAGTAGTCCTTTCGTAAACAGAATAGCATAAATGCTACACCGAGCAACCTTGCAGCCGCGACTCTTGACCTAATTATATTTAGTTTTATAATAACAGCGTACAAAACGGGAAGAGGTAAATAATCGGTCGGAGGCCTCGCGCTCGGCACGTCCGACCTCGACCGCTGCCAGCGGCCTTCTGTTTGAATTAAGAACGCACAGGTGAGTTTAAACGTTAGGATGTTGTTTTAAATTTAGTGTTAGTATACATTAAGAGGCGACTAAGGCCCCGTTTCTATCAAAGCGGAAAGGAGAGGAGACGAGAGATGTGTTTTGAATAACCAATCTTAGTTTCGTTATTCTATTTCCACCGAAGCCAAGCGGAGAGATGTGGGAGTAGCGAAATCAGATTGGTTATTCAAAACACATCTCTCGTCTCCTCTCCTCTCCGCGATGGTGGTTACCGGGCCTAAGGGACGGAAAAGTCAGCTACAACTAACTTTTTTTCGTTTTGCTGGGGAGATGCTATAAGCATTATGTGGGACTCCGCAAAACTACTCGTCTACCCACTAAAATCCCAGCGGTATACCCTCACACGACACGCTTGGGGGCCACAGCTCTCTACATTCGCACACTCTCTACAAAACACTCTCTACATTCGCATTGTGAGCTGATATACAAAAATAATTTCCCTTGAAAAGTGTCTGGGTTACAAGCGTACACTTTTCAAAACTCCTGCCGGACGGCCCCCGGACGCCCTTCAAACTAGGACAAATCCGGGGAATTTCGGGCGGATAGCTCTACGTAAACGCATTCCACTGTGACGTTTCCCCAACGAGGTGCCCGGTAAGCGACTATCAGAAGACGTCCCGGTCAACTGGGACGCCCTCAGTTAGTGAGGATTTCCGCCTGGCGGGTCTCTCGACCCTCGACTGGCCTCTATGTAAGGGGCAGGAGGAGGGTGTAGAGTCGCCACCTCCTCCCCGGCCTCAGTCTGCAGCGCGGGTCTGGTTATTATTATTTATGCAACACCTCTCTAACCCATTTGCTTGTGAGTTTACATAATGTATGAATACTCGCCGAATGAGCAGTTTCATCACGGTTCAGACACATTCGGTTTAACGACCCAACTCACGTAACCAGTACTATTGGGAATTCACATCTCTATTTGTATTACTCAGCCCATAGATGACCCACTGCTGAGTCGGGCCTCCTCCCATCACAGGGAGGGTCATTATCAGTGATCGGAGTATATTGTATTAGACTCAATGATCTGAAAGGTATGTATGTAGTATGGACATTCCACGGGAATTTGATAATTTTTTGCAATGTATTTATATATGACCAAAAGATGTCGTTTTAGCCCATAAATGACCCACTACTGGGTCGGGCCTCTTCCAAATTCATGGCGGGAAATTAGCCTGCTGTGCCTCGCTGGCTGGGACCGGTTGGCAAAGGGTTTGGTATCAAGTGTTCCTTCTCTTGCGGCTAGGTGATACTTGCGTTCCTTTAGTCACCCACAGGATGATTTAGAGTTGGATTGTGTATTGTGTATTCTAAATCCGTCACCAAACGGATAGCACTGTATTATTTTTTTATTTATTTAATTAATGCATGGAGGACTTACAGCTACTAAAGGTTAATGTATGGCTTAGGGATAGCTTCATTGAGCCAATAACAAGTCCTCACTCATATTGTTAAGGAAATTTAGGAGCAAACGGAGTACAATTAACAATACACTACAAATACTTGTTAGCAATTGCTGTAGAAACATGTTTAGTTTGCCTACTTAAAAAAAAGTTGACCTAAACACTTTCTTGCCAATGTTACACTAGTTATGTCAGTGCCGGATTAACCACCTAGCAAGAGTAGCAATTTCTACGGGCCCCACGCGAAAGGGGGTCCCACATATTTAAACCCACTCATCACTGCCTGAGCGTAATTTTTTGAGTGAAACTTATTAATATGTGGTATGTATGGTATGGGTTGTATTTTTACCACTTTATACATAAGAACCCATAGCAGATCAAGGGCTCTTTGAAAGAATATGCTATGGTCCCCGCGATTTGCCACGAGCCCCGCGCTTGCTTAATCCGGCACTGAGTTATGTATCAAACAATTTGGACAAACAATTGTCTTCTTTAAACAATGTCTGTCTCCGAACAACCAGGACATGAACCGAAGCCCAAACACATAACAGAAGTTGACGTAAACATCTTGCCTTGTCGGTCTAGGGGTTGGATGTGCCCTACAGAGGAATGCAAACGCGAACCTGTGGCGCCCCAAGCATGTCATGTGAGGGTATAGTGGGGTTTTAGTGGGTAGACGAGAAGTTACCAGAGTTCCACATAATCGCCGACCGCGAGCGGCAGTATGAATAAATAATTTCCCCAGCCTCACCAATAAAAAAAGGGGTTGTATTTGCCTTTGGATCACGGGGTTCCGGGTTCGATTCCGGGGTCGGGCGGGTCTTGTGTAAACCAGAGGCACTTGCTCAGAGTCTGGGTGTCATTTGTGTTCGTGAATTAGGTACATGTTTGTAAACTGCCCCTCGATACGGAACCCCTGCACTAGGTATAACCTATAACTAGTGCAGGGGTTCCGTTTTAAAAAGAAACCTTCCCTTGTTAACCGACTTCGAAAAAAGAGGTGGTTCTCAATTCTCAATTTAACGCGTGTTACCGCTATCATTCGCAAACAGATTTGCTAAGCTTTGCATTTTTTTATTATTACTACGATTTACTACGATTAACCCACTGTGCCACGATGGCCAGACGGATTGGTATAAAATGTACCTTATCTTGTGGCTAAGTCAATAAGAATAGAATAGAAAAATGCTTTAATGTATAAACCAATTATGGCGTTCACAATCGTCAACGGACACATAATTTTTTTAACTACTTCCTGATCGGAACGCGGTGGCAACTGAAAAGTATTGGCGGAAGAATACACAATCGACTATTATTCTTTATTAAAAAAGTTCTTTTTTAAATATTTATTTATGGACTAAACTAAGCGACCACCTCACCCTAATGTAAAGACTCAATGAAGAAATGGAATGTCAAATGTCTGAGTGCAATACTTTGTCACTAAGCGGCCACATCACCCTAATGTAAAGACTTATTGAAGAAATGGAATGTCAAATGTCCGAGTGCACTCCGGAAAAATCACGACTTTATTTCTCTGTGAAAAGAAAGTTTTTTTTTTAATTTTATATATGGGCTCTGTCACTATACGGCCACATGACCCTAATCACAAATGTCTGAGTGCAATATGGAAAAATCCGACTTTATTTCCGCTGTGAAAAAAAGTTTTTTAAAATTTATTTTTGGGCTTTGTCACTAACCGGCCACATCACCCTAATGTAAAGAGTTAATGAAGAAATGGAATGCAAAATGTCTGAGTGCAGTGCAGTAAGGAAAAACCCGAGATCGTGAGGCAAATATTTAATCACCGCATCTAGATTGCCATTCCGAGAAGACCTTGGGAATGCGTGAATCGTGATTCTTCTTTTTCGCAAGAAATAAGCGGAACAGTGAGCGCCATTTTGAAAATAGGGTTATCCTATTTTTTTTATTTTGTTAATATCTTTTATTCTATTTTATTATCGAGTAGACTTTTCAATGAACTGTCCTATGAAAATGATCTAGATTTATTTAACACCAGTGTTTCCAAGCTTAAACATGCGATAACGAAAGCTTACTTTTTATAAAATCACTTTGTGCTGATCGACCCTTTCACTGTATTTAATGAACGAATGTTTTATCAGTGGAACCTTTTAAATGGCCATCATTATTTTTATAAATTGTATTTTAATATGTACTATTATAGCTGTAAGATTCCCGAATAGTAATAAAACAACATAAAAATAAATTTATCCATTTTCATGTGTCGTTCGGTGTCTATTTCCATTATTTTAAAACGGAACCTGCTCTTCTTAAATTAGGATTTACCTGAGGGGTGCCGTAAGTGCCAACAAAAGGAAATTACAAGGTCGGATACCTTTATTTTTGTTTTTAGAGGGGTAAACCTTTTAAACGTTCCCAGCCGGGAGACTGGGGCTGGGGTATGTGGGAGTCCCGGTCGCGAAAAATTTCAACTATTTTCGACTAGAGTCATCCGCCTTACGGGTAACTGCATATACTATGGCCGGATATTTAAGGTTTAAGGTTTAAGACATTTATTTCCCATAAAGAACACAGTTCACTTAGCATGAGAAATACAACGATGGACATGTAAGCAAAATTATTAGCTACTTTCATAACATTCATAGTAATAAATAATAGTAAAATATTTAGCCGAAAGAGAAGGACATCTTAAAACGCAACCCTGTGCCAACCCATCTGGCCAGCGTGGCGCAGTAGGCTAATAACCCTCCATGTAATGGGAGGTCTGACACAGCAGTCCTTTATCGCGGAGGCAATTTACAAACATGAAGTACACGAACACTAATGACACCCAGACTCGGAGCAAGTGCCTCTGGTACATAAAGACTCTTGCTCGACCCCGGAATTGAACCGGGGACTTGTGATCCAAAGGCGGCTCCAACCCCTAGACCAACGTGGCAGGCAGTAATGATTATTGCCAAAACTATCCAAAATCCCCTTAGCGTCGCGATCAGGAAAAACTGAAACACCACGATAGCCAAGCCGAAAACTGCTAGTGAAAAAAACGCTACAACCAAATTAACTGTCAAGTATTGTTTTTTTTTCACTTTGACATTTTTTGTCGTCTGCATTCTAAAGTAGTGATTGATTAATTTAAATACCTCGCCAGAGGATATTGACCCCCAACCGGACATCTTGAACAAGATGGATGCGCAAGACATTATTTGTACCGCTAACCACTTTCCGTGTAAGCGACGGATTAAGAATACACATTGTCCCCAACCCATACCATCTTTAGGGTGTCGTAAGTGGCGACTAAAATAACGCAGATATATATGCATATATAATAAGGCAGATCTTTTGCGAGCAGAGAGGGGAGTACACCGATTTAAGGTCGGTTGATGATAAAAATCCTATACACTGCCCAAACCGCTTCCGCTCTCGCTCTCAACGTGTCTCGATCTTAGCATATTATATTACGCACGTACAAAATTGGGTCTGGTTTCCATTCTGTGTGTACAGGTGTTTGCATTGGCTCACTTGTTTTACAATTCTGCTAACGAATTAAATAATTACCCATAGCTGAGTGAGGGCTCCTCCTGTCACAGGGAGGGTTATTAGCGCACTGTGCTGCGCTGGCCTCACGGGTTGGTACAGGGTTTTATATAAATAAATATCCTTGGACATTTCACACAACGCCATCTCGTCCCAAGCTAAGCTTAATGACTTAATGCTTATGTTATGGTAACGAGATGGATGATAAACTACTTATATATATATATTTTTTTGTAAATACATACATATTATAGATAGAAATGACACCCAGACTCCGAGCCAGTGCCTCTGGTTTAGACAAAGACACTTGCCCGACCCCGGAATCGAACCCGGGACCCGTTGATCCAAAGGGTCTTCCTTCTCTTGCGGCCAGGTTCTCTATTAGGTAATTTCCTTTAGTCGACTCTTCCAACACCCTCGGAACGGGACGGGTGGTGGCATTATGTTATTTTTGTACATAGTAGACTAATTTCTCTCCATGGCTGAAATGTTTGATGACTCCGGCCTTCTCCACTCACCTTATCTCTTCCTCCCCTTATGCGGGCCTCGTGTGCTGGGTTTAGAATAAATAGTATCATCACCCCATGCCATTCCAGGGTGTCGTAACAGCCGACAAAAGGAAACGAGAAGGCCGAAAACCAAGCCGCAAGGGAAGGAAATCTTGAAACAAAACCCGGTGCCTACCCGCCTGGCCAATGTGGTACAGTACGCTAATTTGCCTCCTGTTAATGGAGGAGACCCGACTCAGCAGTGGGTCATCTATGGACTGAGTAATGGCCTACGCAGACCGGGCAAGCATGGCAAGGGATTTATTTTTTTGCTAATGGACATTCAAACTTATTAATAAAGAAATACGACATAAATTGCTATGCTTTAAAATAATGCCGTGGCATCGAAAGGAATTTAATTTGCTTTGGGGTGTCCATTAATCACGTGAGGTACGAAAGGGGGGGTCCGGAAAAATCACGAAATATCACAAGGGGCTCCCCCCTTGTGATATTTCGTGATTTTTCAGGGGGAAATAGTAAGATATCACGTGTATTTATTTTTTCGTCAAACCCGTGATTTCGAAACCGAAATGCGGCGTATACCTTTGCGTGTAAGATTCTTTGTAGGTACTAAAAAATACACGTAATTTAAATGGGGGTGGGGGGTAGTCCTAAACCTCACCACGTATAACCAAGGGGGAGGGAAGGGTTAAAAATTTTAAGAAAACATCACGTGATTAATGGACTGCCTCTTTTTTAAAGTATAGCAATTTATGTCGTATGCCGTCCCGTTGTGCGTAAGCCATAACAAATAAAGGAAATAAATAAACAAAAAGATGCCGAGCCTTGATAGCCAATTATGATTCATTCGCCTAATATTTTGTAAAACGAATCGACCGCCAATTTGACTTTGGGATGTAAGGCCACGTGTACATTGATCTTGAGTGTACAACTCGTGTCGTGTGGCATTTAAAAAAACAGTGTTACCACGCCAAGCAAACCTTAAGCGCCTCGTCCACGATAGATCAAAATTACGGAGAGCGACTGTCATAGGGCAATCGACGTGTACACATTAGCGAGACTACCCTAGCTAATGTGTCACTACAGTCTACGTAGATAGGCTCGGCTACTTTCGGAAGGCGTCGTGGACGCAGGTACGAGAGCGAGACAAGCGTTGCGAATAGAGAGCTCTCAAATTATCTACATGCCATAGCTATAGTTGTATTTTTAATAAGACATAGACAACTGACGTTTCGTGTATAAATATGAACTAGCGACCCGCCCCGGCTTCGCACGGGTGCTATGATAAAACACTAAATTTATCAGTGTATCTCTGCAATATTATGCATGTATGCATATAAAGCTTCCTCTTGAATCACTCTATCTTTTTAAAAAACCGCTTCAAAATTGTTTGCGTAGTTTTCAAGATTTAGGCATACATAGGGACGGACAGACGACAGCGACTTTGTTTTATACTATGTAGTGATATTGATATCTAGTCTACGAGTAGTGTAGTGTACGCAGGCCAAAATGTTACTATGTTAGAGCTACCCTACGATAGTGCAAAAAACTGAACGCGCTATTGATCTCTACTTGTACGTAGAAATTAGATTAGTCGTCAAGCTGTCTAGCTCTATTCTCTCTGCGTGGACGACGATTTTGGGTGCCGTAGATAAAAAAGAAATACAAGGTCGAAGACCTAGCCGCAAGGGAAGGAAATAATACGAAACCCGTCTGGCCAGCGTGGCAAAGTAGGCTAATTACCCTCCATCCTCCATGTAACTGTAGGGTTTAGAAAACATCGTGTATACTGCTACTAGATAGGTCAATACGTGTTTGTTACCTACTACTCAGCCCATAAATGACCCACTGCTGAGTCGGGCCTCCTCCAGTTACGTGGAGGAGCAATAAGCCTACTGTGCCACGCTGGCCAAACGGATTGGCACAGGGTTTAAAATGAAGATTTCCTTCTCTCACAGCGTGGCTATCGGCCTATTCATATCCTTTTGTCGGCTTTTACGACACCCTCAGGATGGATTGGGGTGGTGACTATGTATTCTAAATCCGTCACCACACGGATAACGCCATGTAAGAGCGAGACGGAACGCGTGCGAGCCCCTCACACTACTTTAGTTCGTCCAGAAATTCTCTCACGGTTGTTGAATTATCGGTTTTACGATTAGTTTAAGCGTTTTACGATTTATTAATAGTACTATAAAGATCAACCGATACGTAGAGCTGGACGCGGTTGCAATAAAAATATTAAAACATCCGTATTTGTGGTGTGGTTCAGTTTGGTGACGGATTTAGAAATGCTTGAAATACATCGTGTCACCATCCCATTCCACCCTGAAGGTATCGTAAGAGCCGATAAAACGAAATAACAAGGCTGTAAACCTAGCCGCAAGAGAAGGAAAACTTCATACGAAACTCTGTGCCAACCCGTCTGGCCAGCGTGGCACAGTAGGCTATTTATGGGATGAATATTGGTAGCTAGTTTGTGTGTAAAACGCATCCACTAGAACAATTGTTTAATATAATTGTTTCATCATTTCAGCCAAAAGACGTCCACTGCTGGACATAGGCCTCCCCCAAGGATTTCCACAAAGGCCGGTCCTGGGCCGCCCGCATCCACTGCTTTCCGGCGACCTTAACCAGGTCGTCGGTCCACCGTGTGGGAGGCCTACCAGCACTGCGCCTTCCGGAACGCGGTCGCCACTCGAGGACTTTTCTGCCCCATCGGGCGTCGGTCCTGCGAGCTATGTTCCCTGCCCACTGCCACTTAAGTTTGGCAATCCGGTGGGCTATGTCGGTTACCCTGGTTTTCCTGCGTATCTCCTCATTTCTGACTCGATCTCGCAGGGAAACTCCGAGCATAGCCCTCTCCATTGCCCTTTGGGTGACTTTGAGCCTTCTGATGGAGCCCATAGTGAGCGACTACGTCTCTGTTTCATATGTCATATAATTGTTTAAAAGTTTGGAATTGTAAATGTACGCACTATGTAGTCACCGTATATAAATAACATATAAACAAGCTGTTGAGAGTATGTCATGCTCGCTTAAAAGACATAGTACTGGTGGTTTCGTGTGTGTCGGGTGCTGCGGTTCCCTAAAATATGGTTGAGCTGGGGGATGGCTGACACATGCGTCATGCTCGTGAACGGGTGCCGCCAGTTGGGGCCGGTCATCTCTTAACTCCTATTGACATACATAGCTTTGTATTGATCTTATGGACACTTCTGTTGTGCTGTGAAATGTCCAATGATATTTATTGATTAATATGTTACATTGTCCACACATCTGAGCTTACTACAATTTAAACACGAAATCAATGTAACCCAATCAGATGTTTCCAACAGAAAATATGTTAAAAAGAGTGTCAATGGAGTTTATTGCCTGTTCTTCTCCATAGGAACTACGTTTTGGAACAAGTAACTAGCTTCCTAACTTCACTTTCGACCTTTCAAAAACCTTTATATATTTAAAACTCACGTGTATTTTTAGTAGCTACAAGGATCTTACACTCAAAAGGTTAATAATATACACTCGAGAGCAATTAATCCGGATCACTTAAAGAATCCTAAAAATGCTAGGTTAATGCAATAAATCGTATTTTATAGACAATGTAATACTCCTTAAATGAAGGTATTAAAACTTCTTAGTTATTATAAAGTTATATCATAAAAAAATCAAACTTGAAAAAGGGCCACTTTCGAAGATGGAACTACGAAATTACAGCATTTGGTTTTGCTTTTGTTTGTAATCTGTCATTTATGTGGGTACATAAACCATGTTGATAGTGCTCTATATTCATTATTCAAGCTGAAATTATGTCGCTTACGCCTGAAGAATGCACCAGAATACTTACAATGCTGGAAACCGGCCGGAGTCAGCGCGATACAGCCAGGACTGTCGGTGTGTCGCTGTCAACAGTACAAAGAGTTCTCCGACGTTACGAAGAAACTGGTTCTAACCTACGCAGACCAGGAACGGGCAGAACCAGGTGTACCACAGCACGAGAAGACCGATACTTGGTGAACACCATGCTTCGAAATCGCTTTCTCACAGGAACTGAACTCACAAATCAGTTTCGACGCCTCGGAGGAAGTAACCCAAGTGCATGGACAGTAAGACGTCGGCTTGCTGAATCTAACTAAAAACCCCTTAGACCTGCAAACGGCCCTAAACTGGAGCGAGGGCATCGTATTTCAAGACTAAGATATGCCCAGAGCCACGTAAATTGGAGTATTGAAGATTGGTCAAAAGTTATGTTCTCCGACGAATCAAAATTTATGCTCTACAAGCAGGATGGAAGACACAGAGTGTATCGAAGACCAGGGGAAAGATTCAAGCAAGCATGCATCGAAGAAAAAGTAGCCTACGGTGGTGGGTCTGTACTTGTGTGGGCCGGAATTTCTTCTGAAAGTCGCACAGAGCTGGTGATCATAGAAAACGGCTCTTTAACTAGCGTAAGATATGTGGAAGAAATCCTCAATGATCACGTTGGTCCATTCATGGTCAATTTAGGTGAGGATGCTATATTTATGCATGACAATGCCCGACCTCATACAGGTAGGATTGTGAATGACTACCTTCAAGAGATGAACATTACTCGTATGGAGTGGCCAGCGCGCAGCCCGGATATCAATCCGATCGAGCATGCTTGGGACGAGCTAGGCAGATGCGTAAAACAACGAAACCCTCCCCCAATCACGCTTCGTGAGCTCAAAATTGCTCTCACAGAGGAATGGGAGAATATTCCCCAAAATCGTATAAGGAACTTGGTGTACAGCATGCCAAACCGCGTAAACGCAGTAATGGAAGCACGAGGAGGCAATACGAAGTATTAAAATTCAAGAAAATCGTAATAAAGTTCAAAAATTTCATGTTTCCTATTTTTGTTTTAAGGAGAGATCAGCAGTTTTTTTCTTTATGTAATTTTGTGTTAATATAATGTATGGTGACTCATATTTTTTTTACTTTCATTTAAGGAGTATTACATTATCTATTAAATACAATTTATTGCATTAACCTATCATTTTTAGTTTCCGAGATTTTTAACATTCTTTAAGTGACCCGGATTCATTGCTCTCGAGTGTACTACACGCCGCTTTTGACGAAACAATAAATACACGTGACACTATACCCCCCTCCCTCCTTGTGATATTTCGTGATTTTAGTCGAACCCCTCCCCCCCTGTCGAACATCACGTGATTAATGGACAGCCCTACATGTAAATCACCATCACAAATGACACCCAGACTCGGAGCAAGTGCCTCTGGTTTACACAAAGACACATGCCCGACCCCCTCCGACCCCCGAATCGAACCGAGCGCCCGTGGTCCAGGGGCATTCGAGGCCAACAATGATTAAGATTCTTGTAGTATACAATTCTTGCATTAGCCGATATTAATATTTTATGATACGCAATTGATAAATTGTGTAGCAATTTGCTTTGATAAGCTATCGTAGCGGAAGTTAGGAAATAATGGTTCTGTTAACAGCTAGACATTGTAAAGACCTTCACATCTATCTAGAGGGACCATATACTTCAAACTCCAACTCAAAATGCATTTATTTAAACTCAAATATCTTGTTATTAACCACTTTTCAACGGATTTATCGCGTGGTATTTAACAAAATTGGCAGTGTTTATTTCGCAGAGTTCACGATACCTTATTGATTATATATTTCGCCCATAAATAACCCACTTCTCCCATCGCAGGGAGGGTAATTAGTAATTAGCCAACTGTGCCACGCTGGCCAGACGGGTTGGCACAAAGTTTCGTTTCAAGTTTTCCTTCTCTTGCGACTAGGTTTTCGGCCTTGTCATTTCCTTTTGTCGGCTCTTACGACACCCTCAGGAATCAGTAGTGTGTCATTAATGGGTTGAAATCTTCGATAGATATATTGACTCATCACGATATCTCTGGAACCATAAGACCTAGAGACTTGAAATTTGGTAGGAATATTATTCTTACCGAATAGAGGACAGCTAAGAACCAATTTTACTCATATGGCATAACAACGTTTGCGGCACTTAAGAATGCGTCAGGCGATTTAGGCGATGAGATGATGAGGCAAATAGTCATGATACAATTCAATTGTATTACAGAACCAATACAACGTTTCATGTTATACAAACAGAAGCGAGTCTACAATAATAAAACATATGTGCGACATAGAAAGAGACTCTTCGCAGAGAAACCGACGTAGCTCGAAGGATGGCATTTTAGGCACAAAGGAATGATCATACAGCTAGACGAGGTGGTATATCTGCCAAGGGGATGCGGCACCTATGACAAAATTTAAAAAGAAACGACTCCCTGCTACACCCCAAGAGGACGTCGGTAAAAAATAAAACTTAGTTTGGGACCCAAGGCTAATCCCACACACACTCCGGTCTACCTGTGTAGGTTGACCGCTCCGGTAAGGCCGGACAAGACCACACTACCATCCAAATGTATTTTTAGATGCACGGGTTTGTTATCCGTGCGTGTGAATCCCCTGGCAGTACGATTAGAGTGCATCTACAACTAAACAATATCGTGATACGCATAGAAATTGTCGTTAATTATTCCTTAACATTACGTTTCGCGCACGGTATTTTGTGCGTCGTAATTTTTTGCGCGTCGACAATCAGACAACTTTTACTGTATTTTTTTTTCTTTGCCACAATACGAAAAAAGTCAAAACGATTTCGAGTCTAGTATAATGGATTGCAAGATTATTTTTGTTTCGTGTATTTATCACAGATTTTGTCAAAGTATATGAATATTTGTGTTGGTCTCTTCCCTTAAATATGGTTAAGCAGATCGATGGCTACCACATGTGTGTGACCAGGTGCCGCTGTTTGGGGTTCAAGTGAGAGCCTTCCGCCAGGTCTTCTCGGTAGATGCCGCGTTCCAACCTCGTAGCAGTTTATAAAAATATGTAATCGATCTGTTCGACATTCCGTGTGGCAGCTGATTTAGAATACACAAAATCACCAACCCATACTATACTGAGGGTGCCGTAAGAGGCAGCTAATGGAACGCAAGAAAAGGAAAATTCGATACAAACCCTGCGCCAACCCGTATCGCCATCGCGGAACAGTGGGCTAATTTCCTTTCACGCGTTTTTTTTCGTAGGTTTTTAATCCTTTTTTAAAAAAATGTGACAAACATCACTTACCATTAAGGCATTGTTTGACTTCCCTGGGCACGAATACTGCCAGCCCTGCTTAACCGCTTCCCAATGGTCTGAACGTGGAAACCGATGCTCTGCAATGCTTCATGATTCAAGATCTTCCGTCCATCAAATATGTATGCTGGCTTCATCATCACCTCGTATATCTTTTTGAAGTCCAACTCCTTAAACTCATCCCATTCTGTGCATAATACTATAGCGTGGGTCCCTGTGACCGCCGAGTATGCAGTGTTATGTATTTCAACATTACTCTTTACTATTTCCGGTTCGGATGTCAAGTACGGACTAGTCAACTCATATATTATCTGTTCTGGCTCCACTTTCGGGTCATAGATGTGTAATTTGGCTCCCTCATCAAGCAGTGTCTGTGATACATAAATAGCAGGAGACTCTCTCGTATCCCCTGTGTTTTTCTTAAATGAAAAGCCTAAAACGGCAATATTCTTGTCCGTCACTGTATTGAATAATGATTCTATGACTTTCCTTGTGAAACGAGTCTTCTGGTAATCATTTAAACTTAGAACTTGCTGCCAATATGCAGCTACTTCTGGTAGGTTTAGGCATTCACACAAATAGATGAGGTTTAGTATGTCCTTCTGGAAGCAGCTGCCTCCAAAACCAATAGACGCTTCAAGGAACTTTGGACCAATACGTGAATCCCTTCCTACTGCCCTGGCTACCTCAGACACGTCAGCACCCGTAGCTTCACAAACCGCAGACAAGGAGTTAATACTAGATATCCGTTGAGCCAAAAAAGCATTTGCTGCCAGTTTAGACAGTTCTGAACTCCAGGTATTGGTGGTAAGGATGTTTTTCGCTGGTATCCAATGCTCATACACCCAGCATAGCTCCTGAATAGCTTTCTGGCCATCCGGAGTGTCTTCCCCACCAATTAACACTCTTTCTGCTTCTACCAAATCAACGATAGCTGTTCCTTCAGCCAAAAACTCTGGGTTTGACAGTATTTGGTATTCAACCCCAGGTTTGGTGTTTGCTCTGAGTATTTTCATAATTATTTCTGCAGCTTTGACAGGCACTGTGCTCTTTTCAACAACAATTTTGTTGCTGGTTGCAAGATCTGCAATCATTCTCGCAGCACTTTCCACATATTTGAGATCTGCAGCCCTCCCCTTGCCATTGCCGAAGGTTTTTGTCGGAGTATTCACTGATATAAATATGAGATCGGCCTCTCGAATGCCTCGAGCGATGTCGGTGGAAAAAAACAGATTTTTACCTCGACACTGCTTAACAACGTCGTCCAAGCCAGGCTCGTAGATCGGCAGTTTATCGGAATTCCACTGGTTTATCCTATCGGCACTTTTGTCGCACACCGTCACTCGAATATTAGGGCATTTCAGGGCAATCACACTGCATGTCGGCCCCCCCACGTAACCGGCGCCTAAACAACAAATTTTCCCAATAACCATTGTTCTTGCTCGCGAGCCGAAACGCTAATGCACGTAGAGAGTTTCGCGGAATCGTTATAAGCGATGTAATAAGCTATAAACACGATACAACTAATTATATTTGCTTGTTCAGATCGTAATCACGGCAGTATCAATTTGCCCGCGACTGAAGGAGTTATGTGATAAAGTGGACTGCGTTGCAGTATTAAACATGTGTCGACCAGATGGAAGGAGGATTCGCTTGATAATTGGGTGCCGGATAGCTTTCAACGCTTTTTATTAGGAACGACACCCCGAAGCTACACTCCTCGCCATCGGATGACGAAGTCAATGACATTCGAGCATAGTGACGCTGCGACGACTTGATTTATATCGAGATTGCATATCGACAAATGAAAACAAACATTTGTCATTTTGTTGTTTGTGTCTAGCTTGCTTTTATGAGAAAAAGAAATTAGTGTTTTTAATTCTTTTATTTATCTGATAAACGACTGATATTACAAGTGACACTTTTATTGTCTAGACAGTAGACTCCCAATAAAATATGTAGCCAATTGTTTGTGTCTAGCTTGCTTTTATGAGAAAAAGAAATTAGTGTTTTTACTTATTTTATTTATCTGATAAACGACTGATATTACAAGTGACACTTTTATTGTCTAGACAGTAGACTCCCAATAAAATATGTAGCCAATTAATTATACTAAGGGGCAAGCAAGGGATCATCCGCTTGCCGTTTTTTTTATAAAGTTTTACCGTATTTTGAAATAAATATTTTTATTTGCGATTTAAGTGCAACAAGGATACTCCCAACCTAACCAAACGATTCCAAGCGATAAAAAACACAAACCAGGTTTCTTAATTTTTTTATAATCTATATTTATTTGCAATAATGTTTTAACAAGGTTTTTTTAACTAACACTTGCAATACGGAAACATTAGATACATGTGAATGTGACATTAGTCCAACAAAAAGATAAAGCATAAAATACATAGATGATCGTGTAGATTTGGGGAATCCAATTTAGATAAAAATGTTATCGATAACCCATCAATTATGACATCACTTAAAATCCTCAAAGTGTTGCAAGCAATTTATTTTAAAATATGCAAGTACAATGGTGGAATCTTGTTACAAGGTGTTACTGATGCTTGCGCCTGCTTCAATTTCCGAACATCATTAACTGATTTAATTAAGATATTTAATGAATTGTAATAATCACTTCTATTACATTAAATTTATTAATATGAAATTCCCTTTTTATAAAAAATAGTAAGTTAGGCTGTTATGTTCATTTTTTTCATCATTTTTAATAGAATGAAAGATTGTAATGTGCGTAGGATGGGCAAAATCTAAGATAAACAGACTTTCGAAATACGTTCAAAGGAAACACTAAGCTGAAATATGTATCTGATATTACATACGTAAATTCTGGGAAGTAATATCATATATGCCAAGTTAATTCACCTTATTGGAAAATACGAAAAATTTACAGACGTCACCAAATAACCGCTAACCAAAAGCCAAAAATGTTACATAAGCGAGAAAATCGCATATTCTAACACTACTAACAACATTTTAAAGTTCAGTTCTTATTTTAATTGCTTTTGTGCAAATTGATAGTGTAGTATGGTACCACTTTATGCGTCACCGATTTGACTTTACGATGTACGTTTAGAGGTATCGTTATAAAATATAAAACATGTTTATGGTTACATATGCTTGATTTTTAATGGGTATTATTAGAAAATTTTTACGTTAAATGTATTTATTAAACGTTCACAAATAAAAATATACCAATCGCTCCGTATATAATTTTTTAAAACGATACCCTGCACTTGGTGTAGCCTCTGTATCGCGGGGGCAGTTTACATAAATGACACCCAGACTCCGAGCAAGTGCCTCTGTTTTAGCAAAGACACTTGCCCGACCACGGAATCGAACCGGGAACCCGTGATTCAAACCTAAAGAAAACGTACCCAATAAACTGTCTTGTTGGTCTAGCTAGGGGTTAGATGTCTGTGTAAACCAGAAAAAAAATCAAATGATTTTTTATTCGAATAAATTCTTGCGAATGCTTTCAAATAGCCAAAAATTATAAAATAAAATTAAAATTTTACTACCGGTTCGGATTGCTATTCCACAGAGAAAAACTGGCAGGAAACTCCACTGTGCTCTTTTAAATAGAAGGGTTACAATGATTGTGGTACAAACAAGGCCAGACCAGAGGCACTTTTTCAGAGTCTGTGGTGTCATTTTGTGTTTGTAAATTACACGTTAGTGAACAGGCCCAGCGATAAATATAGCAAGGCTTTTAAAAAATACTTTATTGTTATAGTAAATAAAACAAGATATCACGTGAACACGTTTATATTCATATTAAATACACTTAACATAAGAATAAATCATTTCAGAATCCAGTGTACTGATCGCTTGTTTCTTTACCTACCGTAATAACGTCAGTGTGAAAATAAAAAAAACGAAGAAGAACACTGTAGTTAGGAACAAAAATCACTTTTCGTAAAAGGGAGGGGATTCTAAACAAGACAAGGGGAGGAGTTAAAAAGTCCTTAAATTCGTGTGACGTAATTTACGGGTTGCCCCTAAACAGTGTTGATATGTCGCTATACTGTGTGTGTCGACGGATTTAGAATACACAATGTCACCAACCCATGCCATCTTTAGGGTGTCCGAAGAGACGACTAAAATAACACAAGAGACGCAGATCAGCTAGCCCCAAGATAAGGAAGACTTGATACAAACCCTATGCCAACCCGTCTTGCCAGTGTGGCACAGTAGGCTAATTTCCCTCCATGAATTTGGAGGAGGCCCGACCCTGTAGTGGGTCCTTTATAGGCTGAAACGACGAATACTCCACAGTTCTAAGCCAGATCCGGAGCCCACAACTTGAAGGTCCTGTCGTAAGAGCACGTGGCAACGTATTTGTTATCGTAAGATATATCCGTCGACATCACCTGAAGACAACAAAAGATTCAAGTTGGTAAATAGAATATTAAAAAGATATATTAGTAGGACTTGTGGTGACGGAAATTTAATACATAATGTCACCACCCCATTCCACCCTAAGGGTGTCGTCAGAGACAGATAATCAAGCCGCAAGAGAAGGAAATCTTGATACAAACTTCTTTTTCTTTTTTTTGTGACGGGTAACCCTTTATGCGGGTACCCAGCCGCATTGGGGTCACGGCTGTGAGTCATTATGTGGGACTCCAAGGCGCGTTAAGATGGTGATTTGCGCCTTGGTTACCCACTAAACCCCCGTCTATGTCCCGACCCGCGCTATATCCCTGTGGCTAATTTCCCTCCGTGAATTCGGAGGAGGCCCGACTCAGTAGTGTCCTCAGTTTGCGTACAACCGTAATTTTATTCCTTGTGGTGTCGGATTTAGAATATATAGTGTCACCAACCCATTCCATCCTGAGGGTGTCCTAGGAGCCGACATGGAAATGACCGCAAGAGAAGGCCAACTTGACACGAAACCCTACGCCAACCCGTCTGGCCAGCATGGCAAAATAAGCTAATTTTGTTTAAAGCTCGAGTGTCGGTACCAGGGTCGCATAACAATGAAGGAGACGACAGTTTCATCACGGTGATTTAGGACAGCCTACAACCTCAATAGTGAGCTCACTATGGGCTTTGGATCAACGGGTCCCGGGTTCGATTCCGGGGTCGGGCAAGTGTCTTTGTCTAAACCAGAGGCACTGGCTCGGAGTCTGGGTGTCAATTTCTATATATAATCTGTGTGTATTTACAAAAAAAAAAATGTATATGTCGGAGATAGCGACGGCTGAGCGATAGAGTCGTCATCATCTTGACGTGGTACGAGGTTTATTACTTGTAACTTTATAATTCACAATATTAACCACAGTATAAATAACAATGTTCAGTTAACACACTTAGATAGACAAACCGACAGGTTCGCAACGGAGAAGTGTCTCGGTCCGTGTCCCAACGTCGACTGACTGATCGAGCCAACCTCACTTTCCATTACGACTCTGTCCACGTGCCGCCATTGCAAAACAACTGACGTCACCGCGTTTGCCGCACTACTGTGTTAACAATCAATTGAGAAACTTAATAAAACGATATCGTTATCCACGACACGGCCAGCCTGACGAAGCACACGTCCTCGTGTGTACTTGTAACAAAATAACCAACTGAGGCACATTTTCACGTTCGGCCAACCTGACGGTAATGTTCCGTAATCGTATCTTAAGAATCAAGTTAACAGAGATCACGTTAGCATACAAATAATTTTAACAACTAACACGAAAGATTCCTCTAAGCCCATAATCTTTAAATCTCAATACTGATACTTTAAAACAGTAGGTTTAAAGTAATAATTACACAACACATGGCCCAGCTGTCCCAGCAGCTAGTGACAATTCACATGTCACCCATATCGTCATCGCTCCAAGCGATACGACCAACACTTTAACTAGAGTTCACGACTCCCAGTACACAGGACCATACAAATAGTCTCTCTCGAGACCCGGGTCCCCGCCACACCACTAGCTGCCCATCGCGCTCTGTACAACTCCCAGAGTTGCAGTTACGACTACAGACTAGTGCGTGTAGTGCAACCTAGCCAAGGTATGTGTTCTTTTTTACTGTTGGAGGCAACCTCCTCACCATCTTCATCAGACAAATTTAACTCAACGGGCACACTGCTTAGTGGAATCTCCTTATACAGTCGTGAGCGTATTTTTATGTTCTATTACCGGTCAAAGATTTTAGCAAATAACGATCACCATCAAGTAACTCCACAATTTTTAACGGTCCCTTGTATTTCGCGTCTAATTTAGTTTGGTTTCTCTTCGTTCTGAATTTAAACTAAATTACCAACATCAAACTTTACCACTTTAACTTGTAGTTTTATCAAATTTTACTTTTTCGTAACTGGCACTATTTTCTATGTATGTAGCCGCTTGCTCTCTTACTAATGTCTACTGCCGGTCCGGAATCATTCAAAGTTAATAGGTTAAATGGTCTAGCTAAAGGTCCTATCAGAAACTAGAGTGGACTCGCTTGTATTACACGGTGGACAGAGGAATTCAAAACTAATTGCACGTCTTCTAACGCTTCATGCCGGGACCTATCAGACGCTTCTACCGCGGTCAGCATACTTTTTAACGCGCTCATTGTTCTTTCTACTTGGCAATTAGCGCGACTTGAACCCGCAGCTATCAAACGTAATGAAACTGACAAAAAAACTTTGAATTCTTTGTTGGCAAAGCATCGTCCCAGATCTGCAATTACTTACTGGAGCTCCAACTAAAGACGCTTAATTTAAGGGATTTAATTGTTCTAGCCAAATCTATTCTCAGGGTATGATACAAGGGAACAAATTTTGTGACCGCATCAATTAAAACTATGACGTACTCCTTGCAATCGCTTTTCCACTTAATTTGCCAGTTAAGTCAACGTGCACAGTATGCCACGGGATACTAATCTTAAGAATTGGATGAAGTCCCGCTTGTGGGCGACCTGATTGCGATTGAGATAGTTTACAAGTAATACAACCATAGACAAACTTACGAACGCACTTAGCCATGTGCTCGAACCAATAGTGATCAACCCTGTATATTTGGCCACCTCGCCCTTTATAGTTCACAGAGCCACCTCGCCCTTGACTGTGTATTTGGCCACCTCGCCCTTTATAGTTCATAGAGCCACCTCGCCCTTGACTGTATATTTGGACTAACTGCTACAACAGTCAACATATTTTTGAGGGTGCTCATAACTCTTTCCACTTGGCTTCGGCGCAACACAATGTTTGATGAGAGAGCACTCTCCACCAGAATCAGAATAAAATGGATACGACTCACAAGCGTTCATCAGCGCACCGCTGGGATTGCTAACATAGCAAGCTTCCACATGCCTCTCGTTACTCGCCGCCGCCGCAGGCGCCGCTCCGAACTGCTTGCGCCTACTGCCGCGCCAGCTCCTCCGCTGTTGCCACGTTGTTGCCACGTGGACATCTCGCTGCCAAATGTCCGGCGCTGCCGCACCTGAAACAGACTAAGTCCGACCGCGGCCGCGGCCCCGCAGAGCCTGACGCTGAAGTGTGCAGTGGCAGCACTAGCTGCCTTGCCTTTCACCGCCAATTTGATGCTCGGTGACCCATTCCACCGCAGCTGCCGACCGAAAACCCGATCGCTTGAAATCTGGATCTGCTGTCCTATCGCCTCACGTTTAGGCTACCTTACCGATGCAAATCAAGGCATACAATGGCTCCATAATCTTGGAAAACTTTGCTATAAACTGGCGAAAATACGACGCCAGACCGATGAACCGTCAAGCTAAACAAGCACAGCAATCTAAACTTCGTATCGCAAGTAATTAACAGGTAAACACGCAAAAGAACCTCAAATAATATTTTCTTACACCGGTCAAAATCACACTATCGTAAATTCGTATACCATACAATATACCCGAGTAATAAAATGGAAACTGCTCACCGGAGTGACGTAAAATTGCAGCTGGTGCGCTTACTACAGATCCACTCACTATTATTTGACCTGGCTGACCACAGTACTGTTGCTCGCCTTCCTGCTGCTCCGCTCAGGGCAGTTAGACGCGTAGTGTCCTTGTCCATCACAATGAAAGCAAGTGATCCCCACTTGGTTAATCGCCGCACTATGACTGCCGCTTGTGATCTTCAGTTCAGAACAATCTTCATGTAGCTTAATGTCTCCTTTATAGTGACAATGAATCGCCATTATCAGTTATTTCCATCGCGTACAGAAGTACACACATTATCACTACACTGTTTTCTCCACGTGGGCTGAATGAGTTACATACCACTTCTGATGTCGGAGATAGCGACGGCTGAGCGATAGAGTCGTCATCATCTTGACGTGGTACGAGGTTTATTACTTGTAACTTTATAATTCACAATATTAACCACAGTATAAATAACAATGTTCAGTTAACACACTTAGATAGACAAACCGACAGGTTCGCAACGGAGAAGTGTCTCGGTCCGTGTCCCAACGTCGACTGACTGATCGAGCCAACCTCACTTTCCATTACGACTCTGTCCACGTGCCGCCATTGCAAAACAACTGACGTCACCGCGTTTGCCGCACTACTGTGTTAACAATCAATTGAGAAACTTAATAAAACGATATCGTTATCCACGACATATATATGTAGTTTATCATCCATCTCATTACCATAACACAAGCATTAAGTTGCTTAGCTTGGGACGAGATGGCGTTGTGTGTAATGTCCAAGGATATTTATTTATTTATTTATTTATCAGAAGGCTCAAAGTCACCCAAAGGGCAATGGAGAGGGCTATGCTCGGAGTTTCCCTGAGAGATCGAATCAGAAATGAGGAGATACGCAGGCGAACCGGGGTCACCGACATAGCCCACAGGATTGCCAAACTTAGCGGCAGTGGGCAGGGCACATAGCGCACAGAGCCGATGCCCGATGGGGCAGAAAACTCCTCGAGTGGCGACCGCGTTCTGGAAAGCGCAGTGCTGGTAGGTCTCCCACACGATGGACCGACGACCTGGTTATGGTCGCCGGAAAGCAATGGATGCGGGCGGCCCAGGACCGGCCTTTGTGGAATTCCTTGGGGAAGGCCTATGTCCAGCAGTGGACGTCTATTGGCTGAAATGATGATGATGATGATGATGTCAACCTCAATAGTTCTTTCTACAAACCCTGTGCCAAACCGTCTGGCCAGCGTGGCACAGGAGGCTAATTTCTCTTTAAAGGTCGAGTGTCGGTACCAGGGTCGCATAACAATGTAGGAGATGACTTGTCTGTCTCATATTGATTTAAGTTACCACAGTACCTTGTTATCGTGTCCAGAGAGAGTTCTGAGCGGGTGCCACGCTGGGTTCGACCACACCCTGGCGGATTTGTCATAAGACGACGTCAGAAGAAAATGGCCGTTGCTCCGCTGGTATCTCACATCTGAAATTAAATTGCAACCGAAATACAGGAGATGTATTGACTCGTCGTTTCAGCCCATTAATGATCCACTATTGAGTCGGGCCTCCTCCAAATTTGTGGAGGGAAATTAGCCTACTGTGTCACGCTAGAATGCTTTCAAGTAGAGAAGAGCCGGCAAGAAACTCCATGGTTGCTCTTTTAAATATAAGGGTTACGGACAGGGTTTGTATCAAGATTTCCTTCTCTTGCGGCTAAGTGATTTGCCTCTTGCGTTCCCTTAATCGCCTCTTACGACACCCTCGGTACGGTATGGGATGGTGACACAGCGTATTCTAAATCCGTCACCACACGGACTCGGACACACGGATGTATTGACTACTTTAAAGCTTTTAACAAAAAGTTATTGTAACTTTTTAATTCTGTATTTCGCGCGAAAAACACTCAAACAATTTGACATACCGGCTAAGATTGCCACAATAATGTGGATAACTTATTAACAATGGGCTCCTGAAACACCGGGGGGGGGGGGAGTTTGTGTAATTTTTTTTTTAAACATACCCCATGCATATTTCAGAGATTAACCAAAACAAGACAGACCGACAGACCAAAATTGTTAAACATGTTGTTTTGGTATTTTTAATACAGTTGCTCAAAAAGTGGCATATTACAGGGACGTATAGCGTTCGGGAAGTGGGCTATTACACACGCGTGCTTTTTCTTTACCATTCCCGCACTAGTGCGTTTTCTTTCCCAACTGTCAAAATAATGTCTATTATAAGGAAAAACCAACCATGAAGTTTTTACTAAAAAAAATCATAGAAGTTTATATGATTCATGCAAATACGTATATTTCTAAAAAGAAACTACGTACTAATTTGTTTCAATATCAGATTTAATGATTTGATTGAATGTGTTTTATTTCATCTAATTAAATTTCATTTCATATCAATAAAAAAAATCTACTGAAGACTTGGCTGTATGGGCATTGTTCCTTTTGCCTACCAGAATGGATGAAGAAAAAAAAACCTGCTTATATTCTACGGTCGGCGCTGTTTTTCAGAAATGATTAGTTAGTTGAGTTTATTGTGTTTATAATATTTTATTAAATTGCTTCATTTTTTCGCAACTGTATTAAAAATAGTCGTTCAGTACACGTGCGGAAGCGTCATTGCAACTTGTTCTGACTGTCAATCCTCGCCTTCGGCTGCGCCTCGGCTCGGGTAGACATTTGTCGGAACTCGTTGTAATGACAGCCTTTCCGCACTTGTAATGAAATATACTATTGTATCGTGTATACATCCAAATGCACCTCGTAACAAGAGGTTATTTTTATATTATCACAAACAGACACTTCAATTTTATTTATTTGTATAGATAATACGATTTCATCTAGTTAACTCACCGCTTATAAGATGCGTGTGCGCCGGTATCGTGTAAAGCGACGCCCGACGCCTAAGATCCCAGATTTTGGCCTGCAATGAAAAAAAACCTTCTGATCCATCCATGAACGAGGTGATCATCTTGATCAAAGTTTCCTTCCCCCAGACAGCACTTACGGCACCCTCAACTTGGAATGGGGTGGTGACATTAAGCATGGTAACTTCCGTTTTCATGTTCAAAATATTATCGACTACCACTGAGCCCATAAATAACCTACTGCTGAGTCGGGCCTCCTCCAGTTACATGGAAGGGAATTGGCCTACTGTGCCACAGTGGCCAGACGGGTTGGCACAGGGTTGCGGTCAAGTTTTCCTTCACTTGCGGCTAGGTTTTCGGTTTTGTGATTTCCTTTTGTCGGCTCATACGCCAACCCGTTTGGCCAGCGTGGCACGGTATGCTTATTACCCTCCATCTAAAACGGCCGTTCGTCTAGGGGTTGGATGTGCTACCTTGGGATCACGGGGTCCCGGGTTCTATTCCCGGGCCGGGCAAGTGTCTTTGTGTAACTCAGAGGCACTTGCTCCGAGTGTGAGTGTTACGTTTTATTAATATAAAAAACGCCCGACTCAGCACTGGGTCGTGTATGGGCTAAGTAATAGGAGTATACCAGGCGAACATAAATGCGAAGAGAGGGTTCTCCGAGTTGTCAGCCCTTCAAACAGGTACCTGATGACTTCCCAGTGGAATGTGATCCTGTGGCGCCGCAAGCGTGTCGTGTGAGGGTATACCGCTGGGGTTTAAGTGGGTAGACGAGTCTCTGGAGTCCCACATAATCGGCGACCCCACCCCCGAGGGGCGGCGATATGCATAAAGGATTTCCCAAGCGTCACCAAAAAAGAAAAGTGATGGCGTCGAGTCCCTCCGCGCGGAAGAAATGAAACTTCGTAATGTGGAAATGAAAATAGGAAGTGGTAGAAATTGATTATAGGTGAAATCATATTGTTTCATAATGACAAACTTTATTAACATCGCTTACAATTCACAATTGATCGCATCTTTTAATAATAATTTTCGAATGAAGAAATGTCCAAATCTATTACTCACTCTTTCCTACTTTCTACCTTTGCGTATCTATCTGTCTCTCTCCCTCGCGTTAAACGTTTAACGCAACCTTGTTGAAAGTCGAATTAAAAGTTTTACTTCAAAATACGTACCTGATGATCAGCGGCGGCGGTGGCCAGCTGGTGTCCAGCTGGCGCCCAGTCCGCCCCCAGAACTGGACCCAGATGCCCTTCCAGGAACATCACGCACCTCCCCGTCCGGAGGTCCCACACGCGACCGAACGCGTCCATTCCCCTGGGATATCATATTTCATTCATTCATTTCACCCTGAGGGTGTCGTAAGAGTGGACAAAAGGAAATGATACGGCTGAAAACCTAGTCGCGAGACAAGGAAAACTTGATACGAAACCCCGTGCCAACCCGCCAGGCCAGCGTGGCATAGTACACTAATTACCCTAAATGTAACTGGAGGAGGTCTGACTCAGCATTGGGTCATCTATGCGCCGAGTAGTAGTCCAAGTCACGAGTGATAGATAAATTGAAGTGCGAAAAATTCTGAAACACTGTTCTACGCATAAACGGCAGTGCGCGACCCACCACACGTCACAACAAATGGCCTATACTCACCCAGTGACGACCAGCGACCCGTCGCCCTGGAAGGCGACGCTGTACACCGGCTTCGCGTGACCTTCTTGATGCAGTACTTCCGTAGCTGGAATTAAAACAACATCATCACCACTTTAGCCAAAAGATCTACTGTTGGTAGGTTAGCTAAGGTCAATATGCTATCTGCTGGTTCAGCTGATTTAGAGAGAGAGAGAGAGAGAAAGGAGAGTGAATAAAATGTAATGGATGCAGAGAGATAGATGCGAGGTTGCGCGACTTGAAAAGGACACCATAAATTATAATTAGCGCGCGAGTACTTACTTATCATATTTATTTTATTTCATAATTTGCAAAATTACCTTGGGTTACTTAAACCAAATTGACAGCTATTGACTAAATCGGTAGTTATTATCGACATTACCATAACTAATTAGGTCACAGCACTACCGCGTTCCTCAGGATGGACATGACCTCGCGCGTCTATAATATTCGCAGTCGCATTAAAAAGTACCAGGCTCGCATAACCTTAGTAGAGGTCATTTAGGAGTTGATGGATGATATCATTCGTATTATTTTACCCCGTTCGCAGTCGCATTAAAAAGTACCAGGCTCGCATAACCTTAGTAGAGGTCATTTAGGAGTTGATGGATGATATCATTCGTATTATTTTACCCCGTGTGGGCACGGAGCAGAATATAAACTTCCCCAACGCACGCTGGGAAATAACGCGTGTTGTAAATGTCAACAAAACCCAGCAATCTTGGTGGTAGGATTTAATGGTTAGCTACCACCCTCACATCTAAGTCGAGCAGTTCTACTGTTTTTCGTCGTGTGTATGTGAGAGCCGGTGCCTGACAGGGCATTTCCTTGAATTGCCTGCTCCATTTTAGACCCTGTCATTGTTGCTTTCCATCACGCAAGCCTAGGGACAAAGGCATTCGAGTTACTGATAAAAAAGATGGAAATTAAAAAGTACCAGGCGCGCATAACCCTAGTGAAGGTCATTTAGAACTTATCGGGTTATACCATTCGTATTAAAAGTACTAGGCGCGCATAAGCCTAGTGGAGCTAATTTACAACAAATTGAACGGGTGTGAGAGGATAGGTCCACCGGTCTAACCTACACTTACCAGTCTCCAAGTCCCACAACCTCCAAGAGTGGTCAAACACTGTGGTGGCCAGAAACCGGCCCGACGGATGAAAGGCCAGTCGCGCCACTCGGGAAGGACTGTGGCCTTCAAGTGAGGCCATCGGAGACTCGCTGGCGATAAATACAAAAGAATCAGTGTCGTCTCGGCTGTTATTTTTATAATAATACATCCATAATATTGTAGAGAAACACTGCTAAATTTAGAGGTTCATCATTGCACCCGTCCGTAGCCGAGGCGGATCGCTAGTTTAACATAAACAGGAAAAACTAAACTAAGATAACGCAGGCTATAGATAGTACGTTCGCGTTAAGATTACAATATGAAAAGTGTGGATTTCATATATTTAAAGGACAGGACACTGGTCAGTTCCAAGAGTACTGTAGTGGTGTTAATCGACGCAAAACGTGACTTTCTAATCTGCCATTTAGTATGGTTACGGGGCGTGGCTAAGCGGGCAGACTGTGACAGCTCACTATATTCTTAATGGGAACGAGGTATAGTATTTAGATAAAATTCATCATCACGCCCACAAGGTATGTTTCTAAGCCGCTCGCATCCCGCGTTTCCCAGCGACCTTAACCAGGTCATCAGTCCACTGCGGTAGAAGTTTACCAGATGCTCTGTTCGTCTGGTACGCGGTGATACTCGAGGACCTTGCTGACCCATCTTAATAATATTATAAACTCGAAAGTTTGTAAGTATGGATGGATGGAAGCCTATTTGTTGTTCTTTAACGTAAAAAATACTAATTTATAAATATCGCTACTAAAAATAGGGGTTGATCGTAGAGGGGTGAAAAATTAGGGTTTATAAGTAATAAACTTTAAAAAGTAAAAAATAAAAATAAATACTTCGCGTTGGGGGACCACTTCTACTTATTTATTACCTGATGATCCCTGGTCCCCCTACGCGAAGTATTTATTTTTACTTTTTAAAGTTTATTGTGTCGGGGGTTTATTTAATTTTTTAATTTAATTTTTATTTTATACTTTTTATAGGTACATACTTATTATAATGTAGATTTTGTTAAATTGCACGTGATGCGCTTTCATTTGAGACCCCACTCGATTATATTTGCAGACATTCGGTTATTCTTCCCCACTTTCACCCCTCATAACTTTTAAACGGCTCACCCGATTTTCATCAAATATGTTTAACAACACTCGCCCGTAACTCACCTTTCATACAAAAAACTTTACACTTTAATGAAATCGCTTCATCCGTTCGCGAGCTACGGTGCCACAGACAGACAGACCGACAGACAGACAGACAGACACGTGAAACTTATAACACCCCTCTTTTTGCGTCGGAGGTTAAAAAATCTGACAAAAAAATAAATTCCACGCGGGTAAAACCGCGAGGCGCAGCCAGTCAGCCATCGGTCCTTCGAGCTATGTACCCTGCCCACTGCCACTTGAGATTTGGCTTACCTGACGAAATTCCAAAGATGGACTGAGCCGTCGTAGGCGCAGGTGGCCATGGCACAAGCCTCGGACCCTCCTTCTATGGTCTCCATGACGTCACTTGCTTCACCCTCCTTGGTCTCTGCGAGCTGTGACGTCATCAAATTATTGAAAAAATAACCCCTACTACTCAGCCCATACAGCCGCTGCAGTCTGGCCTCCTCCTATTACATGGAGGGTAATTGGCCTACTGTGCCACGCTGGCCAGACGGGTTGGCAGAGGGTTTCGTATCAAGTATTCTATCTAGGTTATCTATAGTTGGTCTAGTGGTCAGATGTGCCGCATTTGGATCAACGGGTCCCGGGTTCGATTCCGGGGTCGGGCCAGTGTCTTTGTCTAAACCAGAGGCACTGGCTCGGAGTCTGGGTATCATTTCTATCTATAATATGTATGTATTTACAAAAAAAAAATGTATATAAGTAGTTTATCATCCATCTCGTTACCATAACACAAGCATTAAGTTGCTTAGCTTGGGACGAGATGGCGTTGTGTGAAATTTCCAAGGATATTTATTTATCTAGGTTATCAGCCGTCATTTCCTTTTGCCGGCACCCACAAGATGGAATGGGGTGGTGACATTATGTATTCTAAATCCCTCACCACACGGAATAACTTTGTACTGTACCCTGTTCACGTTAGCGAGGTTATATAGCGGTCTCTCTGTCGCACTTCTGTATGCAGATGAAAAGGACAAAAACTGGGAATTTGCCAGTATAGATCAGCAAAAATCAGTCCAAAACATAAGCCCACTAAATAGGAAAGAGTCCAATAAAAAAATACGACTCCGAGTAAGTAGATGATAGTCCAGTAAACAATCCGAGTCACAAATAAAACGGGACACCATATGGAAAACAGAAACAGTCGAAGGGCGAGCACTATAAAGGCCTGGGCAAACAGCGGACGGGGCGGGACGGCGACGCGACGCTGGCGGGACGTGAAGAGTTGTAATGTATTAGTTAATGTAGAATATGTCACACAGAGCCGACGCGACGCGACCGCTACTCTCGCGCCGAGCGCGACGGCTCTATGTGACCTATTCTACATTAACTAATACATTACAACTCTTCACGTCCCGCCAGCGTCGCGTCACCGTCCCGCCCCGTCCGCTGTTTGCCCAGACCTTAACTCGTCTGCACCATACAAGAGACTGACTGTTCACTGTAATTTGGCCATGTAAACTCACCCTTTGGGGCCCATGAGGCGCCCTTATCTCTGACCAATTACGCGCTCTCTAACATTTCTGGTGTTAGCTCTCTAACGTGAACAGGGTATAGGCGACCATTAGAGCTAAGAGGTGTCCAAATTACAAGAAAAAGCATACCTTATCCACAAAATGATGCGGCATCTCAGCCTTGGGATGGAACACGGCAGAGCTCACATTGCAGGTGTGTCCTTTCAGGACCTGAAGCAGTTTGCAGTCGGGGATCGACCATACTTTGCTCAGACCCGACCTGAAAAATGGCGATCTAAAAATAGTAACTACAGAGATTCCCTGCGAGTGATCAGAGGAGTCCCTGGAGCCCAAACCCGCTACGACACCGTGTGCTGCGCTTCGTCTGGCCTCTACCCGTGGGCCCAGCATGGGTGATCCTGAGCTTAAGCATAACACACCCAGCCATCAATATCCTCAACAAACCAATATCAAATGGAAGTAGTCGACCCACCACGGAAGTGGTCGACCCGGCAGCGAATATCGAAATGCTCATTCAGTACGTCCCCTCCGCCTGAGACGAACTCGATTAGCATTTCCAAGCTCTTTTAATGAAAAAACACACGTAAATCCTACTCCAATACGTCCCGCGAGGGTGACGAATAGGATGAGGGTTTCTAATATGTTTTATTGCGTTTAGACTTAGAAATCCTACTGCAGTACGTCACCCTCTGGGACTATTGGAGCAGTATTTACGCCTGTTTTTTAATTATAAGAGCTTGGAAATGCTAATCGAGTTCGTCTCAGGCGGAGGGGACGTACTGAATGAGCATTTCGATATACGCGACCCGGCACACGTCAGTACTATTGCTCGAAGTATTTTAGTGAGCATGCATTATGCTGTATAGTACATACCAACTAGCTGTTATGAGCATTTTACTGTCAGAACTGAACCGGCAAAAACTGACCGGACGAGTATCACCAATCTGGAACAGAACAGACAAGATACATTTCATGATCATCAAGATCCACTATCCGAGTGGTGACGGATTTAGAATACATGGCGTCACCACCCCATTCCATCCTGAGGGCGTCGGAAGTGATAAAATATCATCATCACCATTTCAGCCAAAAGATGTCCACTGCTGTACATTTCCACGAAGGCGTGACCCGCCCGCATCCATCGCTTTCCGGCGACCTTAACCAGGTCGTTAGTCTACCTTTTGGGAGAACTACCGAGGACTTTTTTGCCCCATCGCTCATCAGTCCTGCGAGCTATGTGCCCTGCCCATTGCCACTTAAGTTTGGCAATCCAATGTATTGTGTTAAAATATCGTTCGTTCGTTTTCAGCTCATAAATGACCCACTACTGGGTCGGGCCTCCTCCAAATTCATGGAAGGAAATTAGCCTACGGTGCCACGCTAGCAAGACGGGTTAGAACAGGGTTTGTTTGAGTTCTCTTGTGGCTAGGTGATCTGCCTGTTGCGTTCTTTTAGTCCTCTTACGACACCCTCAAGAAGGTATGGATTGGTGACATTGTGTATTCTAAATCCGTCAATAATCAATATAAACGCAATCAATAATAAATATCCGATGTAAACTAATTGAAGTCCATTTAATCGACTTACTATATTAATTAATAGTCTTTTTTTTTAACGAATCTTTTGCACTTTGTACAACCTGTATCGCGAGGACAGTTTATAAACGTGTAATTCCCGAACACAAATGACACTAGGACTCAGAGCAAGAGCTGGTCTAGTTTACACAAAGAGAATTGCCCGAGCCCAGAATCAAACTCAAACCGAACTTTATTTACGTAGGTTTTATCACAAAACTCTTATAAATCATCATATTTAAAATTACTATTATCATCTTACGGCCCCTGTCCCACGTTAGGTGGTAGTCTCCATACATACATATCAGTCGTCATTATTTACATAGGTTTATCACAAAATCTAATAAATCGTCATATTTACAATTACCATTATCATCTTACCGTCCTTGTCCCACGCTAGGTGGTAGTCTCCATACACACCTATGAGTCGTCATATCTACAGTCACACCTTTCACACACAATTCCTCATTCTCACAATCCATCCATCTCTTGATCTCCCACAACCCACATTCATGCTGAAACTGCCACTGGTTCCCAATGCTGCTCTACAGAGACTCGAACTGGGGATCTCATCTCACCTGACTGCAATAAATTGACATGGCGGAAGCCTTCCTTTGCGACTCTTGTCTCGCAGCTGCACGGACACTGCCAGCTATCTTCAAGTCTTCCCGCGCTTTAGTCAGTCTGAAAAAGGAAATACATAGTGTCACCACCACATTCCATCCTGAGGGCGTCATAAGAGCCGACAGAAGGAAATGACAAGGCCGAGAACCTGGCCGCAAGTTGACAACTTGAAAACAAAAACTTGAAATGAAACCCTTTTTTTTTATCGCCCGGGGTAAAATCCTTTATGGACTTCCTCGCCGGCCACGGGGATGGCCAGCGAGGGGAGTGTGGGACTCTCCCCCGTAGTGGGGGCCTACCCACTAAACCTCCCCGGGGTGCTCCAACTCGCGTCCTGTTGCGGCATTGTGGGATCTGATGCAGAACCACGCCGCCGCAGACGAGGAGGGCCTCCTCCTCTCCTCAGGTGAAATGAAACCCTGTGCCAACCCGTCTGGCCAGCGCGGCACAGTAGCGCTCACGATGGAATGCGGTGGTGAAACTTTGTATTCTAAATCCGTCACCACAAGGATATAGATAAAAATCTAAATGTTGCTTATTTGATTAAACTAGCGACCCGCCCTCAGGTTGGATGCTTCGCACTTTGCAATTATGCATGTATTATACATATAAATCTTCCTCTTGAATCTCTCTATCTATTAAAAGAAACGGCTTCAAAATCCGTTGCGTAGTTTTAAAAGCATACATATGGACGGACAGACGACAGCGACTTTGTTTTATACTATGTAGTAATAGTGATTCTTACGAATGCTTTTAGCTAGTCAAATATTATAACACAAAAATTAAAATGTTAAAATAAGGTACCATTTAGTTTTTACCACCGGTTCGGAATGCCACTCCACAGGGAAGAGCCGACAAGAAAATCCATTGTTGCTCTTTTAAATTTAAAGGTTACAATGATAGTGGTACAAACAAGTCTAACAGATTAGTGAAAACAGTCACACGGGATAACAGTATCTCACCTCTCTTTCGCCTTCGGCAGGGAGTAACGGGCGATCCAAAGCCTCGCCTCCCGCAGATCAGGCGGTCCCTCATGGTACCAAGTGCCCTCCCTACCTCTATCCCTCTCTATCCTAGCTTCTTCCTCTTCCAACTTCTTATGAATCGCATCTTCGCCTAGACTGAAAATAAAGTTTTTTATTTTTTACTCTATGGCAATTTGCCGAAAACCGGCGGCAATTTTTGCCAGTCATGACTGTTGCTGTGTTGTATGTAACTAATTTTGAATTGCCAATAGTTTAAAGAGTGATTGTTTGAAGACTGAGACACATAGAGACAACTGATTGACATACTGAAACTGCTGGTCAAAGTTGCATAAAAAATAATTCTTCTGTAACCTCATTATCATCATCATTTCAGCCAAAAGACGTTCACTGCTGGACATAGGCCTCCCCCAAGGATTTCCACAAAGGCCGGTCATGGGCCACCCCTCGTCCATTGTGTTCCGGGAAACTATGAGCATAGCCTCTCCATTGTCCTTTGGGTGACGTTGAGCCTTCTGATGGAGCCCATAGTGAGCGACCATGACCATATTACAGTACTGGCAACATACACAGCGTTGGAGAAGCTGCGAAAGATATTCCCGTCCGCGGTATTGTACCGCAGTCTTTGAAGACAAAATTCTTCGATCTGAAACCTCACTGGAAACCAATTTGGTTAACTTACTAGCTGAGTAGATCTCTCAATCTCACTCTCCTCTCAGCTGGACCTTCTCCGAATAGGCACACCGGCTCTCCCAGCTGCCGGAGACTTCTGCGCACCTAAAAGAATTAATTATTCTTACGACACCCGCAGTACGGAATGGGGTGGTGACGCTATGTATTCAAAATCCTACACTACATGCAATTCACAAACACCAAAATACCCAGCCGCACAGAAAATGCCCGACTCAGGAATCGAGCCTAGTATGCGTGATCAAACCAACCCATTTTATTTTTTGGTTCCGGGGTAAATCCTCTATGGACTATCCCTGCCAGCCTGGGGATGGCCAACAGGGGGTGTGTCGGAGTCCCCTCCGGCTCTGTGAGGAGACGGAGTCATACCCACTAAACGTCCCTGGAGTGTACCGTCCCGTGCTTGCTGCCCCGGGGGCCCTGACTGTATCTCCATGGGATCAAGGCCAACAACGCAGTCAAAGTTCATCAAGAGGTTTTATTAGTACTACCAGGTTGGTGGAGCACAATAGCAATTGAGAATACGTGGCAGAAGGAACTCGGTAGCCTTGGCTTTTTAACATTATCATTCTTCTTATTAGGTAATACAAGATGTCCCAAAAATAGTGTCAAGCGGAAGTCCAGAGTTAGAGCACCCCTTGGGGTACCCGAATCACCCCCATATATGCGATTCTTCATAGATTTCGTGGTTTTTGTTTCAGTATTTTGGACCTGAACTACTTAACTTCATTTTATAATACACTTTTATTAGCTGTCTGAAGCTAATAAAAAAAGCGTGGGGTGCATGGTATCAATAGATCTAAATATTTTATGAACAGACATGACTAGAAGGGTTATTTTGATAATATCCTGAAAAGCACCCCACACTTTTTTTACAATAAAATCATTATTTCTGACACTATTTTTAATTCAAATTTATTAAAATTTATTTATATTTTTTAGTAAAGGCTTATTTTTAGTTTTTTTAAACTATTATTAATTTTTAAAGGTGAAGTTTTTAATATTTTCTTTCTCTAACTGTATCATCTTGAATTGTACTTTTAAGCATAAAATAATCAGCTTCGTAACTTACACCAAAACAATTGGAGTAAAGCCAAACAGTAAAAATTCAGAAAAAAATCATAACATGAAAACTATGAAAAATCGCAGAACATACATGGGGGTGATTCGGGTACCCCAAGGGGTGCTCTATCTCTGGACTTCCGCTTGACACTGTTTTTTGGGACAGCCTGTATAGGCTAGCAAGGGGTCATGACACTATGTATTCACTACTAAGAGATTTCATTTTCAGCCAATAGACGTCCACTGCTGGACATAGGCCTCCCCCAAGGATCTCCACAAAGGCCGGTCCTGGGCCGCCCGCATCCATAGTTTTCCGGCGACTTTTACCAAGTCGTCGGTCCACCATGTGGGAGGCCTACCAGCACTGCGCCTTCCAGAACGGATTTTTCTGCCCCATCGGGCGTCAGTCTCGCAAGCTATGCGCCCTGCCCACTGCCACTTAAGTTTGGCAATCCTGTAGGCTATGTTGGTGACCCTGGTTTGACTATGTATCTCCTTATTTCTCTGATTGGATCTCGCAGGTATACTCGGAGCCCTCTCCATTGCCTTTTGGGTGACTTTGAGCCTTCTGATGGAGATAGTGAGATTTAGATCTACTAAATTCAACATGCAAAACATTAATATTGAAATATATTTATTAAATTTTTCACATTCTGGAAATTTGACACAACTTTCACAATTTGAAACTTGGTACTTACCTCATCATCATCAGTTGACACATTCAGCTGCCGAGCTTTGCGTCTCCTCTCAAACTCTTCCAAGAGAGCTTTCTTGTCTCTTGACATCTCCTCTTCAAGCTCCATGTATTCTGTAAAGATAATTAGCATCACTATTATTACTACGCACATTGATCTTAGGGTCATCTATACAAATAAATAAAATTGGAGTGGCTGTTTGTACATATTATACCAAAACAACATTTTTAACTATTTAGGTCTGTCCGTCTCTTTGTTTGATGTAATCCCTGAAATGGCTGGACCGATTTTGACAAGTCTTTCGCTGGCAGATAGCTGATGTAACAAGGAGTAACTTAGGCTACTTAAAATGACACCCTCTTTTCAGGAGCTCATAATAACTTTTTTTTAATACCACATGAACAAAGTCGTGTGTAAAAGCTAGTTATGAATATTCCAGAACCTTTTAACTGCTCATAGCCTGCGGTCTGGTCACATTCCGCCGCTGAATAGCCATTCAAATGAGAACAGCGGAGAGACCAAATTGTGAAATCTATGATACCAAAGAACATATTAATCAATTCTTAGAGAGGTCAGAGTGGTGACGGATTTAGAATATATAGTGTCACCACCTCGCTCCACCCTGAGGGTAGTCCTGTTTCGCAATATTTAGTTGTACCAACTTACCACTAGATATCTGTATATCTCCCATATCTTTTCCACCGGTTTCCTCCACTCCTTCTTTGGCAGCAGCGGCCAGAGCGGCCAGCCTGGCTTTCTCCTGCTCTTCCAGGGACCCATAGTGGATGTGCTTCGACCTTTTGGACGGAATCATAAGATCTTCATCATCAGACATCTTTTGAGGTTATGTTTTGGAGTTAACACAAAAATTCAATATTGAACTAGGTTTGTCCACGGATTAGGAACAGTTGCTGAAAATTTCGTGTCTATTTATGTCTTATTATATCCAACTGTCGCAAATAATTCACTATGTATGTGCTAAAGGCGTCGCATTTGACGAAATGAAAACATTAACAATTCCATTTTACGAAACATACAATAGCTTATTTTGTCATTATCATTTTAAAATACTGTTCAAATTATTTATTAAAATAATATTGAATAATAATATCGGCACAATGTCTTTATTTTCAATCAGTGTCTAGTATTATAATTTTGAAAGTTTAATACTACCTAGATTTGTTTAAATTTTGCGTAGAAAGAAATTATAGACAACATCGACAATTTCAGTGTGGTGTGCCTCATAAATTCAATATAAATTTATCCTCCTATAAAACTCTTTAATGAATATCTACGTTAACTGAAGTTTTAAATAGAAATTATTATATTTATTACTTTAAATAATTTAATTGTGATTTTACAAACAATGTTTTTACGGTGAACCGAATATTATTTTTTTCAGTACTTTACTTATAACCGGGAACACTACAATTTGTGGTTTATGGTAGTGATGGGACGGGTCGCATTTTTATCAACCCGGGCAACTCGAGTTCATATTTGGTGTAACCCGGGTCGCAACTCGGGTTGACCCGAGTTGAGAAAGTACCTACTGTGTGGGCCGGCCGAACTCGAACTGTGGATGAAATTGAGAACTTGATAAGGGTTAGCCCGTTATCTGCGTATTAGGTATACACCGGGCTCGACTCGCGCGTATTCGGCTAGGGTTGGGCTGTCTTGTCATGCAAAATGAAAAATTAAAATATTTGAAAATGAAAATATTTATTTAAAAACACAAGCAAGTAATCAAACATGGTGGGGTCTTCTATTAAACAAAAAATACTTGTAAGAGAAGATCCCGCTCTTTCCGACCCTTAGTATTCATCAAATATTCTTAAACGCACTTAAATTAATATTGAATAGTACTTAAATTTATCTTAGGTATGTATTCTAATAATCACAGATATTCAGAAGTTTTATCTCAGTCAACATATTTATTATTGAACTAAATTAAAATATTAATGTATACACACTTAAATACGTTTTAATAGTAAAACTCAATGCGTTTAATAATTATAATCAATGATTTTAATCACTAATCAGTAATGATTAAAGGCATTGAGTGCATAATAATATAGCTATATTTACGTTTCTATTTACAATAAGAATTGAGAAATAGTATCGTAATAGAGCCGCTTACTCGTCGTTCGTCGGTCGTCTCGCTCGTGCATACATAAACTGTGACTTACTGTGTGTGAATGAGCGAGACAAAGCTAAGCGTTTGTCTTGTCGTGGTGTGCCGGTACCGAGTTGCGTCGACCCGGCCGCCCGCTCACCGAGCGAGTAGCGACAAAGACAATGTCTCCAACGGCCAATCTAAACCTAGCGAGGCGAGTCAGCCCGTGATATGAAAACTCGTTGTGTGCCGGTACCGAGTTGCGTCGACCCGGCCGCCCGCTCACCGAGCGAGTAGCGACAAAGACACTGTCTCCAACGGCCAATCTAAACCTAGTGAGGCGAGTCAGCCCGTGATATGAAAACTCGTTGTGTGCCGGTACCGAGTTGCGTCGACCCGGCCGCCCGCTCACCGAGCGAGTAGCGACAAAGACAATGTCTCCAACTGCCAATCTAAACCTAGCGAGGCGAGTCAGCCCGTGATATGAAAACTCGTTGTGTGCCGGTACCGAGTTGCGTCGACCCGGCCGCCCGCTCACCGAGCGAGTAGCGACAAAGACAATGTCTCCAACGGCCAATCTAAACCTAGCGAGGCGAGTCAGCCCGTGATATGAAAACATGAACTCGGGCAAACGGGTTAGACGGCTGACTCGAGTTACCCGGGTTATTTGACTCGAGTCACCCATCGCTAGTTTATGGTTATGGCCAAAGAGTTTATGGCTATTGTTTACGTCAGTGAGCTGTGCAAAAATCAATTATTGTTTGAAAACTCGCTAAAAATGTGAAAACATTCCAATAAAACGTTACACAACGGTAAAAATCCCAATAAATTCTCGAGTGGACACCTGCTTGGGCAATTTTTTCATTTACCAATCCTAACCTCAAACGTGTATTTATAATAAAGTTATTTCGCTATTATGGCGTTGCAATTGTCCAGAAGAGAAGTGGAGGATCTCCGGTCGTCCCTGGACCGTGCCATATACCGGACTATTGGGAAATCTGATAGCTCTTTGCTTTCCACTGTGTCTTCATGTCTCAGTAATGGGTAAGCTGGAGATTAATTTCTATAATTCGGCGTCCATACGATTTAAAACGATAATTTAAAAGGCTTTGTTTATCAATTGTAGATACTATTTTTACATAATACATGTAAGCAATTTTAAAACTTATTATTATAAATAATAATAATAAGCCTTTTTATTTCTTATCTCACAATATTTAGAATTTTACATTAGTACTAATTGTGTTAATGTTTGTCTTAATTAAGTTAGTAGTGCTATTTGTTTAGGTATCTTTCGGAGATATAGTCCCATATCGGGTAAAGGCCGCCTCCATCCTCTTCCAATTCTCCCTATCTTTGGCAAGGGTCATCCAGTTTTTGCCAGAAGTCTGGGCTATGTTGTCTGCCCATCGTTTGTATGGTCTTCCAATCTTTCTTTTCCCTGGTGGTCCTTTCCAGTTAGTGACTTGTATCGTCCATCTGTTGTCAGTGAGCCTTGCAATATGTCCTGCCCAACGCCACTTTAGTGCTAGTGCGTGTGTTAGAGCATCTGTCAGCATAGTCTTTTTCCTAATTTTTGTACTTTGAACCTTGTGAATTTTCCTTATAAGATAGGTATCTAATAATAATAATTTTCCTAAAACTTATTATTATTAGATACCTGTCTTTGTTAATGGAGGGCCTCTATTTAAATTTTGATCGGTACTTAATATCTTAAAAAGTCAAATACAATCTTAGACTAACTAGGCTACAAAAGCTCAAAAATCACTCCCAGGTATACCAACCGAGAAACTACTTAAACTGAAAAGGAACTTTATTTAGGTAGGTATTATCACAAAGCTTTATCATTTTAAAAATTACTATTATCATCTTACTGCCCCTGTCCGACACAGGTGATAGTCTCCATACCCACCCATCAGTCTTCATATTTCACACATTTCACAGACAATTCCTTATTCTTACAATCCGTCCATCTCTTTTGATTTCCCACAACCATTGCTCATCTGTATAAATAAAAACGAATTGTTGAAACTTCTGAAAGATGCCTATGATAATTTTTACGTTTGACAAAATTGGTAGTGTGCATCCTAGAGTGCCTGCTGTCCTGTGTTCTGCAAATGACCTTACAAAAATCCAATATTTTCAGTTATGAACGAAGAAAAATCATTGACAAGATATCGTCACACATAGATTCCAAAAAGGCAAGCAAGCTTGCAGATAAAGTCATTGCCCTAGCCCAAGAGCTTGTTTCCTCATCAAAATCTCAGAAACGCAAGCATGATGACAAACCAGAAAAAGACAAGGAGGTTAAACGGTCCCGTCATGACGATGATGATAGGGATAGGAAAAGAGACGATAGAGATAGAGAGAAGCAAGAAGAGAGAAGGGAGAGGAAAGATGATGAGCGGGAGAAGAAAGTTGATAATGGAATGGAGTTGCCCATATTGGCAGCTGGGGAAACGGTTGGGTCCAAAATGTCTGTGCTCAGCGCTGACAGAATTAAGGTTTGTGGTTTTGTACCAAATTTTATTTTAGCTAATCTAAAGGCACTATACCCTATTCAATATGTAAATTTTTCTGATCGACAAAAAGGTATGATTCCGAACTACGTCGCGGTAATCGGGACCAGTAGTGCCGAGGTAGCACTTCTGCGTGCAGCATACTTCGGAATCATACCTTTACTTTGCAATGGCGAATAGTGGTGGGAAACAGATAATAACTAGTAGTCCAAAAAATAACGGTTTAAAATACTTGTAACTGTGACGAGATGGTATGGGTGTATTATGTGTGAAATTCTTTATCACTTTTTCTTAACTTTTTAAGACAAGATTCTAATAAAAAACATTTTCATTTTGAAATAAAATTCGTTGGCTTTAGTGCATTGAAATTTAACACTTTTACAACTATTATTTTCTTTTCTTTTTTGTTTACTTTCATGGTCTGAACCACTTATTTAATTTTGACGAAAGATCAAAAAAATAACCCTGTAATATTAAATAGGAACTTATTATGAATATTGACCCACCATCGCTTATCTACCCAATGTTTTATATGTCTAGTGCAATAAAGAATTTCACACATAATACACCCACGCCAACGTTTCATTGTTACAAGTATTTTAAAATGTTATTTTTTTTACTACTAGATATTTTCTGTTTCCCATCACTAGCCCGTCTGTCAAATCGATCAAGCTATGTTGAACGGGGTATAGCGGAGAAGTTTGTGGTGACGGATTTAGAATACACAAAGTCACCAACCCATTCCGTCGTGAGTGTCGTGAGGCTACTAAAGGAATGCAAGAGGCAGATCACCTAGCCGAAAGAAAACTTGATACAAAACCTGTGCCCTCCAAAGACCCCTGTGGGAATGGGGCAGAATATTACATAGGAAATAACGGGTGTTGTAAGAATCAACAAAACCCAGCACGCTTGGTGGTAGGATCTAATGGTCCGCCCGGCTAGCTACCATCCTCACATCTAAGTCCGACGCCAAGCAGTTTTACTGTGTTTCGTCGTGTGCATGCGAGAGCCGGTGACAGACTGGGGATTTCCTTAAATTGCCTGCTCCATCTTAGACCCTGTCGTTGCTTTCCATCACGCAAGCCTAGGGTCAAAGGTTGAATGCCTTATGCCCACCGATAAAAAATACCCTATGTTTTTGTAATTGGAAGAGGCCCGACACATCAGTGGGTAATCTATGGTCAGTGTATATGTAGTAGTAGAGTTGGGACTTTCGATTAATAACCCTCTTCAGTTTTCACGAGTTAATCGCTAAAGGTGATATCAGACGGTTAATTTTTCGTTCATTTGGTAGCTTTCACTCGAGATGATACGTCTGAATTCAAAATGAAACAAGAGAGCCGAATGAATTCATTAATGAACCGATCCAACCATGTTGGATTTTTTCATTCGGCATCTTTCACTCGCACTCGGCGCACACGGAATGAACGAAAAATGAACTGTCTGCACACAGAGAGAACGTTCACTCGGATTTTGCCATTTTGTCTCGAGCCCTTTTGGAGACGGACGTCCTGCTGCGTCACTGCGCCAAAATGGATTTCAAGTGGAATGAGCAAAGTACACTGCTGCTTTTTTGGAGATTTTTAAGAATTATCAATGTCTATGGGACCACAAACTGGACGAATACAAGGACAGAACATTACGTGCATATTTTAAAAAGAACGGATGAATGTTCTTTTTGGTCTAACTTTTTGATTATTGATCACAATTTTTTTTATTTATTATTTTTTGATTCCGAGACGCACGACCTCACCCGATTAAGTATTTTAAAAAATAACAGATGAATGTTCTTTTCTTTGTCATCCCCACAAAGTCGTATGGACATGGAATGAAAGAAAAATGAAACATTCACTCGTGTGAATATTCACTCGAGTGAACAGTCTGATATCACCTTTATTGCCGAGTTGTACCTTTCAACATTCTATGGAGTATCCACTACCACTGAGGTCATAGGTGACTCACTGTTTAGTTGGGCCTCCCGCATCTACATGCAGGGTAATTAGCCTACTTTGCCACGCTGGCCCGACGGAGAGGCACAGGGTTTCGTATCAAATTTTCTTTCTCTTACGCCTAGGTTTCCATATCTTTTCATTTCCTTGGGTTGGCTCTTACGACAGCCTCAGGATGGAATGGGGTGGTGACATTGTCTATTATAAATCTGTCACCATATGGAGCATGTGTGTGTTACGTATAACTCCGTCTTTATGATATGTATGATAGTGTCTTATATTGTCGAGTTCAGAAATCCAGATTAGAGGCTGTGAGGCGCAGACAATTTCTTTTTGTTTTTTTAATTCCCCTGCAAACGTATCGCGGGGGGCAGTTTACAAAAATGAAATTCACGAACACAAATGACACAAACTCAGAGCAAGAGATTTACACAAAGACACTTATCGAAATCGAACCCGAGACCCCTTGATCCAAAGGCAGCGCATCTAATTCCTAGACCAACAAGGCAGTCTATAGCTACTAATATGTTAAAAGTATTTTATTACAATATTTCTAATTTCCCAACTTCAGTTAATGATGGCGAATGCTCAAAAGGAGATAGAGGAGCGGAAAAGAGCGCTACTTGCAATGAAAGGTGGACAGTCAGACACGAAGAAGACAGGAGTGAGCGCTGCAGCAGCTGCTGCACAGCAACTCAAGGTCCATGTGCAGCAGAACAATGCCATACCACCGCCGAGTGTGATTAAACCTGTTCTGTACTCCAAACCTGGTGAGTAACCTCAAACCTTTATGTAAACTTTGGGCAGGTTGAGTTTGTTGGTGAGAAAGTTACGAGTTTGTGAGAGGTGTGTTTGTTTGACATATATTTTTTTTTATGTAAGAGATGACTGCATTCCGCCTGATGTTAAGTGGAAATGCAGTCCAGAAGTGGGGATACCTAGGGCTAGAACTATACGTGTAGCACTAGCCACCCTTTTAGCCTGAGCTTGCGTGATGGAAAGCAACGCCCGATTCTAAGATGGAGCAGGCAATTCGAGGAAATACCATGTCGGGCACCGGCTCTTACATACACACGACGGAAACAGTAAAACTACTTGGCGCTGGCTTAGACGTGGGGGTAGCTAGCCGGGCGAACCATTAGATCCACCACCAAGCGTGCTGGGTTTTGTTGACTTTTACAACACAGGTTATTACCCAGCGTGCGGTGGGGAAGTTTTATATTTTGACCAGTCGATGAGAGATATTTGTGACTTAGTGACAGTCTTTAAGAGTTTGGAGAGTTTTTTACCTGGCTTAATTCATTTGTGACCTGGTGAGAGATGTCTGAGTTTGATAGTTGGTGAGAAAAAGATTTGCTCCCTTGGAGTAAAAATCCATTGTATGTCCTATAAAGAATTTTAAACTATGCATTGACCATGCGATGGTCTTCGGCAAAAGTCCGCCAATGTGTGTTGCATGAAGTATTAAAATAAACTAAATAAATAAAAGTGTTGTACATGAGCCGAGGAACGTTTTTAAACAAAAAAAAAAGAAAATGTGTGTGAAAGTTTTTGAATAACGTGTCTTTCGTGGACGCTTGTCATCAATAAATATATCTTGTTGGCATTTTTTTACATATTATGTCTGTAGTCTTTGTTTGTCGACGACACGGTTGGCGCAGTGGTTGAGCGATCGACTGCTGTGCAGCATGTCGCGGGTTCGATCCCCGCACGGAAGAAATATTTGTACGACCTACAAGTATTTGTTCCGGGTCTGGGTGTTTTCTATCTATAATATGTATGTATTTACAAAAAAAAGTGTATAAGCAGTTTATCATCCATCTCGTTACCAAAATTCAAGCATTCAGTTGTTTAGCTTGGGACGAGATGGCGTTGTGTGAAATGTCCAAGGATATTTATTTATTATTTACAGCTACTCCTCAAATCAGCCAGGAAGAGTTGGAGAAGCAGAGAAAGATAGCGGAGTTGCAGGCAAGGATACAAAGGAAATTGGCCGGTATGTCTTTTATGTTGGCACTTCACTTCGCTGTTCGTAATTGTCATATATGACATTACACGGCTTTGTTCGCGTGGTGACGGGTTTAGTTTACACAGTGTCACCACCTTATGCAATCCTGCGGGTGTCATAAGAGCCGACAGAAGGAAAATATATGGAAACCTAGCCGTAAGAGAAGAAAAACTTGATACGAAACCCGTGCCAACCCGTCTGGCCAGCATGGCACAGTAGACTAACTAGCCTCCATGTAACTGGGGGAGGCTGACTCAGGAGTCATGTATGATACTGAGTAGTATTTCTCATGGATTAAGAATACATGGTGTCGCCACACCATCCTGAGGGTGTCGTAGGAGCCGACTAAAGGAAATGGCCGCAATAGAAGGAAAACTTGACACGAAACCCTACGCCAACCCGTCTGGCCAGCATGGCATAATAGGCTAATTTTTGTTTAAAGCTCGAGTGTCGGTACCAGGTTCGCATAACAATGGAGGAGATGACAGTTTCATCTTGGTGATTTAGGACAGCCTACAACCTCAATAGTGAGCTCACTATGGGCTCCATCAGAAGGCTCAAAGTCACTCAAAGGGCAATGGAGAGGGCTATCCTCGGAGTTTCCCTGCAAGATCGAATCAGAATTGAGGAGATACGCAGGCGAACCAGGGTCACCGACATAGCCCACAGGATTGCCAAACTTAAGCGGCAGTGGGGCCCATAGCGCGCGGGACCGATGCCCGATGGGGCAGAAAAGTCCTCGAGTGGCGACCGCGTTCCGGAAAGTGCAGTGCTGATAGGCCTCCCACACGGTACCGACGACCTGGTTATGGTCAAGCTGACAAAACGAAGTGATAAGCCGCTAAATAAGGTAAACTTGATACAAAACCCCGTGCCTACCCGTCTGGCCTGCGTGACACAGTAGGCTAATTACCCCCTAACTTGTTGGAGGGAACTTGTCTCAGCGATGGGTATTTTATAGGCTGAAAAATAGAGGTAGTCGGGTGGTATTGTGTACGAGCCCGTAGGTGAGTTTTGCTGACCTGTATCAGGGGAATCAGTGGAACGGACTAATCCCATTGCGCCCTCCATGTAGTTGGAGGAGGCCCGACTCAGCATTGGGTCATTTATGGGTAGGTAAGTATGTAAATATTTGTCTTTCCCCATTTTTTTAGGTGGCGCGCTAGCCCCGGGTACTGCGGGTGGACCGGCCCCACTAATTTTGGACCGTGAGGGACGGACCATAGACAACACGGGGAAGCGAGTCCAGTTGACGCACGTTGCGCCTACTCTCAAGGTCTGTATTGTAGTTTATGAACGGTATATACAACCGTCATGCTTTCTCTTTTTACAGTCTACTAGCAGACCCGGTCACGTGTTGCTGTGGCTAAGGATTCTGTTATTATATTTAACATTCATCATCATCATCATCCTTTCAGCCAAAAGACTTCCACTGCTAGACATAGGCCTCCCCCAAGAATCTTCACAAAGGCCGGTCCTGGGCCGCTTAACATTAACATACATTAATTTAACTTTTAACATAGCGCCATCTATTGAATACTTACTCAATCCAGTCAACAGATATCGCCATCTGTTTGAATCGTTTGGAAATACATATAATTGTAACTGTCAAATAATAGACAGTTAATTTGTAATAAAATAATATTGCGACTATACATTGAGATATCAGCTAATCTTTCAAGATCAAACTGCACACGGTGTGCAAATTTGATTAAAATCGGTTAAGTAGTTTGGGAGTCAATTGCGGACAAAACAACGTGACGCGTAATTTATATATATTAAGAAGATTATATAGCTCAGTCAGCTGTTTGTTTTCGAATTTCGTAATTTCATTTCGTTCTTGGAGAATTGTATAAATTAATACTTTACTAAGTTTTACTGCAGTCGTGTCGTCTTATGCGCACTGGTTTGTTTTAATATATGTATTTCCTTCAACATCTTTGTATCAGGCGAACATAAGAGCGAGGATTTCAAAGCACAGATCAGATCTAGCTTGGTCGGAACCCAAGAACCGCCTAGCATCCAATGTTTATCTATAACAAAATATTAATTTAAAAATCTTTGTACCAGGCGAACATAAAGAGCGAGGATTTCAAAGCACAGATCAGATCTAGCTTGTTCGGAACACAAGAAACATCTAGCATTAGAAGCTTATCTATAAAAAAATATTCATTTAAAAAATCTTTGTACCAGGCGAACATAAGAGCGAAGAGGCGCGAAGAGTTCAAGGCGCAGCTATCAGGGCTAGCGAGTGCGGAGCCGACGGTGGGGGCTTCGTGGCAAGACGAGCGTCTGCCAGCCCGGGCTCCCATCAGGACCAAGCGGGCGCTGCGGTTCCACGAGCCGGGCAAGTTCGCGCAACTGGCAGAACGGCTTCGGATGAAGGTGAGTTTTCCCACATAATCGACATAGTTGTGGCTCTCTTACACCATCTTCAGACTAGTAGTCGGTAGACCACTCAATCAATTCGGTATAGTTGTGACTTGTGAATCTTTGACAATGGATTTAAGTTGTATACACAGTTGTGAGTCTCCCACATAATGGACATAGTTGTGAGTCCCCAGATAATCGACAATTGTGAGTCTCTCACATAATGGACATAGTAGTGAGTCCCCACATAATCGACAATTGTGAGTCGCTCACATAATAAACATAATTGTGAGTCTCCCATACAATCGACAGTTGTGAGTCTCCCACTTAATTGACATAGTTGCGAGTCTCCCACATAATTGACATAGTTGCGAGTCCCCACATAATCGACAATTGTGAGTTGCTCACATAATAAACATAATTGTGAGTCTCCCATACAATCGACAGTTGTGAGTCTCCCATTTAATTGACATAGTTGTGAGTCTCCCACATAATTGTCATAGTTGTGAGTCCCCACATAATCGACAATTGTGAGTTGCTCACATAATAAACATAATTGAGTCTCCCATACAATCGACAGTTGTGAGTCTCCCACTTAATTGACATAGTTGTAGATCTCCCGCATAATCGGTATAATTGTCTATTTGTCACACAATCTACATAGCTGTAGCAGCAAAGAGGCAATTACAATAGTTATTTGTGCAACAAGAGAGCAAAGTCGTTTTTTGCTGCGAGTGCTGATATTGAATCCCGAGTAAGCGAAGGAATCAATGATTGAATCACGAGCGTAGCGAGTGATTCTAAAGTTGATTCCTGAGTGCTGCGAGGGATTCAAAGGCACGAGATGCGAAAAATTTTGCTCTCGTGTAACACACATAACTTTTCACTTAAGCAGCGAGAACACTATAGGAAATGAAATATATTACGTAACATTTTTGAAACAATAATTAAATATTTTTAAGTTAAATATCAGTTTTTTAAGCAGTAAATACTTATTTTAGTTTAAATACAACAATAAGTTAAAAATTCAATGAATTACAATAAAAGATATAATTATAATTTTTGCTAAATTTCTTTAGTTAGTACGAAATTCCGAACGTGTTTGTCTTTGAGGTCGAATTAAAAATCGGAGTAACCCCATAACGAACTCCTTTCATCCAATCGAACTGTTAAAAGTACGTCTAGTTTGTATTTAATCAAATATAGTTCCCATAATATTGCTCTATCAATTTAATATTTATAATCTGTACTTTAATGCTTTGTATTGTTTTCTATAGCGCTACCTGCTAACATTTAACTTCATAACTCTGACGCAACTTATAACCAATTAATTTAACTTTCATAATCACACGAAATTTCTAACACAACACACTTGTCGTTGGCAAAATCATCGGTATAACGATGGAAGCCAAAACCTAAATGAAGAAGAAGAAGAAAAATCGGAGCTGTTGTTACTGGCCACTTGGTCTTTGTCTCTCTCTCTTTTCTATTGGCGGGAAAGAGATAGTGTCAATGTTTCGAATTAGAATTAAAAAGTTACTTTGTCTCACTCAGTGGGCAAAATCGCATTTTGTCCACTGTTTTCAGTGAGCAAAACCTACATGTTTGAGCTACTGAAGTGAAATAGTTATTTGTGCAACAAGAGAGCAAAGTCTTTTTTTGCTGCGAGTGCTGATATTGAATCCCGAGTAAGCGAAGGAATCAATGATTGAATCACGAGCGTAGCGAGTGATTCTAAAGTTGATTCCTGAGTGCTGCGAGGGATTCAAAGGCACGAGATGCGAAAAATTTTGCTCTCGTGTAACACACATAACTTTTCACTTCAGCAGCGAGAACACTATAGGAAATGAAATATATTACGTAACATTTTTGAAACTATAATTAAATATTTTTAAGTTAAATATCAGTTTTATAAGCAGTAAATACTTATTTTAGTTTAAATACAACAATAAGTTAAAAATTCAATGAATTGCAATAAAAGATATAATTATCATTTTTGCTAAATATCTTTAGTTAGTACGAAATTCCGAACGTGTTTGTCTTTGAGGTCGAATTAAAAATCGGAGTAACCCCATAACGAACTCCTAACATCCAATCGAACTGTTAAAAGTACGTCTAGTTTGTATTTAATCAAATATAGTTCCCATAATATTGCTCTATCAATTTAATATTTATAATCTGTACTTTAATGCTTTGTATTGTTTTCTATAGCGCTACCTGCTAACATTTAACTTCATAACTCTAACGCAACTTATAACCAATTAATTTAACTTTCATAATCACACGAAATTTCTAACACAACACACTTGTCATTGGCAAAATCATCGGTATAACGATGGAAGCCAAAACCTAAATGAAGAAGAAGAAGAAAAATCGGAGCTGTTGGTACTGGCCACTTGGTCTTTGTCTCTCTCTCTTTTCTATTGGCGGGAAAGAGATAGTGTCAATGTTTCGAATTAGAATTAAAAAGTTACTTTGTCTCACTCAGTGGGCAAAGTCGCATTTTGTCCACTGTTTTCAGTGAGCAAAACCTACATGTTTGAGCTACTGAAGTGAAAAAGCAATTTACATAGCTGCCCCTCACATCAATGTCTCTACTAGAGCAATGTACAAAAGTCTGGGACACTTGGGTAATTTATTACCTGTTTTCTTTCAACAGGCACAACTGGAGAAATTACAAAACGAGATATCACAAATTGCCCGCAAGACCGGTATTTCTTCTGCGACCAAGCTCGCCCTGTTGGCGACCGATACCCACGAGTCTGACCGAGTGCCCGACATCGAATGGTGAGTGGACTCTCCTATTTATTCCGAGGGCCTTGAACTCTTCGGTTTTATGATAGCCTGGTACATAGATGTGGATGTAAATATGTTTTTTGATGTTTTAGTCCCGTAAATGACCCACTCCAATTGAGTTGACGTATTTAGAATACAAATAGTGTCACCACCCCATTTCATCCTGAGGGTGTCGTAAAGAGCCGGCAAGAATAAAATGATAACCCCGAAAACCTAGCCGCAAGATAAGAAAAGCTTCATAAGAAACCCTATGCTAACCCGTCACAGTAGGCTTATTACCGCCCAGGTAGTTGGAGGAGGTCCGACCCAGCAGTGGGTCATTTATGGGCTGAGAAGTAGGGGTGGTGATACAGGTTATACCGAGTGCGGGGGTACGTTTTTTGTAAAAAAAAAGAAAAAAAAAGGTGGTAACAAATGATGTGACCAAAAATATGACCCAGTCAAAAACTTTAAAAAAATTTTTTTAGACGTAACCACTACTCTTTTTATGACCTGTCTGGTATATTTAGTAACATGTAATTCACGAATACATATGACACCCTGACTCAGCGCAAATGCCTCTGGTTTAAACAAAGACACTTGCCCGGCCCCGGAATCGAACTCGAGACCCTGTGATGATTATGAGCTTCCATGTTTTCAATCTATACACATAAATAAAATTGGAGTGTCTGTAATAATAAAATATGTAGCCACTTTTTACTAAATGCGTAAGTATACACAGTACATAGATATTTTTTTCTTTCAGTCTGTTTGTTTGTTCCGGCTAATCTCTGGAACGGCTGGACCGATTTTGACGGGACTTTCATTGATAGGTAGCTGATGATATATGGAATAACTTACTTTTTTTATACTAGCTTCGCCCCGCGGCGTCACCCTCGGGTAACATCGCATTTATAATATAATAATTACCTATAATTTTATGATACCAATAAATGGTTTTATTTTTATTTATCAAAACGCGTTCGCGGTATTCTATATGTGCATGCATATATGCAGACACGGTGTCGCGAGTTTCACATTTTAAACCCTTCTCAAGAAAAGTGCTCAACGCCGCTATAGAAGTTTTCACTTCAAAACGTACGTTATCCAACCAGGTGGGACAGCGTGATCCTGATGACCCCAGAAGAGCGAGAGACGAAACGACGCCGCGCCACCGAGAAGACACCGGACAGCCGGACGGATACTCAGCGCGTTGACGCCTGCAACATTGGCGCTGATGACATTGTGGATAACCTCAACGAGGATGCTGTCACCAACCTGGTGGAACATCCGCAGCAGTTGAGGCCGCCAAGTGAGTGTTCGTTAACCTCTTCGCATTTATGATCGCCTGGTACAAAGAATAAAAACACATACTTTAATAGATTCAGTAATATAATAGTAGTATAGTAATAGGTATGTATATATATTATATGTATAGTGTGGTGACACTAGTGTCACCACCCCATTCCATCCGGGAGGGTGTAGAAAGAGCCGATGAAGGAAATGACAAGGTCGAACTCTGTGCCAACCCTTCTTGCCAGCGTGGCACAGTAGGCTAATGTCCCTCCATATATTTGGAGGAGGCCCAACCCAGTAGTGGGTCATAGGCTGAAACGACTATACGAATTGATATACCGAGTTCCCATACCATTCGTACTAAGTGGCTAAAATTTCATAGTCTAAAGCCGAAGTGAATGTTCGTTAACGTCTTAGCATTTATGATCGCCTGGTACAAAGATTTGGAAGTGACTCGTTTTTTTTCGGATAAGCGTATCTCGCGTGATTGTAAGCGGCTTTTCTCTGTAGAGCGGCCTTCAAAAGCGGTGGTAAATGGTAAATCATCATCATTTCAGCTAAAAGACGTCCATTGCTGGACATAGGCCTCCCCCAAGAATTCCACGAAGGCTGGTCCTAGCCACCCATAGTTTTTTTTTTAACGAACCCCCTGCCCTTCGTATAAATAAACTAATAATAAACTCAGCCCATAAATGACCCACTGCTGAGACGGGCCTTCTCCAACTACATGGAGGGAAATAATAAGCCTACTGTGCCACACTGGCCAGATGGGTTGGAAAAGGGTTTTGTATCAAGTGTTCTATCTCTTACAGCCAGGTTATCGGCCTTGTCATTTTCTTTAGCTGGCTCTTACGACACCCTCAGGATGGGATGGGGTTGTGACGTAGGTATACTAAATCCGCCACCACGCGGATACTCGTGGTAAGCGTGTAATTGCTCTCACTAATCTGTCAGACTTGTTTGTACCACCATAATTAATAAATATCCTTGGACATTTCACACAACGCCATCTCGTCCCAAGGTAAGCGACTTAATGCTTGTGTTATGGTAACGAGATGGATGATAAACTACTTATATACATTTTTTTTTGTAAATACATACATATTATACATAGAAATGACACCCAGACTCCGAGCCAGTGGCTCTGGTTTAGACAAAGACACTTGCCCGACCCGGGAATCGAACCCGGGACCCGTTGATCCAAAGGCGGCACATCTAACCACTAGACCAACCCTTCTATTTAAAAGAGCAACCATGCCGGCTCTTCTCTGTGGAATTGCATTCCGAACCGGTGGTAAATACTAAATGATTAATTATTTTTAACTAGCGACCCGCCCCGGCTTCGCACGGGTGCAATGATGAACATCTATTTGTCAGTGTTTCTCTACTAAATATTGTGCATGTATTTTACTTAAAAACCTTCCTCTTGAATCACTCTATCTATTAATAAAAATTGCTTCAAAATCCGTTGCGTAGTTTTAAAGATTTAAGCATACATAGGGACGGACAGACGACAGCGACTTTGTTTTATACTATGTAGTGATTTTGACTGACTATTTGAAAGCATTCGCAAGTATTTATTCGAAGAAAAAACATTTTGAGATTGCCTAGTGGGTATTGTAAAACTAAAAGAAAACATTTTTTTATTATATATATTTAATAATCATCTTCGTCGGGTAGACACAAACCCCCAATCCTCTTCAAGAATTTCGGACAAGATATATTGCATATAATGCACCCGGTAACAATTCTTTCCGTTGTCGTTCTCGTCGCTGTTCCGTTATCAACGTTAAACGGGTTATAACCGTATCCGGACCCGTTATAACCGTAACCATTTGCATAGTTGCCATTGTAACCGTTATTGTAACTGTTGTGGCTATAATATCCGTTTTGTGTGTTATAAATAGCGTTATTCGTTACGTTATTTCGTTTTAGTGTGTAATTATAGCGCGGGATGCTGCTATAGTTCGTTATATTGTAAGGTAGAGGGTATTTTGAATAATATGTCGCGTTATTACCGACGGTTCTGTTATATCTGGAAATATAGCTGTTATTTTCTGGATAAACATAGCTGTAGTTGTTTATAGATCCGCTTTGCAGGTTACCGGTATTATTTGTCGCGTCGTTGTACTGAGCCAAATAACCGTTTTGCGCAACGGTATTCCGTTGTAACGTTGGGTCGCTATCGGTGTTGTTTTGCAAAAGGCCTTCGTCCAAATTGTAAGTGACGCCGGATTTGTAGAACCAGTCGGTAAAGTAGTTCGGAGTTCTCTTAAGCCTCTTCTCGGCTTCGATTAACGATTCTGGCACGCTGCGTCTCACTCTAATGTCCATTGCGTTCTCGTTCTCTAATTTGATGTGGTAATTGCCTCGTTGTGCCCATATGTTGAACAGACCAACTACTAGATATACTGGAAACATTTTTGGGTATAAACCAGTTGATTTTTTAAATCAAAGTCGTAATATCTTCTAAATAAGATGACGTCACAGCACACTAATGTACCACCGATATACAAAGCTATTTTTTAATTACCAGATGAACTAATATTGGCTAATATATTATTCGTAAATTTTCAGTGTTATTTTGTTTTACTAAACAATGACAAAGTTTATCCAGATGGAAGTTTGACATAAAATCATGGCCAAAATATTGCCTACAATTATACATTGACGTTTTTTTTATTTACAAAAGTAACAAAAAAAAAACGATATTTTACATAAACAAATAAAATAAATTTTTCAACACTCAACACAACACAGTCAACTATTAAACCAATAGATTCAAATATATCTAGGATCTAGGAGGGTTTATTAACATTCAGAAATGGACCTGCGATGGGTTATCACAAATAGTTAGATTAGTAGATTTTAATAAAATTGTCGATGTTCACTACATTAAATCCACAACTTCGAGATGTTTTGAACTCAGCTAAAATATTCACAAAATATAATCGTTAGTTATGCGCAGTAATAAGTCACAAATAATTGAACGTTAATTACTAAACGTCCACGCGTATCGTTTTAATTTGAATTACTAATTAACATGTGCTATTATCAATCTTAAATAACATCATCTGGACATAGGTCGAGAGGTCGCGGCCATTTCACTTCGGTATATCGAAATGATAATAATTGTTATTTGTTTTCGGGCATAGTGATGACGGATTTAGAATTTATAGTGTAACTAATCCATTACATCCTGAGGGTGTCGCAAATTAAATGACAAAACCGATAAGCTAGCCGTATGAAAATCTCTGTGCCAACCAGTCTAGCCAGCGTGCCAGAGTAGATAGACAGAGGTACGATGTAGTTTTTTTAACCCACATCGTACCTCTATCAGAGGACAGAGCCTATATTAAGCTAATTGGCAAAGGGAGTTAGCACAGGGTTTTGTTTCAAGTTGTCCTTGTCGTTTCCTTTTGTCGGCTCTTACGACACCCTCAGGGTGGTAACATTGTGTTTTCTGAATCCGTCACCAAATGGAACTGAATGTTAAGAACATAGAAAATGAATAAAAATAGATCGAAAAACGTCGCTGCCTCTTTGATAAATAGTCCATAGCCAGGAATTATTCATATATTTCTTATCAGTTCTGGTAAAGAACACCTACTGTAGCAAAAAGGATAAAAGGAAGCATTTGAATGATGCGGGAGTAGTGAGTCATTTTCAATCTTACTAATATTATAAACGCGAATGTTAAAGTATGGATAGATAGATGGAGGTTTGTTACTCTTTCACGTAAAAATACTAAATGGATTTTAATGAAACTTTACAATAATATAGCGGGCCTACGCAGACCGGGACGGCATGGCAGGGGATAAATATTTTTGCTAATGGACATTCAAACTTATCCATAAAGAAATATGCCATAAATTGCTTTGCTTTAAAGAAGCAAATGCAATCTGATATGTAGTTAAAGGAAACACATTCACTCGGTGTAACTGCTCGTTTATTACTGGCCGGCGACCCGCACCAGTCGAATATTCAAACGCGTATACATCATTCCTCCAGGCTTTATTTGAGAAACCTGGTGACAAGTTATTAGCATTAATTAAAACTAACGAGACCTGTATACAATTTATGGTCCTAATGTTAATAATTAATATTCTAAAAGTATTTCTTATAATCTACCTTACTTTTGTCTCGCTTGGGGCGTGTAGGCGTGAGCGAAGGTACCGATGAGTCTGGTAGGCGAGCGCACGCCAGCGCCGGCGCCTCAATCTCCGCGCTAGCCGCCACCTCCGTAACAGGCTCGACATCGTCCAGAGTCCCTCGCTCACCCTCTTCACCCTCACAATCACGCCACTCCTCCGCAACATACTCGGACTCGGGTTGCCTGGGCCCGTCATCCGTTGCGTGTACTGTATCGGTGACCACCGGGACCGGTATTGGATATTCCGGTGAAAAGATGTCAGTGTATACATGTTTAGGCTTGATAACAGAATTATTTTTATTTCCTCTATATCTTATTATTTGATCTATGTGTCTAATACACTGAATATCATCCCCCGTAATTAAGACTTTGTACATACGGTTACCTATCTTTTCTATTATCTTCCCTAAACGCCAAACTTCTTTTCGTGCATTATACCATCGGATCCAAACCACATCATCTATATTGAAATGCCGTCTTCCGGGAACGCCCGGTGATTTATTATGCTCATTCTCGGTTGGTAATATGAGATCTAGCCGCGTGCGTAGCTGTCTACCGAACATGAGTTCCGCGGGAGTGTGTCCGGTGGTACAATGCACGGCGTTCCTGTAACCGAATAGATAACCGAGCAGCTGTTCCTGGATTTGTTGCGGCGACGCGTTCTCTGTGATTATACATTTCAGCATTTTTTTGCATGTTCGCACCGAATTTTCAGCCAAGCCGTTGCTGGGTGGGTGATAAATCGGCGAAGTCATATGTTTGATACTATTAGCGCAGCAAAAATCTTTAAATTCGACTGAATTAATTTTTACATCATTGTCTGACATTAAAATCTCTGGTATACCGAAGGTAGCAAAAATTCCTTTTAACTTTATAATCAGCGCGCTCGTCGAAGTACCATTATTCATATGTAAGCACTCCAACCACTTGCTAAAAGCGTCAACAACGACCAAGTATACCCTTTGTCCTACGGTCATGTAGTCGATGTGGACGCGCTGCCAGGGCCGCGCGGGGACGGGCCAGGGCGCGGGCGGGTCACGTGACGGCGCGCTGCGCGCGACCATGCACGTCGCGCACGAGCCTATCCAAGTTTCTATGTCTTGGTCCACCCGCGGCCACCAAAAACGGGATCGACAGTTATTCTTACTCTTAACTATACCTAGATGAGAATTGTGTAATTCACGAAGCATGTTTTCTCGTAGTACCGATGGAATGACTACCCTGTACCCCCTAAATAGGCATCCGTTTTCGAACTGTAAGTCTGATTTGCATCGGAAATACGGCACAATTGACGCACAATTTATTTTACGCGGCCACCCGTATTGCATATATCTAATGACTGTCTGCAGCGTTGCATCGTTCGCAGTGCTCTGCACTATATCCTTGACCGTTATAGCCTGTGATGACGCATCTAAAAATCTGAGTGAATAATAGGTATCGGCTTCGCTATCAATGTCGGTGTTTGTCGTACCGTCGGCAGCTACGGGCGCGCGTGAAAAGAAATCAGCCACTAGATTATTCTCACTAGATATATATTGCACGACGAAATTATATGCTGACAATATTATAGCATATCTTTGTAATCTCAAGGCTGTCGTAACCGGTATGCCGGTTTTGCTATTGAATATTGATACTAGGGGCTTATGGTCGGTTTTTAAAATGAAAGGATCATCACGGCCGTACAGATATTGATGAAACTTTTTCACCCCGAAAATAATAGCGGTTGCCTCTTTTTGTATCTGGCTGTAGTTCCGCTCGCTTACAGTGAGCGAACGTGAAGCGTATGCGAGCGGATGCTCCTTGCCGTCAGAGTCAAGCTGACATAGAACAGCCCCAACCCCCTGGGGTCCCGCATCTACTGCTAGACTGAGGCGTGCGCCAGGCTCAAAATGCGCTAACACTCGCTCCGAAGCCAGCTCGCGCCGTACGCGCGCCACACTACGCCTCTGTCGTTCGCCCCACTCCCATGTTGCATCTTTACGTAGAAGTTCATGTAAAGGGCTAAGTATAGCAGACGCATTAGGAATAAAAACCCGATAATAATTTAAGATGCCTAAATACCTTTTAACCTCAGTGACATTCTTAGGTTCGGGTGCATTTAGGATCGCCGTCACCTTGTCGGGACAAGTCTTAAGGCCCGATTTACTAATCTCGTAACCTAAATACGTAACGCTCTCTTTGAAAAACTCGCACTTATCTTTTTGTAGACGCAACCCTGCATCGTTAAGCCTGCGTAAGACTTCGCTGAGGTTTTTAAAATGGGTGTTTCGATCTACCCCCCTACAACATACGTCATCAAGCCAGATGCTGACGCCGTCGATGCCTGCGAGCAATGTTTCCATAGCCTTTTGGAAAATTGCCGGCGCGTTAGATAACCCGTACACCAACCTAGTATACTTAAACAAACCCTTGTGAGTATTAATAGTAGTGAGCTCCTGGGAATATTCGTCGATTAAAAATTGATTGTAAGCATTTTTTAAGTCAATTTTGCTATATCGCTCACCTCCACCTATTTTGGCAAATACTTCCTCAATCCGAGGTAGGGGGTACTTATCAACGATGAGATCCCTATTCAATGTAACGGAGAAATCACCTGCGATCTTAACTTGACCGTTATCTTTAACCACAGGAACAATAGGTGTGGCGTACTGTGAATGATTCACCGGAACTAATATCCCTAAGCTCACTAACCGATTTAATTCATTTTCGACCTTATCCCGTAGGGCAAAGGGTACAGTTCTCGGTTTGAAAAACTTCGGCTCTGCATTGTCTTTTAATTTTAAATTCACTTTAAATCTATTAAATGTCCCTAACTCGTCCCGCCACAATTCCGGGAACTTCTGCAATAAATCGGTTATTTCAGCTTCAGGGTCACTATGTAAGGCGAAAATCTTCGTGTTTGTATCAGTTGTGATAATAAAATTAAAAGCGGACATAAAATCTCTGCCGAGCAAGGGTGGCCCTCCGTTTCGAACTACGAATATTTTTATTTTTTTATTATTGTCATTAAATTTAGCATCTACTTCGAAATAGCCCAGTGGAGTAATTTTATGTCCGTTATATAAACACATTTTAATACAGTTACTCTGCAGTGGGTAGCCAGAAAATGTTTCATTATACAGTTTGTCTGAGATAACACTTTTACTGGAGCCTGAATCCAGTTCCATTACTAATTTATGACGCCCCAATACAAGATCTATTTGAATCGGCTTATCAGTAACGTACCTTAAATTAAAATTCTGACATTCCTCACAAGACGAATCCATCTTAACCTTGCAATCGTATTCCGCCGTGACGTGATGAACATCTGCCGAATTTTTAGCACTATCACATACGCGCTTGAGGTGACCTTTTTTCCCACATTTTTGACACTTATAGGCCCGATATTTGCACTTATCACTAGGATGATTTTTCATCCCACAAACGGTACAACGCGATGACCCGGCTGAACTATTGTCACCGCCGCCGCTGCCGTCCCTTCGTGACGCGGGTCCGCCGCGACTGACCTGGAACTTCGCCTGGTAAACAGGTTCCTCTTTCACGACGACAGCTTCAGCGGTAGACATCACCGCTTTCGCTTGCTTAGCGCATGCCGCCTGTTCTGCCAATTCGATCGCTCGAGCCAACGTGAGTGTGATCGGATCCTTCTCAAAGAGCTTGTCGCGTTCGGGACCTGAGCCCAGGCCGAGGACGAAACGATCCAACAGATTCGTTTCCAAGGCGGTGCCGAAGCCGCAGTAACATGCCAGACCTCTTAATCGCGCCGCCCATTCTCCTAAGGTTTCGCCCGGACTCCGATTCGCCCCATAAAACTTCGCCTTCTCCACAAAAGAAACTCGTTTGGGCTTGAAATGTCCGTCGAGCAATAAAACGAGCTCCGAGTAGGACAACGTTTCCAATTCGCGCGGAAATGCAAGATCCCGCGCCAGCCGGTACGTCTCGTCACACAAATGTGTCAGAAGTAATCCGCCTTTTTTGTCCTCCTTTACTTCATTTATTTTCGCAAACTGTGTAATCTTTGCCTTAAAAATCATCCATTCATTGTTTTTATGGTCGAAGGTAGATAAACTTCCCAAAAACGACGATGCCATGACGATTTTTTTTTTCTTTTTGAGGTAATCCGCGTCCAACGTTCGCCACTGATATGTAGTTAAAGGAAACACATTCACTCGGTGTAACTGCTCGTTTATTACTGGCCGGCGACCCGCACCAGTCGAATATTCAAACGCGTATACATCAAATCCCTTTCGATGCCACAACATTATTTTAAAGCATAGCAATTTATGTCGTATTTCTTTATACTTACTGGGAAAACTCGGCGGAGATACTGTAAACATTTTTCTTGAATAAATTTACTTTTATTTATTTATTTATTTATTTGAATGTACATTAGCAAAAAATTAAATCCCTTGCCATGCCGTCCCGGACTGCGTAGGCCTTTATACATCAGAATAACACATAGGCTACAATGTATAAAGATATTGTGGAATTGAAGAAAGTAAAATAAATATTACAAAAAAGTAATTGCCATCACCACGCAGGTACAACCACGGGGCGCAGCTAGTATGCAATATAGCGACCAGCATGCTACATACTCGAAAAATCTGAACTAATAATGACGTCAAGAAATATTGCCTACAAATGCGAGCATATCCGTGTGGATAAGGGGCTGTACATTAATCACGTGATGTTTTTTTTAACCCCCGACGCAAAGGGGTGTTGGGGTGTTATAAGTTTCACGTGTCTGTCTGTCTGTCGGTCTGTCTGTCTGTCTGTGGCACCGTAGCTCGCGAACGGATTCAGCGATTGCAATAAATCGGGTGAGCCGTTTAAAAGTTATGAGGGGTGAAAGTGGGGAAGAATAACCGAATGTCTGCAAATATAATCGAGTGGGGTCTCAAATGAAAGCGCATCACGTGCAATTTAACAAAATCTACATTATAATAAGTATGTACCTATAAAAAGTATAAAATAAAAATTAAATTAAAAATTTAAATAAACCCCCGACACAATAACCTTTAAAAAGTAAAAAATAAATACTTCGCGTTGAGGGACCAGGGGTAAGGTAATAAATAAGTGGGAGTATTTAATTTTTTAACATTTTTTAACCCCCTTGGTGATACGTGGTGAGGTTTAAGTCTACCCCCTCACCCCCCATAAAAAACAACGTGTATTTTTTAGTGCCTACCTACAAAGAATCTTACACTTAAAGGTAACTACAATACACGCCGCTTTTCGGTTTAAAAATCACGCGTTTGACGAAAAAATTAATACACGTTATATCTTACTATGAAACGGAAAGATGTTATGGTAGCATGTCGCGGTTTCGATTCCCGCACGGAAGAAATATTTGTACGACCTACAAGTATTTGTTCCGGGTCTGGGTGTTTTCTATTTATAATATGTATGTATTTACAAAAAAAAAAATGTATATATGTAGTTTATCACCCATCTCGTTGTCATATCACAAGCATTAAGTTGCTTAGCTTGGGACGAGATGGCGTTGTGTGAAATGTCCAAGGACATTATACTGTTAAATGTCCTTTTTTTTTGTTTGTAATGAAACCTTGGGCTCCTGCACAACGCTTTGCTGAAGAATCATCACACGATTAAATGCATAGTTTACAATTCTATAAAAGGACATACAGACAAACATTATTTTTTATATACATACTAGCTGACCGGGCTATCTTCGCACCGCCTCAGAATCAAAAAATTAAAAAACCTGAATGATATTGTTTCATATTTTCTCACATTTTAAACCCTTCCTGGATTCACGCGAATATAATATTCAAGACCAAAATTAGCCAAATCGGTCCAGCCGTTCTCTATTTTTAGCGAGACTAACGACAGGAATTCATTTTCATTTAAAATATAATATAAGCATCTAAGCCGTAATAGCATTTCTTGAATAAATGTTTTCTATTTCCGTTTCAATAAGTTATCGTATTTCGTTATTTTAAGGTCAGTGGGTAGATTATTATTGACAGTGTGGTGACGGATTTAGAATACATAGTATGTCACCACCCCATTCCAGCCTGAGGGTGTCGTAAGAGCCGACAAAAGAAAATAACAAGGCCACTAACCTAGCCGCAAGAGATGGAAAACTTGAAGCGGAGCCTTGTGCCAACCCGTTTGTCCAGCGTGGCACAGTAGGCTAATTACCCACCCTGTAATGGGAGGAGGATTGACTCAACAGTGGGTCAAATATGGACTGATTATTACTAGTATTTATCATCATTTCAGCCAAAAGACGTCCACTGCTGGACATAGGCCTCCCCCAAGGGTCTCCATAAAGTTTGGTCCTGGGCCGCCCGCATCCATTGTTTCCGGCGACCTTAACCAGGTCACCGGTCCACCGTGTGCGAGGCCTAACAGCACTGCGCTTTCAGGAACGCGGTCGCCACTCGAGGACTTTAGTAGTAGTATTTATAATGTAGGATTAATTGTTTGGTTGGTTTTCAGCGGAGCCTCTCAAACCGACGTACATGCCAGTATTTCTTACCAAGAAGGAGCTCAAGAAACTGCGGCGTCAGAGTAGGAGGGAGGCCTGGAAGGAGGAGCAGGAGAAGGTCAGGCTGGGTCTGGAGGCTCCCCCCGAGCCGAAGCTCAGGTGAGCACAGTGCTAGGTAGATGGTGACCAGGCAGAGGTGCCAATGCAATGCATATGAAAGGTGTGAATGTAGATATTAAGACCGATAGGTGTGTATGGTGACTACCACCTAGCATGGGACAAGGGCCAAAAGATAATAAATAATAATAATAAATATCCTTGGACATTTCACACAACGCCATCTCGTCCCAAGCTAAGCAACTTAATGCTTGTGTTATGGTAACGAGATGGATGTAAACTACTTATATACATTTTTTTTTTTGTAAATACATACATATTATAGATAGAAATGACACCCAGACTCCAAGAAAGTGCCTCCGGTTTAGACAAATCACTTGCCCGACCCCGGAATCGAACCCGGGACCCGTTGATCCAAAGGCGGCACATCTCACTCACCACTAGACCAACGAGGCAGTCAATGATGATGTCAATGAGATGATGATGCTAGTTTTAAACATGACGAATTTTAAGAGTTTTGTGATGAATAAAGATGATGGTGGTAGTTTTGTAGCGACCAGCATCAAATCAATTCAGCCCATAAATGACCCACTACTGGGTCGGGCCTCCTCCAAATTCATGGAGAGAAATTTGCCCATTGTGCCACGTTGGCCAGACGGGTTTCGTGTCAAGTTGTCTCTTGCGGCTAGGTTATCGGCCTTGTCATTTCCTTTTGTCAGCCCTCACGACACCCTCAGGATGAAAAGGGGTGGTGAAACTATGTAATCTAAATCAAATCACACGGACGAAACCCAAAAGAACACGGTTCAAAGGTGTTTTTTTTTGCCCCGCCAGGATATCGAACCTGATGCGAGCGCTCGGCACCGAGGCGGTACAGGACCCCACAGCCATTGAAGCGAAGGTGAGAGAACAGATCGCCAAACGGCAGAAGACGCACTTGGAAGCCAACAAAGCGAGAGCCCTGACGAAGGAACAGAAGAGAGAGAAGGTGAGAAAGAGATACAATGACTTTGGTTAGTCTGTAGCGACCAGCATGCTACATAGATGCTGTCCATTAATCATGTGATGTTTTTTCAACATTTTTAAGCCCTCCCTCCCCCTTGGTGATATGTGGTGAAGTTTAAGACTAGGGCTCCACCCCCCATTATAAAATCACGGGTATTTTTGGTACCTACAAAGAATCTTACACGCAAAGGTACACGCCGCTTTTCGGTTTAAAAATAACGCGCTTGACAAAAAAAAATACACGTGATATCTTACTATATGTTATTACCTTGTGTTATTTCGTGATTTTTAAATGCGGGAGTTACCAAAATGCCCTACACCGCGATAGAACAATTCGCACAGTTAAGGAATCCCCGAATTCAGTAGTCGGGGGATAGGCGCTGCGACCCCGAGTAAATTTTTAACCGACTTCAAATAAAGACGTTCTCAATTAGTTTGTATGCTTTTTTGTATTTGTGCTACCGATTAATTTAAAAAATACTACTACTGAGTACATAGATACATGACCCACTGCTGAGTCGGACCGCCTCCAATTACATGGAGTGTGCCATACTGGCCAGACGGGTTGGCACAGGGTTTCATATCAAGTTTTCCTTCTCTTGCGTTCCACTAGTTGCATCTAGAATACATATGTTTGTGTGTGAACATTAAAAAACATATCTTTTTGTAATTACCTTTCAGATTGACAGAAAGATAAGGGAGGACACGAGTACTGGCGTTCACGTGGCGGTGTATAGGTAAATAGCTGACCCGGCCTCCGCCCCATTCCATCCTGAGGGTGTCGTAAGAGTCAAGGGAGATGGAATGGAGTGGAGTGGTGACACAACGGGTGACACGACACGACGACACGGTTTGCGCAGTGGTTGAGCGATCGACTGCTGCGCAGCATGTCGCGGGTTCGATCCCCGCACGGAAGAAATATTTGTACGACCTACAAGTATTTGTTCCGGGTCTGGGTGTTTTCTACCAATAATATGTATGTATTTACAAAAAAAATGTATATAAGTAGTTTATCATCCATCTCGTTACTATAACACAAGCATTAAGTTGCTTAGCTTGGGACGAGATGGCGTTTAAAAAAAAAATGTATTCCTAATACATCCCCGGGTGTATTATGTGTGAAATTTCTTATTGCACTAGACATATAACACATTGGGTAGATAAGCGACGGTGGGACAATATTCATGATATGTACCTATTTAATATAGCAGGGTTAATTTTGGACTTCCCACCAAATTGAAATAGGTGGTTCAAACCATGAAAGTGAACCACTTTCCCAAAGAAACACGGGTCGAAAAGTGAAAAAAAAAAAAAATTCTAACCTTCCATACGAAATCGACCACGTGAACGAGCAGTTTTATAGGGGAGAGTCGAATGAGAGTATGTCGTTTCTATGTCTAGTGAAATAATGAATTTCACACATAATATACCCACACCATTCAACGTCACAGTTACAAGTATTGTTTTAAACTTTTTTTTTTGTTTATACGAAACTTGCACTGGCCATAATCTGTATCTCGGAAGCAGTTTACCAACATGTAATTCACAAATATCACCCAGACTCTGAGCTAGTGCCTCTGGTTTACACAAAGACGCTTGCCCGACCCCGGAATTGAACCCGGAACCCCTTGATCCAGAGGCGTCATGTAACCCCTAGATTTTTATAGTAGCCCATCTGTCAAAAAGGGTATTAACAATTGCAGGGACGGGAACGACCGGCGGGTCTAGACAAAATGACCATTTATTAAGAACGCCTTTTTTTTTCAGAATCAAAGATCTCTTCGAGAGCGCCTCGGCCAAGTTCAAGGTTGAGGCAAACGCCCAACAGCTGCACATGACCGGCTGCGTGTTACTGCACAGAGGGTGTTGCGTGGTCGTCGCAGAGGGGGGGCCCAAGCAGCACGCCAAATACAAGAGGTAGGTCATATGGTCCTTTGTTCCGAGGGCGTTGAACTCTTCGGTTTTATGATAGCCTGGTACAAAGATATGGAAGAGAATATGTTTTTTGATGTTTTAGGCCCGTAAATGACCTGTGCCATATTGAAATTGGTGACGTATTTAGAATACACAGTGTCGCCACCCCATTCCATCCTGAGAGTGTCGGAAGAGCCGACAAAAGGAAATGACCAGGCCGATAACCTACCTGTAAAAGAAGGAAATCTTGAAACTAAACCCGTCTGGCCAGCATGGCACAGTTGGCTTATTACCGTTCAGGTAGTTGGAGGAGGCCCGACTCAGCAGTGGGTCATTTATGGGCTAGAAGTGAGAAGGAATAAGCGCTCAAGCATGCAGCCTACCTGATAACCTGAGAGTGAAACTTACTTTTACTTCCCAGCCCATAAATGACCCACTGCTGGGTCGAGCCTCCTCCAACTACATGGAGGGTGGTCAGCCTACTGTGCCACGCTGCCGAGACGGCTTTGGTATCAAGTTTTCATTCTGCGGCTAGGTTTTTGGCCTTGTTATTCCTCTTTGTCAGCTCTAACAACACTCTTAGAATAGAATGGGTTGGTGTTCATTTTCAGTCAAATAATTGGTGTTTTTCCTGCCTTGTATAATTTCCTTTTTTTTTCTACTACTACTCGACCCATAAGCGTCCCACTGATGAGTCGGGCCTCCTCCAATTACGTGGACGGTAATTAGTCTACCGTGCCACGCTGGCCAGACTGGTTGGCACAGGGTTTAGTACCAAGTTTTCCTTCTCTTGCAGCTAGGTTATCGGCCTTGTTATTGTCGGCTCTAACGACACCCTCAGAATGGAATGGGGTGGCGTCACTGTATTCTAAATACGTCACAAAATTTTCAATATGGCACATGGAGTGGGTCATTTACGGGCCTAAAACATCAAAAATCATATTCTTTTACATATCTATGTACCAGGCTACCATATAAACGAAGAGTTCAAAGCACAACAATTTGGTTGGCACATTTTTTTTTCTATTTCAGACTAATGCTGCACCGTATAAAATGGGAGGATGACATAGTGAAGGACGCCGACGGCAACGAGGTTCCCAACTCCTGCACTCTGGTCTGGGAGGGGATTGTAAAACAGAGGGCGTTCGGGGATATTAAATTCAAGGTATATTCATGGAATATTACGAGTTTTTTTTTTGTTTAACCGCTGATCGGGCTTTGTTTGGTGAGGTTTGCCTTGCTCACTAAAACACTCTGAGCAGCGGCAGCGACATGTGACGGGTCGGTCGCTTCCCTTTAATATGGTTGCGGAGATCGATGGCTGTCACATGCGTTATACTTGTGAACAAGTTCTGCTGTTTGGGGTTGGTCGGCTCACTAGACTAAGGAAGTTTTATTTTATTTTATTAAAGTTTATTTTGAATTATTTAAGTATTCACGTTTCAACTGACGCCTTCCAAATCCAATAGAACAGTTTGTTTTAATGGAATTTGTTGGGTTATAAATATATATTAAATAGGACCGCAAAGTAATATAGTTTTTTTATTCAGGTAATGGCTACCGAGAAGCAAGCGCGGGAACATTTCTTGAAGCACAGGGTGGAGCAATACTGGGAGCTGGCATACAGTGGCGCAGTCCTGGGGCCGGCAGACGAGCCCTAGGGCTGGGATGGCGGATTGGCAGGCTTGGGGCTCTGACAGCGGCCTGGGAGCCCTAATAAACAATGTTTTGATGCAAAAGTACTAGGCTCGCATAAACTTTGAGGAGGTCACTGAGAACTTCGACTGCCTCGTTGGTCTAGGGGTTGGATGTGCCGCATTTGGATCAACGGGTTTAGAGTTTGATTCCGGGGTCGGGCATGTGTCTTTGTCTAAACCAGAGGCACTTGCTCTGAGTATGGGTGTCATTTGTGTTCGTGAACTGCCCTCGCCATACAGGTTAATAGTGCGAGAATTACGTTTCTTCAAAAAAGACCCACTAGCTGTGGGTAGTATGTTAGGCAGTGACAGAAAAGTAGTTCGTGGTTCGATTCCCGAGCTGCAGGTTTATCTTTGACACCCAGATGACGACGCCCCACCGTGTTACCATCAGAAAAGATTCTCCGAGCAATGAAAGTTAGATCGTCGTCATATATTTCTAAGCTATATGTATCATATGGAATGAATAAATTATAGATATAAGAATATCTCTTTTTTATTTGCTCCTTGCGAATCCCTTGTCGCCATTTTCATATTTAGAATACATAGCGTCAGCACCCCGTTCCATCCTGAGGGTGCCGTTAGTGCCAACTAGGGGAAATTATAAGGCAGAAAACCTAGCCGCAAGAGAAGGGAAGAGAAAGAAGAACTTGAAACGACACCCTGTGCCAACCCGTCTAGCCTGCGTGGGATATTAGGCTTATTACGCTCCCTGTGATGGGAGGAGGCCCGACTCAACAGTGGGTAATTTATGGGCTGAGTTGGCACAGGGTTTCGTACCAAGTTGTCCTCCTTTTGCGGCCAGGTTATCGGCCTGGTAGTTTCTTTGGTTGACTCTTACGACACCCTCAGAACGAAACGGGGCGTAGAAGTAATTGGAGGAGAATCCGAGTCAGCAGTAGGTTTACAGGTTGAAAAGTAACTAGAAGTATCACATTTATCACTGTAGAACGCGAATAAAACAATCAGTAATAATTTTCCATCAATTTTAATAAATCTATCTAAACTGCTGAACAAATGTTCGTGGAACAACCAAATCTTAAATTATATCTACAGCGAAACCAATTCACATCGAACTTGAATCAGTTTCCTGCAGGGTGCGACAGAAACGCGGTATACATCACAAGTAAAAAACTTATTCCTGTTTCGCAGGTCGGGTTTAGAATAAAGTGTCTTCAACTCATTCCGTCATGCGGCGGTTTAAAGGACAGTAGGCTAATAGCTAGAGTGTCGGTAGGTACCAGGGTCGCATAACAGTATAGGAGATATTGCCTCTAGGGGTTTTTAGATGGATGACTCTTGCTTCGGGAGTCCACAATATTTTATACTACTACTCAGCCCAAAGATGACCCACTGCCGAGTCAGGCTTCCTCCAGTTATATGGAGGGTAGTTATCCTACTGTGCCATGCTGGCCAGACGGGTTAGCACAGTTTCGTATCAAGATTTCCTTCTCCTGTAGCCAGGTCATCGGCCTTGTCATTTTCTTTAGTCGCCTTTTACGACACCCTCAGGATGGAATGGGGTGGTGACACTGTGTATTCTAAATCCGTCACCACACGAATATTTATACAGACAGCTCCAACACGTCTGGCCAGCGTGGCACAGTAGACTAATTTGTCTTTAAAGCTCGAGTGTCGGTACCAGGTTCACATACAATGTAGGAGATAACGCCTCCATCTTTTTGACTGACTTGCCGCAAGAGAAAACCTTGATACAAACCCTGTGCCAACCCGTTTGGCCAGCGTGGCACATTGGACTGATTATCTTCACACAGGGTTTGTGCCAACTTCTCCTTTGGCTAGGTTTTCTCAGTCGGGTTATACGACACACTCAGGGCGGTTTGGGGTGACGACACTACGTATAACAAATCCTTCACAACGGACAATCGATGGGTCATTAAAACATTAAAATAGTATATTTAGCTACAGTAAAATGATAAACCAGCCGGCAAATAACTTGAAACGCCACATTGACTGAGTAGACAACATTAGCGGGCACATTTACGTGAATTGGAGGAATTTATGCTCAAATTATTTGCCGGCCGCTATATTGTTTGAAAAGCAATGTACACAACCTTTCTGTCGCACCCTGTCCACAACACAGACACATCGACCGACGAAAAGTAAACACACATATGAATAATTTAAATTTTATGTTCTCTTATCAAAATCCACGTAAATCATTTAACTCTACGCTTAAAGATTAACTATTTACACAATACCAATTGAAATAAAATTAACTCTTTAACCAGAAACATAACAAAATTGTTCCCATTTTTTATAAATTCAATTCAAGAAAGACTTTTTCTATTAAAATAACTAAAGGCTTGCAATGAAACGCGATGCAGACTTATACATCTGTCCTGTCTTCAGCTGCCGTGTAGTTAGAATACATTGTGTCACCACCCCATTTCATCCTAAGGGTGTCGTAAGACACGACAAAAGGAAATGATAAAACCTAGCCGCAAAAGAAGGAAAACATACGAAACCCCGTCAGGCCAGCGTGTCACAGTAGGCTAATCACTCTAGATGTAGGTGGAGGAGGCCCGACTGCAGTGGGTCATTTATGGGCGGGTTTAGCCAGACAGGTTTCATATCAAGATTTCTTTTCCTTGAGGCTTGGTTATCGGCTCTTACAACACCCTCAGGACGGAATGGGATAGTGACACTATGTGTTCTAAATCCGTCAGCACACGGAATAGCGGAATCATTGTACTAGGCGAACATAAGAGCGAGGAGTTACTCTACGCTAGTGGAACAAAGGACCTTAACCAACATCGCATTCATTTGCAAGTGCATTGAGAGATCAACAATTCTGGCGTACGGTACAAATAAACGATCCAAATAAGAACAGTGTTAATGCTGTCACTGTTTATAAGTTTCATTCGGATTTGTTAAGCCGTTGCAATTAAGGGACCGTTCATAAAATACGTTCGCACACAAGCGTGGGACGGGGGATCTACAGCAACGAGACGGATCGCCATTCATTAAATCATTAATTTTTTTTATTTTGTCTGCAAATACTTTTTTAACGTGATACAAGGTCATTTATGTATTTCGTATTTTAGTAAATATACAGACTTTTAAACGTATAAAATTTTATTACAATACAATATAATACAATATGTAACTTGAATAAACTCGATATATTTATCTATGTTTATTTTTCGACATGACCTCAACCCTTATTTTAGAATACTAAATAAATTTTTGTAATTCTCAAAATATGTGTACTATCCATTGAAATTTATAATATTCAGGGGGGTCTTAGTTGTGTGACGAAATATTTACAGGGGGGTCACAGAAAGTGTGACACAGCGTGACAAAGGGGGGTAGGGGGTTAAAAAAGGTTGATTGTAGCGTGACGTATATTATGAACCGCCCCTAAGAGGTTATACCACTGTCCCAGCTAGATTCTGGAACACTTTCGCATTACCGGTAATCGGTAGTGACTGGTCTAATTAAAGACCGGTAATCCCACAAGATGGCCATTTGACTTCTATTCTCATTTGGGCCGCGTTGCAGAGGAACTTATCAAATGAAACAACTATCGGACCGCGTGATTTCACCGCGGCCGATCCAGCAATTCACTGATTCGATTATTAGACGGAGATTGTCGGATGTGTGGCCAAGTTTTAGCGACCTGAATGCTAAATAGCATAAAAAGTCCTGTCAGGATCGGTCCAGCCGTTTCGAAGACTCGTTTCAGCTCATAAGTGCCCCACTACTGAATCGGGCCTCCTCCAAATTCATGGAGGGAATTTAGCCTACTACTGCGCAGTGGTACAAACAGGGTTTGTATCAAATTTGCATTTGCAAATTTCCTTCTCTTGCAGCTAGGTTTTCGGCCTTTTCATTTCCTTTTGTCGGGTCTTACGACACCCTCAGCATGGCATGGGTTGGTGACCTTGTGTATTGTAAAACCAGGAACAAAGCAATCAGCGTCTTGGGTTCCTTTAGTCACCTCTTAAGACACCCTCAGGACGGCATGGGTTGGCACACGAAACATATAGTTGTTCAGTACGCCTAAACGGCTGAACCGGTTTGGATGGCATCCGACACTCATCTCGTATAGAATTTTAGTTGTTGGTCGTGGGCGTGGTAGGCGCGCCGAGGTTAAGTAACGCTGGGTAGTTCCGGAAGTGGTCGGCCACCAGGTCCCGATACGCAGCCAGCTGCCGTTGGTCCATCCGGTTGGCCACGCTGCTGTACAACGCCATGTAGGGATCCACGAATGACGTTACCGGGAGCCCTTTCTCCCGATTCACCTGGAACGAGGGGATGTTGATCGCGCTGCTCTGTCCCGGAGAGCCCCTGGACACGAACTTGCCGTTGCTGGACCGCTTCTGAGGCGGCTTCTTGTTCACTAGCGTGATCTCCAGGTTGGACGCTGTGGTTGTCTTGCTCAGGTTCTGGGGGGAAGGCAGGCGTAGGATCTCCACGGCAGGTTTAGGAGTGCCGGGCGGGGAGCCCTTGCAGGTCAGGTCGAGGACGGCCTTGGGACTGGCCTGGCTTGCCGGTGCCAGGCCGGGTCGTAGAGCCTTGACGGGCGGCCCGTGGACTACGTGAGGCGGCGGCATGAACGGGTCTTTCGGGTGCCCGTAGACCGTCTTCTGCGGGCCCAGGGAGCCGAAGATAGATGCGCCTTGGACCACCCTGGGTGGCTGAGCGCCGTTGTACCCCGGGGGCGTGATGCTGTACATCTGCAGAAGCTGCGCCTGGCTCAGGATCTGGTGCTGCATGGCGGGGTTGATGATGAGCGGCGGGGTGATGAGGGGCGGGATGGATGGCCAGGCGGGAGCGGGCAGGGCTGTCACCTCCAGGCCTCGCTCCTTGAGGATGTCCAGCTTCTTCTTCTTCGCCGCCTGCGGGCTCTCCGGGTACTCGTCCAGGTCGATGATCTCCGGCGTCTTCGGTTTGTACGGCACCTACGAACGACCAAAATTTAATCGACTTGACAAGAAAGAGGTTCTCAGTTCTTCGGATTTCTTTTGTATGAACGTTGTATGAACCGTTTATACGCAGACGTCAGAAGCGGTTTGGAGAATTCTAACTATTGTTGGTTCCAGAACGTTCCCGAATGTCCACAGTAGTTTGGTATAAAACTTAAATTAATTGATCAATGAATATTTACAAATCAAAAATCTGCCTTGGACCAAATAATGCAACTACAGTGCTTTCCGCCGGCTCTTCTCTGTAAAATAAAAGAAATGAATCAAATGCCTCTCACCTCGACGATTTCGTCGTCGCTATGCGCCGAGTAGGCGGGCGGCGGCGGGCGGTGGATGCCGAAGTTGGAGGGCGGAGGGGGGCCGGGGGCGGGGGCCGGGCTGGGCGCGGGCGGCGACGACGACGCGCTGTCCGGCCGGAGGGGCGCCGGGGCTGCAAGGGACGACCGGTCACACATGCTACAGTACATCCTGAGGGTGTCGTAGGACCCGGCAGAAGGAACTGGCAGGGCCGATAAGCCACAAGAAGGAACACTTGAAACGAAACCCTGTGCCAATCCGTCTGCCCAGCGTAGACTGTGATGGTAGGAGGTCCGACTCAGCAGTTGGTCATTCATGGGCTAAGTGGTAGTTTTGTAATCTGACTAGTCGCTAGACGCGACATTGCCACCGAATATTTCGAACCCGAGCTTCCTATTCTGCCACATTTGTATATGGTCAGGCTGCGGAGCAGTTAATCTTTGGCAATAGGATTGATGATACGCCAGGACACCTCATACATATTTGAAATATAAAAACGAGCGTGATAAGGAATATTTTTTAACGTGTGAAAAAGTAATCAACCGTCATGGTAAATGTAATCAACTTTGTTGGTAAAGATGATCAACATTGATCAAGATAATCTATGTGATCAAATTTTATGGTAAATGTGATCAACATTGATCAAGATAATCCACATGATTGGTCAGTGTGATCAACATTAGTAAGAGTGTACTCACGCGTACTTGACGGCGTCTGTTGCGTCCGTGTGGGCTTAACCCGAACGTTTCTGAGGGAACTGCGACCAGGACGATTCGCCTTCTGTGAACAGGACGGATATAACTTTAATACGTATTGTTCTCGCTCTGTCTCTTTCATCCATATGTCAAATATTTAGAGAATATATACGTGCGAGTGTCGAATATATGCTAGTGTGTGTAATGGTTTATTTATTGAATTACTGTATTTATTATCTGTATCTGGGTTCAAAGTTTACAAGAGATGGAAAGTGTGAGAGTGATATCGAAAGAAGAGTGAATGCAGGGAACATGGTGAACGGAGCTTTGCACTCCTTTATGAGCAGTCGGAAGGTGTCTAACCAGGCTCGTTTGGCTGTGCATGAGGGAGTGTTGGTTCCGACACTCATGAATGGAAGTTATGTAAAGTTGGGTATGGCAAAAGAAACATGAAAGCAGAATAAATGCAGTTGAGATGAGAGCGTTAAGAATTATGATAGGAGTTAAACTGAGTGACAGGATAAGAAATAGTGAGATAAGGAAGCGTTGTGGTCTGAAAGAAGATGTAGTGACAAAAATTGAGAAAGGTATGCTGAGATGGTTTGGCCATGTCGAGAGAATGAATGAAGAACGATTGACGAAAAAAGTGTATAAGGCGAGTGTGAATGAAAGTGTTGGAAGGGGAAGACCTAGGCGGACGTTTCAAGACCAAATCAGGGACGTCTTGAAAAAAGGCCAGGTCAATAGTACCCTAAACCGAAGAGCATGTATGAAGGGAATAATGAAAGTGGACGAAGCGAAACAAGTATGTATGGATCGTAGCAAGTGGAAAGAAGTGATTATATGTATGTATGTATGTATTAACGTAAAATATTAGCATTCTGCAGTCCTTCTCTACACTATGAGTGTTATCATAGTTCTTCGTCTACGCTTTCGTTTTCGTGAAATGGGGTACAAAGCTTTTTCTCTAAATCATAAATCAGAATCTATGCTAATAAATGAATTCTATTCCATTCTAAAATTATATAAACACGTTTCTTGACAGCTCTTCATTGTAGTTTGATCTTACCTGATCGCTAGGCGTCGCCGCAGGCACATGGCCATTGAGAGGGCCTTGCGGTATATGCGACGATTTGCTTAAATCTTTTAGGAATGTTGCATCTGTGGTACCTGTAAAACACTCCTAATGTTAAGCGAGATAAAGTTCTAAATTGAATGACTAAACATATGTAGCTTAGTGCGAGATGACTATGGGACTAAATCTAGTACCTTGGGCACACCAAATTGGTTTGGGATTCTTTTACATATTTTTAAAGTTATTTTAGACAATAAGGCGTCAATTATATTCATAATCGTACGTCTTTTGTATTTATGTTTGTAAATTGCGTTGGTATAAATATGTACAATAGAACAGTTATCTGTATGTCTGTCAAAGCCTCCCGCCGTATCTGTTTGTCTTCTACTACTCCTACTATTTAGGATATAAGGTCTAGGGGTTAGATGTGCCGCCTTGGGATCAACGGGTCCCGAGTTCGATTCCGATACAGGTTAATACTAGTGCACGGGTTTCATTTAAAAAAACAGTGGGATGGTAACGCGTGCAGCACTTACCTAAATTTAATTTCTGCGCTAGCTCACTGAAGAATCCCACATGACTAGGCTCTATACTTTTCTTATCAAATTTATTATCACTATTTTTCGCTATATCACCAAACTGACTATCCTGAAACAACTTCTTCACAGCCGGCTCGATTAACTTCTCCACTGGCTTCACCGATATCTTCCCAGTTTTCTCCTCCTTGGGCAGAGACTCTAGGAACTCTCTATTCAACTCTTCAGCATTCTTACTAATAACTTCTTCTTTCGTAGTCAGTTCTCCAGTTTCGTTGTCTATTTCTATTTTTTCTGCCCTCTCTATTTTGGGGGAGGGCGTTCTTAGGAGTTTGGAATTGTCTTCGGTTTCGCGGAGGGGGGAGTCTGTGACGTCAATTGTCGCGATGGTTTGAGGCTCGGGAACTATTTTGCCGTTCACTCTATGGCCAGTGTTTAGGCGTTCATGGTTCTCGAAAGGCAGTAGGAATCTGAAAATAATTCACTTGAGTTAATGCTTATACAGTCAGTGTGGTGACGGATTTAGGATACACAACGTCACCAACCCACACCATTCTGAGGGCATCGTAAGAGCCGACTAAATGACCGCCAGAGGCAGACTAACTAGCTGCACGAGAAAGGAAAAAGGTGGCACAGTAGGCTAATTACCCTCATTGTGGTGGGAGGAGGTGCGACTCAGCAGTGGGTCATTTATGGGCTCAGTAGTAGTAGAAGTTGTACGGGTGGTGACGGATTTAGAACACATAGTGTCACCACTCCATTCCAACCTGAGGGTGTTTTAAGAGTCTGGCCAGCGTGGCACAGTAGGCTAATTCCCCTTCCTGTGATGGGAGGAGGCCCGACTTAGCAGTGGTAGTAAAAGTAAAAGAATGCTCTTACGTTGTTTTTACACCAGTAGTTTGGCTCAAGAATGGTTGTAACCAGCTGACTGAAATATACGACCCTCCACACATCATACCTTTCGTAATGCCTCCGCGTCCGAGCAGGCTGTTCAGCGGCAAGGACCCGCCATAGCTTATGTCGGCAGACGGCTTCGTAGCCACCGCGTGACGTCACAGCTTGGTACAACGCACGAAGGGACACTGCGGCAGATATAACAATAGTATAAATATTTCTGTCTTGTGGTGTAGGGGTTGGATGTGCCGCCATTAAATCACGGGTACGCGGTGCAAGTGTCTTTGTGTAAACCAGAGGCAATTGGTCTGAGTCAAACTCAAAAGGAACGTTATTTACGTAGGTTTTATCACAACACTCTTATAAATCATCTTAACAAAGCAAAGCTTCAGCCAAATCCATACAGTAGTTTTTGCGTGAAATAGTAGTAAACATACATCCTTACAAACTAATATTTGTATGATGGTTGTCGGGAGTCGCTCTTGCCCTGAATTTAGGAGTCTAGTAGTAGGTAGTAACTTTCCCTCTTGAAATTTGAGAAATTAGCCCAATTTGGTAGTAAGTAGTATATTACAAAAAGGGATTTATTGTAATTTTGTTTAGAAAATTTTTGTTGGCAAATCAAACTTCCGAAACTTGCCAAGTCCTGACATTTGCATATCGTCGCCAATGTCATCGAGAGGGTACTGCAAGCTTCCTAAATGGATTGTGTGGTCTCTATGACCACTTGGGTTCTAAATCATAAACGAAAACGCCATTTTGTTGTCAGTAAAGACCATACATTGAAAACGACAGGACGTATTTTTTAGATTAATTTATGAAAAAAATACGTACATGGCGCAGGAATGTCTTTCCCGCCAATATTTAAACTTCGGAACATAGTTTCGAGTCAATAAAAACAAATTCACAATGCATTTAAAACTCAAGTCATTTTGCACTCATCAATTTGATAACACTACGTCAAAATATTTTATAACTTATTATGGATAAATTTTACTGTTCAAATAACAGTTGCACAAATTCCCGCCAAAAAAGCATAAAATAAAAAAGAAGCAAAATCGAAATTAATTTAATCAAGTTGGCTCATTAGAGAGCTCTTTTGCCAGACAATAATAATAACATTGAAAATTTACTATATAAAACTTTTAAAATGTACAGTTTGCCACCGGTTCGGAATTAAGCTTTGCAAAGAAGTGCCGAGTGAGAGTGCAAGAAAATCTGTAGTAACTTTTTTAGATTGCCATATTTAGAACTGGAAATAGATGAGCTATTGTTTGGATAAATAACATAAATTAATGACACATGCATTTATTATTTTACTAGAATATTAATTAAAAACAATTGCAACGAAACTATTGCGTGTGTTTTAAATATTATTAACTGTTAGTATTTTTAGTTTTTTCCAACCATCACTTTCACTGACAACACTAGATGACAGTTCGTCTTGGAAAAAGTAAAAAGTCACACTAACGCCGCACAAAATTTGTCCTCTCGCACACAAGCGTATTTCACATATTTATGAACACACACTGATGTTAACTAGCAGGTAAACGCGATAAATTTGATTTTTTAACGGAAGCTGTCATTATCTACAAAGAAATATGATGTAACATGAACTTTAAACTATACGTCTTAAAGCAGAATATTGCTTGGCGATTATATCGATTGCGCCACAGTAGGCAATAAATTAATCTGACATGGATCTGTATCTTCAATCTGCATGAGTAAATATTGATTGAGATATTTTATGCAAAACTTTTATGTTATTCGTGTTCTTTAGTCGTGCTCGCTAATTGTGTTCTCTATTCGTTATGTCTGTCTTTTTTGTCAGCATATCACAAACAGCGTTCAGTGTCGATTATGGGTTGATTACACATAATCGATGTACTTATAAAGATCGTACATAGATAGATCGATAGTAGATTGTAGGAGTGAGGATTTGGGTGTGAAAGGTGTGAATGTAGGTATGACGACTGATAGGTGTGTGTGGAGACTACCACCTAGCGTAGGACAGGGGTCGTAAGATGATAATGGTGTTTATAAATATGACGATTTATAAGAGTTTTGTGATGAAACCTACGTAAATAAAGTTCCTTTTGAGTTTCAGTTTGAGCAAAATCAAAATGTTTTTTATTCGAATAAACTCCAGCGAATGCTTTCAAATAGCCAAAAAAAAAATAACACTAAATCAAAAATTATAAAAAAAAAGTAATAAAGGTAAAAGCGACACAAGATACTAATAAATGTATGTTCGGTAAAGGACACGGTGGTCAACCGTATGGTGACGGATTTAGAATTCACAGTGTCACCACCTCATCAAATCCTGAGTTTGTCGTAAGAGCCGACAAAAGGAAAAGGCCGTAAGAGAAGGAAAACTTGATACGAAACCCTACGCCAACCCGTCTTCCCAGCGCGGCACCGTAGGCTTATTACCCTCCACGTAGTTGGAGTAGGCCCGGCACAGCAGTGGGTAACTTATGAGTTGAGAAGTAGTAGACTTACAATCCTTTAGCGTGTGTCCACTCTTGAAGGACTCATTCCGATCCCTATAGAACTGCTTCAGCTGTTGCACAAAAGCCTTGTCTTCCGAACTCTCCACTCTCTTCTCTGTTTCGCTTTCTTCTCCACTGTGCTCTTCTCTTCTCTTCTCCGACGCGCCGTTTCTGAGGGACAACCGCCGCGGCGTCTGTGAAAGAATAAAGGTTGAGAAAAAGAAAAATACTAAGGCTACACTTGTAAACAGAAATACTCTTTAGGAGCAAAGCGATGACCATCCAGCCAAATGAGGTGGTATGTCAGGGGGCCGCAGCGCCTAATCGCCGATAACTTGTCTGTAATGCACATGTCGAACTGTATCATAGAAATAATTAAATTAATTTTGATTAAATCTCTGCGGCTTTTGAGACTTCCGCATCCCAGACCCGTGGCATAGCTATATAAAAAGAAACATGTATGTATATTCCACTTACCGGCGTGGCATGTTCCACTGGCGAGTGCGTGGCATCACTGGCATCAGACCTGTCTGGCGACGGTGACAAGTTGGTGGTCCTGCGACGTCGTCCCCTAGGCCGACCCTTCAGTCGCGGAGCAAGGTGGTTGCAGACAAACTCGTGGCCCTCCAGCTCTGGGTACTCGAAGGTGTCCTGGACATGGAATATTATGGATACTTACTTACTTCTCAGCCCAGTCCCACTTCTGTGTCGGGCCTCTTCCAAACTTAAAAGGAACTTTATTTACGTTGGTTTTATCGCAAAACTCTTATAAAACGTCATATTTAAAATTACCATTATCATCCTACGGCCCCTGGCCCACGCTAGGTGGTAGTCTCCACACACACCTATCAGTCGTCATATCCACATTCACACCAACATACACAATTCCTCATTCTTAAAATCCATCTATCTCTTCTTACAACTACACGGGAGGGTTCGTTCGTTTCAGGCCATTACTGACCCACTACTAAGTGGGGCCTCCTCCAAATTCATGGAAGGAAATTAGCCTACTGTGCCACGCTGGCAAGACGGGTTGGCACAGGGTTTGTATCAAGTTTTCCTTCATTCATGGAGGGTAATCTTACTAATATTATAAACGTGAAAGTTTGTAAGTATGGATGGATGGATGGATGGATGGATGGATGTTTGTTACTCTTTCACGTAAAAACTACTGAATGGATTTTAATGAAACTTTACAATAATATAGCTTATACATCAGAATAACACATAGGCTACCAGTTATAAAGATATTATGTGAATTACAACAATATAAACAAGTCGAATTCAAAATTTCTAATTGTCAAATTTTCGACCATATTAAACTATAGACAACAACGTTTCGCTGTCAGTTGCGTTTTGTTAAAGTAGGTTTTATACGGACGGGATAAAAATCTCAGGTATCCTATGTCCAACTTTCTTTTTGTTTTAAATATATATAATGCGGAACAAAGTTCGCCGGGTCAGCTAGTGTCTATTAAATTTTCCTTCTCTTGCTGCTAGGTTTTCGGCCTTGTCAATAAAATTCCTTTTGTCGGCTCTTCCGACACCACATGGAATACTTTCATATGCATATCCTCATTCACACAAACCATCAAAATCACTCATAACCCTTTCGTCCACATTCACACTGGAACTACGACCGATTCCGAATACTGCTCTACAGAGAGACGGGCTAGAAAAATACTTTTTTTTTCTTTTGTTTTTCTTTAAAAAACGAAACTCCTGTACTAGGTATAACCTGTATCGCTGGGGCAGTTTACAAACATTCATTCACGAACACAAATGTCACCCAGACTTATAGCAAATGCCTCTGGTTAAGACAAAGACACTTGCCCAAACCCGGATCCGAACCCGGTTGATCCAAAGGCGGCCCATCTAACCTCTAGACCAACGTGGCAGTCAAAAAACTATACAGTTGTTTTTTTCAATAATCTGTCTTGTTTAGAAAAAAAAACACTAGCTTCTTTCGGCATCAAGTAAAGCTTCGTACCTTACAATAAAGTATACTAGTATTGTTAGTAGGCGCCGCGTATCCTCCCAAGGCGGCGACGAGGGAGTCTCTTAACCAATCTGCTTGAATGCCCTCGAGTCGCGACATTAGCGCCCTGTATCGACAATACCGAGGGTAGGAGAACACTACCACCCCCGGGGCGTCAGTGTTAACTTCTGAAATCACAACGATTCTTGTTTAGACATGATATTAAAGGAAAAAATAATAGTAGACTTAGAATTGTACCTTTAGGGACTCCGGTGGGTATATATAGCAAGGTACCAAGTAACATTTTACAAAAAATATGATACGGTCATACTACTGATATAGATAGTCTTAGCAAAATTTCAGGTAGAAATGACCAGAGGAGGACGCCTCGGAGCTTGGGGCTCCATTAATCGAGGCGGGCCAAGGCCTTCAAGAACTCACATTGGGGAGCGCAATCCGCGACCATAAAGTATAAAGATTAGTAGTATTAGATTAGATACTAGGGCACAAAAAGATTAACCGACAAAAAGGAAAAATAAAGTTAAATAACGTGAATCCAAAAATTGGAAACGTCGGGAGTTAAATAATGTAATATACACGCGATAAATTCGTTAAAAAGTGTTTAATTGCGATATGTAATAATTGCGAAACCTAAGAAATCATTAAACATTAACTAGATATGGTATCTAGAACAATTATGGTGTTTTACTGGGTGGGGACGCTATCTTTCCGGGTCCTGGAATCCCAAATACCCCGGTCAGTCCTCAACGGGCGAGTATTCATGAAGATAACCATGCAAAGATGTGGCACCCTCCTTATTTTAGATATTAGATAGAGGTTTTTTATTGTTTTAATATATTTTTTATGACTATATACAAACAAATTTAACATTTGCCACCGGTTCGGAATGCAGCTCTACAGAGACGAGCTGGCAAGAAAATCTGTACATCTTTTTTTTAGATCGCTATATTGGGTACAAGGCGGGGATGTGCAATAGTAGCAAAGAGCCAAACATCGGCAACATGCTAGTAAACCATCCACGCCCACTGGGAAGTTTAACAATTCAGTGCCGTTTGAGGGACTATAAATCGTTCACGTTACGAATGCAGTGAGCCATTAGTATCCGCTTAGCCAACCCCGTAACCAATCAATACGTTCCAAATTAGAAAGTCTCGTTCACAGAGATCAATTGAACGCATACTTTCGAACGCAACAGTTGTGTCCTATACTTTTAATTATACCTATAATTTTTATTTATTTATTGAGAGGAGACAAGCATAGCCAAACTTAAGTGGCAGTGGGCAGGGACATAGCGCGCAGGAACGTCGCCCGATGGGGCAGAAAAGTACTCGCGTGGCGACCGCGTTCCGGAAAGCGCAATGCTGGTAGGCCTCCCACACGGTGGACCAATGACCTGGTTAAGGTCGCCGGAAAACGATGGATGCGGGCGGCCCAGGACCGGCCTTTGTGGAAATCCTTGGCCTATGTCCAGCAGTGGACGTCTTTTGGCTGAAATGATGATGATGATGATGATTGAGAGGAGAACCAACAGCTAAAATGAGCGAAAAACAATTGAATAGGAGACACAGAGCCAATTTCAGGTTCTCACGACTAGAAACAGAGATAGTAGAAAGCTTAGATCACTAAATAAGCAAGCAATAATAATAAAAATAAGCAAGCAATAATAATAAAAATAAGCAAACAATAATAATAAAAACAAGAAGAATTAAAAAAGACACAGAATACACTCAGACACTAGGTTATCCTTTACATCACTGTGAATACATCTTTACTTACTGCATTCTTAACGCGAACAAAGTATAGTCCTTTAAACTTAACTAGAAGAGGAAACGGCCATAGAATAACTGACCTATAGCATTTTTCTCCTTGTCCACGTCACTAAAGTCCAATTTGGTGTGATGGAGAGGAGCCGAGGGTTTGGAGTCGGAAGGCGGAGCACAGGCGCCTCGCCATACCGCGCGGATGCCCCACCTCCACTCGGCGCCGAAACAGATCCAGCTCATGAGGTCATCTGCGCGGAGGACCACCTTGTCATTGATGGCTAGCACTTCATCCTGGAAAAGAAGGGTTATACTTTTTAGTATTGGATCTGGAGGGATTCATGACTGCCTTCTTGATCACGGGGTTCCGGGTTCGATTCTGCGACCTAAACCGGGTTCATCGGTATACCGTGTAAGAGACATACCCAGACCCTGCCACGCATTGCTGTGACTAAGGTTGACTGGATTGAGTAAGTAGCGCCATCTATTAAATACTTACTCAACCCAGTCAACAGATATCGCCATCTGTTGGAATCGTGTCACATAATTGTGACTGTCAAATAATAGACAAATAATTTGCAATAAAATAATATTGCGACTATAAATTGAGATGTAAGCTATCCTATCTTTCAAGTTGGATCAAACTGCACATGGTATGCAAATTTAATTAAAATCGGTTAAGTATTTTAGCAGTCCAGTACGGACAAACGACTTGACACGTAATTTATACATATAGGTTTATAATCTTTATAAACAAGCTTTTATAATAATACGTTGAATATTTTTACTGACGTTACCCGTAATGCGGCCTTGTTTACATAATTAAACGTGGGCCGAATAAATCGGGGCTGGGGACCAACTCTGGGGGTGGGACCAGGGCCGCATTTGGGACTAACATGGATTAACCCCAGGGTTTAACCCCTATAGTATATAATAGAAAAATGCTTTATTGTATAAACTAATTATGGCGTTCACAATAGTCAACGGATACATCATTTTTATAACACTACTACCAGGTCGGAACGCGGCACCAACCACGTGGGGAGGGGTCAGAATATAAAACTTACTCTAGCAAAAAACGCGTGTTGTAAAAGTGAAGAAACCCAGCACGCTTGGTGGTAGGATCTAATGGTCTGTCCGGCTAGCTACCACCCTCAAGTCCGGCGCCAAGCAGTTTCACTGTGTTCCGTCGTGTGTATGTGAGAGCCGGTGCCCGGCAGGGCATTTCCTTAAATTGCCTGCCCCATCTAAGACCCTGGCGTTGCTTTACATCACGCAAGCACACAAACGCAAACAAAAAAAGAAGACCTGGCGGAAAAAACTGAATAGGCTTGTCTTTTTTAAAACGTACATATGACTTTTAAAAAAAAGAAATAGTGGTAGTTTAATTGAAAATGCAATTATAAGTCTTAAATCCTGTGAGCTGACACAACCCCAAACAGCGGCACCTGTTCACAAGCATAACGCATGTGGCAGCCATCGATCTCTTCAACCATATCAACGGGACCATCCACGTATATGCTGAATCTACCACCGGTTCGGAATGCTGCTACCTTTTTTATGTTACCTTTTTTTTTAATTATTGGACTTCGTTACACTTAAGTATTAGAATCTAAGCAAAATTACTAGTGAAAACCAGTTAAATTCACATTACACGAAAGATATATTATTATTATATGCTTTGCAGAACTGATAACAGATAAGATGAATTAAATATATTTTAGTGATAAAAATATACTTCATCTACTACCAGTCCTCAGCCCATAAATGATCCACTGCTGATTCGGGCACCCTCCCATACAATGGAGGGTAATTAGCCTACTGTGCCCCGCTGGCTAGACGGGTTTCATATCAAGTTTTCCTTCTTTCCTGGCTAGGGGATCTGTCTCTTGCATTCCTTAAGTCGCCTCTTACGACACGCACAGGATGATATGGCTTGCTGACATTATGCGTGCTGTGAATAGCAATTAAACTCTTTGCTAAATACTACCTTGTTTGTATTATTTTCATATATTTTAGAAAGAAATACATGTCACTTAAAAATAAATCTTTGACGTCTTGACGAATCTCCCGCGACCGCGACCGCTGCAAAGCATTCGAAACGTCGCGTCGGGAATTAAATAATGTAATATACACGCGATAAATCCGTTAAAAAGTGTTAAATTTCAAGGTATATTCGAGTATATGCACCACCTAATTAATATGAAAATGTAATGTTTGAATAATCTATATGACTAAAACTCTGTTATCGAGCAACAAAATACGTTTTTTTTATTGAAAAATTCCCTTATTTTAGTCCCAAGTCCGGACCTGTCTCGCTAGGGGTGTGAGAGGTGGGGGCAGAACTAAAATTGCTTTCGAATAAGTAACTGAGTAGTAGGGTTGCCACGCAGCGTTTTACAGTCAAGATATTGACATGGCAAAAGTGATACGGGACAAAAAGTCCCGTGTCCCGTGTCAATTACCTTCAGGAGAAAAATTTGTTAGGACAATGGGAATTAAAGATCTATTCAAGCGTCTCAAGTTGACTGCCTTAATTTTTTTTTTATAGGGATGGTCTACAAAAAGGCACTTGCTCCGAGTCTGGGTGACATTCGTGTTTGTGAATTACATGTTTGTAAACTGTCCCCGCGATACAGGACACAAATAGAAAAGGGAATTCATTTATAAAAGAATATATTAAAACGATTTTTTTCCAACCGACTTTGCGGTATGAGTGTTAGTTAATAAAAACTTATTACAAAACTAGCGACCCGCCCCGGCTTCGCACGGGTGCAATGATGAACCTCTAAATTTATCAGTGTTTCTCTACAATATTATGGATGTATTATTATTATGCCTAGTGTCACCACCACATTTAATCCTAAGGGAATTGTATGAGACAGACAAACGAGTCTCTTCTTTGTAGATCAACATTCGTGGTAATTTCAGCATGAATGTGGGTGGACGCAAGGGTTGTGGGAGATCAAAAGAGATGGATGGATTGTAAGAATGAGGAATTGTGTATGAAAGGTGTGACTGTAGATATGACGACTGATAGGGGTGGGAGGGGCCTAGCGTGGGAGGGACAGGGGCCGTAAAATGATATTGGTAATTTTAAATATGACGATTTATAAGAGTTTTGTGATAAAGCCTACGTAAATAAAGTTCCTTTTGAGTTTAAACCTGATCATGAGAAAGGGAAAATATTAAACGAAACCTCTTTGCCAACCTATGGTTCAGGGACTTCAGGGCTAATTCCGTCCATGAAATTATTGACTTAAAATTTGCTGAGAGTGACTAAAAAGGCACCAAAAAGCAAAAAAAATATATAAATCTGTATTTAAAAAAAGGATTCCACATTACGCTAAAAAATACAAAAGAAATATGTTTATCTGACTTCGTTACCACAAAAAACGTAAATTATAACAGACTAAGTCGGGCTTCATTTAAATTCACTGCACTGGCGTTAAATTAGCCATAATTAACTGTGCCACGCTGGCCAGACGGGTTGGCACGGGGGTTCGTATCAAGTTGTCCCTCCCTTGAGACTAGTTTATCATCTAAAATCACCAACAAGCAAACGTCATCTCCTACATTATTATGAAGCCCTGGTAGTTTAACTTATAGCCATATGTGCCACGCTGGCCAGGCGGATTGGCATAAGAAATAGGCCGTTTTAAAAAAAATCACAAACCCTCTGTGTTTCTTGCCAGTTTTTCTCAGCAGTGGTCGCGTTCCGAACTGGTGGTAAACGGTAGACATTTTTTATTGTTTAATTATGATTATGAATACTGTGTTGACCTTAAGTGTCCATCGTGACCCAAACAAAATAAATGATTATTTGTATTAAACTTTCCTTGTCCTGCTGCTACGTTTTCTACCCAGTATCCCTTACTCAACTCTTACGACACCCTCATGGTGGCACGGGGCGGTGACACAAGGTATACTAAATGTTTCCCTTGACATTATAGGATTAGATATATAAATACGCGTGATCACTACATAGTATCAAACAAAGTCGCATTTTTCTGTCCGTCCCTATGTATGCATAAATCTTTAAAACTACGCAACAGCGGTTTTTTTTTAATAGATAGAGTAATTCAAGAGGAAAGTTTATAGGTATAATATAATTGCACCAGTGCGAAGCCGGGGCGGGTCGCTAGTTTAGAATAAAAAATTTCACCACCCTATTTCATCTCGCGTCAACAATAAGTGACAAGGCCGAAAATCGAGCCGCAAGAGAACGAAAACTTGACAAGAAATCCTGTGCCACCCCGTCTGGCCAGCCTGTTACAGTAGGCTTTACCCTCCATGTAACTGGAGGAGGCCCGAAACAGCAGTGCGTCATGTATGACCTGAGTAGTAGTAATAGATAAAGACAAGAAAGAAAATTCTTTAGTCGGCACTGACAGTCTTCTAACGTTTAAGTTCAAACTACGTAACCACTTTTACAATAAGCTCAATATGTCTAAGTTTAGTGGAATATATATATATTATATATTTATGTATATTCGGTATGAGTATGTATCTTTTATAAATGCACTTAAATATTTACGTGTATTGTATATGTATGTTTACATATTCATGTGTATTTATTTTAAGTAATTTATGTGTTTAGGTTAAGATTTATCTATATCACTCTTTCGTATCCAGCATTGCATCTACCGTAAGCCCCTCTCTGCACTACCCAAAGGTTGACTGGGAGAGAATGCCTCTTGGCATTAAGTCCGCCTGCGTAAATATGTTTGCACGAAGTATTAAAATAAAAAATAAAAAAATAAGACCCCCTCAGGATAGCATAGGGTGGTGACACTATGAATTCTAAATCCGTCACCACACCGGCTCCTACTGTACCCTAAAACTAGCAAAGAACCGCGAGGTTTACGTTTACAATTAAATTTAACATAAATGTGTTCTTTTGTATGTCTGTGTGCGTGCGAAGCGTGTTCTTACACTATGAAGGACACGCGCATGTGCGCGTTGTCGAAACAAGGTGAAACGGTACAGGGTGTTGCGTTTCATTATGCTCATAAAAATAAAAAATTGCATTTAAAATGTCCCCAAACCTTTAGAGAGTGATCAACTGCGATTGTTCTTCGAAACAGAAGGAAAATTTGATACAAATCGTCGCCAAGCTGGGGAACATTCCCTCCATGAATTTGGAGAAACCCGACGCAGTAGTGGGTCATTTATGGGCTATTCATTTTTAAACAAAACACAATTTTTATTACAGTACTTATCTGCTGTTTGTTAGTTGCAAAATATAAATTTATACCATTTTTTAGCATCTCATTAGCGGTGATTAGTGAGACTCGTTTGGTAGACGACATGCACGAACTTTCCCCCACCGCGGCGCTTTTCTTTCAAGATATTTTTAAGCTACTATAGATTGTTAAACCTTTAATACTACGCCATTTCAATACAAGAAATCATCATCATCATTTCAGCCAAAAGACGTCTACTGCTGGACATAGGCCTCCCCCAAGGACCTCCACAAAGGCCGGTGCTGGGTCGCCCGCATCCGTTGCTTTCCAGCGACCTTAACCAGGTCTACCAGCACTGCGCCGGCAATACAAGTAATGCTATCAATAAAACATGTCCAAATTAATGCCATATCGCTAATGCCGTTAAAGAGCAATCTTTTCTAAGAATTCATTATCTTTACGAAATTTGAATAAAATTTCTTTAATTTTCCCCATGTTAGAGATTGCCGCACAATTGGCCACGTGACCGGAAAAAACTTTATGGCTTTTGTAGTCGTTTTATTTACATGAACGCAACAAAATAAGACGGGGCTTCTGCAATTACAGGAATTAAATTAACCTATTGTGCCACGCTGTCCTGACGGGTTGGCATAGGGTTTCGTTTTAAGATTTACATTTCTTGCTTTTCTGCTGTGTCATATTCTTCAATCGGCTCTTACGGCACCTTCAGGTAAGAGTGGGATGGTGATACTATCACTTTTTTTAATAACATATGTACCTCATCATCATCATTTCAGCCAAAAGACGTCCACTGCTGGACTATGTCCAAAGATTTCCACAAAGGCCGGTCCTGGGCCGCCCGCATCCATCGTTTTCCGGCGACCTTAACCAGGTCATCGTTCCACAGTATGGGAGGCCTACCAGCACTGCGCTTTCCGGAACGCGGTCGCCACTCGAGGACTTTTCTGCCCCATCGGGCATCGGTCCTGCGCGCTATGTGCCCTGCCCACTGCCACTTAAGTTTGGCAATCTTGTGGGCTATGTCAGTGACCCTGGTTTGCCTGCGTATCTCCTCATTTCTGATTCGATCTCGCAGGGAAACTCCTAGCATAGCCCTCTCCATTGCCCTTTGGGTGACTTTGAGCCTTCTGATGGAGCCCATAGTAAGCGACCACGTCTCTGTTCCATATGTCATCACTGGCAACACACATTGGTTGAAGACTTTTGTCTTCAGACACTGCGGTATTGTGGACCTAGTGTAAAATAAAATGTATTGGTGTCATACAGAGGTTATTAAAAGTGTAAAATGTATTAATTTGTTTTATAAACTCTTTAATGCAAATAAACAATATATTTTAAATTATTATATTTTCATTGGCATCACCTCAACCAATCAATGGCAATTTCATGAACGGAAAACAGACTGCCTTGTTGGGCTAGGGGTTGAGCCGCCTCTGCTTCACAAATTGCCGGTTCGTTTGCGAGGTCGGGCACGTGTCTTAGTGTAAACCAGACGCACTTGCTCTGAGGCTGCGTGTAATATGTGTTGTGTTTTTTTTTTTTTGTGTTCTGTCTTTTTTTCACGTGTACATTAAAGAGTATATCTTAATCTATCTTTATCTGCCTGCCAGACGAATTGACACGGACCACGGGCACTGCAGCCTTAAACGTTGGGAATATAATAAATAAACACGATCAGAACCGTCAAGAAATCACAAGGGTCAAGTCAGGTCAATCAAGTCTTCCTTCTAATACAAAAACATTGCCTGCCATCTAAAATCACTAAGAGGGAAAAGTCATCTCCTACATTGTTAAGCAAACACTGGTACCTACACTCAAGCTTAAAAGTGAAATTAGTCTACTGAGCCACGCTGGCAAGACAAGCACATAACTTCTTATCAAATTTTATTTTATTTTTAGAATTTTAATATTAATAATTACCATTTTAACAACACCCTGTTCAACATCACATGTGACACGCACACACGCACAAGTACAGAATTGATAGCGTCGGATCTATTCGGTGCAACGCCCGGGCTTAGGGCCGAGACACACTGGAACATTCTAAGAGAAAAACCTATTTTATTTTTAATTATAATCCCATCTGGAAGGCGACTAAAATGCCTACGCTGATAACCTAGCCGCTAGAGAAGGAAATATTGAAAAAAAGTCTGCGTAGGCTTAAAAATATAAATTAACTAGCTTTTGCGCGCAGCTTCGCCCGCGTGGGCTTCGAACCCGTGCTTATCTCTATGCATATTTTTTATTAACAAAAAAGCGGTTATTGTGACTAAACTATGATAGTTAGATATGTGCTCTTGTGGACTTTTTTTGTAGATCTTTAAAGATCTACAAACCCGTAGTACATAATTTTGTTCTATAGTCAATAGTTTTTGCAGCGCACGCATAAATAGGTTTTCGATTTTACACCTTGGTTTACAAAATCGCAATTTTCATACGGATCCCTAATTCTTTTGAAAATAAAATATAGCCTATAACCTTCCTCGATAAATGGATAACTATCTAACACTGAAAGATTTTTTGAAATCGGACGAAAAGTTCCTGAGATTAGCGCGTTCAAACAAACAAACAAACTCTGCCGCTTTATATATTAAGTATAGATACGACTGCCGAGTCGGGCCTCCTCCCATTACAGGGAGGGCCATTAAACTTCTGTACAGATACCGGAATAAAAAGAGCAAGGCTCTTAAAAAAAAGCAATGAAATTTGTCAATCAATACATATTATCACTTTTGTGTGAGTCATAAAGTTCACTGACACGCCAGAAAGTGTTAATTTTTGCAAGTTATTAACGGTGACGAAAATAGCCGTGAAACGACCTTGGCCGGGTGTCACGACAATTAAGTTGACTTATATGTAGCGAGGGACGGCCCTCTGCTAGATGGAGCGACGATTTGCGAAAGGTTGCGGACAGCAGCTGGATGCGTCAAGCCGAAGATAGGGCGCTATCGCGCTCTTTAGGGGAGGCCTCTGTCCAGCAGTGGACTAATGTGGGCTGATGATGTTAAATGATGATGATGATGATATGTATAACACCATAACCTGGTTCAGGTCGCCGGAAAGCAATGGATGCGGGCGGCCCAGGACCGGCCTTTGTGGAGATCCTTGGGGAGGCCTATGTCCAGCCGTGGACGTTTTTTACCTAAAATGATGATGCTAATGATGAATATGTATAACTGGTCCGTGTGAGACGGATTAAGAATACACAGTGTCACCACCCAATTCAATTCTGAGGGTGTCGTAAGAGTCCACAAAAGGAAAAGGCAAGGTCGACAACCTAGCCGTAAGAGAGGGAAAACTTGACACAAATTTTGTGCCGACCCGTCTGGCCAGCGCGGCACAGTAGGCTAATTACCCTCCATGTAACTGGAGTGGGTCTCTTATGGGCTGAGAAATAGTAGTAGTAGGCATAATATAATACCAGTTTTTTTCTGGTACCTAAACTACAGCGGTGTATATCTCCCTCGCCTTTTTCCTTCATTAGGGTCTATAGATAGTCTATGCGAATTCGGTATAAATTAATTAAAGTGTAATGTTAACTATTTTATAGAGAGTTTAATAGCCGCCGCAATTCCCACCCATCCCATATTTTTTCCAACAACTCATTTTATTTATCAACTAGCTGCGCCCAGCTGTTTCACCCGCGCAAATATGAATTTTATAATAAGAAAAAAAAATAGAATTTATAGAAAAATTAAAAACTGATATTACCAGTCTTGAATCCAGTAAGCAGAACAACCCCAAACAGCGGCACCTTTTTACAAGCATAACGCGTGTGACAGCCATCAATCTCCTCAACCATATTAAAGGGAAGTGGTCGACCCGCCACACGTAGCTACCACTGTACGAAGTATTTTTGTGAGCATGACAACTCACAGGATTGACGTCCAAGAATTAATGAAGTTATATTCATATATTAATCTCCGGTAAGCTTGCCGTTTTGAATCCAAACTAGCAAGTTAAAGTTATTTGATAACTCTAAATTTATCAGTGTTTCTCTACAATATTATGCATGTATTATACTTAAAAAACTTCCTCTTGGATCACTCTATCTATTAAAAAAACGGCTTCAAAATCCGTTGCGTAGTTTTAAAGATTTAATCATACATAGGGACGGACAGACGACAGCGACTTTGTTTTTTATTATGTAGTGATTAGTATAGATATTTAATAGTAACTTATATAATTGCGAAATATATTTTTGAGCTTTGTATGCGACGGCCTTTAGCGACATAAATTCCCAATAACACAAAATGGTGGAGCGGGGGGGCGGGGAGAGAGGGGACGCACAGGGACGAACTCGGACTCCTTAGGGTATTATTATTATTAATATTTAAACTAATTATTGGTTACTGAATCATTTGTCGTCGTATCAGCCCATAAAGGACCCATTACTGGGTCAGCCTCCTCCAAGTTCATGGCGTGAAATTAGCCTACTGTGCCACGCTGGTACATCAATAGGTGTAGAGTAAAGATTATTCTGATCTATAAGTATATAAGTATAATTATCGACTGCTGCGCAGCATGTCACGGGTTCGATGCCCGCACAGAAGAAATATTTGTACGACCTACAAGTATTTGTTCCGGGTCTGGGTGTTTTCTATCTATAATATGTATGTATTTACAAAAAAAAAAAGTATGTATATTTAATAAGTAGTTTATCATCACCATAACACAAGCATTAAGTTGCTTAGCTTGGGACGAGAAGGCGTTATGTGAAATGTCCAAGGATATTTATTTATTCATTTTACTACTTATAAATGGTTTTCCTTCTTTTGCATGTAGGTAATTTCCTTTTATCTTACGACACCCTCGGGTTGTAACAGAGTGATGACACTATGAATACTAAGTATAACCTGTATCGCGGAGGCAGTTTACAAACATGTAATTCACGAATACAGATGACACCCAGAGTCAGAGCTAGTGTATACCCCACACACAGGCTTACACAGAATCGAACTGGGGACCCCTGACTAAAGGCAGCACACCCAACCCCCAGACCAGTAGTACTTAAACAGTATAGAGGTAGTACATATATATATATGAATACAAATAAATAAAATTGGAGTGTCTGTTTGTAATCATAAAATAACCACATTTTACTAAAGGCGTAAGTATGTATACACAGTACATAGATCAAAATATCATTTTTTTTTGTCTGTCTGTCTGTTTGTTCCGGCTAATCTCTGGAACTTTCACTAATAGGTAGCTGATGAGATACGGAGTAACTTAGGCTACATTTTTTGACTAGCTTCGCCCCGCGGCGTCACCCGCGGGTAACATCGCACCCGTGCGAAGCCGGTAGGCCGCTAATCATGAATACAATGCTCTTTTTTAGATTCATGCAAATTTAATGTTGAACCTTGAATTATATATGCATCAACCATAAGTAAATGAATACACAGTTCTCTACACAAATTACTTTTTAAAATTAATATTAATTATTTAAATTTAATCAAACAAAAAAATATTAGGTAAACACAAAAATTTAATAAGTATTAATAAAATCAAGTTGTATTTTTTGTAAAATTAGTTCTTTTTTGCATTAATTTATTTGTCAGCCAGCTTCGGCACTCGGCTCCGCTCGCGTGGACCAACATCCGGGTTGAGAATATTTTGACTTAAGTATAAAAGAAATATGTGTCAATATGTTATTTATCTTTACTTATTATATGTATACTTATTATATATTTATCTTTACTTTATATACTTTACTTTATTTATGCATCAGTGGACTAATGCGGGCTGATGATGATACTTTATAATTACTTTATACGAAATGTAAGAAACATTTCGTATATTTACAGCTAGTTCTCCTCAGCAGTGGTCGCGTTCCTAACAAGTGGTAGACGGTCGAATGTTGAATAATATTAATATTACGAATAATACTACGTATAGGTATTGTAGTTAGCCAAAGCAGGTGAAACCAGTGCCCTTATGAAAGTAAAAAAAAGCGAGCGAAACCAATAATACCAAATAAATACTAAATAATAGCAAATAAACACTAAATACAACAAATAATAGCTAATAAATACTAAATACAACAAATTACATCTAATAAATACTAAATACGACTAATAATAGCTACTAAATACTACAAATAACTGCTATAAAATACCAAATAATAGGTAATAACTAGCTAACATGGACTGAATTAAAAAAAAAACATCTTCACGACTGTGACGTCACGGCAAGTTGGTTTAAATTTAATTGTAATTTTATGTTTTCCTGTCAGATATTAATAACCAGTTTATAATTATAAATGCACACATCTACAGGCTGTGACAAGAACCATATAGCCATCCAAAGTGAGATTAGAGCTGACCAATAGAAAAAGGTCTGCGCTTTCACCGTTTCAGCCCATAAATGACCCACTACTGAGTCGGGCTTCCTCCAAATTCATGGAGGGAAATTAGCCTACTGTACCACGCTGGCAAGATGGTTGGCACGGGGTTTGTATCAAGTTTTCCTTCTCTTTCGGCTAGGTGACCTGCCTCTTGCGTTATTTTAGTCGCCTCTTACGACACCCTCAAGACGGTATGGATTGGTGACATTGTGTATTCTAAATCCGTCACCTGTGTGTGTGTGTGTTTTAAATGGTTTTTATCAAAAAACTCCGTGTCCAGTGAAAACCAACCAACAAACTATGTATTATTATTACCAGTAGTCGAAATTCCATCATAATTAATTTAAATGCGTTGGGGTTGTCACGTCGCTGGCCTATCCGAACTTTCACCTCCCGCGACAATATCTGCGAAAACCGCGTCCAACAGTGAAGCACATAGTGTCACCATCCCATTTCATCCTGAGGGTGTCGTAAGAGCCGACAAAATGACATGACAAGGCCGATAACCTAGCCACAAGAGAAGGAAAGCTTGATACAAAACGTGTGCCAACCCGTCTTGCCAGCGTGGCACAGTAGGCTAATTATCCTATAAGTAACTGGAGGAGGCCCGACTCAGTTGTGGGTCATCTATATGATGAGTACTGGTTTAAACTGGTTTGGAGAACCGGCAAAAATTACGAAATATCACAAGGGGGAGGGGGGTATATTAAAATATCACGTGTATAATTTTTTAGTCAAACACGTGATTTTTAAACCGAAAAGTGGTATGTACGGTGAACTTTGAGTGTAAGAATCTTTGCAGGTACACATGATTTGGGGGATTGAATGAATGGGGGTGGGGGGGTAGTCTTAAACATCACCACGTATCACCAAGGGTGAGGAAGGGGTTAAAAAACATCACATGATTAATGGACAGCCCCTTAGTAGTAGACATCTGTAAATCCCTTAGTAGATGTTTTCCGCTTACTTTTAGACTATCCTAGTATCACAGCTACGTTCAAAAACGGCAAAAGATTAGCCAGCGTTCGCATAGTTAATAAGTTTAAAATTGGAATCCGTAAATTCTCAATCACGAAATGGCGGCCCCGAGGGGCGGACCAGGGCCGGACTGAGAGTAAATAAGCCTTGGTTTCATTCCTCAACGCCATTCGCATCATAAATAAAAAAATAGTGGTTGCCTGTATGTCCTTTAAAGAAGGTAAACTATTAATTTGATTATGTGATGGTTTCATTATATTAAGCCCCAGAAGGTTTTTGAACAAAACAAAAAGAAATATTGTGTAATGATTTTCCTTCAAATTTATTTCAGTTAGTGGCATAGAAACATGCGCATGGTACAGCTAATCTGCTAAAAAAATTATAAACTAACTATGGCTAAAACTAATTTAAAAAACAAAACAACTTCAAATGTAAATTAAAATACGAAACGCGACGCGCTGCAGGTGTTTGCAAAAGTGAATACAAATGGCCATAACTAATGTCATTAGAATTTTTTTTAACGAAACCGCTGCACTATGTATAACCTGTCTCGCGGAGTCAGTTTACAAACATGAAATTCACGAATATAAATGACACCCAGACCCACAGCAAGTGCCTCTGGTTTATACATTGATGCTTGCCCGACCCAGGAATCAAACTGAGGTCCCGTGATTTAAAATACAATTACCTAAATAGACAATTTAACATTACGATGACTTTTTTTTAAATGTTTACATGGCATCCAACAAAGATTTAATATAAATTATAATTAATAGAATTGTTGCTGATAAAAAAAACTTAATTGCGATCATCACCTCAAACCGTAAATAACTAGGGAAACATTCGTATCAGATATTCCATCTCCCGAGGCTTAGTTGTCTGCTGTCTAAAATCATTATGACGGAATCGTCATCTCCTACATTGTTATGCGACCCTGGCACCGACACGTAAGCTTACATAAATTAGCCTACTGTGCCATACTTGCCAGACACATGGTGTCACAGGGTTGTGGCAAGTTTTCCATCGTTTGAGGCTTAGTTGTCTAAAATCATTAAGATGGAATCGTCATCTCCTACATTGTTATGCGACCCTGGTACCGACACGCGAGCTTTTAAAAGAAATTAACCTACTGTGCCATACTTGCCAGACACATTGTCATTTCCTTGTGTCGGCTCTTACGACATCCTCAGGCTGGAATGGGATGCTAATATTGTACGCGAATAGTAGTCGACTAGTGTAAAAAGTAATTCCATACAGCTAATGCAAAATTTAAAAAAATCGCAGAAGTTTCCAACAAAATTAGCAGACTTACTAATAAAAAAAACAAATTAAAAAATACGGCTCGAGTTCGTCCTCTAGAAGGGTTGTCGCGCTGTGAAATATAAACATAGCCTTCGACAAAAAGAGGGGCACTATTAGTTTGGCGTATGTCTGTATGTGCCATCGGATCTTCTGAGCAACTTTAGTGTCATTACGTATGCCACAAGCTTTACGTACGGACGGACGTATGACATAAACACATAACATTTTTTTTTTTAATTTAGCAGTAAATTTACTTAACTCATTGTACTTTTACTTAACTCAGCCCTTAAATGACCCACTGTTGAGTCGGGACTTACATGGAATGAAATTAGCCTACCGTGCCACCCTGGCCAGACGGGTTGGCACAGGGTTTCGTATCAAGTTTTCCTTCTCTTGCGGCTAAGTAATCGGCCTTGTCATTTCCTTTTGTCGGCTTACGACACCCTTGTGTGAATGAAGTCGTGGGTGACACTATCACAGGTCCCCAGTTCAACTCCGGGGTCGGGCGTGTCTTTGTGTCAAGCAGAGGCACTTGTAGCTTTTGTCGTTTCTTACGACACACACAAGATGGAATGGGGTGATACCACACAATTGTTGTTTAAGTGAAATCTATAATTTAAAGATAACTAAATATCCTTATATAAATATCCTTGGACATTTCACACAACGCCATCTCGTCCCAAGCTAAGCAACTTAATGCTTGTGGTATGGAAACGAGAAGGATGATAAACTACTTATATACATTTTTTTTGTAAATACATACTTGTTATAGTTAGAAAACACCCAGACCCGGAACAAATACTTGTAGGTCGTACAAATATTTCTTCCGTGCGGGAATCGAACCCGCGACATAGATAGGTAGTATGTATGAGTTAATGCGAAAGACAAGACGTGAGTTGTAGCCGACCGAAATATGTTGCAACCCAGTACTATATTCAGGCATCCGAAGTCGCGGGCGAGCAGTTAGTAAATAATATTATTATAAATCCGTGCTCGGCAACCCTAATAGCGACAGAAAGCAGTGAAAGATGAGAGGGGCCCGCTACATCGACCAAATGAATTTGATACTCAATTACTGATTTTTAAGTGTGTTTTTTTATCAGTGACTTGAATGCCTTTGACCCTAGCCTTGCGTGATGGAAAGCAACACCAGGGTCTAAGATGGCAGGCAGCAGCAGGCAATTCAAGTAAATGCTCCGTCGGGCACCAGCTCTGACATACACACGACGAAAAACAGTAAAACTGCTAGACGCCGTTTTGTGCCGCCTAGACTTATATGTGAGGGTGGTAGCTAGCCGAGCGGACCATTAGATCCTACCACCAAGCGTGTGGGGTTTTGTTGACTTTTACAGCACGCTTTTTTCCCAGGTCCGGTGGAGAAATGTATTATTCTGCCCTGTCCCGGGGGAAAATTTAAAATCTTGGAACGGTGACCACGTATAATAAGATGCAGCCGGCCTTATAAAAGCCACTAGGAGCCGATGGATGCGGTCTTCACTGTATATTAAGTTTTTGGGTCACTTATTTAATGACTACGCAAAATTAAATTTGTATCAAACTCTTCTTGGTATACATTTAATATGCAACGGTTTCTTACCAGGTTCTCTATGTAATCATTACATATGGAAATCAAACTTGACGGGGGAAGACAAATCAAACCTAATAAAAAAATCATCATCTGTTCTCTCGATTAACATTCAAACAAAAATAAACTAAGTCGATATAAATTGACCCTTCAGGAGATATTTTGCTACAGACAGACACGGCATACTTATAACACCCCTTTTTTCGTCGGATGTTAAAGAGATTTATAGAGATAACCTAATCAATAACATTAAAGATTTGAGGTTTCGTATAAAATAAAACATATTAAAATATCAAAATCAACAGATCGAGCTATACGCTCACGAAGTTTTAAAGCGTAAACACGAAAGGGTGTAAGTACATAATCGGAAGCGATCTGCTATTTCAATTTGAACCTTCCCAACTGCAAAATAAGCATCAAATTGGGAAAGTTGTTTGTCTAACTTATTAATATAAGCTAGCTCGTATAGAATTTGAAGATTAGGAAACAGTATTTTTTTCCTTTTTTTCGGTAGTGCTGTTTTTTTCACCTAATGTTGCGGTATTAGTTCAGTCGTTTTATAATACTATAGTTGGAGGGTTTTGAGCCTTAGTGGAGGCTTTTCTTTACGAATATTATGGGATGATAAGAGTTTCTTTGTTTGAACTAGCTTGAAGGATCCTCAAGATTTGGTTCTTTTTGGCATTTTGCATGTGTTGTTTCAGACCATAAATCACGCAATACATAGTCGGGTCTCCTCCAAATTCATAGAGGGAAATTAGTCTACTACACCTCGATGATAAGACGGGTTGGCACACAGTTTAAATCAAGTTTTACATCTCTTGCGGCTACCAGACCTGTATGTTGCGTTTCTTTAGTCGCCTCTTACGACACCCTCATGTTGAAATTGGGTGGTGACACTATGTATTCTAAATCCTACATCATACGTACTGTGTTTATATTTGTGCACAATTAAGAATACCACCGTGGCACAGAAGGCTAATTATGTAAGATAAAGTTATTACATATAAGAGGTGACGCTAAATAAAAAAAAAATGTCACACAATCCTGAGGGTGTCGTAAGAGGCAACTAAAGAAATGAAAGAGGCAAATCACCTAGACGCATGAGAAGGAAATTTCCCTCCATGAAATCGGAGGAGGCCCGACTCAAGTAGTGGTTCAATTTGGGCTGAAAAGTGTCAGTGAGTACAATTCCAGACTACTACATATTATCAGCTATAATTCAATATGTTTTTTATTTTATACGATTTTTTTTCGAGAATTAAATAAAAAAATATATTATAAGTACTATAAAATTTAAATATTTTAAGGTTTACGCGATTATTACACATTGAAATCAAGCACCTTTTAACGGAGTTAAAGCGTTAAATTTCAACAGATTAAAATCTCTTGAAAAATTAATAAACCGCGCGGCCTATCACTTGGGACACATCCCAATAGTTCTATTATTAGTAAATCGATAACAGAGCCAAATGCGACAGTGTGCAATAGTGTGTGCATTGTTTGCGTCGTTGTAGAGATATTAAGAGATCGACGAAGGAGTATTCTTTCTTACGTTGTACAATTACATATGGGCTGTTGTCCGTGTGGTGACGGATTTAGAATACACAATGTCACCATACCGTCTTGAGGGTGTCGTAAGAGGAAATCTTGATACAAACCCGGTGCCACCCCATCTTGCCAGCGTGGCGAAGTAGGCTGATTCCTTCCATGAATTTTGGAGGAGGCCCGACTCAGTTGTGGGTCAATTATGGGCTGACACGACACAAGGATATAGCCTGTACATCCATGTGGTGACGGATTTAGAATACATAGTGTCACCATCCCATTCCTACCTGAGCGTGTCGTAAGAGCCGACGAAAGGAAATGACAAGGCCGGAAACGTAGCCACAAAAGAAGGAAAATTGATACAAACCCTATGCTAATCCGTCGGACCAGAGTGGCACAGTAGGATAATTACTCTCCATGTAATTGGAGGAGGTCTGCAGTGGGTCATGTATGGGCTGAGTGGTAGGTAACAAACATGTATCGACCTATGCATCTAAACTCTCGCATTGGACATGTATTGTAATAGTATATTTCATTACAAGTGCGGAAAGGCTGTCATTGCAAAGAGTTCCGACAAATGTCTATCCGAGCCGAGGCGCAGCCGAAGGCGAGGGGTGACAGTCGGAACAAGTTGCAATGACGGTTCCGCACGTGTACTGAACGACTATTTTTAATACAGTTGCGAAAAAATGAAGCAATTTAACAAAATAATAAGAACACAATAAACTCAACTAACTAATCATATATGACTTATAAACAAAAATGGCGCCAACCGTAGAATATAAGCAGAGATTTTTTTTCTTCACCCATTCTAGTTGGCAAAAGCAACTATGTCAGCATATTCAGCCAAGTCTTCACTAGAATTTTTTTATTGATATGGAACGAAAATGGAATTTAATGAAATGAAACGTAACCTAACTCATTCAATCAAATCATTAAATCTGATATTGAAATAAATTGGTACGTAGTTTCTTTTTAGAAATATACGTATTTGCATGAATCATAAAAACTTCTATGATTTTTTTTTGTAAAAACTTCATGGTTGGTTTTTCCTTATAATAGACATTATTTTGACAGTTGGGAAAGAAAACGCACTAGTGCGGGAATGGTAAAAAAAAGCACGCGTGTGTAATAGCCCACTTCCCGAACGCTATACGGCCCTGCAATATGCCACTTTTTGAGCACAGTTGCTCTCTATTAAAAAGATAATTTAGTAGGACTCTGGGATATACGCAAGTAGATATTGTTCCAAAATGTTTCGAGACAAACTTGCATAGTCTGAACGAAACTTTAAAAACCAGTTAAATTCACTTTGATCTGGATTCCAATCAAGTTTCATCCGCAACGCGATAGTAACAGAATTGACGATTTAATCGAACGACTTTCAGCGGTGTTTGTTAATTTTTAATTGTGTTAATTCCTTTCTTTGTAATTATTTTTCTTTTTATTTCAAATTCATCATCATGCTATCATTTCATCCCATACACGTTTAGCCATCTCAACTAACGTGGAGGGAAATTAGTCTACTGTGCCTTGCTAGGTTTTCTACCGTCTATAATCTTCAGAGTTCCATCATCTCCTTCATTGTTAGGCGACCCTGGTACCTGCACTTAAGTTCTTAAGAGAAATTAGCCTATTGTGGTTGGCACAGGGTTTCGTGTCAAGTTTTCCATTTTTTGCATCTAGGTTACCGGCCTTGTCATTTCCTTTTGTCGGCTCTTACAACATCCTCAGGGCGGAATGGGGTGGTGACACTGTCTATTATAAATAAATTCACCCTACTAATATTATAGAAGTGAAAGTTTGTGATAAAATATGTTGTAATCAACATACTTTATCACTCTTTCACTCACAAACTACTGAATGGATTTTGATGAAACTTTACAATAATATAGCTTATACATCAGAATTTATAAATATACACGTATGTCTAACTATTCTAGATTTATAATTTATTGTTATATAAGCGTGCTAAGCCGGGGCGGGCCGCTAGTACAACCAACATCACAGATTTTTCAATCTGTATAATTTGTTCCATATTAAAAATATGGATCATCGCTAACACGTAATTAGTTTATTTCTCCAAGATCCAACTAACAAAATTAGGATACGAAATGTAGGAAAATGGTACTGGCGTGAATTTAAATTAAAATAAACTAGTGTACTAATTTAAATGAAAATATCAAATCAATTCGGTCGCTGTATACAGCCGGAATGTGACGTCGCGCGTCGCTTACGAAATGTTATCGCGGCCGATACCCAGAACGTGGCAAGTGTTCTTTCTAGACAATCACAATTAAATTGTTAAACACGTTTATGATAATAAATTACTGGCGTATAAGGTCTTTTGGTATTCCACATTTAGACCGCCTATTTGATTATCATGACAAATTAATTGACATTATTAAAACCAACTTTTTTTTAATGAAGTTTCAACCTTTATTGCGGGGCCTGTTTACAAATATGCAATTCACGAACACAAATGATCATCAGCAAGCAAGTCTCTAGTTTACACACATTGCCCCGGAATCGGAATCGAACCAGGGACCCGTGATCCAAAGGCGGCACTTACAACCCCTAGACCAACAAGGCAGGCCCCGTTTATATATTTGTATGTTTGTAACGAATTGGCTCAAAAAGTTATAGACCGATTTTAAGAATGATTTGTGCGATGCCGGTATGGACCGCTAGTGTGCAATACACGCGAATATCAATGACCTAAAAAAACGGTTTTTTTTTAATGTTTACTATCTGCTATAAGTAAGATAGCGATATTTTTTTTTAAACAAATGTTTACTTCCAGTGAAAGATGAGGCTCGAAATCCGAGTGCTTGTCTTGTCGGCTCCTTGCGCCTTTATGCTTTAAACAAGACTCCAACAACGGAATGAGTTAGTGAAATTGCGCATACTAAATCCCCACGGACTATTAAACCATCTGCACATAATAATCTCAAATTAGCCCGATAAGTTGTCTGACTCATTACATTGGTTCAAGTGCAACCAAAAAAAGGTAGCAAAGTGCATTAACACACTTATGCGGCTGCGGCGCGTTAAGTAAAGCAAGCAAACGAAGCAAACCCGAGGGCACAGGGCTGTCACTGCAATTTTAAATATTTTTTAAATAAAAGCATAATTATCACCATCATTACGCGCATTGAATCAAAAATGTTATGTCTTGCGATATTTCCTTTATTCAGCTCTTATGACTGTAAACTGAAACTATGTATTCTAAATCCATACCATACACATAACGATAGTATTTCATTTCATAAAAACTGTAGTTTACTCTATGTCGGCACAAGATTAGCCCACTTCTCTCCAATTTTCCATCCTAAGGTTGCCTGGAAGGCCGCCCATTGTACAAATAGTCATATGGTTTCTCATTTATAATGTCAATTTTGATTTTCTGTGCAATAAAGTGTATAAATAAATAAATTTAAAAAACCTGCCTTCGTCGCGAGTGTTTACTTTAGACTTTTTTTGTAGAGGAATATATTTTTTTTGTTATTTTTCTACTACTATTCAGCCCACACATGACCCACTGCCGAGTCGGGCCTCCTCTAATTACATGGAGCGAAATTCGCCTTCTATGCCACACTGGCTAGACGGGTTGGCACAGGGTTTCGCATCAAGTTTTCCTTCTTTTGTAACTAGGTTTTCAGTCTTATGATTTCCTTCTATCACCTCTTACGACACCCTCGGTATAGTATGGGTTGGTAACATTGTGTATTATAAATCCGTCAGCACACGTACATCTCAATAGATTCTAAATATACTTAACCTTAATTTTTTTATTTTAAATTTAAATAACAAAGTAATAATGATAATAACCAAACGCGACAACCCTGAACACATCGCGGTGAGTATGCGCCGGCCGATATTTTTTCACTGTTTAAACACAAGAGCCGTAGAGTCGATTGATGTTATTTAAATTGACTTTTGTTTTACATTTTGCAGAACTGTAATTGTTGAATCGTCACCATCGCAACCTCTAACATACACTGCTGTAATTACTACACACAGATAAAAAATACTGCTGAAAATTACCTTTCCTAGGATTCCTTCAAAGACCAAAAACTTAAAAACTGATCGAAAGTGATTTTGTCGATGATTTGAAATTAACTGGTTTGATAATTGAACATCTATACAAAATATTATAGGGAGGAAAGATTTGTATTTGTGTATGTCTTGTAACGAATAAACTCAAAAACTACGAGACCGATTTAAACAAATCGAACAAAAAGTAGTCAAACAACCTTTTCCTATAGGGTGTAAAAAACACTTTAGATATTGGGCAAGGATCGATCGATACTACTACACATGTAGATAATGTGCTAAATTTCCGATTTTTTGGTGATGTATTAACTAGATAAATACTAGTCATCATCATCATTTCAGCCAATATATGTCCACTGCTGGACATTGGCCTACGCCAACGATCTCCACAAAGGCCTGCCCTGGGCCGCCTGCATACATCGTTTTCCAGCGACCTTAACCAGATCGTCAGCCCACCGTTTGGGAGGCCTACCAGCACTGCGCCTTCCGGAACACGGTCGCCACTCGAGGATTTTTTTGCCCCATCGGGCGTCGATCCTGCGAGCTATGTGCCCAGCCCACTGACACTTAAGTTTGACAAATCCTAGTAGTAAAAAACAATCCTTACGGTAACGGATTTAGAATACATACTGCCACGCACCCATTCCATCATGAAGGTGTACATTCACGAATTCTCAAATTACAAATTGAATAATGTACAATGAAGAAAAACAGTGCTTTTTTCATAGATCGGACAGTCTCATTATAATTAACAAACAAATGACTGAATGCGAATCGGAATATGAATATTATTGAAAAGATGATCGAACAGTTTAAATACACACAGCTGTGATAAGACACCTTATGTGAATCAATAATTGTACAGAACCAATTGTCTATAACAATGAGTTTAGTATAAAAATGACAAAGGCTGACGTCATTTGACGGCCATGAATGAGAAAAATTGGTCACGGATATCTGTTTAAAAAAATGAAACGGTATGATTAAGCGAGGTGTTCACAAATTTTCACTTAGGAATGGATAGTTACGAATCCCGTGATTCCAGCTCGGGCAGTCGAGGATCGCCGTCAGTTGTAGTTGGTGACTCGGACAGCCACCAACATCCATCATTATTAACGACGAAAAAAAATATGGAAATGGATGGTTTACTATTAACGAGTTTGTTATACTAGCTAAGCTTCGATATGTAGTCCTGTTTTGACAGAACCCTGTGTAGATTACAGGGTATAGAAAAAAACGTACTGGCTTTTTTTGAATAAATTGTTTAGTTTTTGTCACCAACTGGTGACAGGTGTGGATATAATTACAGAAATAAGCACTATCAACCCTAGAACGATGCACAATCAAGCTTCAGGATTAAGTCTATCTTGCTAGTTGTTTTTTTCAGAGACACACGTTTGGTTATTAAAAATTGGTTGACTTTACACTCAACCACCATAACTGGATACAGTACTTTTAATAAAAAAAGCAACCATGAAGTTTATTTATATAGATTTTTTATATTTTTATGCATAATTTAGCTAATTAAGTAATTTTAACCATTAATGATACAGTGGGATTTTCGAACTAATTAAAATAAAATTAAACTTTAAGACGTCTCCATGCCACTGCGGTTACGTAGAACACTCGCCGTCTCGCTCGCACGTTATTTCCAGCGCACCCTCCGCCCGCACCCCGCGACCCGCGGGAAGGGATTTAAGTAGCATTTATGTAAGTAGTAGCTGCCTATTGTATTATTGTCTCTTTTTTATTTATATTTGATAAACGATCGACTTTTTGCGCGTGACGTCACCGCCCCTCGATTGGCCAGTTCTATCGTGGAACACAGTTAATTGGTTTTTTGAAAATACGTATCGTCAAAATGACGTCAATTAGTTTTTTTCTTCTGTAATAATGGCGCGTATCTAACTACATTTTTAAACAACAAAATGGCGGATAGTATTTTGATTTTATTTACGGGCTTTGTCGCTAGCGACCACAGATAATCATGACACACGTCATGACATAGAATCTCATAAACATATTTATCGAAATCAGTTTAGTATTTTGCTATTCAACTTGAAGTAAGAGAACAAAATATCGAAAGGCAAATTTGGGTAAGGTTACCAGCTGTGTAGCCATAGGGGAAGGAAAACTTAATACCTATGCCAACCCGTCTGGCCAGCGTGGCACACTAGGTTAATTACCCTCCATGTAAGTGGAGGACCCAACTCAGCAGTGGGTCATCAGCAGTAGTATACACAATAATGAAAGTGACTGAACAAAAAATTTTAATTTATGGGCGGAGTAGTAGTAATGTTTAAATAAGACACTAAAGGTTCGTAGTCCGCGCCAGCAAAGCCGCGGGTACAGGTAATATTTTTTGTATTCTAATAGCTCGCTTGACCGGCTCTATTACTGCAAAGTTATTAACTAAATTAGACACTTTCTCTCGCGAGTACGCTTTGACAACTCTTTGCCACAGTATAAGGTTTAACCAGTAATATACGTTGATGAGTAAAAAAAATCACGAAATATCACAAGGGGGGAGGGGGGTAGCAAGATATCACGTGTATTTAATTTTTCTTCAAACGCGTGATTTCTTAACCGAAAAGCGGCGTGTAGTGTAACCTTTGAGTGTAAAAATTAAGATTCTTTGTAGGTAGGTACTAAAAACACATGATTTTGAATAATCTTAGGGGTAGTCTTAAACCTCACCACGTATCACGAAGGGGGAGGGAGGGGTTAAAAAATGTTACAAAAAGTCACGTGATTAATTAACAGCCCCTTATACGTAGTGCGAGGGAACACGTCTTTTTAAAAAATAAAAATAATATGAGTGTTTTGCAATGTAACCTCTTGTTCAACGAGGCACTGAAATCTCCATGAGGATGTTTTTGTCAAGAGTTTTACCGCGTAACATGTCGAATATTAACACGTGCGTGGGAACCACTCGAGCGCAGCCGCGCGTTGTAGCTAGTCTTAAATGAGGCGTCAGCTAAACGGAGCACCGTAAAACCGTCAAGAACGAAAAGCTACAAATAAATAATTCATACGACTCACGCAGAGGTCACAGGAAAGATATCATGCACTAACCAAGACGTCGACTTTATTTCTTTTTATATAACTTTATTCTCACAAGAATACAATTCACATACACTACACTTCAGAAAATAATTTTATAAAATCACTAGCTGCGCCTCGCGGTTTTACTCGCGTGGTAATGGTATTTACTTATTCGTCAGTCATTGTTATATTTTGGACAGTTCACACAATATCGTAGTTTTTACGTAAAAGAATAAATAATAATAAATTAATATCCTTGGACATTTCACACAACGCCATCTCGTCCCAAGCTAAGCAACTTAATGCTTGTGTTATGGTAACGAGATGGATGCTAAACTACTTATATACATTTTTTTTGTAAATACATACATATTATAGATAGAAATGACACCCAGACTCCGAGCCAGTGCCTCTGGTTTAGACAAAGACACTTGCCCGACCCCGGAATCGAACCCGAGACCCGTCCAAAGGCGGCACATCTAACCACTAGACCAACAAGGCAAACAAACATCCATCCATCCATCCACATTTATTGAAATAATCTATATATCGTGCAAAATTCGCACACCGTGTGTAGTTTGATCCAACTTGAAAGATAGGATAGCTAGATGAAGATGATCATCGGATGATGAATAGGATCTATTGAAAGATAGCTTACATCTCAATTTATATGTAGTTGCAATATTATTTTATTGCTAATTATTTGACAGACACAATTATATGTTAGCTAGCTCCAAACGATCCCAACAGATGGCGATATCTGTTGACTGGATTGAGTAAGTATCAATAGATGGCGCTATGTTAAAAGTTAAATTATTTATTAAATTTATTAAAAGCCCTAGCCACATTAACGCGTTGCCGAGTGTGATAGTCATCATTACCATCATTATTATTATCACTATATACTTAGTATAAAACAAAGTCGCTATCGTAACTTAACAGCGTTAAAACTACGCAACGCAACGGATTGTGAATCGGTTTTTATTAATAGATAGAGTGATTCAAGAGGAAGGTTTATATGTATAATCACTACATAGTATAAAACAAACTCGCTGTCGTCTGTCCGTCCCTATGTATGCTTAAATCTTTAAAACTACGCAACGGATTTTGAAGCGGTTTTTTTTAATAGATAGAGTGATTCAAGAGGAAGGTTTATATGTATATATTGCACCCGTGCGAAGCCGGGGCGGGTCGCTAGTAAGTAATAAAATAAAAGACAAAAATATACTAATACTACTCAGCCCATAAATGACCCACTGCTTAGTCGGGCCTCCTCCAAATACATGGAGGTAATTAGCCTACTGTGCCACGCTCGACAGATGGGTTTCCTATCAACATTTCTTCTCTTGCGGGTAGGCCTTGTCATTTCCCTTTGTCGGTTCATAAGATACCCTCATGATGGAATGGGATGGTGACACTATGTATTCTAAATCCGTCACCACATGGACACAGACACAAAGACGCGTCAAACTAAAACACGAAATTAAGCTGTTGTGGTCACAATTAGTAATGCCAATGGACAGACAAAACATAATTAACACATATTAGTTATTCAAATTTAATTACAGCACAAATATCCTTCAGAAGTTTAATGACGAAACAACCAGTTTTAACTAACACACATTTTGGGACCGTTCAATATAAAAATGGATATTCGGTGACCGATTTATATAGCGCCGCCACTCTATTCCGTCCTGAGGGTGTCGTTAGAGCTGACTAAGGGACAAGCACAGTAGGCTAACCCTCCCTGTGCTGGGAGGAGGCTCGACTCAGCGATGGGTCATTTATGGGCCGTGTAGTAGTAGTAGTAATTTTTATTTATTTATTTTAGTAAGGGGCAAGGCCAAAAGCGTCTATGGAATACTTGCTACGAAACCCATGAGCTCTTGAGCCCATAAATGACCCACTACTGAGTCGGGCCTCCTCCAATTGTATAATAATAAATAAATATCCTTGGACATTTCACACCACGCCATCTCGTCCCAAGTTAAGCAACTTAATGCTTGTGTTATGGTAACGAGATGGATGATAAACTACTTATATACATTTTTTTGTAAATACATACATATTATAGATAGAAATGACACCGAGACTCCGAGCCAGAGCCTCTGGTTTAGACAAAGACACTTGCCCGACCCCGGAATCGAACACGGGACCCGTTGATCCAAAAGCGGCACATCTAACCACTAGACCAACGAGGCAGTCAATTAGCCTACTGGCATAGTAGGATAATTGCTATTCAAACCTCCAGTGTGGTACAAGGGTCGCATAAGAGTGTAGGAGATGAAGCTTGGACAGCAGTAAATTTTGACGCGGGAGAAGTCGACCCCCTCGGGATGGAATGGGGTGGTGACACTGAGTGTTCCGTCACCACACTGAAAACTTGTATTTATTTTTATTTATTAGATTTAATTTTATTTTTTTTCAAAATAAAATTAAATCGCCATATCTGAATTCCAAATGACGATATAAAAAGAAAAGCTGGCAAAAAAAGTGCACAAAAGAACCAAGCAAACCCGAGTGCTTGAGGCAGTTAAAACGTTATCAGCCAACAAATATAAACCCTTATCATTGAGGCTAGAGCCGGACAAATGTAGTACGACAATTATAAACGGCACACTGAATGCTAAACTACTCACTAATTCGATCCCCGCACGGAAGAAATAGTTGTACGACCTACAAGTATTTGTTCCGGGTCTGGGTGTTTTCTATCTATAATATGTGTGAATTTACAAAAAAAAATGTCTAAGAGTAGTTTATCATCCATCTCGTTACCATAACACAAGCATTAAGTTGCTTAGCTTGGGACGAGATGGCGTTGTGTGAAATGTCCAAGGATATTTATTTATTTATAATTTCCCATAGGCAACTACTACCACTATTACTCAGTCCATAAATGACCCATTGCTGATTCGGGCCTCCTCCAATCGCAGAGAGGGTAATTATCCTACTGTGCCGAGCTGGCATGACAGATAGCCACAGGGTTTCAATCAAATTTTCCTTCTCTTGCGTCTGCCTGCCGTCTAAAATCACCAAGTGGGTCATCTCCTACATGCTTATGCGACCCTGGTACCGACACTCCAACTTTAATAAGAAATGAGCCTACTGTGCCACGCTGGCCAGACGGATAGCCACAGGGTTTCGTATCAAGTTTTCCTTCTCTTGCGGCTAGGTTGCCTGCCGTCTAATACCGCCAAGTGGGTCATCTCCTACATTCTTATGCGACCCTGGTACCGACACTCCACCTTTAATAAGAAATGAGCCTACTGTGCCACGCTGGCCAGACGGATAGCCACAGGGTTTCGTATCAAGTTTTCCTTCTCTTGCGGCTAGGTTGCCTGCCGTCTAGAAGTGGGTCATCTCCTACATTCTTATGCGACCCTGGTACCGACACTCCACCTTTGTGTGGAATAAGAAATGAACCTACTGTGCCACGCTGGCCAGACGGATAGCCACAGGGTTTCGTATGAAGTTTTCCTTCTCTTGCGGCTAGGTTGCCTGCCGTCTAGAAGTGGGTCATCTCCTACATTCTTATGCGACCCTGGTACCGACACTCCACCTTTGTGTGGAATAAGAAATGAACCTACTGTGCCACGCTGGCCAGACGGATTGGCACCGAGTTTCTTACTAAGTTTTCCTTCTCTAGCAGCAATTTTTCGGCTTTGTCATTTCCTTGTGTCGACTCTTACGACACCCTCAGGATGGAATGGGGTGGTGACACTACATATTCTAAATCCGTCTCCACACGTAATAGCTGGCCCAATACTGAGCCTGCTCCAGTTACATGGAGGGTTAGCCAACTGTGCCACGCTGGCCAGACGGATAGTCAGTTGACAGTATGTCATCTATGGGCCGACTAGTATTAGTTCCGTTCTGACTCAACAATAAATAAATATAAATAAAAAAATAAATATCCTTGGACATTTCACACAACGCCATCTCGTCCCAAGCTAAGCAACTTAATGCTTGTGTTATGGTAACGAGATGGATGATAAACTACATAATATATATTTGTTTTTGTAAATACATACATACATACTTATAGTTAGAAAACACCCAGACCCGAAACAAAGACTTGTGGGTCGTACAAATATTTCTTCCGTGCGGGAATCGAACCCGCGACATGCTGCGCAGCAGTCGATCGCTCCATATAGGTCATATATAGCTATAGCTCGACAGTGGAACAACGGCAGAGCTCTAAAACCTTATCATTGGGAGGCAAGAACTCTGTTGTGTTTTAATCAGTACAAATCCATAAACATGCGTTTTCTTTACGGCTTTGTATTTTAAACCTTTTTAACATTCTGCTGCTGACCCACTGCAGAGTCAGTCCTCCTCCAGTTACATGGGGGGTAATTAGCCTACTGCGCCACGCTGGCCAGACGGGTCGGCACAGGGTTTCGTATCAAGTTTTCTTTCTCATGCTGCTAAGTTATTGGCCTTGTAATTTCCTAACCTTCCTAACGACACTTTTATGATGGAATGGGGTGGTGACACTATGTATTCTAAATCCGTCGCCACACGAACAACCTAACCTTCCTTCCGATACGTAACAGTGTTACAAAATTATAAAAAAGTTTGACCTCCATAAATTCCTTGTCTATGGCCGGCCGTTGCCAACCTAACGGGCGTAATGGCGGCTATTGATTGCAAATTAAAAATTAAACACGCGTGCATTCTATTGTATCGTTTAAATAGTTTACAGATTAGAACGAATTGTAATCTTCCATAAAGCCTCCTTGGGAAAATGAAGTGCAGAGCGACCCCGACTATGTCTGGCGACCTTATAAAGGTTGCAGTTTATCAGCCGCAAAATAACTTGAACAACCGCGTATGCTATTTTTGCGTCACGTTGGTTGAAGCCATTCTACTCAAACCCATACATGCAGAGTCGGACCTCCTGCCAATATAAGGATATTAGTCTGCTATTCCACGCTGGCCAGACGGGTTGGCACGGGATTTCGTCACGTTACGATAACTCCTGTTTTTACGTCTGAAATCTCATGGGAACCCGGCCGTTAGGGTTGGCTGAGGTAAGAGAGACTCGCGTGGTACTGTGTACAGATCCCACAATGCCGCAACAGGACGCGAGTTGGAGCACCCCGGGGATGTTTAGTGGGTAGGCCCCCACTCTGGGGGAGTCCCACACGCCCCCCCTCGGCCATCCCCGTGGCCGACGGGGATAGTCCATATAGGATTTTACCCCGGGCGAAAAAAAAAAGAAAAAAAAAAAGGTAAGAGAGACTCCAGGCGCCTAGAGATAGTAAATTGCGCCCCGACCAGGGCCATGGGATTGGCTCCCTGATTGAAGAGCATGCTCCGGGACCCTAGGGAGTTACGATAACAGTAAGGATGGAAATGGTACATTGATGTGGTCGATCATTATGGGCTCCATCAAAAGGCTCAAAGTCACCCAAAGGGCAACGAAGGCTATGCTCGGAGTTTCCCTGCGAGAGCGAATCAGAAATGAGGAGATACACGAACCAGAGTTACCGACATAGCCCACAGGATTGCCAAACTTAAGAGGCAGTGGGCAGGGCACATAGCGCGCAGGGCCGAAGCCCGATGGGGCAGAAAAGAGCTCGACTAGCACGTAGGTGCGCAGTGCTGGTGGACTGACGACCTGTTTAAGGTCGCCGGAAAGCGATGCGGGCAGCTGAGGACCGGTCTTCGTGGAAATTCTTGGGGGAGGCCTATGTTTGGGACGTCTTTTGGTTGAAATGATGATGACGATGAAAGATGGAAAACGCTGTGACATAGTGTATTCGTAAAATGATATTAAAGTTTTGCGCGACTGTACCTAGTCGTTTCAGTCCTGCTTAAAGCAATGCCGATATTCTGAGGGGCGTGGGATGGGGACAGAAGTACTGTCGGCAAAAAAAAACAGTGTGGCCCACTATTAAATAATGGTTAAAATTGGACCGGCTTGAGTCTAGAGTAATTATTCTGCGAATTTTTGTGCGGTTCATGAAGACTTTGATCTGTTTGATATAATGCGGGTTATACTCTTCCCTGCAATAATGGTTGCCATAGGAGTCATGCTTGTGAACAGGTGCCGTTGCTGGGGGTCGGTTGGCTCGGGCATTAAAAAGTTACTATTGTTGACTAGACCTGGCTGATGTTTCGCCCATTGCGATTGTTGCACAGTTTGCAGGGGTGTGTGGTCAGGCAAGTGTCTTTGAGTAAACCAGAGGCACTTACTTCCGAGTCTCGGTATCATTTGTGTTCGTGAGTTTCATGTTTATAAACTGACCCCGCGATACAGCTAGAGAAAGTAAAATAATAATATTTTTTTGTGATGATTTATCGCATCAAATGTTTAACAGTTACGAAACCCACTAAAATGGCAAATTGTTTTTCTTATATTTATTTACTTTTCGTAAGTATTCCAATGTTCTTAAAATCTATTCTGCTCTTAAGGATGAAGATAAAGCTGTTCTCGAGTTGCAAGAAAAGGAAAACTTTATATATTACCCTCCATGTAACTGGAGGAGGCCTGATTCAACAGTGGGTCATATATGAGTAGTAGTAGTTCTCGAGTTAGAAGTGTTCGAACAAACCCGACTTTGTTTTATGTATTATGATTCAGATCTTTTTTATATTAGTTTTAAGGTGTACAATTGAAACCAAAAAAAAAACAAAAAACTAAACAGTTTTTATTATAATTGGTAGCCCATTTGTCTGCTGACGCTACAACACGTCTCCGTTGGCATCGCACACGAGTAAAATAATAAAAAAAAAATCTTTAGTACAGTCGAGTACAACAGCCAGGCCCATTTTAAATTGTAAGCGAACTGAGAAACCTGATGGTAAGGGAATACTGCTGCTCAAATTTGTGTTTACTATTCAAATTCAAAAGGAAGTTTATTAACGTAGATTTTATAGGTGGTAGTCTCCATACACACCTACCAGTCGTCCTAACTACAGTCACACCTTTCATACACAATTCCTCATTTTGACAATCCATCCATCTCATTTGATCTCCCACAACCCTTGCGTCCACCCACATTCATGCTGTAACTACCACCGGTTCGGAATTCTGCTCTACAGAGAGCCGGCTCTGAATTTGCTCTGAAACTCTGAAGTTGCTTTTTTCTAATCATTGGTCTTGTTTACAAAAAAGCACTAAATAGCATAGTGAGAGCGAGTTCGCCAGATGAGAGAAACACGCGACACGTTAACGCAATGAATTACGAAATTCTCCAAATTCTCATTCAAAGGGCGCAAACACATCTAAAACCGCACCCAAACTTTTCGCTTCACATATAAAAATATATAGTTACCCACTGCTAAGTCTAGCCTCCTACCATGACGTGGAGGGAAAATAGCCTACTGTGCCACGTAGGGGGCGGGTTGGCAAAGGGTTTGTATCAAGTTTTCCTTCTATTGCGACTAAGTGATCTACCTCTTGTGTTCATTTAGTAAATCACTACATATTATAAAACAAATTCGCTGTCGTCTGTTCGTCCTTAAGTATGCTTAAATCTTCAAAACTACTCAACGGATTTAGAAGCGGTTTTTTTTAATAAGTAGATAAAGTGATTTAAGGGCCTGGCCACAGCTACAAGCGGTGCGTTGCGCGGTGCGTTGAGCGGCGCGGCGGGCGGCGCGATTTGCGGTGGTATGCCACAGCTAGACTAGTTGTGACCACGGTGGCGTCGCCAGGCACGTATTTAGAGAACGGCTAAACTATTAAAATATCAAACGTGGCACGATATTGCCTTGAAACAAGTGCGTTCTTAGCTGAAGATATCATTTAGTCACAAATAGGAGGGCACCCAGTTAACCAGAAAAGGAGAGAACTTGGCGAATTTCACACTCTTTATTACTATGAATATAAGAACTTTTTTTTTATTATAGGCGTGCAAGCATATATACTTTTGATTATATACTCGGTCACATACACGAAGACTTCAAAACTAAAGTTAAATAGGTACCACCAGGAAATTGATGTTTTATTTCGTCCCACATTTTTTTTACAACATGGTTTTAATTATAGTGTGGATTTTGACATCCATATAGATGGTCTAGTACTAGTATTTCACTAAAGAACTATTCCATATCCATTATAAATTAGCTCAACGCGCTATAAAAACAAAATAATTTGTTTCGGTCGCGCGATCCCTCAATACTTCCACCGAAGCCGCCGCGCGCAACGCTCTGAGCTGTGGCCACCTCGATATTGGCTAGTACATTTGTTTCACTCGCACATCGCGCAGCCCGTCGCGGCCGCGTACACCGCGCCGCTAGTCGCTCCGCAAGACGCGCCGCCGATCGCGTCGCCGGTAGCTGTGGCATACTTCATAGATGACAATCTATGAAGTATGCCACAGCTACCATTTGTTTACCATTTGTTTTCGCCGCTCACCGCTTGCCGCGCCGCAAGACGCTCCGCAATTCGCACCGCTGTTGGCTGTGGCCACGCGGTACGAGGAAGGTTTATATGTTGTTTTTTTTAAACGATACCCCTTCACTAGGTATAACCTGTGTCGCGGGGGCAGTTTACAAACATGTAATTCACGAGCACAAATTACACATTCGACAAAGGAATCGAACCCGGGACCCGTTGATCCAAAGGCGGCACATCTAACCACTAGACTGTAGAGAGACACTGATAAATTTAGAGGTTTATCATTGCGGCCGTGCGAAGCCGGAGCGTGTCGCTAGTATATTATAAAACTTCCCCACCGCACGCTGAAATAAAGCGTGTTATAAGAGTCAACAAAGTCCAGCCCGCTTGGTGGTAGGACCTAATGGTCCGTCCGGCTAACTACCACTCTCGCATCTAAGCAGTTTTACTGTGTTTCGTGTGTATGCGAGAGCCGGTTTCCGACCGGGCATTTCCTTGAATTGCCTGCTCCATCTTAGACCCTGGCGTTGCTTTCTATCACGCAAGCCTAGGGCCAAAGGCATGAAGGACACTGATAAAAAAAAAACAAAAAAAAAGTCGCCGCACGGAACCAAAGTGATACAAACACCGAAATCCGACCAGCAATTACGCAACAAAACCGGTGACAGACAAGCAGACTCGATATTGTGGTTAACTCTTTTATATCGAGCAGGCCGTGCGAAGAAAGTTCCAAAGGTCAAACTAAAATTCTTGAACGTAAAAGTATAATTTAAATGAGACCCCGACGTAAGGCGCCATTTAAAAAAAAAACTACTGTCAGTTCTCCGCTCGATTTATTGTCTTTTTAATTACATTTACTACTACTACTCAGCCCATAAAAGACCTACTACCGAGTCGAGCCTCCTCCCATCACAGGGTTCGATTCCGGGGCCTGGCCTGGTGTCTTTGTGTAAACCAGAGGCACTTGCTCCGAGTCTAGGTGTCATTTGTGTTCACAGGTTAACAACCTACTGCAGGGGTTACGTTTTTAAAAACAGAAAAAAATAAAATATATTACTGAGCCACGCTGGCCAGACGTGTTGGCACAGGGTTTCGTATCAAGATTTCCTTCTATTGCGGCTAGGTTTTCGGCCTTGGCATTTCCTTCCGTGTCGGCTCATAAGACACCCTCAGGATGGAATGGGTTGGTGACACTATGTTGTCTAAATCCGTCACCACACAGGGACTTTATTGACATCGCGTGGTATTATTTCGTGGGCGTCGAATTAGAGATAAATAGTTTCCTTTATTCCGCCAATAGATGGCGCTGCTTATAATTTTAACGCGACACGGTTATTAACGATTGCTGCTTAGGACCGAATGAATAATTGATCAATCTCTTTCAGAAATTTAGCAGGCTTGGATATTTTGGTAATTTTAAATAAATCATCATCATTTTAGCTAAAAGACAAAGGACGGTCCTGGGCCGCCCGCATCCATAATAATCTTTTTATCAACCTATATAATTCTACTACGCCTTAGCACAAATATGACCCACGGTCACAGTCGGGCCTCCTCTAGTTGCATGAAGGGCAATTAGCCTACTGTGCCACGCTGGCCAGACGTATTGGCACAGAGTTACGTATCAAGTTTTCCTTCTCTTGCGGCTAGGTTTTAGACCTTATCATTTCATTTTGTCGGTTCTTACGACATCCTCACGATAGAATAGGGTGACGACACTGGGCGATGATTTGTACTGATTTTTATATATAGTTTTCGGCTATGCTACATGTTTATGCATGTAATTGTTGTTACTAATCTGTAAGACTTGTTTGTACCACCATCATTCTAACCATTTTATTTAAAAGAGCAACCATGGAGTTTCAAATTTAAATCATTTATTTTGTTTAGGTCACGGTGGACACTTACAAAAAGTCAACACATTATTCATTGTGATATTATATATAAAAAATGGTCTACCATCTACCACCAGTTCGGAACGCGACCACTGCTGAGAAGAACTGGCAAGAAACTCAAAGGGCTTGTCTTTTTTTTTTCATTGCGCTCTTATTTCATATGTTTATGTACAATAACATAAATAAATAACATAAAATACTGGCACTGAACAGCTTAGTCCCAAGCAGCTGTGTCGTTCATAGAATCAATCTAGCCGACTCTTCTCTATGGAATGGGATTCCGAACCAGTGGTAAAAATAAAAACTAAGTGACTTATTATTTTTAATATTTCATTTTCAATTTTACTTTCTGTTTTATATTATAACTAGTAGCCCGCCCCGGCTACGCCCGTGCAAAGCGGGGGTGGGTTATACATATAAACCTTCCTCTTGAATCACTGTATCAATTAAAAAAAACCGTATCAAAATCCGTTGTGTAGTTTTAAAGATTTATGCATACATAGGGACGGACAGAAGAATGCGACTTTGTTTTATACTATGTAAAGATTGACTATTTATAAGAATTTATTAGAATTAAAAACATTTTAAATCCCTCACCATAAGGAATATGTACTTGTTACGAGTATCATCGGCGGTTAAAAAGGCCATATCAGGTGAACAATAATATTAAGTACACTCAAATCGCCATTTTGTATCTGTCGCCATAGACAACGCGGCACATTATTCAAATGTTGCTATCATTAAAAAATATAATCCGTGTGTTGTTGGCAGCCCTGCAGGCACTGGAGCGACGCGCCACTGGTAAATAATTGCTAAACTGGACACCCGTAGAGTCGCTACTGTTAAAATATATTTCTTTAGCTGTAATTATTAAATCCGTCTCAACGCAATAGCACTATTATTATTTCTCACGGTTTATTTATTATTTCTACTATTTTAAGTTATACTTTAATCTATGACGGTATGTTTTCCTGAATAAAAAAAATATTAGTTGAATTACATAACATGGGCTTTAAATAGTACAGGATTATTCGCGTATCAAAGGAAAATGTAGTAATAAAATCATTAGCTAATAGAATTTCTATGTCACCTATTTTTTTAATTTAAATTATGCTCCTACATTGACTTGTCTAACTGTCAGTATTAGTAGCTATGTTTATTGGTTATTTTTCGCTTTGTACTGCCATTAAGTTATTATGCTTACAATATTTAGTAAAATGCTTTGATCTTTCGATTATTGTGCAAATAACTATAAGCTTTGTAAAGTGGTCGAATTTCGTTAAAAACCCGCAGATCCCCCAAATTCACAAATGTTCTAACAAATAACGCAACTTTTGTAAATCGGTTGAAAAGAGCGTGATATTTTTATAAGCTGACCTACAAAAACGGCAAAACTTTGAGAATCGCTAGTCAAACATTTTTATCTTGACATGTGATAAGTAAAATAATCACTATGGATGAAGAATTACTTCGGGCAATTTTAATACTTCGGTATGAATGTGATAAATAACATGATCAAATAGAAATTTCGTGTAAATATAAAAAAAATCGACATACGATACGAAGACGTTATGGGGAGGCCTATTTACAGCACTGGAGTAGAGTGGGCTGGCGATTATAATGCAAGCTGCATGTGCCACTAGCATAGCATTATTTATTTATTTATTAACACACGCTAACAACATACATATTATGACATTACAATTACATTAATTAATAGGTTTAAGACTGATATGCATGTCAGTTATAGGCATGCACAGCATTGGCATAATATCTTGGCAACACTTAATAAATGTACACAAATTCAACAAAAGACTAAGTAGTAAACGGGACAATGTCGCGAGTTTTAAGCGCGAGCATTTGAAGATTTAAATTTATTATTATTTATGTAAATGATTCCAGTATTTTCTTTATAAAGCGGATAATGTATGGTGGAATATATCAATATCAATGATTTTATTGTTGAGGTTATTTTATTGTTTAGCATAGCACTAGCATCTTCTATCTTCTATATTTCATATATATCAGTACACAAACAAGACCAATAATTAAAAAAAATACAAATTAAAGTGTTATGTACGCTTCAAGTAATTATGATTAAGTTCTTGATACAAAAAAGTTATGGGCCCAATATTGAAAGTAGATTGAAGTTTGGTGAAAAATGTAACTAGAAAAATCTGTATTATTTGGGGATGTCAAATAAAAAAGTAGATTTAGCACGTTGTACTTGACTGTCCTGATATCATTATCACATTATTTACACAGAGAATGAACTCAGAGATAAGATATCAATTGTACCTTGAGTTACGTGAAATATGACGATTATTATTGCCAAACTGAATGCCAAACAAAAAATAAATGGGTAATATTTATGTAATTAATATTTGTGATGATTTTTTTTTTATGTTACCGGAAATTTACGTGTCATCATCGCTTAAAGATATTTTTCTTGTATAATAATGCTTCATATCATAACTTAAGCCATAACTTAAGTCTTGCCAGGCTCGCCTGGCAAGACGGGCAGTGTTTGCTTGCATCAAGGTTTCGTTCTCTTGCGGCTAGGTGATATGTCTCATCCTATAGTCGTCCTCGTTCAAATGGCCTGATTTGGAGACATTGTGTATTTTAAATCCGTTACCATACAGACAACGCGTACTTGTAAGTAAAATTTACATAAAAGTTAAATTGTCTTCCAGATATCTATACTAATATATAAAGCTGCAGAGTTTGTTTGTTTGTTTGAACGCGCTAATCTCAGGAACTACTGGTCCGATTTCAAAAAATCTTTCAGTGTTAGATAGTCCATTTATCGAGGAAGGTTATAGGCTATATTTTATTTTCAAAAGAATTAGGGATCCGTATGAAAATTGCGATTTTGTAAACCAAGGTGTAAAATCGAAAACCTATTTATGCGTGCGCTGCAAAAACTATTGACAATAGAACCAAATGATGTACTACGGGTTTGTAGGTCTTATTAAGATCTACAAAAAAGTCCGCGAGAGCACATATCTAACTATCATAGTTTAGTCACAATAACCGATTATATGAATCATAAAAAATATGCACGGGTTCGAAGCCCACGCGGGCGAAGCCGCGCGCAAATTTAGTTCTATGATATTTTGAAGATAGTATTTTTTATGTATCGAGGTCACTAATCTTATTTCTTACTTATTAATTTAATTCCACTTAATACACTTCTAGCGAAAGGCGACTGAATTCACCTTTAAAAACATTTATCCATTTTTAATAATGTCGATCGTAATTGTTTGGTAGTTGGTTAATTTTAATATTGTTATTAGTTACTTTAAAAAATATATTGTATTTAAAAGTAACTCATAAAATAGTGATAGATTTTTCGATGTTAAAATGTAAAGAAAATCTCAATAGATGCAGTGCAGACCTTAAAAAACCGAGGATATCGTAAAACCAGTTAATTATACCTAAGTTAGTACTTAAATTTATCAATATACACATGCAAGTATCATGAATAGGAATAGAACAAAAATAAAATATAAAAAACAAATTACGAATTCGACTCCACTGCATTCTACGTTTCGAAGTCGTCGCAGCACTAGTGTATTGTGTACTACGATAAGTGGTTTAGATACTTGCGTTATTATTATTATTACTTTTTAATTTTCAAATGGTGTTAATATAGCCGTGCTTTATACATCTATAATTTGGTTTGTATTAAATTATAGAATACTAGGAAACATTATAAATACTAGTAATAAACATAGGAATTACACTTCTTTTAAAGTCCAGATGTATATAATTTTTTTCGAATTATATAAGACTACCGACCCGCCCCGGCTTCGCACGGGAGCAATGCTGAACATCTAAATTTATCGGTGTTCATCTACAATATTATGCATGTATTATACATATAAAACTTCCTCTTGAATCACTCTATCTATTAAAAAAAACGCTTCAAAATCCGTTGCGTAGTTTTAAAGATTTAAGCATAAATAGGCACGGACTTTGTTTTATAATATGTAGTGATAGTGACTAGCGGCCCGTCCCGGTTTCGCACGGGTGGACAGTTTTTGTATATATCTTGAAATTAAAATAGCCTATATTAATCAGTGATAACGTAGCATTTAAATAGTGAATCGGTCCAGTACTTTTTGAGCCAATTCTTTACAAACATACATTGTATACAAATCTTTCCTCTTAATAATATTAGTAAAGATTTCTAGTACACCACATTTAACTAGACGGTGCAGTAGACAAATGTTATCCAATTCGAAAACTTTGTGTACACGCAAGCGTATTCATCGTAACCAATTAGAAAGTTTAAATGTATGTATTTATTTTATATATTTATTTAATGTTTGTTTAATAAAAAAACAATACCATAAATATTTCGAAATCCTGCAAGAAACAGTTCCCTTCGATGCATTTAAAATTCGTTACCAACTCTCAACACCAATAGATCGCACTATCAAAATCCCCATAACGTTCAACAAAATTACTCTACGCTGGTACAAACGAGTCTCACGGTTAGTGCCTGACGATAAGAACCATTTTCGCGTGTACCGTACAAACCAATAGGTATTGTTGTTGGGTCCAAGTGCGAACAAATACGAGCCGATATGCTTTTCTTTGTTCATAATGTAGACAAGTATCGATAATTTCTAAAACCAAAAAAAATATATAAACCTTGCTATGGTAAATGTTCTCAGAAAATGCAACTACTTACAATATAGCATTCTACAGCACGGTGAGAGCAAATTTGTGCACTTTTTGCACATACACAATTTAATATTTTTTTGTTACAGATCAGTAGAATTATCCTTTTAGACCAAAAACGAGTTGAGATACATAAAAATAACGATATATAAAATTCAACACTTTCTACGTGACAATTACATCGTCCATGGAAACAAAAAAATATTTTCAGTACATACAAAAAATAAATGTTACATCCCGCCACCGCTTATGACATTCAGCAAGCCCTGACAGTAATTTCATCCATGAAATAGTTGGTGTTACCAAATAGGGATTAGAGTGAGACAGAAGTACATAGGACATCGTGTGCGAGTGAGCCGCAAGATCGGCTTCGTTTGCAGGAGCACGCTTGCCGATCTTTGAGGTTTACGTACATTTTAAATGTATCTTTTAGGGTACCGTATGTTAATTGCGTAGAAGTTAAAATTCCGTACATAAAAAAAAACCCTGGGACACGAAGCAGAGGATAGCCTATAGCATAGCACGTTGGAACTGCAATATCGCCACATTAAAAAGTACCAGGCTCGCATAACCTTAGTGAAGGTCATTTAGACCTTCGGGCGTAAGAGGATAGCGCCAGAGTATGAGAAAGGAAACTAAAACTCGACTTGGAAATGGAAGTTAAGTACCAGGCTCGCATAACCTTAGTGGAGGTTATTTAGAAGCTGAACAGGTGTGAGAGGATAGGAACAGTTTACACCGAATCTCCTGCTAAATATCATACTAGCTATTTTAGGGACATTCTTTTACATAGACAAATATATTTAATTTAAAAACCGTTTGAATACGATGCGCGCGCACGCTGTCACGAAAAACCGACACCCTGAAGTTAGCTATAGTCAACATTTTAGTTTTTCAATTGATAACTGTATTCACGATATTTATTTCTACAAACGCGCGATAAAATTTTTGAAAAATTTTTTTCTTGTTACGCTGAGGAAGTATAACTTCTAACGCGTGTACACAAGTACACACACATATTTTTACTTCGCTCAGGAAACTAGCATTGCCATGCATGCGTGTCAATTTTCGCACCGTACAGAAATTTAATTTTTATCATTTTAGTTATCATCATCATTATCAGCCCACATTAGTCCACTGCTGGACATAGGCCTCCCCTAAAGAGAGCCATAGCGCCCTGTCCTCGGCCTGACGCATCCAGCCGCTGCCCGCAGCCTTTCGCAGATCGCCGCTCCATCTAGCAGAGGGTCGTCCTACACTACGCTTGCCGATTCGCGGTCTCCACTCAAGAACTCGTCTACCCCAGCGGTTGTCAGTTCTTCTACAGATATGACCAGCCCACTGCCAATTCAGTCTGCTAATTTTCAGAGCTATGTCGGTGACTTTGGTTCTCTGTCGGATAATCTCGTTACGGATCCTATCTTTCAGAGAAACTCCCAACATAGCTCGCTCCATAGCACGCTGAGCGACTTTAAGCTGGTGGACTAGTCTCACCGTGAGTGGCCACGTGTTCATTTTAGTTATACATGGTTTGATTACTGGTACTACTACAACACAAACCATACATGACCCACGGCCGAGTCGGGCCTCCTCCAATTACATGGAGGGCAATTAGCCTTCGTATCAAGTTTTCCTTCTCTTGCAGCCAGGTGATCTACCGGTCGCCTCTTAAAACGTCCTCAGGATGGTATGGGTTGGTGACATTGTGTGTTCTAAATCCGTCACTAAACGGACTTCTAGTAGTACTGACTATTAAAACGGCAATCTTACCTTGCCGTGCTGGTTTCTGCCTTCAGGAACGTTTTCAGGCAAGAAGTACAGCCGGAGACTGACCAGGGTCTGGTCGGAGACGCGGTCCGTCCACAGGAGTTGGAGCTCCCCTGAGAAACAGTTCATCATTATCATCAGCCTAAAACATATATGTATTATGCTTTTTTTTTTTAAACGTAACCCCTTTCTTTTTATAAGTAGTTGGGAAACTTTTTATAAGTAGCCGGTGGTGGGACGGGGCTGGGGTATGTGGGAGTCCCGGTCGCGTGCACCAGGTATAACCTGTATCGCGGGGCAGTGTACAAACATGTAATTCACTAACACAAATGACACCCAGACTCAGAGCAAGTGCCTCTGGTTTAATAATATAGATATATAATAATAAAGCTTTATTTATTCCTTACACACATAGTATACATGAATTTTAAACATTATTTGTAGAGTTAGTGTTAAAATTATTCTAGTTTGTTAGTTACTAATTTGATTTTTTTTTTTGTATTTGTTTTTTATTTTTTTTAGACTGCGCTAGCGCGTTTTGTTGTAAGGACCGCTCTGGCGGTGAAAGCCTCCTCCATTTCCTTCCTTTTCGCTCTGTCTCTTGCCAGTCTGCTCCAGGTATTTTTCACCGTGGCAACTATGTCATCACTCCATCTTTTGAATGGCCTTCCTTTCCGTCTTTTCTTGTGAAAAGTCTTTTCTCTTGTTGTCTTTTTTGTCTCCTGTTGACTTGTTGTCTTTTTTCTGGTTTAGACAAAGACAATTGCCTGACCCCAGAATCGAACTTGGGGCCCGTTGATCCAAAGGCGGCACACCCAACCCCTAGAACTGCTAAACATAAACATGTTCCTTTTTAGTTTGAGTTTGATTGCCGATTCGCGGTGTCCACTCAAGAACTCTTCTACCCCAGCGGTTGTCGGTTCTTCTACAGATATAACCAGCCCACCGCCAACTCTCTGAACTATGTCGGTGACTCTGGTGTGAATTAAGGTATGACAACTGATAGGTGTGTGTGGGGACTACCACCTAGCGTGGGACAGGGGCAGTAAGATAATAATGGTAATTATAAATATGTATGACCATAAGTAAGAGATTTGCGATAAAACCTACGTAAATAATGTTTCTATTACTCTGCATTGTGTATTTTTATCAATGTGTTGACAATTTGTAAGTGTCCATTGTATCCTTTTTTTGTATATAATGTTTCGACAAACGTGCAGGCGGTCCACCTGATGGAAAGTGGTCACCGTCGCCCAGGACATTATTTGATCTTGACTTTGCTAAGAAAGCATACAACATTACACCCGCAAGGGGTCGCGGGGTTTTAATCTATACAAATAAATAAACAATACAGCATGTTTTACTTCCTGTCTGTTTGTTTGTTTCGGCTAATCTCTGAAATGGCTGGCTCGATTTCAACGGGATTCTCTGCTGATGTAACAAAGGCTACTGCCATGGAATTTCTTGCCGGCTCTTCTCTGTGCAACGGCATTTGATATTCATTTATTGACAGTAATACATAGTTACTGACTTGTACAATTGTCATTTTCATTATCATTACATAGTATAAAACAAAATCGCTGTCGTCTGTCCATCCTGTATGCTTAAATCTTTAAAACAACGCAGCGGATTAAGAAGCGGTTTTTTTAATGGATAGAGTCATTCAAGAGTAAGGTTTATATGTATAATACATCCATAAATTTAGATGTTCATCTTTTCACCCGTGCGTAGCCGGGGCGGGTCGCTAGTTAAATATAAATAACACACGAACGAAGTCGCAGACAACGGCTAGTATTAAAGAAGATTATGTAACTAAACTCACCAATCGAGACCAGCTCCGAATCCTGCCATATCCTGACGAAGAAGAAGTCACCGATGGCAATTATCCTCTCCTCTTTGCCAACGATTCTCAGGGCCTTGTAGAACGTGTATTGGCCATGTTGGCCGCACGGAGCGCCTACCAGCTGTGAAACAAATCGTACATTATTAATCGGCCCATTGACGAACGACTGCCTCGTTGGTCTAGTGGTTAGATGTGCCGCCTTTGGATCAGCGGGTCCCGGGTTGGATTCCCGGGTCGGGCAAGTGTCTTTGTCTAAACCAGAGGTACTGGCTCGGAGTCTGGGTGTCATTTCTATCTATAATATGTAAGTATTTACAAAAAAAAATGTATATAAGTAGTTTATCATCCATCTCGTTACCATAAGACAAGCATTAAGTTGCTTAGCTTGGGACGAGATGGCGTTGTGTGAAATGTCCAAGGATATTTATTTATTTATTTATTTACTGGTGGTAGCGTTGTGCGGCGTGTCGTTCTCTTCCCTGCAATATGGTTGAGGAGGGCGATGGCTGCCGCATGCGTCATGCTTGTGAACAGGTGCAGTTGCTGGGGGTCGGTTAGCTTGGGCATTACAAGGTTACTATTGTCAACTAGATCTGGCTGATGTTTGGCCCTTTGGAACTATTGCGTGAGTTTGCTCTCACAAATCTGTCTTATAACCAGTCTTGTACCCAAATGGCGATCTAAAAAGAGCAACTACAGAGTTTCTTGCCGGCTCTTCTCTGTAGAGGTGCATTCCGAACCGGTGGTAGATGGTAAATAATTAATATTAAATGGTAAATTTTAAATTTTATTTTTTGTTGACCTGTCAAAAGAGCTCTAATGAGCCAACTTGATTAAATGAGTTTTGATTTTGATTTGATTTTTGATTGACTGTTGAGTCTGGCCTCCTCTAGTTACATGAAGGGTTATAACCCAACTGTACCACGCAGGCCTGACTGATTTGTATCAAGTTTCCTTGTCTTGCGGCTAGGTTGTCGGCCTTGTTATTTACTTTTGTCGGCTCTTACGTCACCCTGAGGATGGAATGGGTTGTTGACACTATGAATTCTAAATCCATAACAAGGAAATTCGACCATAATTAAATTAAATTATTGTTTGTGCAATATACAAAATAAAAAAAATCTGGACTCCTCTACTACCGGTACTCGGGGCGCGTCGATACTCGTACGCCATTAACTAAAATAAATTTGAAGGAAAGACATGTTTTTTTGTTAAGATTCTTCATGGCTTCCTGCACAACACTTTTCTGAAGATCATCACAATATGATCAAATGCATAATTTACAATTCTATAAACGACATACAGAAAAACATTCATAAATAAATTTTAGAAGACTAGCTACGCCCCGTAGTTTTACCCGCGAGGTGATGGAATTTATTTTTCGTCAGTTTTATTTTCGAATTACTTTATAAATTGTAGCCTATGTGTTATTCTGAGGATTAAGCTATATTATTGTAAAGTTTCATTAAAATCTATTCAGTAGTTTTTACACGAAAGAGTAACAAACATCCATCCATCCAAACTCACAAACTTTCGCGTTTATAATATTAGTAGGATACTGACGACATCTGCTCACCCCACTGAACGGAACGGCCGTGATGATACCGTATAATAACCTTAGCTTAAATTGAAACTTAGTACAGTCAGTCACAAATTAACAATACTCGGCGTCAGCGGATATGAGCCGTTTGCGCGGTACAGTTTGCATGCAAAACATTGCATTATTTAAATTATATCGTTCTTCACTATCACTACATAGTATAAAACAAAGTCGCCGTCGTCTGTCCGTCCCTATGTATGCTTAAATCTTTAAAACTACGCAACGGATTTTGAAGCGGTTTTTTTTAATAGATAGAGTGATGGATGATGTCTTAGGTTTTTACGATCTTTGCACCGATGTGAAGCTGGGGCGAGTCGCTAGTAATATACAAATTATGACACCGATCGCAATATTTATCACAAAAATACGTCTATACAAATATAAATAAAACGCTTTACACTCAACCAACCTTCTCCTTCTACATGGAGGGTACTATGGCCCGACTCAGCAGTGGGGCATATAATATGTGCTTAGTATACAAGAAATGGGGCAAAATCTGGATTGGGATGCGAACCAGAAACAGACATTTACTTAAGTCCGTTTTTCTTTACCAAAAACATATTTTTTTCTCGCTTCCATACCTTAAAGTCGTAAAAAATCAATTACCAATTAAAATGGATATGAAAAAAAATAAACAACCTTATCTTGCTAACGGTACCCGAACGACCTCTGAATCGATAAGTATAAAATTGAACCAGCTTGAGACGGCGCTATGGGTTAGAGAGAGACAAACGTATATCTGTCGGCACCCGCGTAAACTCCACCTGCTGAAACTGTGACGTTTGTTGATATGCTTTAAAGTATTGTAAAGTGTGAGATGGTTATCTTAAAATAGGTTCCGTACGTTTTCATTTTGTTCATGTGGTGACGGATTTACAATACATAGTGTCACCTCACCACCCCATACAATCTTGAGGGTGTCGTAAGAGCCGGAAATGACAAGGCAGAAAACCTAGCCGCAAGAGAAGGAAACCTTGAAACGAAACCCTGTGCCAACTCATCTGGCCAGCGTGGCAGAGTAGGCTAATTTCGTCGGTGTCGGTACCAGGGTCGCATAACATTTAGGAGATGACAGTTTCCTCTTGGTGATTTTAGCTAGGCTCATTACCCTGCATGTAACTGGATGGGTGACTCAACAGTGGGTGTTTTTCCGCATGCATAAGGAAGCCAGACCTCTGTTTCAAACCACCAACACTACACAGCCCATAATGACCCACTGCTGAGTCGGGCTTCCTCTTATCACAGGTAATCGAGTTTTTATTCTCTTGTGACTATGTCAGTCTACCGTCTAACCAAGATGAAACTGTCATCTCCTACATTGTTATGCAAGCCTGGTACCGACACTCAAGCTTTAAACAAAAATTAGCCTACTGTGCCACGCTGGCCAGACAAGTTGGCACAGGGACCCTTTCTGCGACACCCTCAGGATTGAATGGGATGGTGGGACTATGTATTCTTAATCCGTGACTTTTCTTAATCCGTGACGTGACGGAGTCAAGACTATTTCAAACCGAATTTCTTTTAGCACGCATGAGTAAACATTTCTGCTATTCCAAGCGTCCAAGGGGAGCGATAACTCCTTGCAGTCTGATGGGAAGCTCAAGCCTGAAGCCAACCATATCATAAAAAAAACAATAATTAAGCGCGAAACCTCTAGCATATTACTTTCAAAGTTAGGTAAAGAGTGAAAGAGTAACAAGATACACCCGTCCCGCTTTCACAACGGGCTTTCAAAATGTACGCCCGTGAACTACACTTTGTTAAAAATAGGGTTGACACATTTACGAAAAGTATTGCGCCACGCGCTGTTTCTACTAACTGACGAAACAAAGGGGTGTCATATGTTTGACGTAATCTTTACTGGATAAACTAAAAACACCACTACTAATACTTCTCAACCCATAAATGACCCACTGTCGAGACAACTCCTACAACTACATGGAGGGTAAATAGCCTACTCTGCCACGCTGCCAAGAGGGTTTGCTTATGGTTTCGTATCAAGTTTTCCTTCACTCGCGGCTCCGCGGCGATCCGCCAACTTACGACTAATAAACTATTGACTGTCTGTTGGTCTAGAGGTTCGATTTGCCGCCTTGAGATCACGGGTCCCGGTTCGAATTGTACCAGGCTCGCATAACAATGTAGGAGATGACAGTTTCTCTTGGTTAGGCGGTAGACGAACATAGTCACAAGAGAATAAGAACTGGATACTGTGGTATTCTTAACCTGTTTTGGATTTCAGGTATGTAGACTTCCCCCCCCCCCGCGATACACGTATACCCAATGTATAGGTTTCGTTTTTTTTATAAAAAAAAGTCATAAATCATTTATTCTTGTGATTTTTGGGCTTAATGGTAGGTGTTTGTTTATACTGGTTTGTACATCTTTTGGAGTTCTCAAAAATTATCTACCACTCGGGTGTACACGATCAAGTTTAATAAGAAAGTTTTAATTGCATGGCTTTTTATCCCATTATATAATATAAAAAATATATTTAAAAAAAGACGTGTTTATCATAGTAAACATCAAGTGTTTATCGAATAAACATCTTTAAAACTTTGATTTATGTGGCAACCCTATAGAGAAACCCTATTCTAACACCCGTATATTAGTTTAGGGAACGCCAACCATTGTTTCCCAACCTTTTAGGGGGGAATGCAAAGTCAAAAATCCGTAATGAGCTAATTGACTGGACAGAAAAAAGAACTTCATATTTCACGGATACCCTGCCGCAGGGCACTAACCAGGTTATGTGAGACTCCGTGGCGCGAAAAGATGATAATTTGCAGCCCGAACTACTAAAACCAACGGTGTCCCGAAACCTTTCCGATGACCCACCTTTCAGGAGCTTTAGAGCTGACTGAAGCTCTTATGCATTTTCCCTATCTTCTCACACCAAGTTCTAAAATACCTCTACTAATGTTATGCGAACCTAGTACTTTTGATGCGGCTATGGTATTCACGTGGATAAGGTCGTCCGTCTGGGCATCTCTAGTTTGGGCTCTTATATCCTTTCAAGTTCAAAACAACCTCTACTGAGATAATGCGCGCCTGGTACTTTTAATTTTGGTTGCGAAATTCTGTAGATAAGGTCCTTCCCCACTCCAGTAGTGCAGTCTGGGTGATGGTTACTAACGCAAAAACCAACAACGAATTCGGGCCTCCTCCATTTACATGGAGCGGGATTAGCACACCGTTAATTTCGTATCAACTATCCTACGTTTCGACAAGATTTTCTGCCACGTCATTTCCTTTAAGCTACTTTTGTGACAACCTCAAGTTAAAATGTGGTGGCGCATGTGTCTAAATCAGCACGAAACGTACGTTGATAGAATACAATGAGATAATAAATTTAAAGTCATAAAACAGATCACTCGGTGCACGAGGTACGTATAAATAGAACGACGTGGTACTATTTTCAGTTTATGGGTCGCCGATTGGAGTCAGCTTAGATATTCAGGGAACGAACTGAAGTACGTTTAGGTGCGCAATGAGCGAGCAAACGAAGGAATGATAAAGGAATGAAAGCAAGACGCGTTAATTGAAAAAAAAATTGGCGTTGATACAGCTGAAGCTTAAAAAATATTTAGCAAGACGCGTTAATCGGGAAACATGGCACTATATTACAACTATTTTAAAAAAAATAGGCTTCTTTTAGGGTAGTTATTAAAATAAAGCCGCAAAGCAGATAAGTCATCGTAGGTCATGTACTGAAAGAACTGAATGATTGAGCGTCAGTCAATTAACAGGGACCATTTATTAAAAAACTAGCGACCCGCCCCGGCTTCGCATGGGTGCAATTATGCATTTAATAAACATATAAACCTTCCTCTTGGATCACTCTATCTATTAAAAAAACCGCTTCAAAATCCGTTGCGTAGTTTTTAAGATTTAAGCATACATAGGGACGGACAGACGACAGCGACTTTGTTTTAAACTATGTAGTGATAGTGATAGTGATGATGATAAAAGAGTCCCGAATTGTTGTCGAAGACGAAAAATAAAGCATTTTTTAACAGAGTTCGTAAACTCGAGTTAAGTCAAGAAAAATAATAAAAAATAGGACGCGATACTATTTCAAGTTTCTAAATGTCTACTTAGGCATGTACAAAGTGAAATGAATCACGTTTAGGAGCACAAAGAGCGAAAGAACGAAGGAGTGATCGAAATAAACAATTAGCGAAAACAATATGGATGATAAACTAGAAGAGATAATAAGCCCCGTCTTTGCAGTGTTGACAAACACCCCCAAGTCAAAACAGTAAAATCTCTCTCCTATGACTATTACCATTTCCAAACTCTGCTCACTCCGTGTGGTGACGAATTTATAATACACTAGCTGGCCCGGCAAACTTCGTACCGCCTCAGAATCAATAAATAAAAAACTGAATGATAATCCCAGAATGTTTCAACTTTATTAAAAACTCTAACTTAAGTAATATGTACTTACAAAACACTAACTCAAGTAATAAAACAAGACTAAAAATACCAATTAGCCTAAAACTTAAATACTAAAATATATTATTTATATTATTTTAATGCGTATTAAAAAATATTTTCTCACCTTTTAAACCTTCCCTGGACTTCCACGAATATGTCAAGACCAAAATTAGCCAAATGGGTCCAGCAGTTCGAGAGTGCGAGACTTACGAACTGCAATTAATTTTTATTTTTATAGATTTATATGTTAGCTCCAAAAGATTCTACCAGATGGCGATATCTGTTGACTGAATTGATTAAGTATTAATAGACGGCGCTATGTTAAAAGTTAAATTAATGTAAGTTAATGTTAAATGTTTTTTAAGAAAATCCTCAACCACAGCAACGTGTGGCCCAGCCACTGCTAGTCTATCTATATCTTCCTTTAAATAAAAATTAATTGCTTTTCGTTAGTCGCGCTAAAACTCGACAACGGCTGCAGCGATTCGACTTTTGGCCTTGTAATATTCGCGGAAGTCCAGGGAAGGTATAAAAGGTGAATAAATATGAAAAAAAAAAACATATTTTTTAATACGCATTATTTTTGTTCCAGTTGCGGTTTGCACATCACTATCACTACATATTATAAAACAAAGTCGCTGTCGTCTGTCCGTCCCTATGTCTGCTTAAATCTTAAAATCTACGCAACGGATCTTGAAGCGGTTTTTTTTTAATAGATAGATTGGTTCAATGAGGAAGGTTTATATGCATAATACATGTATAATATTGTAGAGAAACACTGATAAATGTAGAGGTTCAACATTGAATCCGTGCGAAGCCGGGGCGGGTCGCTAGTATTTTAATAAAGTTGAAACATTTTGGAATTATAATGAAGGGTTTTTATTAATTGATTCTGAGGCGGTATGACGTTTGCCGGCTCAGCTGGTATATTATAAATTCCGCCAACACTGACAAATATGTCGATTGCCATCAACATTTTGCGTAACCTAATAAGTATTCCAAATTCCCAATGAAACGTCTTTTGTTATGTTAATGTAAAATTAAATATTTAGTCAAGTGCTGCAGAATAAGGCGTCGTATAAAATGAACAAAAAAAAAAAACTTTCAGTCCATCGTAATGTCGTTGACTGCCTCGTTGGCCTAGGGGTGGGATGTGCCGCCTTTGGATCACGGGTCTTCCGAGGTTGGGCAAGTGTCTTTCTGTAAACCAGAGGCACTTGCTCCGAGTTTGGATGTCATTTATGTTCGTAAACTGTCCCCAGGATACAGTGCACTAATGCAGGGGCTTCGTTTAATAAAAAAAAAACCATTTCTCACCTATAGGAATTAATTAGAAAGTTTTTACTTATTTTATTAGGCAAAAATTTATATTTAAAGCAAAATCAAAAGGTTATTTATGTACGTAGGTTTTATCACAAACCTCATAAAAGTCGTCTTACTCATCTTACTGCCTTTGTCCCTCCACCAAGCGAGGCGGGCAAAGGCACCCAGGGTCCCGGAGCATGCTCTCTGCTCTCCTATCGGGGAGGTTATCCCGTGGCCCTGGTTCGGACATTCGAGGAGTCCCACATAATCCGGCCAGCCCCAACGGCAGGGAATCCACGAGGATACGATAGTAGGGATACTCTCCATACACACCTATCGGTCGTCACGTCTACATACATCCGCAGTCCGTTCCTCATTCTCGCAATCCGTGAACAGAAAATAGAGTGATAAAAAGAGTGTCCATGGGGTTTCTTGCCTGTTCTTCTCCTTAAGATCTACTTTTGAACATGAAACTACATTCCTAACTTCACTTTTGACTTTTCAAAAACACCAATAAATAGGTTCAATTGAAATAAATGATTTGAGTTTCGTCCATATATTTTGATCTCCCACAACCCACCACCACAAAGTAGATGGTAAGGAGCTTTATTTTGGGACACTGCCATTTACGCTTTAAGTACGCTAATAAATGCTTAGTTTTATTTTTATTATGCCGTTTTATTTATTTACTTTTAATATTGTTACTAGTTTAGACGCAAAGGCATGATCATCCAGCCAGACGAGGTGGTATGTCTGGCTGGGGGAGATTTCTTAACCGTGCCAATTGCTCTATAAACTTCGCTACCGCGGTGTAGGACTTTTTGGTAATTTTCGCATTTGTAGGCGATATTTCTTGATGTTGATAGTTCAGATTTTTCAGGTAAAATGTGTAAAGTATGAAGCATGCTGCTTGCTACATTAGAATCGTATATTTACAATTTAATTAAAAGAAAAACAGTTAATAGTGATGTCAAAAACGAATTCTGGAAATGAAATATCGATCAAAAGTTGTTGTTCCAATTTAAAAAAAAGTCGATACAGCGAACGGGAATGAAAACACACAATCAAAGCTAAGAAACAAGATGGTAAACAACTTTTAGATATAGTATTTTACGCGATTTTAATATGTAATTAAATTAAGCGGAAAATGGGAGATCTCATGTTAAATGCCAAGAGATTTAAGGATTCTCATAGAAATTCCACATAACACAATATAAATAAGGTTTTTAATTTCCACGAGCAAATGAGTTGTGAACTTTTAAAATTTCCGGAAATGTGTACGAAAAAGGTTTATTAATCGTCATTACAATTCTATTGTGAAGATTGTTGTATAAATACTATGCGAAAAAAAAGTTTCTCTTCAATTTTAACGACGTTTTAAATTCTACATTGTTGTAGACGCGGTCATGATCATCATTCAGCTACTACTACTAATACTCAGCAAATAAATGACCCACTGCTGAATCGGGCCTCCTCCAGTTACATGGAGAGTAACAAGCCTACTGCGCCCCACTGGCCAGATGGGTCGGCACAGGGTTACGCATCAAGATTTCGTTTTATAGAGGCTAGATTATCGGCCCTATCATTTCCTTTTTTCGGCTCTTACGGCACCCTCAGGATGGAATCGGGTGGTGACACTATGTATTCTTAATCCGTCAGCACACGGAATAGAGACGCCTACCCACCAATCATTGTAGATTGGGATGTATATTTCTTAATGCTGTTCCTTCTCATTTAGATCTCGCAGTTGGCACTTGCTCAGTGTCTGGGTCTTTTGTGTTCGTGAATTTCATGTTTATGAACTCAGGTTATACTTATTGCAGGATTCCGGTAGGATTTAGGACCGGCCTTCGTGGAAATCCTTGAGGCAGACCTATGTACAGCAGTGGACGTTTTTTGGCAGAAATGATGATGATAATGGCTTTCTGTCAAATATGGCAAATACGAAGTGAAGTGACACCATAATCGAAGACAGCACGCAAATTCTTTTGAAAATAAAATATAGCCTATAACCTTCCTCGATAAATGGACTATCTAACACAGAAAGATTTTTTTGAAATCGGACCAGTAGTTCCTGAGTAACAAACAAACAAACTGCAGCTTTATATATTATTTGTATAAGTATAGATAAAATAGAAAAAATAATGAGAAGCCCTCTTTGTTTCTTGCCAGTTCTTCTCAGCAGTGGTCGCGTTCCGAACTAGTGGTAGACTGTCGTTATTTTTTTTTATTGTATAATGATATGTTATGAATAATATGTTGACTATTTGTAAGTGGTGTTTCGTGATAAAAAAAAATTGAAGTTGAATCACTAAGGCCAAGTAATACTACATTTCGAGGCTAGTTTGTGATGCACTCGCGTAGATCTCTTCAAAAAACCAACTTTCCAAAAAACTAACATTAGCCTTGATGCTTTGACCTTGACTTAACTTAAATTGGACATAACTTAGCTGGTTGTAAACCGATTTGATTGAAACAAAACAATGTTGACACGAAGCATAACGGATCAGTAAAATATTCATATTCAAATCTGTTTAGCAGTTTCAGAGGTTGGCTGCACTTTGTGGGTTTAAACTTATGCTAAATATGAGTTAGTTTAATAGCAATGAGTTAGTTTAATAGCAAACATTATTGGCTTCTAAGCTAGCTATATGGTCCGTGTGGTGACGAATTTAGAATACACAGTGTCACCACCCCACTGCATCCTGAGGGTGTCGTAAGAGCTGACAAAAGGTAATGACAAGGCCAAAATCCTAGCCGCAAGTGAAGAAGAACTTGAAACGAAACCCTGTGCCAACCCGTCTGGCCAGCGTGGCACAGTAGGCTAATTTCCCTCCATGAATTTGGAGGAGGCCCGACTCAGCAGTGGGTCATGTATGGGCTGGAACGACGAACGAACGAAGCTGTCTGAGTTCATCTGCGTGGTATTTAAGTGGAAAACTCGGAGAGACGTCAATAAAACTAGCCTAAATTACTCCGTGTTACATCAGCTATCTGCCAGTGAAAGTACCGTCAAAATTGGTCAAGCCATTTCAAAGATTAGCCCAAACAGACAGACACAAAATTTAAACAATGTTTTGGTATTTATGTACCGTGTATACATCCAAATGCACTCAGTAAAAAGTTTAATACATATTACAAACAGATACTCTAATTTTATTTATTTGTATAGATTTGAATAATATTTCAATAGTCGTTTTTTTGTTTTGGTAGACACTACGTAATAATACACTGTGGACTGTAAACTAAAATATAAATAAGGATCACAAACTAAGGACAGATATTATGTTAACTCCGCGAACCGAACGATACTACGCGGCCGAAGTCGCGATTAACAGCTAACAGGACAGGGGCCGTAAGATGATAATGGTAATTTTAAATATGACTACGTAAATAAAGTACGTAAGTTTTATCATAAAACTCCTTTTGAGTTTGAGTTATTATGCTATGTCCAGCAGTGGGCTGACTCTAGTCTCATGAAAATAGACACAAACAGAACGAAACAAAAATATAGACTCTGAAATGCTCTTTCGGAGTATCTACTGCAAACCAAAAAGTCTGCAGATATTCAAAAAGCAATTAAGGGAAATATACCGTAACTGTCACCATTTTTAAGTCCACTATCTTATATATCAAATTCTCGTGTCACAATGTTCGTTCCCATACTCCTCCGAAACGGCTTGACCGATTCTCATGAAATTTTGTGAGCATATTGGGTAGGTCTGAGAATCGGACAACGTCAATTTTTCATCCCCAAAATTTTATAAATTGGTTGCGGGGGGGGGAGGTAATTATTTGGCAAAACAACGTTTGCGGGATCGGCTAGTATTGTTTATTTGTGTATAGAATGTACGAGTATGTATTAGTGTAGTAAACAACCTAAATAAGTATTATATTTAGTATAGGTAGTTAAATTAATAGTAGTCTAGAGCACACTTTGACCGCCAGATTTAAATTATCTATTTTATTTAAACAAAGGTTGCCTGGAAGTGATCGCGGTATGCGATAAGGCCGCCCGATGCACACTTTACTCTAAGAATATTTTATTTTCTGTATCTTTTTTTTTGTGTTCTACAAAGAGTTCTTAAATATTTTTAACTCACGACCAAAAGAGTCATATAAGTTGAGTACTGTTTGTGGTATCGTAATTTCGAAACGAATCGACTGATTATGGTTCGGTCCTTATCCGTGTGGTGATGGATTTAGAATACATAGCGTCACCACCCCACTCCATCCTGAGGGTATCGCAAAGGCCGACAAAAGTAAATGACAAGGCCGAAAACAGCCGCAAGAGCAAGAAAACTTGATACGAAACCCTGTGCCTACCCGTCTGGCCAGCGTGGCACAGTAGGCTAATTTCCCTCCATGAATTTGGAGGAGGCCCGACTCAGCAGTGGGTCATGTATGGGCTGGAACGACGAACGAACGAAGCTGTCTGAGTTCATCTGCGTGGTATTTAAGTGGAAAACTCGGAGAGACGTCAATAAAACTAGCCTAAATTACTCCGTGTTACATCAGCTATCTGCCAGTGAAAGTACCGTCAAAATTGGTCAAGCCATTTCAAAGATTAGCCCAAACAGACAGATACAAAATTTAAACAATGTTTTGGTATTTATCTAGTTATTTATATACATCCAAATGCACTCAGTAAAAAGTTTAATACATATTACAAACAGATACTCCAATTTTATTTATTTGTATAGATTTGAATAATATTTCAATGGTCGTTTTTTTGTTTTGGTAGATACTACGTAATAATACACTGTGGACTGTATAACTAAAATATAAATAAGGAACACAAACTAAGGACAGATATTATGTTAACTCCGCGAACGTTCGAATGTTCGTTCCGATTCTCATGAAATTTTGTGAGCATATTGGGTAGGTCTGAGAATCGGACAACATCTATTTTTCATCCCCCTAAATTTTATAAATTGGTTTCGGGGGGAGGTAATTATTTGGCAAAACAACGTTTGCGGGATCGGCTAATATTGTTTATTTGTGTATAGAATGTACAAGTATGTATTAGTGTAGTAAACAACCTAAATAAGTATTATATTTAGTATAGGTAGTTAAATTAATAGTAGTCTAGAGCACACTTTGACCGCCAGATTTAAATTATCTATTTTATTTAAACAAAGGTTGCCTGGAAGTGATCGCGGTATGCGATAAGGCCGCCCGATGCACACTTTACTCTAAGAATATTTTATTTTCTGTATCTTTTTTTTGGTGTTACAAAGAGTTCTTAAACATTTTTAACTCACGACCAAAAGAGTCATATAAGTTGAGTACTGTTTGTGGTATCGTAATTCCTAAACGAATGGACTGATTATGGTGCGGTCCTTATCCGTGTGGTGATGGATTTAGAATACATAGCGTCACCACCCCACTCCATCCTGAGGGTATCGCAAAGGCCGACAAAAGTAAATGACAAGGCCGAAAACAGCCGCAAGAGCAAGAAAACTTGATACGAAACCCTGTGCCTACCCATCTTACCAGCGTGGCACAGTAGGCTAATTTAATTACCCTCCGTGTGATGGGAGGACCCCTGACTCAGCACTGGGTCATTTATGGTCTAAGTAGTAGTAGTATATCCAATAAAAAATAGTTAAAAGTACTACACTCGTGTTGTAGACTCGCCTTAGCCAATTATACATGCCTTGCCGAGAGCGACTTAACACAAAAAGGACGTAACCACCACGTCGCTCTTGTGACAAAGAAGCTTCACGCCAAGTGTTTAGAGTTCTATATTGTAGTGACCACCAACGACCTACTAGATTCAAATAATCGCTGTCACTAATTAGTCATAAAAACCACACTAAATGAACTTCTAAATTAAGTGATAACACTTATTAAGAAATATAGAAAAAAAAACACATACAAATTAAAACGTCTGTAAGGTGTCCGATTTGTTCACAGTGTCGCTAAAGGATGACAAGGCAAAAAACCTAGCGTCACGAGAAGAATACATGATTTGGTAGTTCTTGCGGCTCTTCTCTGGATGCTGCTATCATCATCATTGCGAAGCAGTGGTAAAAAGTAAACAATAAACTTATCTTAATCAGATAAAGCAAATACGAAACTGTGCCAACCACTCTGGCCAGTGTGGCATGTTAAGTGGTTTTCCCTCCGTGTAATTGGAGGAGGCTCGACTCAACAGTGGGTCCTTAGGGGCTAAAATTATGATGAAGATACAATTAAAATGAAAGATCAATAAATTGTAAGTACAATGTTACCAGGTAATATTACGTTCGCATTTAGTTATTAGTTATAATCCCTGTGATGGGAGGAGGTCCGACTCAGTAGTGAGGATGGGCGGATCTACCTAAGGGTTTTTTGGGCTGTTTTGCCAGGGCCACGTGGATACAAAGGGGCCCCAGCCCCTTTGTTGATGTTTTCCGAAATTGCTATATCATCTACATCACTATCGAAAACAGTTTTGTTTACTAAAGTTTTTCAGCATTTTGGTAGGTCCCTAAATTGTTTCAGCCCAGGGCCCCACAAATTCATGATCCGCCATTGGTAGTGAGTCATCTTTGGCTAGTAGTAGTATAAACAAAATAACTAACACGAATACTATGAAGTGCCATTAGAAAATATCTAATCGAGTTCGAAACGAAATAAATGAAACGTCGTAAATGTCGAAATATTAAATTCAAGTTACGAAACATCGATGTCGATAACTTATTAATTGCACCACGGCACCGCACTAGCGTTCTGATAATGGCGACGTTATACACTGTTCCGGACAAGTTCTGATTATTTATCGACGTACTTAATTTAATTACTCTGTTAGAATATTATTCAATAAAAAATAAATAAATAAAATCATTTCAATTTTTTTTAAGATTTAGGTTTAATATAATTTTTTAATGCATGATAAAATTAAAGTCGCGCCACGAGAACACTTCCTTTGATTTTTTAAAGACAATGGTGTGACGTCACATGCTTACACAAGTACCAACTTCTAGTGCCAAAATTACATTTAAAAAATATTGCGATTTCCACTAATATATCATAATATCGTTAAATATTTATTGAAAATATTTGTACTATGTAATAATTACACCAGCAAAATTACGTTATTTAGATGAATACGAAGAAAATATGTTTAATCGGAAAAAACCTACGTTATTTTTTAAATTTTTAGTATGCATACCTTGAAAGAGGGTTTATCCATTTCAGCACAATCCAATAAACAAAAGATAATCCATATTCACACGCACAACACAGACATATTTCGTATTCTAAATTTAAAATTCAGAAAACAATGAAAATATTTAAATGCACTGCAATTTTATATGTCCAACTAACATTGCACTAATCTAAACACAACAATGACTGTACAACACACACAGTACACAGTTATTTAACGACGTATAATTAAATACACAGACGGATTAGGATTGAAATTTGACTAAAACACCAAAAACACGTCCGTTATTTAACAAACATCTCGATAACATTGGAGATAAAATAAAAATTCAATTTATCAATACATTATAATGACGCGGCATTATCGACGTGGTTACACAAATGTCACAATCATCGCGGACTTGAGAATAAAATTGACGAGTATTTTTTCGATAATTACGGATAATCGTCGACCACGAAGCAATATGGCGTATTTTGATAGGAATAAGTGAAAACACGAACAGCCGACTGACACGGGCGACGCCGAACGGGGCCCGTCAGTCTCTGCTTGTGTGCTCGCTCCGTATTCTCCTACCCGCTCACACGCTGAGAACGTAGGGCTGCTCAGGTTTAAAATGTATTTCTTTGAATGTCCTTAATTATTATTTATTAAAATAAACTCAATTATCTCATTAAATCAAATTGGCTTATTAGAGCTCTTTTGACAAGTCAGACAATAAAATAAAATATAGCCGTAACGAAACTAAAGCACAAATCTAAAAAAGCAACTACAAAGATAAATTAACCTTTTGTACCAAACTGGCCACTGCTAGTAGTAGTATGTCCGTGTGGTGACGGATAACAATACATGGTGTCACTACCCCATTAAATCCTGTGGGTGTCGTAGGAACCGACCAAAGAGGAACCAATGACAAACCTAGCCGCAAGAGAAGGAAAATTTGGAACCTTGTGCCAGCCCGTCTGGCCACCGTGGCGCGGAAGGCACATTAACCTGCATGTAATTGGAAGAGCCCAGGCTCAACAGTGGGACGTCTATGGGGTGAGTAGTAATAGTAAGCAAAAATCCGTAACCTGATTTTTTCGTTTTATTTAAATTGGGTTAGTTGAATTATAGAAATGATGATGATGTTTATAGTCACTTATGTAAATGTTATTTTTAATGCATAATCTCGTCGTAATGATAATAAATAAATTTTATTACATGCCTGTAATTTTTGCAATGGCCTATAAAATTATGTTCATATAATACAAACGCTTTCTTTTATGCAGTCTGTATATGTTTTGAAATAAATAGGGTGGAATGAATAGTTTTCAGAAATATAATTATACTAAGGACCAAGAAGTTTCTTAATGACTATGTGAAGTAGTCTTACGAACCATTGTTATAGGAAAAATAATTAATTTTACTTGGTACTTAAAAGCACACCCAGTTAGTTAATTCGAATAAAGAATTCATTAATAAATTAACTATTTTTATATTAATAAACTAACTTTTAAAATAATAGCAGACGGCATGGCACAAATAAATAAACAAACATTTACTAAACAAAAAGTAGATCTCTACATATCTTGAATTCATTAGCAACTCCTATTTTACAAAAGTACTAGACTGTATATGAAGGCTGTACTGTAACTTACCTAATATAATAGAGCTTTACCCTTAAATATTCATAATTACAAAATACAGAATAATCAGAAATACAGATGTTGATTTATTAAATATTTAATATAATTTTTGCTGCCACTTGTTTCACGAATCAGTAAATCATCAATCTTATATTTTCAAATTTAAGAAATAAACAGTTAATTGCCATTTTTAGAATAAATATATTAAATAAATAAATGACGTGGCCAAATTAAAAAGTTGAACAGTGACAACCCTGCGACAAAAACGCACACAATCAAAGCGAAGTATCTATACATATTTTTTACGTAAATAAAGATTGCCATAGTAAATGCGCGTAAATCAGACTATTCACGATGATATCATTAATGAATATGAGTCTGTCTGTTACATCTTTACAAATTGTCTTTTGTCTACAAAATATTATACAAAAATCGGGAAAATATGCCACTTGGGTGCCAATTATTATTTTTTTAATCTGAAGAAAGGCAAATATTTTTTACGTTATTTAGACAAACATTCGGGTGTAGAAGTAAGCAGAAACACAAGTAAAAACGGAAAGTGGATATTCTTAAACAATGTTATATTGCTGACCTTGCTGTCCACGAATTTCCGACTAGATTGGATCAAGACTTCTTATTATTTTCTTATTTATAACAAAATGTCCTGTTTATCTTGTCATCTCTATTCTTGTAATAATAGTCATCTTTAGCACCCTCGGGATAAAACAGGAACAAATATACTTATTTTTGATCTAATCATCAGCACTCTATCGACTATATATCGGAATGAAAAAACGAACTTTACTGTACATACAATTCATTTCGGCGTTTTTCTTCTACAGATATTACTCTTAACATTTTACATATACTACAATCTCATATAGCTTGTCCGGTATTTTAGTTAATTTATTTTTAGCTTAGCGCATAGATTTCCGCAAAAAGCAAACGAAATACCAACATCGATTTCTAATCATTAGTAACGATAATTGATAAATCGATTACAAATTGAAATAGACTAAGCGATATATTTTTAAATACGTGGACAACCCTACAAGGCTACAACTGTAATACAAAATGGCGCATTATTTTGTTTAAACTACAACAGTGTGTTTGATTACTTTATTTGTTGATTGTTTTAAACTTCATTTAAAACTGTGATGAAAAATAGTTGTGCTATAATTTGCCTGTCTTTTTCAGTTGGAATCTACAATCCACTGACTCATATTCACGAAAGCTATTTGGCACACATCGAACAGTTTCTTTGTTATCATTAATGTATAAACAAACACTATTGATGAATCTCTCGTCATTGCCACAATAAATAAACAAGCTTCTCCTCGCGGTTTTGCCCGTGTAGAGATTTCTGACCGATAACAAAGTATTTCACTATCACTACATAGTTTAAAACAAAGTCGCATTCTTCTGTCCGTCCCTATGTATGCATAAATCTTTAAAACTACGCAACGGATTTTGAAGCGGTTTTTTTTAATAGATAGAGTGATTCAAGATGAAGGTTTATATGTATAACACACCCCCGCTTTGCACGGGCGAAGCCGGGGCGGGCCACTAGTTTAAAATAAAAAAAATAAAAAAAATTGACAGACGTTCTGATAATCGTCATCATCATCATAATTTTAGCCCACTAAGGATCCACATCCGTGTGGTGACGGATTTAGAATACAGAGAGTCACCACCCCATGTCGCCCTGAGGGTGTAAGAACCGACAGAAGGAAATGATAAGGCAAAAAAACTGGTCGCAAGAGAAGGAAAACTTGACCCGATACAATTTGCCAACCCGTCTGGCCAGCGTGGCATAGTAGGCTAATTATGTATTTGTAATTCCTACATGTAGTTGTAGGAGGCCCTACTCGGCAGTGGGTCAGACTCAGTTATAAGCTGAGAAGTAGTAGTACTGAGTCGGCCTCCTCAGGAAGGTATGGGTTGGGGACATTTTGTATTCTAAATACGTCACAAAATCGTCTCATCCTGAGGGTGTCGTGAGAGGCGACTAAAGGAAAGTAAGTGGCAGATCCCCCAGCACCAAGAGAAGGAAAACTTTATACAAACCCTGTGCCAACTCGTCTGGCTAGTGTTTCACAATAGGGTAGCCTTCCATGTAATTGGAGGAGGCCCAACTCAGCAGTGGATCATTTATGGGCTGAATAGTGTATTCCATGTTGTCTTAACCTTAACAAATAAAAAGCACACATAAAAACAGAAAACAAACTCATTTATGCTGATTCAGATAATATTGTGTCATTGCTGGTACTTAAATTTCAGGTATTTTCCTATTTACCTTTATAAGTATCAGCCCTACATACCCTGTTACTCTCATATTGTTTCGTATTCGTCTTGTCGTGTCAGCGTGGCACAGTAGGCTTTTTTCCCTCATTGAATTTGGAGGGGGCCCAATACAGCAGTAGGTCATTTACGGGCTGAAAAACGAAAAAAAAACGAAATACAAATATTATAAAGAGGAGGAAAGATTTGTATGTTTGTAGGGAATAAAGTCAAAAGCTATTCGCCGTTGTTTTGTCTCAGAGTAAGATAGACTATATGCGAAGCCGCGATAAGTAGGGGTTCGATGCCAAGCGGGCAATGTCGCTAGCAAAACATAGTTTATTTAAAAAAAACATAATCTATTTTCGTATACCAAACTCGTCATAGTCTGTACGTGGTCCGTATACATTCATTTGCCGAAGCAAGCGGTGTAAGGGTCAGTGCTAACACACGGGGTCAGTATTGTCGTCTACAATTTTAAATTAAATGTGACGTACGTATCGTCAGCAACCCTGAGAATTTCATCCTGAGGGTGTTGTAAGTGGCGACAGGTAAACTATGAAGTAAGTAAGAATGAGGAATTGTGTATGAAAGGTGTGAATGTAGATATGACGACTGATAGGTGTGTATGGCGCTTGTCCCACGCTATCACCTACCGAGGGACAAGGGCGTAAGATGATATTTGTAATTTTAAATATGACGATTTGTAAGAGATTTGTGATAAAACCTACGTAAATCAAGTTCCGTTTGAGTTTATGCTGATAAGATATGTAAAACTTGATACAAAACCCTGTGCCAACTCGTCTGGCTAGTGTTTCACAATAGGGTAGCCTTCCATGTAATTGGAGGAGGCCCAACTCAGCAGTGGATCATTTATGGGCTGAATAGTGTATTCCATGTTGTCTTAACCTTAACAAATAAAAAGCACACATAAAAACAGAAAACAAACTCATTTATGCTGATTCAGATAATATTGTGTCATTGCTGGTACTTAAATTTCAGGTATTTTCCTATTTACCTTTATAAGTATCAGCCCTACATACCCTGTTACTCTCATATTGTTTCGTATCGTTTATATTGTTGCTCGTTTGCGGGATCACTAGCTGAACCCGCAAAAGTTGTTTTGCCATCTAATCCCTCCGGCCTAACCCCTGACTCGGTGTAAAGATTTTTTTTTTAATTTTTTTTTTTATCTATAGAATAATGACCATAATGATGTGAAACAATAAAAGAAAATATTATTAGGTATATTGGTCGTTAAAAATATTTAAATGTAATAATAATAATTACAACATTCAATATTTCGCCCCGTGTGAATGCGCCGCTTGTCGTATCCATTTGGCTGAAATTGCTGTTTAGTACTCGTACATATACAGACACTTGTATAAAATTATAAAAAAAAAACTCTTCAGTCTTTTTCTCCAAACTCAAACTCAAATCATTTATTTCAATTGAACCTATTTACAGGTGTTTTTGAAAGGCCAAAAGTAAAGTTAGGAAACTCGTTGCTTGTTCCAAAAAAGTAGATCCTATAAAGAAGAACAGGCAAGAAACTCCATGGGCACTCTTTTTATCATATTTTCTGTTACAAAATTCCAATTACATTTGCCTGGCCAGCGGATTGACCTGAAATTTGGGTAACCACAACAACCCGGATCTATTGCCGTATTCTCGACCCATTTAGTGACACAACCGGATCAACGGGTCCCGGGTTCGATTCCTGGGTCGGGCAAGTGTCTTTGTCTAAACCTTTGCTCTGAGTCTGGGTATCATTTGTGTTCGTGAATTTCATGTTTGTAAACTGACCCCGCGATACAGGTTATACCTAACGCCCCCTGCGTTAGGTTTAAAAATATAATACAAATGACAAATGATGGACCATCCAGCTACTAGGTCAGCAGACGCCAGGAGGTCTGTTCGTCTTTTTATATTATACTCAACCATCGACCCGCTACGAGCAATAGAGAGTACAAATAAAAATAGGTTAAAAAACCAATACCTGCTTCAACACTAGTTCCATGCAGTGACGGATTTATAATGCGGACTGTCGCCACCCCATTCCATCCTGAGGGTATCGTAAGAGTCACGAGAGGCGACCCAATGTGTTCTTCGTCACCAGGGCCCTGACCACAATACCACGGCCAAATTAAAAAGACATATAGGCCGTGTGGTGATGGATTTACAATACATAGCATGTCGCCACCCCATTCCATACTGAGGGTGTCGTAAGTGCTGTAATTGATAAGGTCGATCACCTAGCCGCAAGAGAAGGAAAAATTGTTACGAAAACTTGTACTAAACCGTCTGGCCAGCGTGGCACAGTAGGCTAATTCCCCTCCTGTAATTGGAGGACGCCCGACTCAGTAGTGGGTCATTTATGCGCTATACCTACGTAAACGGCAGGTTTGACGTTCAATTGAGTAACGATCTATATTTTGCTTTGATGATGGATAAAAATCATGCCACAAATTATCCTTCTCAATAATTCGTATCATCTCTTTGTTTGTAGTCGGTTAAGAAGGGTATAAACGGAACTCATCGAAATATATTCCCGTAAAAACTGAACACTGAGAGCCGTGGAGTCGTTTATGATATTAGTTATGCGAATATTTTCTTGTAAACAAAATTTATTAGTAAAAAGACATTAACATACATGTTATGTATCTATATAAATAAAAATGAATTGCTGTTCGTTAGTCGCTCGAGAACGGCGGGACCGCTTTGGCTAATTTTGGTCTTGAAATATTCGTTGAGGTCCAGGGAAGGTTTAAAAAGGGAAGAGACAATATGTTTTTTTTAATATGCGTAATTTTTTTTCAGGATTTGCACATATTTTAGTAAAGTTGAAACATTCTGGAATTATCATTCAGGTTCGTTATTTATTGATTCTGAAGCGGTACGAAGTTTGCCGAGTCAGCTAGTATTGTTATAAAACATGCAGTATAAATCAAGCAACGAAGAAATCTTTACACACATTACATGCATATTTCAACAAACACATTTATATCATAATGTGTAATCACATACAATGTATGCTTCACGCGTGGCCTCATCCGCGTGTTTAAAATTTATCATAATACTAGCGACCCGCCCCGACTTCGCACGGGTGCAATGATGATCCTCTATGTTTATCAGTGTTTCTCTTCTATATTATAGATGTATTATACATATAAATAAATCTTCCTCTTGAATCACTCTATCTATTAAAAAACCGCTTCAAAATCCGTTGCGTAGTTTTAAAGATATAAGCAAACATAGGGACGGACGGACGACCGCGACTTTGTTTTATACTATGTAGTGATGAGTAAGTTACGCTACGGCAGACAAATACGAAATATTTCGGTGTGTATCGAACTCAAAAGGAATTTCTTTACGTAGGCTTCATCACCAAACTCTTATAAATCGTCATAATTAAAATTACCATTATCATCTTACGACCCCTGTCCCACGCCAGATGGTAGTCTCCGTACACACCTTTCAGTCGTCATACGTACATTAACACCTTTCATACGCAATTCCTCATTCATAAAATCCATCCAATTCTTTTGATCTCCTACAACCCTTGCTTCCACCCACATTTATGCCGAAACTACCACCGGTTCGGAATGCTACTCCACAGAAGAGCCAGCAAGAAACTATGTAGTTGCTTAATTTCAAATTATTCGTCTTGTTTACAAATCAGGGCTTTGTCCAACTATTTTGAATGAAAAATTAGAACAAAAAAAATATTCATATGCCTGTTGAGTCTTTTATTCATACCCTAGAAATATTAGATTTAAGTCATAAACAAATTGTCCTAAACTCAGAATTTCCTTGTATTACCTTTTGGCATCTCTAATCCTGCCCCACTAACTTTCAGTGTATTTTATCTTTCGTTAATTCTCCTTTTGTTCTTTTTTTTGTGACAAATCTCATCATGTTCAATTATTATGATATGCATTTCTTTATTGTTTCCCTAACCTATATTAGTCTAGGAGTCTAAAATGTTTTCTTTTATTTTGTTTTTGGAAATATAATATTAAATTAATTTGTAGATTTTTTAATTTTACTTTCTCCCTGCATTAACATGTACAACGTAAAATTTTGTTATCTTATTGTAACATGGCCAACCATTAAACAATAAGTGAAAGTAAATGATATAAAAATAGGTTGTATAATATGTACGAAATCAGACAGTAGTCATCTCCACGTCTTTTCTTTTCCAATCCAGCCATACCCTCCGAAAGTCTCTGCGACAAAACTTTTAATTATATCCCCGTTTCACTCGCACGCGGTTGTCTTGTTACTACTGTCTCTTTCGCACACCAACAGTCGGTCCTACTCGCACATTTTGCATACAAAAACATATGGTTGACTAGTTCTTGACTGCGATTTCACCTGTATTGATGTTAGCTTTATTTTAATCTAAGAGTAATTTTACTAATTACGAATAGCGGATAGTCAATTGCTCCCCTTACAGAGTACCACATTAAAAAGTACTAGGCGCTCATAACTTTAATAAAGGTCATTTTAGAACTTGAACGGGTACGAGTGTATAGAGCCAGAGTTTATGAGAGAACTCGTGCTGCGACTAGCACATGGCCTTCACCTTACAAGATACTTCAGCAGCATGTGATTTCCCTCACAAATCTGTAGCCTTAACGAAAAAAAGGAATTAAAAAAAATTACTACACAATTTCTTGCCGGCTTTTCTCCATAAAGCAGCATTCCGACCTTAGTCCTAAATGATGAAGGATGTTTCTATCTAATCAAATAAAAGCCTATTACATGGAGGGTAATTAGCCTACAGTCCTACGCTGGGCAGACAGACTCGCATAACGTTTCGTATCAAGTTTTTTAATACAGTTGCTCAAAAAGTGGCATATTACAGGGACGTATAGCGTTCGGGAAGTGGGCTATTACACACGCGTGCTTTTTCTTTACCATTCCCGCACTAGTGCGTTTTCTTTCCCAACTGTCAAAATAATGTCTATTATAAGGAAAAACCAACCATGAAGTTTTTACTAAAAAAAATCATAGAAGTTTTTATGATTCATGCAAATACGCATATTTCTAAAAAGAAACTACGTACTAATTTGTTTCAATATCAGATTTAATTATTTGATTGAATGTGTTTTATTTCATATTAAATTTCATTTCATATCAATAAAAAAATTCTACTGAAGACTTGGCTGTATGGGCATTGTTCCTTTTGCCTACCAGAATGGGTGAAGAAAAAAAAACCTGCTTATATTCTACGCTCGGCGCCATTTTTCAGAAATGATTAGTTAGTTGAGTTTATTGTGCTTATAATATTTTATTAAATTGCTTCATTTTTTCGCAACTGTATTAAAAATAGTCGTTCAGTACACGTGCGGAACCGTCATTGCAACTTGTTCCGACTGTCAACCCTCGCCTTCGGCTGCGCCTCGGCTCGGGTAGACATTTGTCGGAACTCGTTGTAATGACAGCCTTTCCGCACTTGTAATGAAATATACTATTCCTTCTCTTGCCATTTTTGTCATTTTCTCTGTCTACACCTACTCTTACTACACCCTCAGGTTGGAATGGGGTGATGACACTATGTATTCTAAATCCGGTCACCACACGGATAAAATACCTCAAGACCCAAATTGATTTAATGAATTTATGATTTTGCATTAAAAAGTACCAGGCTCGCATAACTTTAGTGGAGGTCATTTTAATCTTGAATATGATATTTAGGGCCAGATGGAGGAAACATGATGGATAAATAGTAAGAAAATTTTAATGACGTAATAAGCTTAAAAAATATTTAGCTAAATAACTTAACCGTCGATCTACACTTTGTGAACGAAAAGTTATTGATAACCATTTTAAACTAAATTCCGTTTAGAAAACTTAAACAGTCCAGATAGATTTGCTCACAGTCCTTTGAAAATATGAAACAATATTAATCATCTTTATTATGACGGTATTTAAGTCCAATTTTCATTGACATAACCGATTGCTAAAACAAAAATCGTTTACTACAGAAAAAAAATAAGTCGCTCTTAAGTCATTGAGTTAAAGTATATTTTTCATTGCCAGTTTTAAGTTCAGTAGTTTTTATGATAGCCCATTCAATTTATGCGCCTATACGATACTTGCATCTGTGTGCGTGAACCGGAATGTCTTCCTAGAGTTAGAAAGAATAACATGGATATTATCATTTCATTTCTTTGTTTTTAACCGACCAACGGAAAACGCATGTTATAAATTCGACGAATAACTGCGCTTGGCAGCGCAGCTCTTAATTAAGTGTCCGATCTTGATACAAACCCTGTGCCAAACCAAGTTGCCAGAGTGCCATAGTACGCCCAATACAGTAACTAACTGCTAAAATTGAAAAAAAAAAAACCACACAGGATTGGGTCCTTTTTAGGGTAAAATGATGATGAATCTATGCTACTCGTAGTAACAAATTAATATCAATACCGAAGTGATTAATTTGTACTCGGATTTACTTATTAAATCTTTATCGTTTGTGTCCATACTTGTACAACCGATAACAGGCACACACACATGCACAGATACACGAGTGTGCCAGCTTTGTGTTGCTTATAGAGTTAAAAATCTATTAGATGGCACTATAAATATATCATAATCATTTTAGTATAGAAATGTCCCATTATTTAGTGTTGCCTCCTCCAATTTTATGGTGGAAATCAGATAACTAGATTACTTAGTATTGACGTGTTGGTATACCTTATATTCAAGCCAAAGTATACCTTGAGCTCTAATAATGTACTATTAAAAATAAATATCACCATAATAAACCAAACCAGACTGTCTTATTGATCTTAGTGTTGTATGTGCCGCCTTTGGATCACGAATTCGATTCTAGGGTCGGGTATTGCACGTGCTCTCGCCAGGCGCCGAATGAAGTGGCGCCCTATTCACGCGGTCGCGGTGACAGCCCTGGCCCGCCTGCCTGGCTGTCTATGTTTATACCAGATTCACTTGCTCTGAGTTTGTGTTCGTGAATCACCATGTTTGTAAACAGCCACAGCGCTACAAGTACATATACATAATACCCCATGTACTATGTATATGTACCTGTATTATACAAATTAAAAATAAAAATGCTCAAGTGCATGAAAATAATTAATCAGTTAATTACTCATTTTTAGCACAAGGGTTAACTTGTATAGTGTTTATGAGGAATCTCTGAATCCTAAAGCCTCGTGCTTTAGGATTCAGAGATTCCTCCCTTTGCTCAGTTTAGGAATCAACATAAATAAGTTTTATTTAAAAAAAAAATGTATATAAGTAGTTTATCATCCATCTCGTTACCATAACACAAGCATTAAGTTGCTTAGCTTGGAACGAGATGGCGTTGTGTGAAATGTCCAAGGATTTTGTTTTTTTTATTTTTTATTTATTTATCTAGTCACGCCTATGTAACTAAAATAATTATGTATAAATAAGAATACTCAAGGTTAGTATAATACTCAAGAATATTTTTTTTGAATATTTTTTCAAGAATAATTTTCACATTTGAGTAGAGTAGAACCATTATAAATATTTGAAAACAAAGTCTCAAGATGGGTTGAGTGTAAAACAGCATAAAGATAACTGTTTTTATTGTAATACAAGTCTCAAGTCGCATTGTTTTCCATCTATTTTATTATTACCATCATCGGCACATCGTAGGCTGCATTTTTGACTGTCTATTCATTATTAACTCTGTTCAAGAGGCAGACGATGTCGTCTTGAAAATTTGTTAATTTAATGTTGACTCCAAAGGTCTTTTTGAAGGCAACAACCACGTGTTTATTTAAAGTAGCCAAAGAATTATTAGGTTTAGAACGGCCTAATAACTCTATGGTGACCAGTCTCACTTGGTGCAAGTAGTGCAACCCTTTTTAATATGACAATATCGAACGGGGTCTAGTAGGCCTCGTACTAGTACCAATTGTGATGCGGCGAAAAAAAAGTAGACTTCTCAGTTGTGCGTAGGTCGTAACTGCAATGTGATTTAGTGTAGGAGAGAAATAAATGCAGTCGTAAATAATGGGTCTATTCGACCTTACTGCACACTGAATGCATTTTTAATCACAGTCAGAACAAGGCTTGTAATACCCGGTAGGCACTCTGCGTTATTCGCGCGTGACCAGTATTGTGCATGTGAAGGCCGCAAGATTACATGTGATAAGTTTTAACACCTGGCACAATAATTGAGAAACATTATTGAAAAATCTGTGCTAAGCAGTGAAAAAGTTAGGGTAAAAATTTATACCTTATCGAATATTATAGCATATATATGTTCAGAATAGATGTTCCTTGACAATATCGTTGTAAGAAATGCCAACCCTTCTTGCCAACATGACACAGAAGGCCAATTTCTCTCAATGAATTTGGTGGATGCCGGATTCAGTAGTGGGTCATTTATGGGCTACAACGACGTTGTAATAAATATAATGTGTTTTCAATCACATGATTACCGGGTTAAAAGAGGAACCAAATTCCATATATATCCTGCCTCCGCTCTACTTAGGTATAAGAAAGTTATACCTAAGTGGAGCGGTGGCACGATGTATATGAAGTTAATTTTAAAGTTAGCAACAAATATATGGTTGTGTGTATTTGTTGCCCGCCGATGTTCAGATCAATGTCCAAATTTCTTCTAATATGATTCTAAGTTTGGGTTTTAGAGTTAAATAAATAAATAAAGTGTTAGTTTCTTAAACGTTACAGGGTCTAATAAGCCTTGTACCGCAATAAAGATTGAAGCTATCTGACTGTAGAAGAACCAACTACCAGCAGACAGATTGGCTCAGGGTTTCATATCAAGTTGTTATTCTCTTGTGACTATGTTAGTCTACCGTCTTACTAAAATAACCAAGAGATGACTGTCATCTCCTATATTGTTATGCGATCCTGGTACCGGCACTCGAGCTTTAATGAGAAATAGGCTTACTGTGCCACGCTGGCCATACGGGTTTGCCCAGGGTTCGTATGAAGATAACTATTGAGGTTGCCGGGTGTCCTAAATCACCAAGAGAGAAGTGTCATCTCCTATATTGTTATGCGACCCTGGTACCGACACTCGAGATTTAAACAAAAATTTGCCTACTGTGCCATGATGGCCAGACGGGTTGGCACACGGTTACGTTTCTTTCTTTTATGGCTAGGTCCTCTGCCTTATCATTCGGTATTTCGGCCTTTAAGACACTCCAGGTCCAAATAGGTTGGTGACGCTATATTCTGGACCCGTTACCACATGGACAATAAATAATCTACTACTAAAGGATGACTCACGCTAGACCGTGTCGGGTCCGAGCCGAGTGTCGGCCGTAGCACGGTCAACTAATATTACATATATTTTGTATGAACACACTCACGTTATACCGAGCGGCAACCGAGTGACAACCGAGCAACGGACAACGCTCGGAAACAAAACAGTTACAACACTGATTTTTCTCGGACGAGTATACTGTATCACAGCGCAACGATGATTGCCCGGTCCAGGCCCGTCTTAGTAATTTCAGACACGGAACCGGCTCGGTGACAGTGCTACGGCCGACACTCGGCTCGGACCCGACACGGTCTAGCGTGAGTCATCCTTAATACTCAGCCCAAAATTACCCACCGCTGAGTCGGGCCTACATAGGGAGCGTAATTAGCCTGCGGACGTGGTGACGGACTTAGAATACATAGTGTCGAAAGAGCCGATAGAGGGCGTAAGTTTTGTTTTTTTTCGTGGGTGATCCTCATGGATTCCCGGCCGTTGGGACTAGCCGGGATATGTGGGACTCCAAGGCGCGTAGAGATGGTAAATTGCGCCCCGACCTACCCGCTAAAAGCGACGGCGATCCTCGAATGTCCGAACCAGGGCCACGGGATACACTCCCCGATAGGAGAGCATGCTCCGGGACCCTGGGGACCTCGGCCCGCCTCGTTTAGTGGAGCAAAACCTAGCCACAAGGGAAGGAAAACTTGATACGAAACCCTGTGTCAAGTTTCCCTCTTACGGCTACGTTTTCGGCCTTGTCATTTCCTTTTGGCGACTCTTACCATACCCTCAGGATGAAATGGGGTGGTGACACTATGTATTCTAAATCCGTCACCACACAGATAACTAGGTTTAATTTCACAAAATCCCACCAATGTACACTGCCCTTATCTTTGCTAATAATAATAGTGAGTACCTCGACGACTCTCCGTCTTTAGAGATGCGAAAAACTGATATCGATATTTTTGTCACTCACTAAATGACTTTTGGCAGTGGTGGCGTTGGGCTGTGGGTCTTCCTTGCAATAAGTATGGAGAATACACCGTAGCGTGGGACAAGGGCTAAAAGATGATAATTGTAGTTCTAAATATGATGTTTTGTGATAAAAATACATGAATAAAGTTTGATTTGAATTTGAATATGGTTGAGACAGGCGATGGCTCTTACATGTGTCTTGCTTGTGAACTTATACCGTTGCTGGGGGTCAGCTCAGGCATGCAGCGCTAAAGTATGTTCTCTCTGTGTTATCAGTCGTTGTATCCAAAAGTGTCTATTTGACAAAATCAACTACAGAGTTGAGTTTCTTACCAGTATTTCTAAATTTTTTTAAAGTTCAATTAGTTCCGATAAACTTTTTTTTCTCCTCAAACTTAAATATAAAACTGGACGCAATCCAATATACTCAACAAATAAAAAATGAATTTTACATACACAAAATAAACATGCACAGGTATTAAGAAACACCTCCTTTCTTCAAGTCAGTTAAATAGGAAAAAATCGTGGTAATAGTATCGATCGATGAATAAAACGACAAATCGTTTACACAAAAATATCGATAGCGCATTCTTCTCTACTCTCCGTATCCATTTAGTTTGACAAGCATTCGGTTTCATATGTCTTCGCGTGTGTGTGTTCGTGTAGTGTTGCAAATGTGTGCGTGAGGTCAGGGTTGTGGATTATAATAATTAATGATTTTAATAAGTCGAGAGGGTGTTGTGTCGCTACTGCAATAATTGTCTTTGATCTTTTTGTCATGATCAGGTGGATCCCATTCCTAATAATGTTAAAAAGCGAAAGTGTATAAGAATGTATGTCTGTTACTTTTTCACGCAAAAACTACTGAATAGCATGTCGCGGGTTCGATTCCCACACGGAAGAAATATTTGTACGACCTACAAGTATTTGTTCCGGGTCTGGGTGATTTCTATCTATATTATGCATGTATTTACAAAAAAAAATGTATAAAGTAGTTTATCATCCATCTCGTTACCATAACACAAGCATTAAGTAGCTTAGCTTGGGACGAGATGGCGTTGTGTGAAATGTCCAAGGATATTTATTTATTTATTTAAAGTACAAATTATCTAAATTATAACGATAAGTGTCAAGTGTGTCATTGTGTCACTACCCCAGCCAACCCTGAGGTTGTCGTACGAGGAGACCATAGGAAATAACATTATTTTATCAAATCGGACCGCAAACTAATAAAAATGAATGACAAGCCCTCTGAGTTTCTTGCCATCTCTTCTCAGCAGTGGTCGCGTTCCGAACTGGTGGTAAACTAAAATATATTACTTTTCTTTGTATACAACTAGCGACCGCCCGGCTTCGCACGGGTGCAATGATGAACCTCTAAATTTATCAGTGTTTCTCTACAATACTATGGATGTATTATACATATAAACCATCCTCTTTAATCACTCTATCTATTAAAAACCGCTTCAAAATCCGTTGCGTAGTTTAAAAGATTTAAGCATACATAGGGACGGACAGACGACAGTGACTTTGTTTTATAATATGTAGTGATAGTGATATATTAATACATATTATGTTATCGATTATATAATATCGTATATAATATAATCGGAATATTCGTCAAAATAGGCTAATTGAAATAGCAAATATTAATTACGAAAACTTAGCTTGAGTTTAAAATTCCCAAAATGTGCACAGCACAGCCCTAATATTTTGAGATCAACTGTTCGTCTGTGTGTGTGGGCGTCGGCAACACATTACACATGCACCGCACACATCGACACGGTATATAAGTAATGCGATAATTTTTATAGGCAAGTAACGTTATTAAATGATTTTTGAAACCTCAGAATAATGTGTACACTTTTTTGAATAAACGAAAACACTAATCGATTAAAAAACAAAAACAAATTATACAGAAAGAAAGAATATGCTTTTATTAGACACACTAATATACAGAAAGAAAAAGTAAATTTAGGTTACAATAATATAGTGTCTAAAAGGCAGGAGCTCAGTATACACGGATTTTCAGCTCCAGCCCAAATGAGAAAAAAAATATTAAAATTAGCACCTCATTGGCCCGTCTGTTTCTTCCGGGTGGTCCGATTACGAAGAGACTTCGACAAAAAAAGAATTTAAGTAGATAAATGAAAAAACAAAAATTTAAATTAAAAAAAAAAACAAAATACTTTTTTAACTATTACCACTCAGCTCATAAATTACCCGCTGCTTAGTCGGGTTTCCTCCAAATTCATGGAGGGAAATTAGCCTACTGTGCCTCGCTCTCCAGACGGGTTGGCTAGTTTTTCCCCTTTTCTGCCAAGTAATTTCCTTTTGTCGGTTCTTGCGACACTCTCAGGAGCGAATGGGGTAGTGACTCTGGTTTAGACAAAGACACTTTTTTTTAACGTGGAGGACACCCCGGGGGACATTGGCTGGGGTATGTGGAGGTCCCAGTCGCGTGGAGATGGTAAGGTGCGACTGGTGTACCCACTAAAACCTACCACGAATTGTTGATCACGAGCCGTCTGCCGTATGGGTATGGCTAGCGGCACGTATCTTTAGCGCTGAGCGAGGGGTACCTCTCTCTCACTCACCCTACCCTTACCCTATGCGAGAAAGAGAGTCACCGCTCGCTCAGCGCTATATATACGTGCCGCTAGCAATAACTACTTAAACGTTTCATTTTGGCTGTCCATTAATCACGTGAGGTTCGAAAAGGGGGTAGGAAATATCACAAGGGGGAGGGGGGGTATAATAAGATATCACGTGTATTTATTTTTTCGTCAAACGCTTGATTTCTAAACCGAAAAGCGGCGTGTAGCCTTTAGGTGTAATATTCTTTGTAGGTACTAAAAATACTCGTCATTTTTAATGGGGGGGGTGAGGGAACCTCACCACGTAAGGGGCGTAACCTCAGCAAGGGGGAGGGAGGGGTTAAAAAATTGTTAAAAAAACATCACGTGATTAATGGACAGCCCCCAAGAATCGAATCGAACCTCAAACCCGTGGCTGTCAAACACACTAGTGTTTGACAGCCACGGGTTTTAGGTGTTTTAAGGTTTGAGGAGTTTTAACAAAAAAAAAAATGAATTATAGTCACTAGACTATAATTCATTTTTTTTTTGTTAAAACTGTAGCCTTTCCGTTTCTGCCACACGCCCGCCTAACCCCAAAGCGTTGACCTTATCGATCTGAGAGTATTGCATACCCTTTATTTATCCTTTGATAGTAACACGGCACATGTCTCATAAAGTACCTATTTTCCTATACGAATGATATTATATTACAGCCCATAAATGACCCACTACTGGGTCGGGCCTCCTCCAAATTCATGGAGGGAAATTAGTCTACTATGCCACGCTGGCAAGACGGGTTGGCACAGGGTTTGTATCAATCCCCGTGGAGAGAAAACCCAGTCAGGCCCCACGGGGCAGAAAGCGCGGGACGGTACACCCCGGGGATGTTTAGTGGGTATGCCTCTTTATGAGGAGACTCCCACACACCCCCCGCTGGCCATCCCCAGGCCGGCGGGGATAGTCCCTAAAGGATTTTACCCCGGGCAACAAAAAGTTTTCGTTTCAAGTTTTCCTTCTCTTGGGACTAGGTGATCTGCCTCTTGCGTTCTTTTAGGGTCAGCGCCAACCAGCGGAGTGGAGGCGAAGAGGCTTTTTCAGTAACAATTTAATTTCAAGCTAAAGCGCTTCAGAATACAACTGTATTTAGAATACGCTCGCCGCGCGTCCCTCGCCGTCATTGTATTTCGTTGTACCAAATACAGTTGTATTCTGAAGCGCTTTAGGTTGAAATTAAATTGTTACTGAAAAAGCCTCTTCGCCTCCACTCCGCTGGTCGGCGCTGACCCTTAGGCGCCTCTTACGACACCCTAAAGATGGTATAGGTTGGTGACTTGCGTATTCTAAATCCGTCACCACACGGGTTTATAATTAGTATAATACCTACTTACGAGTATGTAAAGTATTTGTCACATTTTGTTAATATTTATTCAGTTGTCATATAATTTTTGCCTACACGTACGAAATAAAATTAATACATTATGTAAATACATACATACTATGTACTACTACGCAGCCCATAAATGACACACAGCTGAGTCGGACCTCCTCCCATCACAAAGAAGGATAATAGCCTACTGTGCCACGCTGGCCAGACAAGTTGGCACGGGGTTTCGTTTCAAGTTTTCCTTCTCTTCCGGCTAGTTTGTCGGTTCCTTTTGTCGGAACTTACGACACCCTCAGGATAGAATGGGGTGGTGGGTGACACTATATAAATACATAATTACACTAAATAGTGTCATCATCATCACTGACACGACAAGGCGAGGAAACAGCAAGGCAAGAGAAGGAAAACTTGATACAAAACCCTGTAAGAACCCGTCTGGCCAGCGCGCACATTAGGCTATTACTCACCATGTAACTGGAGGAGGCTTGACTCTTCAGTGGGTAATCTATAGGTTGAATATTGCATTGCAGTTGGTCGGTTCGGTAGTTTAAACAAAATGTCTTGTTGATGAAGAAGAATCCGTATGTGTTGTATTTCATGTTTTAAGACGTGTTTTGTGAACGTATCTAAGTATTTCAACCTAGTTATGAACTGTTTATCTACCTGACCACGCAAACGTTGTATTGCCATATAAATAACGCTATTAAAAAAATAGGGGTTATCTTAGGGGGGTGAAAATTTAGGGATCGATGTATTTTTGTATGCTGCATCATAAAACAACAAAAATACCTTAAAAATACAATTAAAAAAAATAAGGTTGAAGGGGGATGAAAAATAGATGTTGTCCGATTCACAGACTTAACCGCTCGCAAAATTTCACGAAAATCGTTCGAACTATTTCGGAGCAGTTCAATAATAAACACCGTGACACGAGAATTTTATATATTAGATTACCAATCAGTTGTTACCTATTTGGTTCCGTATGGTGACGGATTTCGAATACACAATGTCACCAACCCATACCAGATGGGGGGTGTCATGGCTGTGATAAAAGGAAAACTTGATACAAACCCTGTACCAACCCGTCATGCCAGCGTGAGACAGTAGGCTTATCACATAAATGGAGTGCCATTTAAGTGGGGGAGGCCCGACTCAACAGTGGGTCACCTATCGACTGAGTAGGAGATTGACTGACATATATAGGTAAAAAAAAACTTCATATATTTAAAATAAATATCTCATATTTACAAACGTTTAATAGTAAAACATAATTATATTTCAACATAATAAATGTACTGGCAATATTATGCTAAAAATGTATTTTAGGTTAATAAAACCCATTGAAGAAGAAGAAGCCTTGATGTGAAAACGGGGCACGAAAAATAAATTCCTTATCATATCTTTAAACGTTGGCGCGTAATACATTCGAAATTCAAATTGCTTTTAAACAGTGGCCAGCCGTTTATTTTCTTGAAAATAAATACAAAATTCACGATTGCATGAATGTATGTATGTATATTGTAATCTTTGTTTTTGTGTGTGTTTTTGTGGATTTATACGTGAAAAAATATCATCTAAACAATGTGTAGTCGCCACGTAAGGACACCTACCTAGTAAGCATAATAAAAAACGAGCGACTTCGCACGAATGAAATAGTGTAAGTTGATAATTTTACATTTCAACTAAAACTATAGGTTTTGAGAACTGTTTATTTATTTGTTTGGATTCCCAACAGAAAGTTTACAAGGATTATAAATATGAACATGGGATTATCGAGTACAACGAGTACCCCAACATAAATTAATAACATATGCAGAACTTTATATTATATTATAAATTATGTAACTTCAATTCACATTTGAAATAAAGAATATTTATTGTTAATAATAATAATAATTTTATTAGCAATATTGTGAGGAGGTTCCTCACCCTGGATACCTGACCACCGGTGGTTCGGGCCTTCGGCGCCGCCATGGCTGGGGCTTTTCTATTTTGTATGTATTTTTTTAAAAAGAAATGTTTAGTTATAGATAGTTCATTTAATTATTTTTTTTGTTTAATATGACAAATAAAGATATATATGAGTTTTTCTCGTGCGATGAGACCCCTGAGCGTACTCAGGGGTCTCATCGCACGAGCTAGTACATAAGTCGTAACTTATGTACTATTTTATATTATTACTAGTGACCTGCCCCGGCTTCACACGGGTGCAACGAAGAACAACTAAATTTATGCATGTATTATGCATATAAACCTTCCTCTTGAATGACTAGATCTATTAAAAAAAACCGCTTCAAAATCCGTTGCGCAGTTTTTAAGATTTAAGCATACACAGGGACGGACAGACGACAGCGACTTTGTTTTATACTATGTAGTGATGATAGTGAAGTGATGATGATAGTGAAAGTGACTAACACTACATAATATCTTATTTAATTAATGATTATGGGTGTGTGTGAGTGTATGTGTGTGTGCGTGGTCGTGATGAGTGTTTTACAAAATTTATGTTTTATTTATATTTATTTTATTGATAAAAAAGCAATAAAAAAGAAAATTAAAACTTATAATTAAAATTTATGATGAAAAATATTATATCTCTAACGGTTGACTGATTAGATATCTAACAATGTGCTAGTTTTATCTGCACTGACAGAAATAAATAATGGAATGAATTTCATATGTTTTGTGTATGCAAAATTGTATCGTTCGTCTGACATATAATTATTGTGTCGCCGATCAATTTTATTCTTACGAAATTTTGGTAATCGTCAATACGATGACACGGTTGGCGCAATGGTTGAACGATCGACTGCTGCGCAGCATGTCGCGGGTTCGATCCCCGCACGGAAGAAATATTTGTACGACCTACAAGTATTTGTTCCAGGTCTGGGTGGTTTCTATATATAATAAGTGTGTATTTACAAAAAAAAAGTATATAAGTAGTTTATCATCTATCTCGTTACCATAACACAATATTAAGTTGCTTAGCTTGGGACGAGATGGCGTTGTGTGAAATGTCCAAAAATATTTATTTATTTATTTAATAAGTGGTGAAATTTGGTATGAATAAAAATGCCATTTTTTTACAATAAATCATATCATATTTTATAGCCATTATTGGAACTTGAGGTGACGGATTTAGAATACATAGTGCCGGCTCTTCACTTTAGTCCAGTCTTTCAAATCGCGTAAATTACTAATTTATTTTTGACGATTCAAATCGCTCATGTCATGAAATTCCAATATAGATTTGTTCTAGTAGTGTAATTAATAACCGACAAGTTAAACACCGCTTCCTACCTACATTTATCCTTTTTTTTTAATCATACGTGTCCTAAATCTATCAATACGCGGGCTTCAAATTACATTCAATGCGTTATAAATTATATATAAATGGTTAAAAAAATATCAAATTTAGACTTACATCAGTTCTCTACTAGTTCTGAATAGAGCCGACCCTAATTCGTTAGCTGTGCATGTGTGCGTGCGTCCGGACGTATAATGAGTTAGTGTGCGCTTGATATAAGTACAGGGTTGTCACAGACGCTTTTAAATTATTTCACAGATTTTGGTTATTTATTCATGATTTCAAACATGCTTGTACTCTATGAGTCTTATATAATAGGAATAAAGTAACTATTTGAGAAACTCGAGTATCTAGGCTGTTATAACTGTGTTTTCAATAAAATTCATAATATGCAATTTAAAAAGACTGTAGTATTGATTTTGAAAAGGATTTTTACCACCTATCAAATTTAGAAGCAAAGTAATTTATCAGTGACTCATGATGCGACGTGACTGCTGGCTAAAAAAATAAAAATTTGCATTTTAGTCCCTATATGGATAAAAGTGATACATCACTATCACTACATAGGTAGTATAGAACAAAGTCGCTGTCATCTGTCCGTCCCTATGTATGCTTAAATGTTTAAAAATACGCAACGGATTTTGAAGTGATTTTTTTTAATAGATAGTGTTTCAAGAGGAGGGTTTATATGTATAATACCTGCATAATATTGTAGAGAAACAGTGATAAACTGAATGAAAAACCCGTGCGAAGCCGGGGCGGGTCGCTAGTCGTTAATAACTTAGACCACCTTCCTACATGTTTTTTTTTGAAAAATTGTTAACTAATCTGTCATCATCTTAACTATTCACAGTATTACCGAATGTTAAAACTGCGATAGCCAATTAACATCACTAAGTACATAGTATAAAACAAAGTCGCTGTCGTCTGTCCGTCCCTATGTATGCTTTAATCTTTAAAACTACACAACGGATTTTGAAGCGGTTTGTTTTAATAGATAGAGTGATTCAAGAGGAAGGTTTTTAGGTATAATACATGCATAATATTCTAGAGAAACACTGATAAATTTAGAGGTTCATCATTGCACCCGTGCGAAGCCGGGGCGGGTCGCTAGTTAAGCTTATAAAATAAACTTACTCCTCAAATATAAATGATGTTTTTTTCCTGTCAAAACTTGAAAAGAAAACCATTTTTCCGATTTTTTTGGTTTCGCTGGGGAAATACTTTAAGCATACCGCCGCCCCTCGGGGGTGGGGTCGGCGATTTTGTGGGACTCCGGAAAGTTCTCATCTATTCACTAAAACCCAAACGGTATACTCTTCACAAGACACGCTTGGTGCAGGACAGGTTCGCGTAAACGCATTCCACTGTGGCCTTGATAAGAAACCCTGTGCCAGGGTGGTACTGTAGGCTAATAACCCTCAATGTAACTGAAGAAGTGCCAACTCAACAGTGAGTCATCTATGGGCTGACTAGTAGTAGTAGTGGTAGTAATTTCCTCTTATTTCCGTACATGAACTTGAAGGAGGCCCGGCTTACTAGTGGGTCATCAACGGGCACATGGTTTTGTATCAAGTTTTCCTTCTCTTGCAGCTACTTTTTTGGCCTTGTAATTTCCTTCTGTCGGCGCATACGACATACAGGTGGAATGGGGTGGGTACACTGTGTATTTTAAATCTGTCGCAAAACGCGGACAGACATTCAAAAACAAATATGTTTAAATTAAAATATAATAATAATAATAACACTTTTTGCCAACCCTGCGGAGTTTAGTTTGCATTCCGCTCGTCGACACGCGCGCCACAATCGAGTACAATACCCGAGCACCGCGAAAGGATAATGTGGATAAGACTACGACTATTTTTCTCATTATAATATTTAGGAAAAAAGAATATTTTTATAGTAATACGCTTATACATGCTGGTACTACACATGGCTATTCTTTTGTGATTTTCTGGGGGCTGGATTTTTTGTATGACTTTTTTGCCAAATTATCTGCCGGAAATGATTTTTTGACAGTATGATCTTGTTCATTTATTTATATCCCAAAGTTATAGATACTTTGCTTTGCTGACAGCGGACACTGCAAAGTGTCTAGATTTAAATATATGAACAGGATCAGAACCGTCAAAAAATCTTTTTCTGCAATGTGCAAAGATCGTGAAAACCTTTATTATACAGCATTTTCGTCCTGAATGTCGAATGAATATTGTCAGTTCTCATTTATTGCTGTTGAGGCCGTCAAGTTGGCTAGCCTGGTGGTTTTGTGTCCAATTTTAAGAACTATTCTTTTTAAGTTTAAATTTTAAGAAGGATTAACTCGAATTTTGGCATACTTATTAAGGACCGATGATAATTCAATATTTTGAACAATTTGATCCGTTATCCTTACTAGGATTAGCGATTTTTTGTTTGAAGAGACCGCTAAGCTGAAACGCCGCTCTTCTATGCAATAGCTAATAGTGATGTAAATATCATAAATCTATTTCTATATTTTTAGTGATTATTTAGCAATAGCTTTATGATATTTCAACCTAAAAAATGAAAAATAAATAAAAGTTTAAAAAAAAAAACGCTTTTAAATCCAATTAAAAAATAGAAAATAAATTTGAATTATATTGTAAAAAAGCGTGGGGTGCTTTTCAGGATATGTATTATCAAAATAACCCATCTATTTATATATGTTAATAAAATATTTATAACTATTGATACTTTGCATCCCACGAATAAGTTTAATATGCATAAGTTTCCAGTTTATTATATATTAATTTATTGGATAAAATATTCTAAACGGCTAACCTTAGTACCGAACGACAGCAGTATGTGGCAGTACAAACGAAAAAGAAACATAATAATGACGAATATCAGAGCTTCAATAAATATTATGTATATGTACTGTCCATATTCTTTCAAAATTCTCGTTATATTTCGCTTTCCTTGAAAAGTCAACATATCCACACAAGTCCAACTGACACACACAAGCGCGCAGATAACGCACACCAGCGCAACCTATATACGCCTTATATAAACCTACACACAGACGTACTGACGCACACAGAGCAGATGTTTTAATTTTAAAATCGTTCGGTGAGGTAAGTATTTGACTTATTGTATTTTATAATGTCTAATTGAAATTATCTATCTCTGTTATTTTGAGTGGATAGGCAGAATTCATGATCTAATTGTCCTTTGTCTTCTTTACTTAATGTAAACCAACGTGCTGCGTGTGTCTATCCGCTTACATCATTGATAATATAATGCCTTTTTGTTTATCAATGGGTAACATACCATTACGCGCGGTAATTAAAAAAAAAAGTTGATATTTACATTATAGGTTGCTAAAGTTAATATTCTGTGTAAATTGGTTCAAATATCACCATAATGATAATGATTAAAAAATAAACAAAGGTTTTTTTTTCTGAAGGATGATAGTCTATCTTTAAATATAAATAAAATTTATGCGTCTGTTTGTCATTCATTTTTTTAATTCTTCCAAGTATTGTGTGGTAGCGGAATAAGAATACAATGAGTCACCGCCCCGTTCCATCCTGAGGGCGTCGTAAGAGCCTACAGAAGGAAAATGATAAGGCCGAAAACCTAGCCGCAGAGAAGGAAAAGTTAATATGAATATAGTGGCCATCGGAGCACAATAAGTATAAATAAATATACTTGGACATTTCACACAACGCCATCTCGTCCCAAGTTAAGCAACTTAATGCTTGTGTTATGGTAACGAGATGGATGATAAACTACTTATATACTTTTTTTTTTGTAAATACATACATATTATAGATAGAAATGACACCCAGACCCCGAGCCAGTGCGTCTGGTTTAGACAAAGACACTTGCCCGACCCCGGAATCGAACCCGGTACCCGTTGATCCAAAGGCGGCACATCTAACCACTAGACCAACAACCACTAGACAATGACTAGTAATTACCCTCCTCGTAAGTGGGGGCTGACATAGCAGTGGGTTCTCTATGTTTCCTTGTCTGTTATAGCTTATCTCCAGTACGGCTAAACTGATTTTGATGCTGTTGTTAAATGGAAAATAATATTTACGAGTGAATTGCCGATATTAACCTGTGCTCTATTAACATGGGGCGGTAGTTTTCTAATGCATACAATTTTAGGCGCAAAGGGATGGTCATCCAGCCAGACGAGGTGGTATGTCTGGCAGGAGGCCGCGGCGCCTATCCCCAGTAACTTAGTGCCGGATTAACCACGTAGCAAGAGTAGCAATTACTACGCCCCCCCCCCCCCCCCGCATATCATGCCTGAGCGTATTATTAAGATATCAGGCGACCATTTTTTTTTTTATGAGGTCCACTCTTTCTTTTAAAGCCCCGCGCTTGCTCAATCCGGCACTGCAGTAACTGTATTCGGAGATTTCTTTACCGTGCGAATTATTTTGCTCTGGAAACTTCGCTATCGCAGTGTAGGACTTTTTGGTAAGTCTCGCATTTGTAGTGATATTTCTTGATGTTGATAGTTTAGATTTTTTGGGTATATTGTGTAAAGTATGTAATATGTAACATGCTGTATGTTTTGCGTAAGAGAAATTTAATACTAAACCAACCCACTGGTGCAGGCTAACCCCAGCATAGCAGGGTGGATTAAAATCTCCATAGAGCTGAGCGTAAGTACCAGGCTCGCATAACAATGAAGGAGATGTCTTTTCTCTCTTGGTGATGTTAGACGGCACAAACCCTTTTTTTTTGTTGTCGCTGGGGAAATGCTTTATGCTTACCACCGCCCCCCGGGGGAGAGGTCGGTGATTATGTGGGACTCCGACAAGAGTCGTCTACCCACTAAAACCCCAGCGGTATACCCTCACAAGGCGCGCTTGGGGCGCCACAAGTTCGCGTAAACGCATTCTACTGTGACGCCCCGGCGTGGTGCCTGCAACGGGCAAGCGACTGTCCGAGAGGGCGTCCCGGTACACTGGGACGCCCTCAGTCATCGAGGCTTTCGTCGGTGGCGGTTCCCCGACCCACCACCGGCCTCTCAGGCGAGGGCAGAAGGGGTTCGCATCGTCACGACCCCCTCCACTCCTGCCTCCGTCCGCAGCGCGAGTCAGCCGGAGCTCCCTCCTTTGCAACCCGCCTCGCAGCCCCCTTCTGCGACATAACGGCCTCGCAGAAGGAGGCCCGTCAGCCCTCGGGTTAGCGACAACCCGATGGCAGTGGTCCAGGACTCGCAGGGCAACTCTGAGGACAGAGGAGTCCCTGGAGCCCCAGTCCACTGCGGCGCTGGGTGCCGCTCTTCGTCTCACCTCTCCCCGTGGGCCCGCCCGGCATGGGAGGCCCTGGCCGGTATGGCCCCAAGGATCATTGAGGCACTCAAGCCCCTTCACTACGACAAGGTGCAGCACAATCGAGGGGAGACGGCACAAACCCTGTGGCAGCCCGTCTAACCAGCGTGGCACACCAGGCAAATGTCCTGATGGTTCTTTTATGTACTGTGATTATGACGGTGATTAATTTTCAATGTTTCACAGCGTAATGAAGCTTCGAATTTAAATTTAGTCTCATTACATTAGGTTTAAAGAAACCTGAATTTGGATACTGCAGCAGATACATATTTGCAAAATTGTATTTCATTATCTATCTAAAAAATAAAAATACGTAATGATGTCTTAGTTTTTCACGATCTTTACACATTGCAGGAAATGATGGCTTCACGGCTATGATCGTTTTATTTTATTTTATTCCCAACGTTTCAGACACTTTGCAGTGTCCGTGGTGTCTGCAAAGTGTCTGAAACGTTGGGAATAAAATAAAATAAAACGATCATAACCGTGAAGCCATCATTTCCTGCAAATAAAAATACGACCAAATCCGCGGCATGTAATTAATATGTGTCAAAACATATTTATACTCGGCCAAACCATTCAACGCCATCTAGTAGCTACTGACATTACTAAACTTCAGCGAACTTCTTACTCGTGGCAATTGTTATAGGATTTCTGCCAGCAGGCAAAAATTAAATATTTTATTATAATGTTTATACGACACTTTCTGAAAACTTTCAATATTTATTCGTAACAAATCTAAAAAGAGAAATTTATGGAAGATGTCAACAATAATACAACGCACAAAATTTATGATATATTTAAATATAATTTTATTAATTATTGATTTGAAACCACTGTTAATAATGTATGTGCAAGCAAAGCATTTGAATCAAGACATACAATTGAAGGTGACAAAGTTATCGAAGCGTACAAGTAACTTTAAATAGCCTAGGGTCGACGTTGCCGACAATGATTACGTTGAAACTCAGTGTCAATTGAATTATGACTAGAAATTTCGGGCGTTAAAAGTTGTCTGTTACGTGGAACACAATTCTGCCGACTTCGCTGACTTTCATAACTAACATTGTGTCGCTGATGGTTTAAATTGCTAGATCGGGAGGAAAAGTTATAGCCTTGAACACGTCCATTTGGTCTTCGAGCTCTTACGTCATCTCTTCCGGGAATATTCGGAGTCCTATTACGGTTGCTTCGAAGATTGTAGCGATAGTTATGTCGTCTATTTAGCGGTACACGTCGCCGTCTGTTTGTCCCTCGTATTTCCCTATTCACCCAACGTCTGATATGGGACATGAACCTTTGTAGAAACTGTATTATCGCCAGATTGCCAGATAGTTGCTGCAATAACCTCAATTGTTGAACGAATTCATCCATTGACGCGTCGTTTTCACTGATACCCATGCTCGCCAAGCTGTTATCTTCAGAGGGGACTATTTCTTCTCTTATTCCTTCCGTGTCTCTGGCTTCTGGTGTTATGTTTATGCCGTTGCCTTCGGCAGCCGCATGTTCATCTTCGCAATTATTTTCAGGAGTCTTTTGATCGTCAACATTCATGGTGCTTACGTTGGTATTGTTTTTTGAAATTGTTTCGTTCTGTTTGGAAGGTTTCTCAGGATCTACAGCCATTGTATTATTTATAACAGAATTTGTGACTAATGTTTTTCCCTGTCAAACATTTAGTGTACCGTGACAAGACTGTCTCACCGCTACTTAGATATTTTGTCTGTTCAGTAATCCAAGGGCTTTTACTTGTATCATTTTAATTTTATTCCAGTATATTTGAACACGCTATTAATTTTTGGGAGTCTAGCACGTGATCGTTGCTATTCTTTATCAGCAGCAATAATTTTATTTGGCAGGTTCAGTACGAATTCAAAGTTGTGGTCATTGTAAAATGTAAACGGTATGAATAAGCGAAGCACCCAAAAAATTTTTCCAAAATGTTTATGGTTTTATATCTATGACTATTATAGCTAGAAAAGTCTGCCATGAAGTCTTGACCCGTAAACAGTTTTTCTCACAATGTGGCAAAAATTGTATGGCATACTTTGGATCTACGGTTTTGAACGCAACCAAATTGCCTTGCCATCGTCTGTTTTCAATCTGTCAAACCCGGCCGTAAGCCATTAGAAGAAAATAAAATTAAACAAATCATTTTTTGCGAAGCTAAATTCGATTTATTGATTATTTTGACCTAGAAACGTTAGTAAATAGGAGTTTTAATAATTTTATGTGCTGTTAGTGACTTAGCCTTTCGCCGTGGAGCCTAATATCAGCGGTAAGCAAAATTAGACTATTGTTACAAATATTTGCATAAAAACGCGCAGTATCTTTCTGTAATATTTTAATACTTGTATTCTAAAATACTTACAAATTCAAGATAATGGTTAATCATATAATATATTTTAAAATGACACCCGGTATAAACGTAAACAAATACAATTATCCATAACGTAATCATGAAATTGAACTGTTTACTGTTTCATAAATATTTACTAACAAGCCCCGGATTTGCAAGGTGTAATATACTCATTCTGAAACATGTTACACAATTTACTAGCTTCTTTGGTTCTGTAGATTTATTTACAGTGCGTGTAAATTATCCCTATAGGACCACAAAAAAAAAAACATTTTTTTTTTAAATAAACCAGCTTACATATCGTTGGTTTGCGGGAATATCGACGTAACTCAAAATTCTTTCAAATTGAATACTGTATGCCAAATGATCTTATATGTTTGATATTTCATTGTAAACAGATATGCAACACCGATTTCGCTCAAACAATAGTAACAAAATCTCAATAAATCATTAACATTTTGCAGTATGCACTAAAAAATGTATGGAGAAATTAAAAAATGCCATTCCCTAAAATTAATCATTTTTAGTGCCGTCACTATTCTTGCAAACCAGCGATATGTAATGAACAAATGTATATTCTTAGAACTCTATGGGGATGACAGATCAGATCAGTATTACCTAATGGGATCGGAATAGGCTAGAGACACCCTGTCTGAATAATATAGTCCCAGAGAGGATATCATGCTTTTTATCAAATTTGTAAGAAGAGTGCCAAACTCCCCCTCCGTCTGTTTAAAAGCAGTGGGCTTCATGAAATGATTATTTGGGAAACTTAATGAAGCCTGATGGCATGCTAAGAAGGCAAGAAGAAGCTAATAAACTTACAGAAAACATACAGTAAATAATATCTATAATATGTATGTATTTACAAAAAATAATGTATATATAAGTAGTTTATCATCCATCTCGTTACCATAACACAAGCATTAAGTTGCTTAGCTTGGGACGATAGGGCGTTGTGTGAAATGTCCAACAATATTTATTTATTTTTTATTTAGTTGTTTCGGCCTATAAATGACCCACTGCTGAGTCAGGCCTTCTCCAAATTCCTGAAAGGTAATTAGCTCAGTGTGCCACACTAGCTAGATGGGTCGGCAGAGGGTCTGTATCAAGATTTTTCTCTCGCGTTCTTTCAGTTCTGTCTTACAACACCCACAGAATGGAATGTAGTTTGTATGAAATCTTTTTTCAGTGGAAATGTGCACCCCGGAGGCCTGGCGGGGTGGGGGTGTGGCTCGGTCCCCCTCACACGAGTCAGTAACCACTGAGCTCTCATTGTTCAGTGTCTCGTCTGCAGCTTCGGATGCCAGAGTACTAAGACTACTGGCTTGCAAGGTAACCAAACAACTTTATGCTCTCATCCCCATCTACTCGGCCAATACATAACGTGACCATACGATTGTCCCACTTTCAGGCTGTAAAAAATGGCTGCCAACAACAACAAAAGTGTCCCTCTTTTACGAATAGACCTTTATACCCGTTGCACTTAAATATGACATCTCACACCGATGTACCCTAGATATGTATTTATTTACATACAAAAGTCAGTAGGCGTCCCGATTAAACACGAAAAACAAAATGGTCACGTTACCAATACATCACCCACTACCGAGTCGAAACCCTGTGCGCTAATTACTAGCAATGTAATTGGAGGACGTCGCGCCCAACAGTGGGTCATGTATGGTATATATCTAGTATGCGTGAACCATCCGCCAGTACGGCACTTTGTGGTCAAGTTATTTGGCGGACATAGTATCAGAAACATTCCTCATCATCATATCAAACCAGTAGACGTCCACTGCTGGACATAGGCCTCCCCCAGGGATCCTATAAAGGCCGGTCCTGGGCCGCCCGCATCCATCGTTTTCTAGCCACCTTAACCGGGTCGTGGGTCCACCTTCCGGAACGCGGTCGCCACTCGAGGACTTTTCTGCCCCATCGGGCGTCGGTCCTGCGAGCTATGTGCCCTGCCCACTGCCACTTAAGACTAACATTCAGCTTATAGGAAATGATCTCAGAGAACGGTCACAAGGTTAAACCACATTAAACAAAATACACGTTTTTTTTTATTACAGGCAGGTCAAGGCCCGGATCCCTCATTGAGGGTTGCAAGTCCAAACCCAGATAGCAAGATCTTAAAGTGAGTATCTGTTGAAGGTTGTGTAGCGATCAGTATGCTAGAGACCTCGCCAATCTTTATGGCCGGTCTGAATGTAGCCGCATAACACAAAATTCGGTATCAGCGGGACGTACGCGGGGGGTGGAGGCAGGGCACGCCCCTCCCCTCTCTTCCACCCGCAAGCGTCCTCGCCGCCCGCGCGTGACGTGTCACTGTGCTACTTTCGTATTGGGTATCAAATGTACGATGCGTAAGTTCGCACCGACGGCTACATTCAGAGCAGTCATAAAGTTCGGCGAGGACTGTACAACCCGGGTTCGATTCCGGTACCTGCCTCAAGTAGTACCTTTTTTCATCTCGTAGAAGACCGTCATCGACACTCCCACTGGCACCGGACAGCTGTCGTGAGTTGCTAGCAGGCTGTGCCGCCCTCTGCGCCCAGCTGGGGCTGAGGAGGTGCTTCAGCGCTGCCGATGTGGCCGGAGGAGACCATGCTGCTGTCGCACCTGTCAGGAGGTAGGAAGTGGGTAGACGGCAGGCCTTGAATGCAAGTAAGGCCTGTTGTAGTACTAGCTGACCCGGCAAACTTCGTACCGCCTCAGAATCCATAAATAATAAACTGGAATGATAATTCCAGAATGTTTTAACTTTATTAAAATATGTTTCTTTCTTTTTTTACATAATCATATTTGTAACCATAAAAACCTTCCCTGGACTTCCACGAATATTTCAAGACCAAAATTAGCCAAATCGGTCCAGCCGTTCTCGAATTTTAGCGAGACTAACGAACAGCAATTTATTTTTATTTATACTAGTGGCCCGCCCCGGCTTCGCCCTTGCAAAGCGGGGTGTTATACATATAAACCTTCCTCTTGAATCACTCTATCTATTAAAAAAAACCGTATCAAAATCCCATGCGTAGTTTTAAAGATTTAAGCATACATAGGGACGGACAGACGACAGTGACTTTGTTTTATACTATGTAGTGAAGAAGAAGATATAGATAGATAGATAATTATTTCTTAGGTCTTTGCGATTATTACCTAGTCATTAAAATTAAACACTTTAACGGATTTTGTCGCGTGTATATTACATTATTTCCCAACGTTTCGAATGCTTTGCAGCAGTCATGGTCGCGGGTGAGACATGAAGACAATTGTCCTTCCCGATGGAAATCCTTCCTCAGTCGATCTCTTCTTTGGTCTCATACTTCTTTTCCACAATACTGCGGTGTCTGAAGACAAAAGTCTTCGACCAATGTTTTCGCCAGTGATGACACATGGACCAGAGACGTGGTCGCTCGCTATGGGCTCCATCAGAAGGCTCAAAGCCACCCAAAGGGCAATGGATATCTCCATTCTCGCAGGCAAACCAGGGTCACCGACATAGCCCACTGGATTGCCAAACTTATGTGGCAGTGGGCTGGGCACATAGCTCGCAGGAGCGATCCCCGACGGAGTAAAAAAATCCTCGAGTGGCGACCACGTTCCGGAAGGCGCAGTGCTGGTAGGCCTCCCACACGGTGGACCGACGACTTGGTTAAGGTCGCCGGAAAACGATGGATGCGGGCGGCCCATGAGAGGCCTTTGTGGAGATCCTTGGGGGAAACCTATGTCAGCAGTTGACGTCTTTCAGCTGAAATTATGATGATGACTTTGTCCGTACCTTCTCACATCAGTTAAGTTCTAAATGACCTCCACTGAGCTTCTGCGAGCCTGGTACTTTTCAATGCGGATAATATATTTTGTACTAGCGACCCGTCCCGGCTTCGTACGGGTGCAATGATGGTTGTATTGTATACTTAAAAACCTCCCTCCTGAGTCACTCTATCTATTAAAAAAAACTGCTTCAAAATCCGTTGCGAAGTTTTAAAGATTTAAGCATACATAGGGACGGACAGATGACAGCGACTTTGTTTTATACTATGTAGTGATGGTGACCAGCCCTAAATTTCTTGTTATCTCTCTCTCACTCTTCAGTGCGACGTCAGAAGTGGGATTGTGCGCGGCGCTGGAGGCGCTGACGTTAAGCGCAGCCTCCCGCTCGTGCAGTACTTGGGTGGCAGGTAAGATCTTGATGAACTTGGAACACGTATTTTATCCAGACCATTCCAGCGGTTCAGTCGTTTCAAGATCTCCTACACGAAGATCTTACCTTGTGTCACATTACATACGTATAGCAGGCGAACGCAAAGACAGCTAGATCCAGAGCACGTATCTCTGGTCCACACAAGGATATGGAGGTGTCCGTGTGTTGACGGATTTCGAATACATAGTGTCACGACCCCATTCCATTCTGAGGCTGTCTTAAAAGCCGACAAAAGAAAATGACAAGGGCGAAAACCAAGCAGCAAGAGACGGAAAACTTGATACCAATCACTGTGCCAACCCGTTTGGCCAGCGTGGTACAGTAGGCTGATGACCCTCCATGTTATGGGTGGAGGCCTGACTCAGCAGTGGGTTATTTATGGGCTGAGTATTAGTAGTAGTTGTGTGACGTCCGGAATCGACCTTGCTGGCCAGACGGTATGGCACAGGATTTTGTATCAAGTTTTCCTTCTCTTGCGGCTAGGTTTTTGGCCTTGTCATTTCCTTTTGTGACTGCCTCGTTGGTCTAGTGGTTAGATGTGCCGCCTTTGGATCAACGGGTCCCGGGTTCGATTCCGGGGTCGGGCAAGTGTCTTTGTCTAAACCAGAGGCACTGGCTCGGAGTCTGGGTGTCATTTCTATCTATAATAAGTATGTATTTACAAAAAAAATGTATATAAGTAGTTTATCATCCATCTCGTTACCATAACACAAGCATTAAGTTGCTTAACCTGGGACGAGATGGCGTCGTGTGAAATGTCCAAGGATATTTATTTATTTATTATTTATTTATTTTGTCGGCTCTTACGACACCCTCAAGATGGAATGGGGTGGTGACACTATGTATTCTTAATCAATATAGTAAACGCACTTCAAAGATGATGATGATGATGATGATGATGGATGCCTTTGGTTCTGTGTTTTAGTGGGGGGCTCCCAATTGCCTTCGCCGCAACGCTCACACCCCTCCCAGACATCTCAGAGGCCCTTGCCCACCGACAACAAAAAGGTATTATGTGCTAAGTGATTGTTTTTTTTTTATTGAAATGCGAAATTACCTCTGATGATGATATTCTCCGTGTGGTGACGGATTTAGAATACACAATGTCACCAACCCACACTATCCTGAGGGTGACGTAAGAGGCGACTAAAGGATCATATGAGGCAGATCACCTAGCCGCAAGAGAAGGAAAACTTGATACAAACCCTGCTCCAACCCGTTTTGCCAGCGTGGCACTGCAGGCTAATTTCCCTCTAAGAATTTGGAGGATGCCTGACTCAGTAGTGGGTCATTTGTGGGCTGAAATGACGATATTTATACGGCAAAACAACGTTTGCCGGGTCAGCTATCATCGGGTCATCTATAATTTAAAAGGAGCTGTTCTATATACAGGGTTAATACGACATAGGGGCATTTTTCCAGGCTCTGTACCAAAAATCTATTAAATTGGAGCAATAGTTTAGCCGCAAATGATTTTTTAAATTTTTGCCTCATTTGAACGTGATGTATCTTTCCTAACGTTTCATCGTTTATTAACCTTAGGGGCTGTCCATTAATCACGTGATGTATTTTTAACATTTTTTAACCCCTCCCTCCCCCTTGGTGATACCTGGTGAGGTTTAAGACTACCCCTCCACCCCCCATGAAAAATCACGTGTATTTTTTTGTACCGTTTCGAATTCATACTATTCACATATAGTACGAGGGTGAATCAAAAAGTTCTTAGAAGTGCATATATATGAAACCTTTTTGGATCAAGTTCGATATTCAAATTAAAGAGTGTCTATCACACTATATTTATGCAGACTGTCACTTGTTTTTGTCAGTTCGTTCGCATGTAATAAATTTTTTTGTGCAACGAGTTGCTAAAAAGTCAAAATTATGGATAAAAGTGAGTTACGTGCGGTGATAAAATATCTCAGTTTGAAAAAAATGTCTACGAAGGAAATTTTTTTGGACATTCAGCAGACATTAGGGGGTGATGCTGTACCCTATTCTACGGTTGCGTACTGGGTGGCTGAATTTAAAAGAGGTAGATCAAGCTGTAAAGATGACCCGCGTTCTGGGCGGCCTTCAACCTCCGTTACAGAAGAAAATGTCAAAAAGGTTGAGAATCTGGTTTTGGAAGACAGAAGAATGACTATAAAACATATAGCTGAGATCCTAAAGATATCTTTTGGTAGCGTTCAATCCATTTTAATTGATTCACTGGGGTTCAAAAAAGTGTCTGCAAGATGGGTGCCACGAATGTTAACCGACGAAAACAAAAAGCGACGTTTGGAAATTTCCAAGCGTAATCTCGAAATGTTCCAGCGTGATTCGGATAATTTTTGCCGTCGTCTTGTCACCATGGATGAAACGTGGGTCCACCATTTTGATCCTGAAACTAAAAGACAAAGCATGTCTTGGAAACGACCATCCTCTCCATCCATTAAGAAATTTCGAGTTGCTCCTTCCGCTGGCAAAGTTATGGCCTCTGTGTTCTGGGATAGTGAAGGAATCCTTTTTATTGATTACATGCCAAAAGGCCAGACGATAACTGGACCCTATTATGCAAATTTAATCCCGAAAGTGCGTGAAGCGATTAAAGAAAAACGTCGTGGAAAACTGTCGTTGGGCGTGTTGTTCCTTCAAGATAACGCTCCTGCCCATCGATCGGAAGTTGCGCTCAACGCAATCCGCTGTGCTGGCTTCAATCTCCTTGACCACCCACCATATTCTCCGGACTTAGCCCCAAGTGATTTTCACTTATTTCCAAAATTAAAAGAGGAAATTCGTGGAACAAAATTTCACGATAATGACGCGGTTATAGCTGCCGTAGAGGACTTTTTCGAGAGTCAAGAAAATAATTTTTTTTCACAAGGAATAAGGAAGTTAGAAACGCGTTATTCTAAATGCATTGCATTGGAGGGAGATTATGTAGAAAAATAAAATATTATTATTTAAATCTTTGCATTTTTTAATATTGATTCCAAGAATTTTTTGATTCACCCTCGTATATGTAGTGTAATTTAATGCCCCTCTGTCATATCAACTTTGTATAGATTGACTCATCGCGATATCTCAGGGACCATATGACCTAGAGACTTGAAATTAGGTAGGAATATTCGGATATTACGAAATTCCAAAAGGGGGGATGCGGGCGGGTTTAATTATTTGGCAAAACAACTTTTGCCGGGTCAGTAGTCTTATAAATCTTTTAGGTGCGGCAGAATTACATCAAGAGGAGACTTCTGACTACATACAGAGCGCTGGAAAGAATGTCCCAGTCTGACTTCAACTTGGACAGACTAGAGGTGAGTGTCTTTTAACCTTAAATGTATTGAACATTGGTAGTGACGTGTGGCGGGTCGACCACTTCCCTTTGATATGGTTGAGGTGATCGATGGTTATGCTTGTGAACACGAGTTGGTCGGCTCACTGGATTGAAGACTTATAATTTCATTTTTAATTATTCTACCTTTTTTTATAATAACGTCATATTTCAGAAACCAAACGATACTAGTTAGTTATAATATATCTAACTGGTATCGTTTGGTTTCATATTATGTAAACGGTCATTGTGATGTGGCGTTTAAAAAAAGACATGCCCACCGAGTTTCTTCCGCCAGGTCTTCTTGGTTGGTGCCGCGTTCCGACCTGGTATTAGTGTTATAAACCGTTGACGATTGTGAACGCCATAATTGTTTTATACATTAAAGCATTTTTCTATTCTATTAAAATAAGTAACTTTTAACTGGGCTGTCTGAAATAACCGCTTTAGGCGCAATGGAATGATCATCCGGCCAGACGAGGTGTACATCTGACAGGAGCCGAGGTGCCTATCCCCCTTTAACGGTAGTCCGGGATATCTTAACCGTGCTAATTGCGTGCGAAATGATAAATTCGAACACCTAGCCGCAACAGAAGGAAAACCTGGTATAAATGCCTATGCCAACCCGTCTGGCCAGTGTGGCACAGTAGGCTATTTACCCTCCTTGTGACTGGAGGGGGTCCGACTCAGTAGTCAGTCATTTGTGAGCTGATAAGTAGTAATATTCTGTACGATCCTTAGGCAGCTGCCGTATGCGCCGTAGCGGGGGTCGCGGGGGCTCCCCCTGTGCTGGGTCCTGGGGCCCAAGGGGGTCCGGGACCCACCACGCTGGCAGTCCCCCAGGGCAAACCGCACGCGAGGTTCGTGCATCCAGGTAAGAACAACATTTTTTACTTTTCTCTTTTATGTTCGCCTGGTACTAATGTATGCGAACAGATCGGGCGCCTCTCTGTGGGTTGGGAAACGTTCAGAGCTCCCCATCAAAGCGTGGGGCCAAGGCACTTCAGGTTCCTCATCGGGCCTGTTTCAGGGAGTTGGGGATCTTGTTATTTTATTTTTATCAGTGATTGATCGCCTTTGACCCTAGGCTTGCGTGATGGAAAGCAACGCCAGGGTCTAAGATGGACCAGGCAATTCAAGGAAATGCCCAGTCGGGCACCGGCTCTCGCATACACACGACGACACACATTGAAACTGCTTGGCGCCGGACTTAGATGTGAGGGTGGTAGCTAGCCGGGCGGATCATGAGATCCTACCACCAAGCGAGTTTTGTTGACTTTTACAACACGCTTTATTTCCCAGCGTACGGTGGGGAAGTTTTATTTTCTGACCCGTCCGCACACGGGGAAAATCTCGGGCCTTAATTCCCGGGTATCCATGAGGAGCTTCAAGTAACAAAAAGTGTGAATCTCGAGTTGTTTGACTTGTAAAAAACTTGGATTATTCTTTTTCTTTGTTGGGGTGAAACTGTCAATGCGTCTTCCAATAACGTTGCGTTAAACGTTTAACGCGCACGAGGGAGAGAGAAAGAAAGATACAGAAAGGTTACTCCTTATATCATAAGCTACCTATCAGTGAATGTCCCGTCAAAATTGGTCCAGTCGTTCCAGAGATTAGCCGGAACAAACAGACGATGTTGATGATGACACCAATTTTATTTATTTGTATATAATATATAATAAGGTTATCATACCACGTGTAATGTTAGGAAATAACACGATATTGCGTTTCTTCTGAAATCATAAGAATTTATTTGTTACAATTTTACATATTTCAAAGATACAATAATATCTATAACTACGCAAATAAAAATAGCAAATATTAACTGAAATCATAAGAAACAACATTTAAAGTAATTATTCCCACTTTTAAATACAATTTTAAAGAAGCTAAATTAAATCATTGAAATAAATTATTTAAATTCTCTCCTGAAAAAATTAATGCATATTACGAAATTATTAATAACATTGCAAAATTACTAATTAAAAGAATTATAATAACAAAATAAATAAATAACTGATGACACATTATTAGTACCCACGTATAAAATATGTATAGTTAAGAGTACTGAAAAATAGTACTCACTTCGGAGCGCTGTAAAACCTTAGCTATTGACTTAATGAAAAAATGTTGCATATAAAAGTTGTTCCTTAAAAAACGATCTACAAAAAAGGTCTGATATCGTTTTTTCGTAAAATGATAAAAAAAAAAGTTATATCGAAAAATATTAATTTTTTTCTCGACTTTCTGAACATTTTCACTTATAACTTTTTTATTTATAGTTTTACGACAAAAAGTTACTGGACCAAAGTTATAGAGAATTTAATTTGCAACAAAAAACGTTAAAAAAATTTTTTATCAGATAAATAGTTCAAGAGATATATCGTAAAAACCGTTTCAACCCCTATTTTCAAGATGGCGGCCGTGGGACAAGGGTGGCGACCCCACAAACTTGATTTTAGCTTTACACTTACCCCCCCTACACATCAAAAAAATAAAATTGCGTCCTCTAAGAAACGCAAGGTAAGGCCTAAAAATGTAACATTTCAATGGACTATGTGTTTTTCTTTACATATATTACCATTATCATCTTACGACCCTTGTCCCACGCTAGGTAGTTGTCTCCATACACACCTATCGGTCGTCGTATGAAGTCAATTGAAGTTAAATGGCAATAATCTGTTTATTTTTTTCTCAGAAGCAGCACATCTAGCGCTGACTGCGGCCGACCTTGAGCGCGAAAGGGGGAGGCCTCTCTCCAAATACGAAAGGAATATGATGATCTTCAACTGGCTCCACACCCTCGATGATGCTGCGCCCTTCTAAGGAGACACCCGAGACTATTCAGCCCAAACCACTCCTGAGTCAGGCCTCCTCCAAATACGTGGGGAAATTAGCCTACAGTACCACACTGGCCGGACGGGAGACTGAAAAGTCGGGAATATTGTTCTAGATCTGAGGAACAGACATTTTGTGTTGGCTCCGGTAGGCTGGAATGAGCGGGCAAGAAAGTCTAGGCTGAAATTGCTATTATTAATTCGTCACATGCATTAATTGCACATGCAAGATAACATTTGCCTCTGTTGAAAGTATTATTTTTATGTTTAGACTTAAATATATGACATTATTTATTTTATTGTTATTTACTAGCTTTAAACTGACTGAACTTTATTGTGAAAGAAACTGAAAAAACTATTGATATCGTCGTATGCAGCAATTTGTAACCACTAAGGGGCTGTCCATTAATCACGTGATGTTTTTTAAACATATTTTATCCCCTCCCTCCCCCTCGGTGATACATGGTGAGGTTTAAGACTACCCTCCACCCCCATCAAAAATCATGTGTATTTTTAGCACCTACAAAGAAGCTTAAACACGCCGCTTTTCGGTTCAGAAATGACGCTTTTGACGAAAAATATTTTACGATATCTTACTATACCACCCCTTATTTTTTACCCCTTCTTCCCGTGATATTTAAGACTACCCCCCATTAAAATCAAGTGTATTTTTTAGTACCTATAAAGAATCTTACACTCAAAGGTCACTGCACGCCGCTTTTCGGTTAAGAAATCACGCGTTTGACGAAAAAATCAATACCCCCTAATGTGATGTTTCGTGATTTTTCCCGAACGCCTCCCCCCCCCCCCTTTCGAACCTCACATGTTTTATGGACATCCCCCTAAGCCAATGCGCCCTGTCTTCAGCTTGACGCATCCAGCTGCTGCCCGCAACCTTTCGCATTTCGTCGCTCCATCTAGCCGAGTGTCTGTGTATACCAGAGTTTCTCAGAGTCTGGGTGTCGTCGTCGTCGTCGTTTCAGCTAATAAATGACCCACTTCTAAGTCGGGCCTCCATATTCATGTAGGGTAATTAGGCTGGGAAGATTGCCAAACTTAAGTGGCAGTGGGCAGGGCACATAGTTCGCAGGACCGACGCCCGATGGGGCAAAAAAGTCCTCGAGTGGCGACCGCGTTCCGGAAGGCGCAGTGCTGGTAGGCCTCCCACACGGTGGACCGACGACCTGGTTAAGGTCGCCGGAAAGCAGTGGATGCGGGCGGCCCAGGACCGGCCTTTGTGGAGATCCTTGGGGGAGGCCTATGCCCAGCAGTGGACGTCTTTTGGCTGAAATGATGATGATGATGATGAATTAGCTGGGTCTGGGTTTTGTTTATACCTAATTATTTTGGAATTGGCTATAGCATTCACTTATGATCAGGCTTCGTCGTCTCCCTACAGTGGTTAATGAACTTGGGTTCCCGAGTCAACAGGCGTAATATATTTGATAAGTTTGGAAATTTAAGGTTAACCTATTTATTTTTTATATTTGTGTCCATCATGAGGGGGGGGGTTGCCATAATCGCCACGCTTGGCAGGCGGGTTGGCGATCGCAGTATCTGATGGCCGATGCTTATCGTCGCTGCTGCCCAACGTTTGTTGTCTCTTAGTCGCCTTCTACGAAACCCACGGGAAGGTGTGGGGTGGTAGTATTCTTATTCCGATACGACATGGTGGCTATTTAATTATTTACTAGCGGCCCGTCTCGGCTTCCCACTGGTGCGATGTTACCCGTGGGAGTCTCGTCAAAAAAAGCCTAAGTTACTCCTTATATCATCAGCTACCACTCAGTGAAAGTTCCGTCAAAATCGGTCACGCCGTTCCAGAGATTAAAGAGCCGGAACAAACAGACGGACAGACAAAAAATTAAAAGAAAAGTTATTTAGGTCTATGTACTGTGTATACATACTTACGCATTTAGTAAAAAGTGGTTATTTTATTATTACGAACAGACACTCCAATTTTATTTATTTGTATAGATAAGACAATAAAACGGGTAACAACTATCAACTAAGGGTCGTTTCACATCTGACGGAAAATGCGCCGCGCGACGCATTTTCCGTCAGATGTGAACCGACCCTAAACAAGTAATTCTAATCAACGGATCTAGTCTAGGTTGGAACCCTTAAATATGTTGACATATCATGTCATATAGTATAATACCATAATATAATAGTAAAAAGCAACTACATATTGTTTTAATTTATACAGTACTAGCTGCTCCCCGCTGTGTCATCCGCGCGCCTATTGATGGAATTTATTTATAGAAAAAAAAATGACCTTCCTTCCTCGATAAATGAACTATCCAACACTGAAAGATTTTGAAATCGGACCATTGTTCCTGAGATTAGCGCGTTCAAACAAACAAACTCTGCAGCTTTATAATATTAGGATAGATAATCTAAAAAAATCTAATATTTTCTAAGTTACAAATCTTATCTTCAAAGCACCTTTCGAAGTGTATCATGGAATTAGTTATGGTTTGGCGAGAACATATCATAACTTTTCGTCAGCTCAAAATGTTCATAAACTGGCGAGGTTATTAAAAGGCATTTTTTTACTATGACCCACTGCTGAGTCGGGCCTCCTCCAGTTACATTGAGGGTAATTATCCTACTGCGTCACGCTGGCCAGATGGGTTGGCACAGGGTTTCGTATCATGTTTTCCATCTCTTGTGACTGGGTATTATCGGCCTTCTGTCGGATCTTGTGACACCCTCAGGTTGGAATTAATTGTTCCATTATGTCCAATTTATGGTAATTCGACGCTGGGGGCCACGGATATCAACAGAATGCTTCGATTAAGTGTAACGTGGGTTGCAGTGTTCGCCTGCCATCAGGCTGACTACAAAATCTACAAATACGCATTTCTATACAAATATCCTAGTAGGATTAACTTTATCGTAAGTGTTACAAAGTTAACATTCCATTTTGTATATTGTCACATTGTCGAGTGTTGTATGGATTGTATATCGTATTAATTGTATATTTTAATGTAATATGTTGGAATAAATTAATGTAAATCGTTGGTATTGTTTTATTTTTTGTTACTTTTAGGTTATTCTTGTCGGCTCTTCTGGGTGGAATGGAAGTCCTAGTGCTTTAAAGGCCAACAAGTAGTTATAATATTTTATTTTCATTTAAACGTAACCCCTGGACTAGGCAGTTTACAAACATCACGAACACATATTACAGAAACAGAGCAAGTGCCTCTGGTTTACACATCCGGACCCCGGTATCGAACTGCGGATCCGTGAAGCGAAGGCGGCACATCAAACAAAACCCCCTGATCATATAGGCAATACTAGTCCGTGGTGACAGATTTTATGTACATAATGTCACCAACCGTTTTCAGCACATTTCGAACCAGTGATGTATGTGCTAACTTTATTAAAATGAATTTTGATAATCTGTCTCTTGCGTATCTTTAGTCGCCCTTTACGACACCGCCATGATGATTGGGGTTGGTGACATTGAAAAACACACATTACACACATTTAAAAAGAAAATTGTGTAAGTACTACCACTGCGCAGAAAAAATCACAGGCGGAACTTAAATAAAAAGGATAGATTAGACACAAATAAAAACCAATTTTACCAAAACGATTTTATTCAAATCCTTGGTCGACTCATCCAATCGATATTTTACAAATAATTACAAAATTTACAATTTCGCTTAAAATATACACAAAATTAACATTTCATATTGGCCGCTGTCATAATAACTAATACAAATTGTAATTGAGTTCTTACTAAACCATTTTAGGTGCTGAACTAATTTTAATCAAAGACACACACTAAGTACTTTTGTACTCAAAACACATCGCTGCCCAGTAATATATCTAAAAAAAAACAAAATCGAGATAATTTCATGTGAAAAGTTTGCTTCTGTCCGGTTCGAAAATCGGATATCTGAGACATACATGTAGGCTTATTTTTACCGACCTTTTGTTTAAGATTCTGATTTCTTGAGACATTTTTAAAGTTAGGAAGATCTTTACGTTTCTTTTGTTTCTACACAGAGACTTCTTCAAATGTCCTTTTATGGCGTTTCAAACCCACATTTCAATTAACGAGATAATTAATGACAGTAAAATAAGTATGAATAACTCAAAAGATACTTTGTTCAACATATCTTACTGTTGAACTAGAAAAAACTAGTTTTGAAGCAAATACGTAATGTTAGGAAGGTAACATTTAAATACTAACAAATATTATGACAACGCCTTATACGAAAATACCAAGGACATACGTTTTTAACTTAGTTTTACAATTAACAAAAATCATACTACCATCACATGTTAAAAAATCACCACTCGTAATCATAGAAAATTGTGCCTACATTTCAATAGAATAAATTTATCAGTACTAGGTCGCTGGGCATACTCCTCCTGTACGGAGTGAGCCCCATAGCCTGGAACGAGGACTCGGACTCGAAGAACACTGAGGGTTCACAATACCCAGCAAATCCATTTTGTATCTACATATTTTGTATATAAACAAAAAAATTTACCACCAGAATAATTATAAAAGCAATGAGTGGTGGTGATGTAATTAAAAAAAATGGTTTTATCATTCATTACGCAAGTATACAATATATAAATAAATTCGTGGTATTTACATTGGGAATGAATCTAGTGATCATTGTAGTTTGGTGGCAAAAATATTGCAATGAAACTAAAACATTGCATAGTGACTTTGAATGTTACATTGAAATTGATTGCAATTAACTCTGATACTACGGATAGAAATTCCCAAATACAATGTATTAGTATTTCGTATCAAGTTATAATATTGGGCCATCAGTGAAATAAATGCTTTTTAAAATAGATTATAAACATAATATTGCTACAAAAAAAGAATTTAATTTACTAAACAGCATGCATTTGCTGATAAATTTACCAAATAAACAAAAGAAAATTGTAAACCAATTTTACCTAAATTGTTTAAGTCTGTTACACATTTAGAAATTCGCATATAAAAACTACTGTTTAAATAATAAGTAGTTTACCTATCTTTTAATTTATCAGCATCAATGCGAGATCGGCAATATTTTTTTGGTATTATATTATCATTTTTAATGGAAACTGATATCATGTCATTATGTGTGTATACGAAATACGAATTAGATTTAATCAAACTGCACACATTTTTTCTTTTAAAATATTCTTTTTTCATGGTTACTAACAAACTCTTTTGAGCTTCAACTAATACAAATCCTTGAAACACAAGTTTATGTATTTCTAAAACATGTTTCACGTATTTTTTTCTCTCTACACGCCAAAACACAAGACGAGAGTTGAATATATCAAGAAATTCGTGAAAATGAACTTTAATGTTGTAGATTTTCAGTGACTATTCTGAAAAACATCTAAATTAATCCGGGAAATTAATACAGTAAATAACTACAGCAGTTTACTCGTACATCGACAGTCTGTTAAAATTAAAAATCGATTAAATCTCCATACCACGGCAGGAAAATTTTATTTTTATAAACAATAGAACTGTCAAAACCGTGCGAGTTTATATGAGACTTTTTGTCTCAGAGCTTTTTTTTTTCTAAACAAGGAATGTGTCTGCAATTTTATTACAATTTGTGTTATTTTGGTGATTCATTTGAAAAGTGCAGATTACGTGACAAACGCTCAAAATCTGTACGAGGGACGTTTAAATTCGCCGTTCGCGCCAGCGTGAGTATAATTAAAAATATATGCAACCATTGTATATTGTATAACGGTAACGTTTTACACAGAATGCAATGTTATCTGGTAATAAAGGTAAATTTCACCAACGTTTGCGGCAGGTAGACTTTGAATGGGTGAGGTGATCACATAACATTGAAAGGGCTCAGTCGTTGACGGTCTTACTAAGAAATGGCACACATATAATAAAGAGCGGTAGAGTTACCACGATTCATCAGCGAAAATCTCACCATTGAACGTTTAGAGTTACTTAGGTACTAGTTTAAATGATAGATATAATTTACTTAGAACCCAAGTCTAACAAGTGTCATGTTAACAGATTAAATAAAATATTATCTTTGGTTTGAAAAAAGTCTATGACTTAAAAGCCCACGGGTCATGTGATGGTAAGGGTCCACTGAAGCTTAAACATTAACGTTTTTAATCACCATTCATTAACAAGTTAACACTGCATTCTGATTAAAACATCATTAACTATTGTAGATTGTGGAGGAAAAAGGGTAAAGTCTGGGGGGAGGGTGTGTGTATGTTTGTGTATAAATATATCTGTAACTATTGCTAGTGATTGCACGCAGGCGCGGTCAACTTACAACTAAGCGCATCAGTCTTATTAAACTAGGGTCGGGATTGCGAAAGATCTTTGGCTGTTTTTATGTGGATGCTAGCATTTTTGCCTTACACAATAATACTTTTTTTAAATGTCTTAACTCAACAATTGATAATTATTTGGTAGAAAATCTTTTCTAAATAGTGATTTTTTAGGTTGAAATTATTAAAGTGGATATTTCGTATGGCTGGCAAAAAATTGAGTTGGAAAAGTTGGGAAAAAAAATGGCGTCCCTTCTCAGCAGTTTTGCGAACTAATAATAAATGGTAAAATAATGTTCGTAATTCCAAAATAACTTTTTTAGTATAGCAGGTATTTAAATAACGAATGTTATCGTTTTAATGAAATGTTATTGTCTACCAAGGCTTTTCATCCACATAGAGCTAGTAATCTCCCGCAACTTATTTGACCCCATAAATAGTACGTTGTTACCCCGTACAGATTTCTAAACGTTTCTTGGGCGCGTAAGACGCAGAACCGGGCCCGCGCGGGCGAACGCAGCGCGCGGGTACTGTGACTATTGGCTTACATACTAACTTACGACAAAATCTTGCCACTAAGCAAGAGAAAATAGTTGCTTTTTAGTTTTGACATAAACTGATTCATATTTATATCTTCTATTCATAATTATATGACTTTTATTCATTATTGATTATCTCTTTAACTAAACACAACCGAAATTTATATAAAATTAAAAAGTAATGTTTATAAAACAACAAACAGATAATAAATCATCCAGGTATCAGACATTCAATAATTTAGAAAGATATTGGAGGCCTTTTTGTTATATGCAATTTCTTTGAGACTACCAACAGGTTTACTAAATATGGATTTAACATTTGTATGTGTTGATAAATGTGGAGAAGAATCATTGTGAATGTTAAGTTTTTTTTGTTATTCATCTTCAATCAGTCCATTGACTATGAGCAGATTTTTTAAGTATTCTGGTGCACAAGAGTAATGCATTGGTACAATGCCAACATAAAAAAGAGTTACATTGACAGTGATCAAACTTGAAGATGCAACAGAATCTTAAAGATATCATATATCAGTTATTTTGGCTACAACTCTCAAGACCTGTAGAATTTTCTAAGAAACTCTGTAAATATGGACATTTTTTTGTCTATTAAAATTGATTTATAGCTTAATATATTGCAACTGCATGCATGGTTAATTTATTAATGACAAAAATATATCTGATTGCAATTTTTCTCTTTTTTAGTGGTAAGGTTGTTTACAAGTTAAAATTGTGAAAGTACAATCTAAAGAAACAATATAATTCTGAGATTTAAACATTGCATTTTAGAACAAAGCCTAATGCCTGGGTGAAACTCTCAAGGATATATAAATTAAATTTTGTCAATAATTAAGTATGTCCCACATTTAACTTGTAAACATTGATTTCAATGCAAAAATGGAAACAATGCATCAACACTTAAATCTAAGTAAAAAGTGCTCAAAAGGCTTGGTTTTATGCTAGTGTTATGTATAAAAAAAAACTGGATTATTGGTCTAGGATTCTATGGTATGATTTTAACCTGGTGAGTTACTTTTAAATGTAACCATACTGAATATTTGTCCTGAAAGATATTGTAGACCCTCATAAACACTCCACAAAGAACCAAGCCCTTCAAAATATCACATATCAGTCTTAAAACTATTAAAAAACCCTTCCAACATAGACAATATCTCTGACTGACAAAGTTATGCTCCGTTATGCAACAAAGTCCAGAGGTCTGTTAAAACCGCCTTTACGGTTCATATACTGTCTGTACTTACGTTTAAGGACAACGTGCACGTCACCTTCAACATTATCGTCAACTTTTTTACCTTTGGTAGTATCAAAGCCACAGAAGCCCATAACTTTCAACATCTCTTGTTCTTCGGGAGATTTACCTTCTAAATCTGCTGGGGTGACTATGGGGCGCTCGCCAAACGTCTTTTTTGGCTTCACAAAGCTTGTGGAAGGTCCAGGAGAGATGGATCTAGAACGGCGACGGCGTGGCGATGGACTTCTCCGCCGGTCCGGGGATCGTCTTCGGCGGTCTAAAGACCGTGACCGCGACCTACTGCGAGGTCTTCGTCTCTCACGATCTCTTTCCCGGTCTCTCTCTCGGCGTCTTTCGTCACGCCGTCGCGGGCTTGGCGACCGACCCATTTATAACCTGTTTGAACGAAATAATAAATTATTACACCACCTCTATTAGCATCAAAACAAATAAGAAAATGTAAATAATGTGTTAGATAAGTTATTACCTCAGTTTGGCGATAACAGTTTTTAGAATTTGCAAAAAACAAAAAGTAACAACAAGCACAACTTAATCAGACGCCATTTTGGAAATGAATGCGTTTTTTTATTATTTTTTAACGACATCTGCGTGCGTTTCGTTACCCTATACAATTATTACAAATAAATGTCCGAGTCTTGATTTCGTAGATACATTTTAAATATAGTTTTAATCTTATTCATATATAGTAAAAGCCATTGGATATGATTTGTACGTATTAAATACTAAATATTCAAAGAATTATATTATAATTAAATAACTGAAATATACAAATATTTGTATTTTGCGTATACTGGACTCTTTCGAATTTAGTATTTCCAAGTAAGAAAAATACCCATTTAATTTGGTTATGAATTTTGCTTGGGGTGGAGACCAGTTACTTTGTGTATCGGGACTGTTGTGTAAGTTGTGTAAGTAACTGATCATGATGACATGCTTAGAACATAAAAAAAACACTAAACGAAATTATAGGTGTTAGCTTGTTTTTGGTTAAAGTGGTATGATATCATGATGTATTGTATTTTATATGTTAGCGCAAAAATATGTATAATGTACTCAACTGTAATAGGGGTTAGCTGAAAGACAGAGTTAGACAGATGGCACAGCGTATATTAAGCTGCTGTCCTGCCGCTCATGCCAGCATAAATCTCACTATAATTTGTACAATAGGTCTAAGAAAATGTATGGAAAACAATAATTTATTTTATAATCAGAGTTGTTGAGTTTTGGACAGTGGTTTGGTACCAGTTCTTTTTAATCCTTTTCTTTCTAGTATATGTTTTAGATTTAGTTATTTTGCCAATTTATTGTTCAATATTTATTAAAAGATTTTTATATCCATTAATTTAATTAAAAATATTTATTGACATTAGTTAGGGGCTGTCCATTAATCAGGTGAGGGTTTTTTATAATTTTTTAACCCCTCCCTCCCCCTTGGTGATACGTGGTGAGGTTTAAGACTATCCCCCACCCCCCAACAAAAATCACGTGTATTTTTTTAGTACCTACAAATAATCTTACACTCAAAGGTAACGACAATACACGCCGCTTTTCGGTTTAAAAAGCACGCGTTTGACGAAAAAATAAATACACGTGTTATCTTACTATATCGTACCGTTCCCCCCTTGTGACATTTCTTGATTTTTTCCGGACCCCTCCCTCCGCCTTTCGAACCTCACGTGATTAATGGAAAGCCCCTTATGTCCTTGATAAAAATGTCCGCTTTAAACTGAAACACGTAAATACTTACAATTTAAACTTTTAATCAATCCACATATTTGGCTAGTCACTACTTATTCGATTAATATTTTTGGAAAGGATATAATAACAAATTGTTTCATTGTCTAGTGAATGGTTGGTGTCCATTCTTTTTATCTATATTTTTACTCCTAAAACTTTAATAAATAGATTATTTTTAGATCCCAAGTAAATGTTTTGCCTTAGTATGGCAACACTGTCTGCCTAAGCGCCATCTGGCGTGTACAATTGAGATCACGTCATGGGCCGCCAACAGCGCTGCCACCACCGGTAAAAAAGCGAAACCTGTGCCGACATCGATCTCTGAAGTGGCGTGTTGAGTCCTTTTTACGAACGAAAAATTAAAATAACGCGATTGCGCGTAATGTCGGTGGTGCTAGTGCTTTGAAACACATTAAGCGGCGTTTAGTGCATGTTATTTTATATAATGTTACTTCGTTTATGTGCTTAGTGTTTGTTGCAAACGCTACTGATAAAAGTGAGTGAAGTGATAAAAATCTAGTTTCGACGCATCTTGGAGCTCCACCGGTAAGTATTGCGTGTAATCTGCTTTCTTTTTCACGTATTTGTTTACATTAATAACAGGAACATGTTAGTTAACTGACGGCGTAAGTTTTTTTTGTCGGCTGCCGTCTAGGGTGTGTCTTAGCTAATATGAATTGAGGTCGAGATTTTTTAGTCCGTACCTTCTCTATACATTTTCTTGGAACGAGACATACTTCGATTGTCATGTGCTGGCACTAACATTGTGAATTCACCCTACATTTTATTCATAACCGTTGATTCATAAGATCGCTGTTCGCGCGCGTTTGCCAATATTGTTCACAAACACACGTTATTATCGCTATTTTATTGTTGAAAATGTGTAATTCTGTAATTTTGGGCGTGACTCCAATCAATTTCATTATCTATCTCTTCGTAACGTAAGATGATGTCACCGGCCTGGCTCGGTCAGTGTAATACGGCTGATACCGACAAGCCTTAGAAATACACGCCGTGGCGCGGAAGCTATTGGATTTTTTATTTTGTCGGCTTATAGTTCACTAAGTGGCACAAATTGATGTTTGATAGGAGATCGCCTGTGATTTTTCGTTGTGATTTCGTGGTGGGATGTGATTGATGAAATAGAGTTTCCTGAGTGGAATCACATATCAAAACAAATTAGATTTTACAGACTTAGGGATGTCGTACATAGTATTTTTTGGAAATATTTTTAAAAACCTTCCATGTTGTGGAAAAGCCAAATATAGCTAATATTAAGGCCAATACTTACTTGCAAGAAGTGGAAATCTTGACACAAAACCCTATGCTACCCTGTCTGGCTGGCCAGAGTGGCACAGTGGGCTGATTACCCTTCATGTAACTGGTGGAGGCCCGACTCAGCAATGGGTCATTTGGCTGCAAAGTGGTAGGATTAGATTAGTAAAATTAAGTGTGTATTATCTCTAGATCCTCTCTGTATGATAAAATTAAATATTTTAACTGATAGTCAAAATATAATTGGTCATTTTGGCAATTTCATTCACCGGTTTTAAACTTTATTATAGTCATGAAGATAATAAAAAACAATGTTTGTGTTTTAAGTAGGTATTTATTAATGTGTTAAATCATTACATAGTATAAAACAAAGTCGCATTCATCTGTCCGTCCCTATGTATGCATAAATCTTTATAACTACGCAACGGATTTTGAAGCGGTTTTTTTTAATAGATAGAGTGATTCAAGGGGAAGGTTTATATGTATAACCCACCCCCGCTTTGCACGGGCGAAGCCGGGGCGGGCCACTAGTATATAATATAGCAATACATATACAGCTGGATGTGTCAAGGTGAAGACAGGCTATGGAATTCTTTAGGGGAGGCCTACGTCCAGCAGTGGACAAATGTGGGCTGATGATGTGAATCACCTAGATATTACATATTTGATAAAACATAGACCTTATATGGTTTAGATAACTGTCTTTTAAACATGGATTAGAGATGTACTAATTTATTTTCGAAGCTAAAAAAACATCCGACTTTATTTAACAAGAATTGCATATATTTTAGTAATATTTTTGTCAGCATACCACATTTAAAATGTTTCAGTTTAATTAAATGAGTTCCATCACTTGTAATATGTGACCTCCATCCTTCAAAGCATGGAGGTCACATATTACATATGATATGGTGGGCATGTAATTTTTGTTTTTTGATTGGCCCTGTCAATGCTTATTCATCATGCATCGCGTAAATGTGTAGTGTGTTTCTCTCATCTTGCGAACTTGCTCTCACTATGCTGTTTAGTGCTTTTTGTAAACAAGATCAATAAATTTAAAAAAAGTAGCTACAGAGTTTTTTACCGGCTCTTGTCTGTAGAGCAGCCTTCCAGACCAGTGGCAGTTTCAGCATGAAAGGGAGTGGACGCAGGGATTGTGAGCTGTCAAGGGCGATGGACGGATTGTAGGAGTGAGGTATTGTATATGAAAGGTGTGAATGTAGGTATGACGACTGATAGGTGTGTGTGGAGACTACCACCTAGTGTGGGACAGGGGCCGTAAGATGATAATGTTATTTATAAATTGACAATTTATAAGAGTTTTGTGATGAAACCTACGTAAATTAAGTTCCTTTTGAGTTTGAATGCTATTGGTCCCAGCTGCCACTCTACCATCTATAGTTTCCCCTTTATATTTACGCTACTAACTATGACTATGTCTAACAATGGATTTAGTACTGTAAAAATAAGGGGAATCCTATGTCCAGCAGTGGAGTAAAACTTTGATGATGATGATGTTTTAAAAACATTGACAGATATAAAATGGTCACTGACCTTTTAAGCCTCAAAATATCCTCTGTGCCATAGACAAATATAGAAGACGACATTGATATTTTCTTCTATGGCAGTGGCAATTGACCCTAATAAGTAAGCAATTTGTCTTTGGTTGACTCAAGATAGGACTCTTGCCCACTGTAATAGTTAGAAACTAGTACAGGGGTATTACTTGTCTCTTTTAAATATCTTTTAAATGGTTTATATGACAGTAATATGTTTAAAAGTATTTTAAATAAGTGTTCTTGTATAATGGTAGTATTAGCATAAATGTGGGTGGTTATGCTAGGATGGATGTATTGTATGTCCGTGTGGTGACGGATTTAGAATACATAGTGTCACCACCCCATTCCATCCTGAGGTAGTCATAAGAGCCGATAAAAGGAAATGATAAAGATATTTAAACCATTTATTTTCCACGATTTTTTAAAACTCATTGTACTAATTATAGTGAGGTATATGTTGCGTGTGCGGCAGGATATTCGCTCAGTCAGTATATGCTGTGCCATTGGCATAAAACTGTATAAATAGCCCGAGACTGGCCTCCACCAGTTACATGGGGGGGCTAATTACCCTGCTGGCTGGGTTTCTTAACAAGTTTTCCTTCTTTTCGGCTCTCGACACCCTCAGGAAGAATTTGTCGAGCGACGCTATGGATTTTAAATCCAAGTTAGTGTATCCTGAAATCGTCACTACACCGTGAATATTAGTTGGTGGTATGCGCTTATCATCAGAATAACGATTACAGAGACGCGTCACCCTCGCTCTGATAGTATATCGGTGCGGTTTGTATTGCAATTAGATAAGTGAGTAGACAAATATGCATTACACTTGACGGTAAACCGATGAAGCAGCGTTTGAAGAATATTATTTAGATGTACGGCGTATCGCGACTTTGTCCGCGTTGACTTTAAACCGGGATTCATTTATTTTCTTGCAAAATGATTGTATATCGCGCTGCTTCAATTTTCAACTCAAAACGTAGCAGGTTCATTTCTTTTTCTCGTTTATTTGTAAATCGATTTAATCATTCTTTTTTATTCGATTGGTATTGGTTCCGGATTGGTCCCATGTAGGGCTGCCATCAGCTAAATTTCCGACGCCGGATAAACCTGGCAAAAATCCCGGACATTTGGGCAATATAATGGTTTTTTTCCGGACACCTATAAAAAGGTTTTTTTGCAACAAAAATAAAAACGTCTTTATATATTTTTTATTAATTTAAACAGCATGTTATTAAAATCTTGATTTTGATCAGAGATGATACCGTGTGTACCTATGTTTAGCGAGTTTCTTTCGTCCATTGCTGCGTAACTAGCGAAAACACTCTCTCTACATTCGCATTGTGCGCTGGTATACAAAAAAATACGCCCTTTCAATTAGGAGAAATCTGGGGAATTCCGAACCGATGGCAGCCTCATGTCAATTTCATAATACAATAAAAGTTAGCATTTTACACGGAAAACTCAAAAGTTAAGCTGGACTGGTCGGTCGACTGTTCCGAAGAATAAAGACCTATCTGCAATACTGCTTTGAAACCATTTTGAACTTCATTGTCTTTGTGTAACCCACAGGCACTTGCTATGAGTCTAGGTGTCATTTGTGTTTTGCGTGAATTTCATGTTTGTAAACTGCCCCCGCAATTCAGGTTATAGCTAGAACGAGGGTTTCGTTTTCTTTAAAAAAATAACAATTTATAAAGGCATAATAAAAAAAAACTGCATATTCCAGCAACAAATTGACCCACATTCGCTTGATCGATAATTCCACATTAAGTGATTTCCACGTTTGATGATAGCGTTATTGCCGATTTTTAGCGATCGGGTTTAGCAAAAAAATAAATTAGGCAACTAATTAGCAAAAAATTCAGTGTTTTTTTTTGTTCGTTGATTTTACACCGTCATTTTAGACCTTTGTTCATATGGCCGCCTTAGACTCGAGCTAGTTGGTGACCATATAGAATAATAAAAAGTGGTTATACCCGTAAAACGGATGAGTACCAAAATTCACTAGTACATACTAGAATAGGCATCTGAGAATAAATATTATTTTAACAGGACTGCAACAGTTCTATGTTGCAGGCGTATCTAGTAATCGGTTTTTCATAATTTCGGATACTTTTAAGGTCAATTTTATACTTTTTATACATACCTCTAAAGGTGTGCATTCCGCGTGGCGACGGATTAAGAATACACAGTGTCACCACCTCATCCATCCTGAGGGTGTCGTAAGAGCGGGCAACAAGAGCAACTTATGAAATGTTATTGCCTTGCGGATGAAAATTTATAATAGGATCGTTAACACACTAGTAAATAATAAAAAAAATCAGCTAATTGTAAGTCAAGCGAAAAGTCATCAGCTGATAACATTCACTATGTGATAAATTCTGCTGTGTTACACCTTTCAAGATACCAGCTGACAAACTTTCCACTGAGATACAGCAAGCTGATATTAATTTTCATTCATAGTACCATTTTTAGTGGTAAATTGTTGTGGTAAATTTAGTGGTAAAATATTTCTTTGTTTTTTATGTTGTTTTTCATGCCAGCTGACGTATAATCCACCATTTTATGGTCAGCTGACTTTGTATTTCCTTCAAAATATTAGGTAAAATATAATCCGTCAAATTTACAAATGGGAGGAAATGACTGAAAAAACGTTTTTTTTCTCCATGTGTCACTGTCATGTGGGAGGCTGTCACTGCCCGCCCCACCCACGGAGTCGCAGATGACGGTCGCGAGTATTCATAGTGTAAATCCCTAATGCATTTCACGAATTGTCGATTCGGAGGGACTGGGTCATGAAAATCTGTCACAGGTTCCAGGACTGTTACGATTTTTTTCTGAAATGAATAGATTTATTCCAAGTGTCACGTGACTGGTTTGGTTTGTCAGCCAAAGTTAATTTGGACACGTCGAGACTTTGACCGCAGCATGTGCGCCGCACTGTCGATGTACTCTGGCGGGCGGTGACGTCACTTGGCACCGCTCCCAGCTGCGTTGCCGCGATGGCGGTCTGGCATCGCGTTTATGAGTGATTATTCCCATTTTCAAGTGCTTACCCATTTTAAGGTTGCCAATAGTACTCCATTATCTATTTTATCGCTGGGGTGGGGCCCAATTTGTACCGTCAGCTTTGCAGCACCAGGCCCCCTAACAGGGTGAGATGTCTGTATTATATCAGCCTTGTGGTGACGGATTTTGAATACACAGTGTCACCACCCCAATCCATCCTGTGGGTGTCGTACACACGTCTGGCAAACGTGGCACAGTAGGTCAATTACCCTCCGTGTAACTGGAGGAGGCCCGACTCAGCAGTGGGTCATATACGGGCTGAGTAGTAGTCCTAGTTTCAGCCAATAAATTACCCACTGCCGGGTCGGGCCTCCTCCAAATTCATGGAGGGAAATTAGCCTACTGTGCCACGCTGGCAAGACGGGTTGGCACAGGGTTTGTATCAAGTTTTCCTTCTCATACGGCTAGGTGATTGCCTTTTACGATACTGTAGTCGCCTCTTACGACAGGGATATATCTTATGCGGCTACGGTATTCTGAAAGTCCTTTCTCAGTGCGGCGTTACTTTCCACGTCTCATGATCATCATCATCATCATTTCAGCCAAAAGACGTTTTCCACAAAGGCCGGTCCTGGGCCGCCCGCATCCACTGCTTTCCACGTCTACTACTACATAAATTACCTACTGCTATGTCGGCCCTCCACCATCTACATGGAGGGCGATAAGCCTATGTGCCATGCTGGCAAGATTGTCACAGAGATTCGTATCAAGTTTTCATTCTCTTGTCTCTTGTTTTCTTTCTCTTGGTTTTGTCATTTCTTTTTGTCGGCTCTTACGACAGCCTCAGCATGGAATGGGGTGGTGACACTATTGTATTATAAATCCGTCACCACACGGATCAGTTCCGTGTCTACTCTTACCCAACGAGCCAAGATGGCAAATGTGATAAGCGTTATTTGAACTTAAACGTTTTATTTCGTAATCAAGAGTTGAGTGCCGGAGACGGCTGGAACCGGTCTGGGTTGTACGTGGTGCTTGGGCGCACAGGAAGCTGTTTGCGACACGCGCGATATATCGCTTCGACATTTGATGTTGCAAACTCGGTAAAAAAAATTGCATGCATGCTGCTTTTCAAATCATTTATAGCTTACTACATACCCAGCCCGTAGATGACCCGCTGCTGAGTCGGGCCTCCTTCTGTGCATCATCATCATTTCAGTCAAAAGACGTCCACTGCTGGACATAGGCCTCCCCCAAGGATCTCCACAAAGGCCGGTCCTGGGCGGGCGGCCCACCGCTTTCCGGCGACGTTCCTTCCGGAACGCGGTCGCCACTCGAGGACTTTTCTGCTCCATCGGGCGTCTGTCCTGCGGGCTATGTGCCCTGCCCACTGCCACTTACGGTGAATGCTCCAGGGTAGCCTTCGAAATTAAAATTTTCTTACGGTTTTTGAATTTTGCAGGGCAGTGCTAGGTTGTATGATGATGAACATTTAATTCGCGGCTGTAAGACGTATGTAGTTACAGAGTTATAATCATCAAACTCATCAATACAACCCTCCAAGCTCATAAAGGTGCAAGAATGACTTTGACGTTGAAAAAGTTTTTCTTTCACCGCACGCAGCTGTACGAAGCCGGGACAGGCTGCAATTTGTTAAAAACCGAATGAACGATGCGAACGAAGTCGCGAGTAATAGCTAGTGCATCATACATAACATTGTTTCGTGTATAGTTTACGTAGGCTGTCTGTTATTAGTGGCTGCAGAAAGAATCCTGCGCATGCCGCTCTCTTTTTAAAGAAACGAGTTAACATAGAACCGGTCCCGTCCGAAAAAGCAGAAGCGAGACGCGAGATGTGCGACGCCTGCGTGCGAAAGAGACGGCTAACGTCATTGGTGCGACTTTGGGATGCCATCGATACAGTTTGGAGTTTTGGGATGTTCACCTTGGGTTTGAAGCATTTTGAGCTTCCGTGGAACTTGACCGACCGCCGGCTCTTACAACACCCTCAGGATGGAATGGGGCGGTGACATGTATGTACTCTAAATCCGTCACGACACAGATCGCTATATTGCAAGAAAAGGGGTACAATGAAGCTATCAGACAGAATCGTTCCCTTGATTGAATGACATAATCTCACCACGGGCAAGTGTGCCCTCAATTGGACGACAAGGTCGAGAAATTCCCGACGAGGTCAATTACGACCTCGGTACCGTCTGCCGTTTAACACTTGAAAACAAGTGACGGAGCGTGGGGTGTAGTTGTCTTTTTTTTCTCATTAATCATGAGCCAACTACTTTACTTTTTTTGCTTAGCCCGTATGACCCACTGGTGAGTCGGGCCTCCTCCAATTGAACGGAGGGCAATTGGCCCAAACACGTGACAGTGACACACTGGCCAGGCGGGTTGGCGCAGGGTCGCAGGGCATGCCCCATTTGGATTCAATCCCGTGGCAATGGTTCGGGCAGTCGAGGATCGCCGTCGGTTTTTGTGGATAGGTTGGGGCGCAATTTACCATCTCTACGCGCCCCGGAGTCTCACATTACCCGGCCAGTCCCCAACGGCCGGGAATCCATGTTGATCTCCGCCGTAAAAAAAAGAAAAATTGTTTCGTATCAAGTCTTCCTTCCCTTGCCGCTAGGCCTTCGGCCTCGTTATTTCATTTTCGATCCCGCAAGGAAACTTCGAGTATGGCTCTCTCCATTGCCCTTTGGTTGACTTTGAGCTAGGGTTCATGATTTCTCGAGCTTTTCAATTTCTCGGGTCTCGAGAATTCTCGAGACTAATTTCTCGGGACTCTCGGGTTGTCGAGAAATTTACATTTACGTACGTTTTCTCATATTATTTGGTTCCAATTGCGTCTAAAAATCAGTGGTTTTACTCTCAAATAAAAGTTTCAAATTAATTATAAAACTTTCATCGATGTTATTCAAAAACATTAATCTTATAAATATGGTTTTATAAAATATTACAGAAAAAAATATTATTCAGGCTCATAATAATAATGACAGCACCATTTCAGTTGCTTATTTAGAACTTAAACTAAACAAAAAATCAACATGAAAGAAAACGTAAATATTAGGTTGCGGAAAAAGTCTTTTCGCATTATAGTATGTATGAACTTGTAATAAAATCTTCAGTCCTGATCTTGCACCTTCAGATTTCCACATGTTTCGGTCTCTTCAGAATTCTTTAGGCTGTGTCAGGTTAACATCACGAGAGGACTGCCAAAACCACTTGTCGCGGTATTTTGATCAGTAGTCCCAAAATTTCTATAGCAATGGGATCATGTCTCTACCTACAAGATGGCAAAAAGTTATCGAACAAAATGGTAGCTACATACTTTAGTTAAATGTAAATAAACGATATTAAAATATGTTTTGAAATTTCTTAAAAAATGCGACGTAACTTTGTCCCCAACCTATTATCTTAACTTACATTACATTAGGATCACAGCACAATTTAGGGCTGGTTATTTAGAAAAAAAAATCTACTTAAATCTTGTAAACAAAATAGCTTCTATAAAACACGAAAGAAATCTTTAATATCTTAAACTCAGGTAGAAAGTAAATGTAAATTATAATTACGAGTACATTACAATCATAGCACCATTTATGGCATAACATTAGAATATAAACAAATTAAAACTCTGCAAGTTTATTTTCTACAAACGTACATGATTTCTCGAGTTCTCGACTTTTCTCGAGCTTGATTTCCCGGGAACAAAGCCCGGGAATTCTCGGCTCGAGAATTGCCGGGAATGAACCCTACTTTGAGCCTTCTGATGGGCCCCATAGTGAGCGACCTTTTGACTTTTGAAAAACACCAGTAAATAGGTTCAATTGAAATAAATGATTTGAGTTTGACCACGACTCTGTGTCATGTGCCATCATTATTATTATGTAGCTCTTATTGCTCTTGGTCCGGTAAATGAACCCCGAACCGAGCGTGAGCTGCTCTAAAGCTGGGTACTGACCAATGTTACGCGGTGTAATGTAACATTCGCATCGAGCGTCGAGCATTTAAAATAGGCGTAACATACTCGTCAAAACTCTGTGCTCCGTATTCGCCGCCAGTTCACTCAAGATGGCCGACAGCGAGGACGTGTTGGTATATCTTTATTAAACACTGGTTCTTCTCTATATTTTTCTATAAAATACAGAGTTTTTTCTTTGTTCCACTACATGTTATAAAAAATAAATTAAATAATAACGAGAGGAATGAAGTGTTATCACTCGCGAAGTGCGGCGCACCGCGTGCGCTCGTGACGACTCACTCAACAGTCAAAGGATTAGCCAAAAAACCGACAGCCGGGTGGAGCACTCAACGAGCGGCTCGTTGCTCGCTGTTTTCGCCGTAACACGACGTACTGACTGCGCAAATGCTCGCACGTTACATTACACCGCGTAACGTTGGTCAGTACCCAGCTTAAGTTGACAGTGAGCTCATTTGTTTAGTATCCATTTGTCATAATACTAATTGGTAAACAATGAGACATTGGCACGTGTCTTTATGGGACACTTTTCCTGTCTGACGTCACTGCCTGTTTGTGAAATATACAGGGTACATTTTGAAAAGGTAGCGATCAAATTAAACACTTACTAAAGGATTTACCGCGTGTATGTTACATTATTTTAATTCCCAACTTTTCGATTGCTTTGCAGCAGTCGTGGTCACGGGAGAGACTATATACCGACAACTAGATACACATAATAGCGATTTCTGCGTGCACAGGGAACGTTATCAATAAACAAAATTATAGGCGGTAGATTTGACTGATTGTTTGTACTTTTGAAGACAACTGTCATCTAGTCTCTCCCGTGACCACGACTGCTGCAGTCATCGAAAAGTCGGGAATTAAATACCGAATAACATAGGTGGGTGATGTTGAGTGCAAGTTAATGACTATCTATCAGATAGTGAAGCATGGGAGTAACGTCGCCTTTGTTATGGTTTAGCTCTGATCTGGCCATTACATTAGTGAAGTTTTAATTTGTTTGTAAATAGTATGTGATTGCAGTTTGTGCACTCACATACTGTTTACAAAAACCATGTTGCATGTCATTTCATTAAATTTTATTATTTTTGGCTATGCTACATGTCTAGGTGCTACTCTTTCCCTGCAAGATCGAATGAGGAATGAGGAGATACTTGCGCAAACCAGAGTTACCGACATAGGCCACAGGGTTGCCAAACTTAATTGGCAGTGGGCAGGGCACATAGCTCGCAGGACCGACGCCCGATGGGGCAGAAAAGTTCTGAAGTGGCGACGGAAAGCGCAGTGCTGGTAGGTCTTCCCACACGGTAGACCGATGGCCTGGTTAAGGTCGCCGAAAAACGATGGATGCGGGAGACCCAAAGCCCAACCTTTGTGGAGATCCTTGAGGGATGCTTATGTCCAGCAGTCTTTTGGCTGAAATTATGATTATGATGCTACATGTGTATGCGTGTTATTGCTTTCATTAATCTGTCAGACTTGTTTGTTCCACAATCATTGCAACGCTTTCATTTAAAAAAAAAAACAATGGAGTTTCTTGCCGGCTCTTCTCTGTGAAATGGCGTTCCTGGAGAACCGGTGGTAATGATTAATTAGATTTAGGCAATTTGAAAGTATTTGTAAGAATTTATTCGAATAAAAATCATTTTCGTTTTGCGCATGTGTATGGTCAAGAATGCGAAGCACGCGGCCATATCCTTCTGGCCTTATACTGGTGGTATAAACACACCCTTTTTTCATTTTAAAAATAAAAAATACTATCCTTATCTGAACTATTAACGCCATCTGTTGATATAAACTCCGAGCTATAGCACAATGTCGATTGCACGCCGGATTGATCGGTGTTTTCACCTCGTGGCCACAAAGTAGCAACACACAAAGGAGCCAGTACTGATTGACATTGAAATCATGTGCGTAGCCTTTTCCCTATTTTGTAGGTATAAACATCGGTAGTGTTTCTTAATGATGTGTGGCTGTCTATATTGATACGATTTAGAATCGAATCGAATCGTGATTAATTTGTTTACATTTATAAAACATACAGCATGGTACTAAACAACTACCATCATTGGCCTTAGTTTTGTAATAAGAAATATCGTGGAACGAGTTTTAAAGTTAATTAATATAGGGTATTAAATTTTAAACCTGTTGGTAATAAGTCGGATAAAGATACATTTTAAGACGTTTCTTAAAAACACGGTACATGGGGGAATGTTTAGTGGGTACGGGACGCCCCTCGCAGCACGCGCAGTGGTGAACCTGAGTGCACCAAGGTCCATCAAGGATTTTACGCCCGAAAGAAAAGATATGATGTTGATGATTCTTTCTCTTCGTATTCTGAAGATGGTATCGGTCTTGATATGCCTTCATTGATGATTTTACCAGTTGCTCCCATCCCACTCTGTTTTCGGCTTATCTCAGGGTATTAGTGACAGAGACTCCTGTGATAGTCCGTGCGGTAGAACTTAGTAGAACATGCATTTAGTCGTTCGTCTTTTTCGTATTTTAATGACAGTGGGCAAGACACATACGTCGTAGGACCGACGCCCGATGGGGCGGAAACGTCGTCGAGTGGCGAACGCGTTCAAGAACGCGCAGTACTGGCAGGCCTCGCACATGGTGGACCTACGACGTAATCCTTGGTAGAGGCCTATGTCCAGCAGTGGACGTGTTTTGGCTGAAATTATGATAATGAAACAGCCTCCGCGATACGGGTTAAACCTACTACAGCCACTGACAGCTGCGAGCGCGTGAACTTGTCTCTCTGCATTCGTGTTATTTTGTGTCAATGCTACACACAATCTGGAACAAATTTAGTATCTTATCAGTCGTTATCGTTAGTCCGTTCCATTTACGTTTACTAACTGATATCGAGCTACAAAGAAGTGGCCGGGTATGACGGAATGTATTTTCTTTCGGAAAGTTGCTTGACAGTTGTTTTTTTTTTTATCTAAACACTTTTATCTAACCTGTATCGCAGGAGTAGTTTCTACTACTACTACTATTCACCCCATAGATGACCCACTGCTGAGCCGGGCCTCGTTCAATTACATTTTTTAATTCTCACACTTTCCTTTCAATGTTAAACAGCAATTTAATGCAAACTGCAGCAAGCAAATTACAAATAGTGACATCTTGTAACAAAAAATGGAACTACTTAATATTATGTAAACTAATTAAACGCAGACGAATACTGCGGGTAACTATTGTTGTATTCACAAATCCAAAACTACGCGCCGTTGGATAACTAGTTTCTGTGAGACTATTTAATTGGTACAGATGATAGTGACGTCATTTAGTCCTTTTTTAGGCGATCGTTACAGTTGATGGAGTGACGTCATACTTGGAGTATTCGGAGCGGAACGTGGAAGTCATTACGGCCGGTATAAAAAGATGGGATCACAATGTAGGCAGTTATGTAGCGGCGTGTCATTCGTCCACTGGGATGGGACGGTTTTATGCGTGATGGTATGTCCGCGTGGTGAAGGGAAAGAATAGAAGTCTAGCCGCAAGAGAAGGAAAACAGCGTGGCACAGGCATGAGGCTAATTACGCTTCATGTAGTTGGCGGAGGCCTGACTCATCAGTGGGTCATCTATGGGCTGAGTAGTGCTAGGACAAGTTTACGGATAGTACTACTACTCAGCTCATAAATGACCCACTTCTGGGTCAGGCCTCCGCCAACTACATGAAGCGTCAGTCAAGCGTCAGTCAGCGTCAGGCAAGATAATCAGTCTAATGTGTCACGCTGGCCAGACGGGTTGGTATCAAGTTTTGTTTCTCTTGCGGGTAGGTGATTTGTCTCTTGCGCTCCTGAAGACGCCTCTTAAGGGTATCTTAAGGTGAATGTTTCAGGGTAGCCCGCGAAATTCAAATTTTCTTACTTTTTTTGCAATTTGCAAGGTCAGTGCTAGGTTGTATGTTGATTAAAATGTTATTCGCGGCTGTAAGACGCATGTAGTTATAGATTTATAATCATCAAAATCATCAATACAACCCTCCAAGCTCATAAAGGTGCAATAATGACTTCGAGTTTGAAAAAGTTTGAAGATGTTGAATTTCGCGGGCTACTCTGGAACATTCACCTTAAGATACCCGCGGGATTGTATGGGTTGGAAACATTGTGTATTCTAAATGCATTACATTTCAATTGAATGTATTTAAAAAACTGTCACTTCTCGCATAAAACCGTCCTTGACGGTTGTCAATAAAAAAAGTTTGATTGTGGCTCGTATTCAAATTTGCCGGACTCATAGCCTCGATTTCTATTGTCATCAAATAGGCATGGTCATTTCAATGGGGTTTTTGTGTGGGCATAGCAGATCACTCGCTCATGCGAGTCCTCCACCTTACCGTATACCAGTAGAACATGAGATAGTAGGAGCTTAAGGCCCAGTTTCAACCGAAGCAGAGAGGAGGTGAGGCGAAAGGAGATGTGTTTTGAATAGCCAATCAGGATTCGTTATTCTATTTACACCGCAGCTAAGCGGGGAGGAGATGTGGAAATTTCAATACCTGATTGGTATTTTTCAATTTATGGGTTATATTTATTGACTGTAGATTTGCAAGAATTTATTCGATAAAAAATATTTTGATTATGGTTATTCAAAATACATCTCCTCTCCTCTCTGCTTTGGTGGTAACCGGGCCTAAGAAGGGTAGGGTATAACGAATGGCCAAACCAACTGAAAACAGTTGTGCCAATCTATAAAACAAAAAATAAATACATGTAATTAAGTTTGGAACCATAAACAAATCATACATTCCTAAATGTATGACTATTGACATGTCAAAAGAGTTCAGACGAGCTAACTTGAATAGATATGTTTGAATAAAATATTGTTTTTTTTTTCTGTGGCGTTCGCAATTATTGCTTTGCCAAAATCAAGTTCATAGGTTTTTACATCTTATAAAGACAGGGTAACTGAGGAAAATAATGTTTCATTTTAGTAGCAAGATGAAAAGGCCTACCCAAGCGATCCTTATAAAACGTAATGTTTAGTCTCTGCGCGGCCTTGCGTTTATTTCCGTATCCCCCAAATAATGTGTTACTATGTTAACTATACGCAAGACGGGAAGTTTACCGCTCGCTGTTAATACACACTCGGGCGTGGTGTAAATAAAGGTAGAGCTTAGTGGACGGGTATGATATAAATGACCGTCCTCCTGCGAGAAACTTACCGGTATAGCCCATTTAAAGGGTCCTATTATTTTGTTGTTATTGTTGATGTTTGGCCTTTAGTTAGTACTAGCGACCCGCCCCGGCTTCGCACGGGGGCGATGTTACCCGCGGTTATTGTCGTACCGCGGGTGACACCGCGGGGCGAAGCTAGTCAAAAAAAGTAGCCTAAGTTACTCTTTAAATTATCAGCTACCTATCAGTGAAAGTCCCGTCAAAATCGGTCCAGCCGTACAAACAGACACTCCAATTTTATTTATTTGTCTAGATTAAGCGAGTTTGTACCTACAAATCTGCCTTGTACCTAGAAATGACGATCTAAAAAGCAACTACAGAGCTTCTTGCCGGCTCTTCTCTTCCGGCTATTCCGACTCCTGAACTTGAGTCAAGTTGATTGAATTTTGATTTTAATTCAATTTTAAATAATGATGTGTTTTTGTTTGTTTTTGTGTAATGCTAATGTCTTTTTTTATCTAAAGTCACTTTTTTCTTGTTTCAGTCTTGTGCATGTGTGCAAGAGGTGTGAATTGACAGAGTCCTTCGAGATCTACTAAGTGAGTGAGTTTATTCTTCTTCATTCGTTTATTCGGATCATTTCGTGTGGTGACAGATTTATAATACACAATATCACCGACCCATACTATCCTGAGGGTGTCGATAACCTGGCCGCAAGAGAAGAACTTGATACGAAACCAATTTTTTGGTGACGCTGGGCAAATGCTTTAAGCATACCGCCGACCCTCGGTGGTGGGGTTGGCGATTATGTGGGACTCCGGAAACTACTCGTCTACTCACTAAAACCCCAGCGGTATACCCTCACACGACACGCTGGGGGAGCCACATGTAATTTTTTTTTTTTTATAAAAAACGAAACCCCTTCACTTTGTGTAACCTGTATGGCGTGGGCAGTTTACAAACATGTAATTCACGAGCACAAATGACACCTAGACTCCGAGCAAGTGCTTCTGGTTTAAACAAAGACACTTGCCTGACCCCGGAATCGAACCCGGGACCCGTTGATCCAAAGGCGGCACATCTAACCCCTTGACCAACACAGTCCACTGTGACTTGATACGAAACCCTGTGCCAACCCGTGTAGTCAGTACAGTGTAGGTGGCACAGTAGGCTAATTACCCTCCATGTGATTGGGAGAGGCCGACTCAGCAGTGGGTCATATATGGCCGGAGTAGTAGTAGTATTTTATTGGTCGATTCGGGCAAAGCCGCGCTCCCAGTTTGGTGGTGGCAGTTGAGTGCGTGTCGGCGAGTCCCACTATTGATTGAGACTGAGCGGCGTCGCCTTTTATGTCGGGGAGGGTTGCTACCTATATATTTTTATTGAGCAACTTGCGGGGTGACTGCGTCGCGGGGCACGTTCCCCCCTGCCCCTTAGGGAGTGAAGCCCGTGGCCGTGACTGATTTGGAATACGTAGTGTCGCCGCCCCATTCCATCCTGAGGGTGTCGTAAGGAAATGCTAAGGCCGAATACCTAGCCGCAAGACAAGGAAAACTTGATACGAAACATTTTACAAACGTGATACAACTTTAAACATTGTACATAACAGTGATTCATTAGAGTTGACAAGTGGGGGGGGGGGGGGATTGAGAATACTCAATGTCACTACCCAAGTCCAATCTGAGGATGTCGTAAGATGCGAATAAAGGAACGAAAGAGGTAGTCAACCTGGCTGGACGGACACCTGACCCTAGCCTCTTACGACACCCTCGGAATTGAGTTGGTTGGTGAAATTGTGTATTCTAAAACCATCACCGCGCGGACAAATGTATCAACAAAATGCCTTCAGTAGAAATTTCGAAAATGTTTCCATTCCTTTTCCATTTAGCGTCGGTGCCTCAACTTTTCAATTTCAGTTACGTATTAACGATCCTCTTAATTCAGTCGGCAGTTAAAAAATAAAGGCTCTCGAGACAGACAGACCTCGTTAGCGAATGAAACAGGGGGGAATTTCGAGAGTAGGGGAGTTACAAACAAACAGAAATGCGCGCCACTATACATAATATGTATAGTGGCGCATATTTCTGTCTGTCATATTTGTTGTCGATGTAGCCACGAGCCATACATATATTACTAGCGACCCGCACCGGTTTCGCACGGGTATTATACACAAAAATCCTTCCACTTGAATCTCTCTATCTATTAAAAAAATCCGCTTTAAAATCCGTTGCGTAGTTTTAAAGATTTAAGCATGCATAGGGAATTAGGGACGGACAGACGACAGCGACTTTATTTTATACTATGTAGTGATATGTATTGCTCGTGGCTACATCGACAACAAATACTCATTATTACTGCGCAGCCCACACGTGACCCACTGCCGAGTCGGGCCTCCTCCAATTTCTCGGAGGGAAATTAGCCTATTGTTCTCGGAGGGAATTCTTACGATTCATCCATCTCTTTTGTCCTTGCGTCCGTCCACCCACATTCATGCTGAAACTACCAACGGGTTCGCAATGCTGTCTTGTTTACAAAAAGCACTAAACAGCATATTGAGAGCAAGTTCGCCATATGAGAGCCTATTACATTACCTCAAGGAAAATAACCCTACTGAGTCACGCCGCCCGCCGGCCAAACTGGTTGCCACAGGGTTTCGTATCGAGTATTTTTCCTACGGCTCGGTTTTCTGTCTTATCAATTCCAATAGTCTGCACTGACGAAAACCTTAGGATCCTTAGATTCGAATTCTAAATTCGGCACCACACATTTAACTTTCTTTGCGTATAAAGAAACTAGTGGCCCGCCCCGGCTTCGCCCGTGCAAAGCGGGGGTGAGTTATACTTAAAAACCTTTTCCTTGAATCACTCTATCTATTAAAAAAAACCGCTTCAAAATCCGTTGCGTAGTTTTAAAGATTTATGCATACATAGGGACGGACAGAAGAATGCGACTTTGTTTTATACTATGTAGTGATGTTAGTGCGGTCGAGAGAAGGGACCACGAGAATCGAGATAAACTGTTATCCTGTGCGTTACGTCACGCGTGACGTCATACGCGTGACATAATTGCAGTCAATGTCATGTCGCCGGAGTGGCTTGGGTCCCACTGCACGCGGGTAGAGATACGCGCGGAGAGGGATGAAGCGATTTTAGTTGAGAGGTCGTATGGTGCAACTAGATATTTCATTACTAGCTGTAACAGTTTTTGTCAGCAGTGACTTTATATTAGGTTAGTTCCTTTTATAACTATATGTCGCTGCTTACATTTTTCACGCGCCTTTACTGCATATTTACAAATTGCTGCCTGAAACGGAATGAGTAGCTGCTCGGTCAATTTCGGAGTTTTATAATTAGGAGGATGCCCGTATGGTGACGGATTTAGAATGCACAGTGTCACTACCCCGTTCCATCAGCAGGGTGTCGTAATTTCCGACAAAAGGAAATGGCAAGATATCGAAAACTTGAAACAAAACCCGGTGCCAACCCGTCTGGCACAGTAGGCTAATTACCCTCCATGAATCCATGATTTATTCTCTATTGAAAGAAAGAAACACGTTTGTTACAGCCACTACGGCTCAAAAACTAAACAAACTAGTACTAGTGAATAAAAAAAATCTTTATTCTATAGACTTACATAATACAAACTTATCTAACCTATACTAGTATTTATTGCGTAGTTTTTATTAAATTCTATATGAAAATACAAAAAAAAAAACGCGTTCTGTTAGTCTTACTTTTGTAACGGTTCCGCTGGTATTGTGACCCGCACTTTATAGTGTGACCAATTAATTTACATATTTGTGTATCGCGACAATGCACGCCCACAGACAACGGGATACTCCGAAGGTCACGTGCCATTTTTTTTCTGTGTGGTGACGGATTTCGAATATATCGTCTCTGTATAAGCAGAATTAACTAAGTCATAGAAAGTGTTTGGCCATTTTCAACCTAAGTAGGTGATACTTTTGGTCGAAAATTTACTACATATTTTTGGATACTTATTTATTTCTCGCTCTACGGGGACGATGTCGTGTCACCGCCTCATTCAAACAAAAGGAGATGGCGAGGTATCGGCCAACCTAGCCGCAACAGAAGGAAATCTTGATAACAAACCGTCTGGCCAGCGTGGCACAGTAGGCTAATTACCCTCCCTGTGATGAGAGGAGGCCCGACTCAGCAGTGGTCAACTATGGACTGAGTAGTAGTAGAATGGTTTAGTTTTTCATTTTAGTTTTTGGTGAACTGTCCGTGTGATGGCGGATTAAGGATACGTAGTGTCACCACCCCATCTCGTCCTGAGCGTGTCGTAAGACCTGGCAAAAGGAAATGACAAGGCTGAAAAGTTAGCCGCAAGTGAAGGAAAACTTGACCCTGTACCAATCCGTCTGGCCAGCGTGGCACAGTAGGCTAATTACCCTCCCTGTGATGAGAGGAGGCCCGACTCAGCAGTGGGTCAACTACGGGCGGAGTAGTAGTAGTACTTGTAAGGTAACGCGTAGGATTTGAAGCGGTGGGTTCGCGGTCGAGTGGCTTCCCCGCGCGTTCTTCCGGCGCGACCCCAATTGAGGGCGTCCCCCGGAACCTGACTTCCTGGTCTGCCGTTCGCACCTTGTCATTCACCCACACATAGATATACATGTCAGGTGTATTTTCTTTTCTTTTACAAAATCAAAATGTTTTTTATTCTTAACGCATAACATGTGTCATAGTGAAATATTTGAAAATAAAAGTCAGTACAAATTACAAATAAATAATAGTACAAATAGATGTTTAAAATAATAGTAGTTTAAAAAAAACTAAATAATACGCTTTTATCGAAAATCGAACTAGAAAATAAATTTGAATTAAAAATAGTGTCAGAAAAAATGATTTTATTGTAAAAGAAGCGTGGGGTGCATGGTATCAATAGTTCTAAATATTTTATGAACAGATATGACTAGAAGGGTTATTTTGATAATATCCTGAAAAGCACCCCACGCTTTTTTTTACAATAAACACATTTTTTCTGACACTATTTTTAATTCAAATTTATTTTCTATTTTTTAGTTCGATTTTCTATAAAAGCGTATTTTTTTTAAATATTATTAATTTTTTAGTTGAAACATCATAAAGTTATTGATAAATAATCACTAAAAAAGCTATATTTACATCTCTATTAGCTATTGCATCGAAGAGCGGTGTTCCACCTTTATTATTATTATCCTAGTAAGGATAACGGGTCAAAATGTTTAAAATATTGAATTGTCATCGGTCCTTATTAAGTATGCCAAATTTCGAGTTAATCCGACGTTTTGAAGTGGGTCAAAATCATGTTCAAAGATTCCGTTACATACATACATCTGAAGCTAATAAAAGCGTATTAAAAATATTCTTAACTAGCTGACCCGGCGAACTTTGTTCCGCATTATGTATATTTAAAACAAAAAGAAAGTTGGATATAGGATACCTGAGATTTTTACCCCGTCCGTATAAAACCTACTTTAACAAAACGTAACTGACAGCGAAACGTTATGTTGTCTATAGTTTAATATGGTCGAAAATTTGACAATTAGAAATTTTGAATGCGACTTGTTTATATTGTTGTAATTCGCATAATATCTTTATAACTTGTAACCTATGTGTTATTCTGATGTATGAGGTATATTATTGTAAAGTTTCATTAAAATCCATTCAGTAGTTTTTACGTGAAAGAGTAACAAACATCCATCCATCCATCCATCCATCCATACTTACAAACTTTCACGTTTATAATATTAGTAAGATAGCTGACCCGGCGAACTTTGTTCCGCATCACTATCACTACATAGTATAAAACAAAGTCGCATTCTTCTGTCCGTCCCTATGTATGCATAAATCTTTAAAACTACGCAACGGATTTTGAAGCGGTTTTTTTTAATAGATAGAGTGATTCAAGGGGAAGGTTTATATGTATAACTCACCCCCGCTTTGCACGGGCGAAGCCGGGGCGGGCCACTAGTTATGTATATTTAAAACAAAAAGAAATTTGGATATAGGATACCTGAGATTTTTACCCCGTCCGTATAAAACCTACTTTAACAAAACGCAACTGACAGCGAAACGTTATGTTGTCTATAGTTTAATATGGTCGAAAATTTGACAATTAGAAATTTTGAATACGACTTGCTTATATTGTTGTAATTCACATAATATCTTTATAACTTGTAGCCTATGTGTTATTCTGATGTATGAGGTATATTATTGGAAAGTTTCATTAAAATCCATTCAGTAGTTTTTACGTGAAAGAGTAACAAACATCCATCCATCCATCCATCCATCCATCCATACTTACAAATTTTCACGTTTATAATATTAGTAAGATGAATGGTCAGCAAGTATTTGTCCGTTTGGTGACGGATTTAGAAAACATTGTGTCACCACCCCAATCCATACGGCCGGTGTCGTAAGAGACGATTAAAGGAAATGCTGAAAGTCTAACTACAAGAGAAGAGAAACTAACCCTGTGCCAACCCGTCTTGCCAGCGTGGCACAGTAGGCTGATTTCCCTCCATGAACTGATGGTCTCAGCAGTGGGTCTTTCATTTTTGGGCTGAAATGATGTATGTTGATTTATTAAAGTAATCTTTAATAAAATTTATTTTCCATAACAATATTACTCTTTTTGAAATCACAAAATTACAGCATCATCATCAGCCCACTCTAGTCCATTGCTGGACATAGGCCTCCTCTAAAGAGCGCCATAGCGCCCTGTCTTCGGCTTCGCAGCTGCTGCCCGCAAATTTTCGCAGCTCGTCGCTCCATCTAACAGAGGGCCGTCACACACTAAGCTTGCCGATTCGCGGTCTCCGCTCAAGAACTCTTCTACCCCAGTGGTTTCCGGTTACTGCCCCTAATTAATTTGAATAGGCCACATCTCCGACCATCAGATTGGGGAAAGCTCCAATCAGTGGTGGGTTAACCTTCGTGTCAGTTAAAGCGTCATTGACGTAATCGGAGGTTTTACGCAAGAGCGCGGTTTCGAATGTGGGTCGGTGAGTGTTTCTGTGAACACGCCATGTTTGTCTTGCGCAGCAGAACAAAGGCCACTAATGATGCCATCGTCAGCGTTCACTTGAGACGGACATGGTGCACAGTGCAGTCGTGAGTAGTAAGACAACTTCAATACATCTGTAGCGACCAGCATGCTACATACTTTACACAATTTACCCGAAAAATCGGAACTAATAACATCAATAAATATCGCCTACAAATGCGAGAATTACCAAAAAGTCCTACACCGCGATACCGAAGTTTATAGAGCAATTCACACGGTTAAGAAATCGCCAACTATAGTTATTGGGGAATAGGCGCCGTGGACCCCTGCCAGACATACCACTTCGTCTGGCTAGATGATCTTCTGGGTGGCACAGGATTTCGTATCAAATTTTCCTTTTCTTGTAGCTAGGTTTTCGGCCTTCTAGTCGGCTTTTACGACACCCTCAGGATGGAACGGGTTGGTGACATTATGTATTAAGCTAGGCCAGAGATCTGCGAAATACTTCATCTTAAAAAAAGATTGCCGTTCAGTTGAGATTGGGAAAAGGCGAACTAGACGAAGCCTTCTGTCTTTAATAAGTGATTTTTTATAGCGGCGTTGAGTTGAACACTTTTCTTGGGATGGGTATAAAATGTCAACCTCGCCTCAGGACAAGTGACTCGATCAAAAATTCGTAAGACGGAAGGAGAGTAGACCGCCGGTATAAATAATTGTAATAGTTTAGAAGTGTTAAATTTTGCATGTATTATAAACTGTTATTTTTGTGTACGATAGCGCATTAAATAAATATTGTGTATAACCACATAAATGCTAGTACTTTTATATTTATAAATAAAGCAAACCGTGCCAAATTATTCCCTAATCTTTCCAAAATATTCAAAAATGCACGTTGGGGTGCAAGTATTCACTCCCGTATTGCAACCCGTTGTTTTATTTCCCACGACTGATATTTCACGTTATTCTACCGTTTGTCACTTTACTGTGTCGAATCTCAGGGCAACGAATAGCGAGGCAGGCGTCTTCACAATAATAACTTCAAAAAATAACTGCCATTTACATAATATTAACCATTCTATTTATATTGATATACCTTTGGATCATCGGGTCCCGGGCACGATTCCGGGGTCGGGCAAGTGTCTTTGTCTAAACCAGAGGCACTTGCTCTGAGTGTGGGTGACAATTGTGTTCGTGAATAACATGTTTGTAAACTGCCCCTGCGGTAGATGTTACACATCACTACATACGAGGGTGAATCAAAAAATTCTTGGAATCAATATTAAAAAATGCAAAGATTTAAATAATAATATTTTATTTTTCTACATAATCTCCCTCCAATGCAATGCATTTAGAATAACGCGTTTCTAACTTCCTTATTCCTTGTGAAAAAAAATTATTTTCTTGACTCTCGAAAAAGTCCTCTACGGCAGCTATAACCGCGTCATTATCGTGAAATTTTGTTCCACGAATTTCCTCTTTTAATTTTGGAAATAAGTGAAAATCACTTGGGGCTAAGTCCGGAGAATATGGTGGGTGGTCAAGGAGATTGAAGCCAGCACAGCGGATTGCGTTGAGCGCAACTTCCGATCGATGGGCAGGAGCGTTATCTTGAAGGAACAACACGCCCAACGACAGTTTTCCACGACGTTTTTCTTTAATCGCTTCACGCACTTTCGGGATTAAATTTGCATAATAGGGTCCAGTTATCGTCTGGCCTTTTGGCATGTAATCAATAAAAAGGATTCCTTCACTATCCCAGAACACAGAGGCCATAACTTTGCCAGCGGAAGGAGCAACTCGAAATTTCTTAATGGATGGAGAGGATGGTCGTTTCCAAGACATGCTTTGTCTTTTAGTTTCAGGATCAAAATGGTGGACCCACGTTTCATCCATGGTGACAAGACGACGGCAAAAATTATCCGAATCACGCTGGAACATTTCGAGATTACGCTTGGAAATTTCCAAACGTCGCTTTTTGTTTTCGTCGGTTAACATTCGTGGCACCCATCTTGCAGACACTTTTTTGAACCCCAGTGAATCAATTAAAATGGATTGAACGCTACCAAAAGATATCTTTAGGATCTCAGCTATATGTTTTATAGTCATTCTTCTGTCTTCCAAAACCAGATTCTCAACCTTTTTGACATTTTCTTCTGTAACGGAGGTTGAAGGCCGCCCAGAACGCGGGTCATCTTTACAGCTTGATCTACCTCTTTTAAATTCAGCCACCCAGTACGCAACCGTAGAATAGGGTACAGCATTACCCCCTAATGTCTGCTGAATGTCCAAAAAAATTTCCTTCGTAGACATTTTTTTCAAACTGAGATATTTTATCACCGCACGTAACTCACTTTTATCCATAATTTTGACTTTTTAGCAACTCGTTGCACAAAAAAATTTATTACATGCGAACGAACTGACAAAAACAAGTGACAGTCTGCATAAATATAGTGTGATAGACACTCTTTAATTTGAATATCGAACTTGATCCAAAAAGGTTTCATATATATGCACTTCTAAGAACTTTTTGATTCACCTAGGTAGTATAAAACAAAGTCGCTGTCGTCTGTCCGTCCCTATGTATGCTTAAATGTTTATAACTAAGCAACAGATTTTGAAACGGTTTTTTTAATAGATAGAGTGATTCAAGAGGAAGGTTTATATGCATAATACATGCATAATATTGTAAAGAAACACTGACGAATTTAGGCAGTTAAAGTGGATGCTCCAGGGTAGCCTGCGAAATTCAAATTTTCTTACGTTTTTTGCAATTTGCAAGGTCAGTGCTAGGTTGTATGTTGATTAAAATGTTATAATATTCGCGGCTGTAAGACGTATGTATTTATAGAATCATAATCATCAAAATCATCAATGTTGTATTGATGATTTTGATCCCGCCAAGCTCATAAAGATGCAAGAAAAACTTTTTCAACGTCAAAGTCATTCTTTGCGCAGGCGCAGTGGTTGAGCGATCGACTGATGCGCAGCATGTCGCGGGTTCGATTCCCGCACGGAAGAAATATTTGTACGACCTACAAGTATTTGTTCCGGGTCTGGGTGTTTTCTATCTATAATATGTATGTATTTACAAAAAAAAAATGTATATAAGTAGTTTATCATCCATCTCGTTACCATAACACAAGCATTAAGTTGCGTAGCTTGGGACGAGATGGCGTTGTGTGAAATGTCCAAGGATATTTATTTATTATACCAATGCTGTGCATACCTATATCTGACATGCATATCAGGCTTAAACCTATGTAATTAATGTATATGTCATAATAAGTATGTGGTTGGCGTGTGTTAATAAATAAACAAATAGTCAAAAATATAACACAAAAAAAAAACAAATGTCAATATTTAAAACTGCATGCCTAAGCCGACCGGCCTCTGGTCTACTGACTGACTAAAAATGCAGCTATTATGATAAAATCAAATTAAAAATTCACAATGCGTTTGCTACTCTATTGTCTCCGAGTGTCCGCAATACCGTATGCAACGATCGTCCGACGCCAATGAGGCATAATGGACATTTGTTTACGGATACAAGTTCGATATTCGCGCACTGTATTTTATATCATACATAACTAAGCGAGCGGGGGTGAACTTCGTATCGTCGATTCAGCCCACGAATTACTCACTACCGAGGCCTACTGTGTACTGTCCGTGTGGTGACGGATTTAGAATACATAGTGTCACCACCCCATTCCATACTGAGGGTATCGTAAGAGCCGACAAAAGGAAATTACAAGATCGAAAATCTAGCCGCAAGAGCACGAAACCTGTGCCAACCCGTCTGGCCAGCGTGGCACGGTAGGCTAATTACCCTCCCCGTGATGGGAAGAGGCTGGCATATATGGGCTGAGTAGTAGTACAACTCACTATGCTGTTTAGTACTTTTTGTAAACATCATCATCATCATCATCAGCCCACATTAGTCCACTGCTGGACATAGGCCTCCCCTAAAGAGCGCCATAGCGCCCTGTCTTCAGCTTGACGCATCCAGCTGCTGCCCGCAAACTACTGCTGCCCGCAAACTATTGCACGACTATGGGCAATCCCCCTTAATGATAGACAAAACAAAAAGATGGCCCCCAGTTCCCGGCAGCCCCGCTATTCCTGGTCATCCAGGTTTTTTTTGTAAACAATACCAATAAATTGAAAAAAAAAAAAAAATTGCAACTACAGTGTTTCTTGCCGGCTCTTCTCTGTAGAGCAGCCTTCCGAACCGGTGCGGTGGTAGTTTCAGCATGAACGTGGGTGGACGCAAGGGTTGAGGGCGATCAAAATAGATTGTTTAAGAAAGGTGTGATTGTAGGTATGACGACTGATAGGTGTGTATGGCCCTTGTCCCACGCTATCACCTACCGTGGGACAAGGGCGTAAGATGATATTGGTATTTTTTACATAATATGACAATTTAAAAGAGCTTTGTAATAAAACCTACGCACATAAATTTCCTTTTGTTTTTGAGTAGTAGTATGCGATCGTAACGATACTCTCACTGGTTTGTCTATGAAACTTCCCTGCCGCCGCTACCAATCAAAAGTGGCGTGTTCAGAACAAAGGAGCCGTCTCGGCCCCGTGTTGGGCGCCACAGGAATCAATACGCACTCGGCCTTGACGGTTACATAACGGTTTGAACCAACTATTGTGCGTTCACAGTTATTTTGCCTCTGACTAACCATTTGTCCGTGTGGTGACGGATTAAGAATACACAGTGTCACCGCCCCATTCCCTTTTTTCTTTCTTTTAAACGGAACCCCTACACTAGGTATAACCTGTATCGCTGGGGCAGTTTACAAACATGTAATTCACGAACCTAAAAGACACCCAGACTCTGAGCAAGTGCCTCTGGTATACACAAAGACACTTACCTGGCCCCGGAATCGGACCCAGGACCCCGCGATCCAAAGGCGGCGCATCCAACCCATAGACCAACAAGGCAGTCGTACCGGTTGCCCGTGTGGTGACGGATTTAGAATACACTGTGTCACCGCCCCATTCCATACAGAGGGTGTCGTAATAGCCGACAAAAGGAAATACAAGGCCGAAATACTAGCTGCAAGAGAAGGAAAAGTAGATTGAAACGAAACCCTGTACCAAACCTGTGACTGGTTGATTGCCCTCCATGTAATTGGAGGAGGCGCGGCTCAGCAGTGGGTCATGTATAGCCAGAGTATTAGTAGGCTTGTATCCCCCTCGACCGCCACTTTACTGTGGTGATGGGGCTTGCGTGCTCGTTGGGTCCGGGCCCAATAAGGGTTGCGGCTAGGTTTTCGGGGCTTTGTCATTTCCTATTGTCGTCTATTACGACACTCTCAGGATGGAATGGGGTGGTGACACTGTGTATACCTACTAAATCCGTCACAACACACGGAAATGACATTGCCGTTGTTTTATTCTGTTGTGTTAGTTATATTGACTGCCTCGTTGGTCTAGTGGTTAGATGTGCCGCCTTTGGATCAACGGGTCCCGGGTTCGATTCCGGGGTCGGGCAAGTGTCTTTGTCTAAACCAGAGGCACTGGCTCGGAGTCTGGGTGTCATTTCTATCTATAATATGTAAGTATTTACAAAAAAAAATGTATATAAGTAGTTCATCATCCATCTCGTTACCATAACACAAGCATTAAGTTGCTTAGCTTGGGAATGTCCAAGGATATTTATTATTTATATTTATTTTATTTATATTATTGTAGAGTTTCATCGAAATTCCATTCAGCAGCTTTTGCGTGGAAGAGTAACAAACATACATTCATACATTCTTAGTAAGTAAGTAGGATTCATTGCGCCTTCGATACCCTCGGAACGCAATGGAATGGTGACACTTAATCCGTCAAGGGTATTGGTATGTATCGGGAACCCTAAATGTAACAAACTGCGCCACACGTCCCCGCCCCGTCGCGCCTTGGGGTCGTCCCGTCCGTCGACCCCATTATCGACCGGGGTCAAACCATCGTGATGGTATTAGTGTGTGGCGCCGTTGCCAGAACCGATTTAAGTTCGATGAAATAGCTATACACCATACGATTAATTGTGTAGTACACACCAGGACCACAAGATTTTCGACTGACTTAGAAAATGATGAGGCTCATCGTCATCATCATTTTAGCCAAAAGACGTTCACTGCTGGACTCAGTTGTCCGTGTGGTGTCGGATTTAGAATACACAGTGTCACCACCCCATTCTATTCTGAGCCTGTCGTAAGAGCCGACACAAGGAAAGACAAGGCTGATAAACTTGCAGGAAAACTTGGTACGAAACCCTTTTTATTGGTGACGCTGGGTAAATGCCGAGACTCCGGAAACTACTCGTCTACCCACTAAAAGTCCACCGGTATACCATCACACGACACGCTTGGGGCGCTACAGGTTCTATGCCAACCCTATGGTCTGGCCAGGGTGGCACAGTAGGCTAATTACCCTCCGTGTAGTTGGAGGGGGCTCGACTCAGCAGTGGGTCGTTTATGGGCTGAGTAATAGTAGTAGTACAAACGAATTCAGAACCAGATCCTCCTGTTGAAGTGGGTTGAATAAGCCATATCTCTATTACAAACATGTAATTCACGAATACAACTGACACCCGGCCCCGGAATCGAACCCCGTGTTCAATCACGGGGTTCCCATTAGCAATAATAGTTTTAAAAAATACGATTTTATAGATTTTTGTTTTTTTTTTGTAAAAATAAGCGTGGCTTACATTGTATCAATACATAGTTATATTTTTTTATGAACAGATATGAGTAGATGGGTTATTTTAATAATATTGTGAAAAGCACCTCACGTTATTTTTACAAAAAAATATTTTCTATTTTTATTTGGATTTTCTATAAAAGCGTATTTTTTTAAACTATTTTATTTAGTGATTATGTAGCATTATCTTTATGATATTAACAATTATGTTCAAAGATTCCGTTACATACGTCTGAAGCCTGTTACATACAGAAGCTAATAAAAGCATATTAAAAAAGCTCTGCTGCGGCATTTTGTTGCAAGTCGCACTCAACACGCCAATGCGGATGACTCAGGCCGACGTAGCTTCGCACGCCCAAATATTAACCTAATTATGCTAACGAACGTGAAAGATCTATTGTGTTCGAGGCCCGGCGGAGTTGCGATGCTAATCTCGCGAATTGGCAGTAATGGGCACGGCAAACGTGGCTGCAATGAAGGGGACCACTGTATGATGGAACTCGGAGACGGATCGTTTATGCCGGGTGTACCACCCACTGCCGCGTTGGTCTGGGGGTTGAATGTGTCGCCTTTTGGGGCTGTCCATTAATCACGTGATGTATTTTTAACTCCTCCCTCCCCCATGGTGATATTTGGTGAGGTTTAAGACTACCCCCTCCACGCCCCAATTAAAAATCACGTGTATTTTTAGTAGGTACCTACAAGGAATCTTACACTCAAAGGCTACAGACTACACGCCGCTTTTTGGTTTAGAAATCACGCGTTTGACGATAAAATAAATACATGTGATATTTTACTATACCCCCCTCCCTATTGTGATTTTTCTTGATTAATGGACCCGTTAGTCCAAAGGCTAACGGGTCTCGGGTTCGATTTCGGGCTCGGGCTGTCAATGAAATGTCTTTGTCTAAAACAGAGGCACTTGCTCCGAGTCTGGGTGTCATTTTTGTTTATGAATTTCTTGTTGGTAAACTGCCCCTGCCGATGCAGGTTATATTAGTGCAGGTATTACCTATTAAAAAAAAACTATAACTGATTTCCGAACGAAGAAGCAGTTTTTGTCATTTTTATCAAAAGCCATTACCAGGTTGAACCTAGCAGGAGCGGTAACTCTGTGGTGATGGATTTGAAATAAACACCTGTCACCACCCCGTTCCATTATCAGGGTGTCTTATAAGCAGACAAGGAAATGACAAGGCCGATAACCTAGCCGCATGAGAAGGATATTTTGATACGAAACCCTGTGGCAATCCTCCATGTAAATTCAAATTCAAAACTCATTTAATCAAGTTGGCTCATTAGAGCTCTTTTGACAAGTCAAACAACAAAATAATATTTAATTTAAAATTTACCATCTACCACCGGTTCGGAATGCAGTTCTACAGATAAGAGCCGTCAAGAAGCTCTGTAGTTGCTCTTTTTAGATCGCCATTTTTAGGTACAAGGCCGTGATAAGACAGTTTGTGAGAGCAAACGCGCGCAATAGTCGCAAAGGGCCAAACATCAGCCAGATTTAATCAACAATACTAACCTTCTAACGCACGAGCCAACCGACCCCCAGCAACGGCACCTGTTCACAAGCATGACGCATGCGGCAGCCATCGCTCTCCTCAACCATATTGCAGGGAAGAGAACGACCCGTAATGGGAGGAAGGCCGGCTCAGCAGTGGATCATTTATGAGCCGAGTAATAGTAGTAAATCGTGACGTATGCGACACGCTCCCGACTCAAGCACTTGGCAAGAACTTTACAATTTAGCAGATTAATGCTAGCAGAAATAATATTTCGTGTGGTGGTGGATTAAGAATAGACAATGTCGCCAACCCATACCATCTTTACGGTGTAGTAAGACGCAGGAGGCAGATTACCTTGCCCCCAGAGAAGGAAAACTTGATACAAACCCTTTTTTTTTGCCCTGGGTAAAATCCTTTATGGACTTCCTCGCCGGCCACGGGGGTGGCCAGCGAGGGGAGTGTGGGACTCTCCCCCATAGTGGGGGCCTACCCACTAAACCTCCCCGGGGTGCTCCAACTAGCGTCCTGTTGCGGCATTGTGGGATCTGATGCAGAACCACGCTTGATACAAACCCTGTGCCAACCCGTCTTGCCAGCGTGGCACAGTAGGATAATTTCCCTTCATGAATTTGGAGGAGGTCCGACCCAGTAGTGGGTCATTTATGGGCTGTATCGACGAATTGCATGTTCGCGGTCCAGTTAGTCGGCCTACCAGCACTGCGCTTTCCCGTGCGCGGTCGTCACTCGAGGATATTTCTGCCTCATAGGCCGTTAGTCCTGCAAGCTATGGCTTATAAAAAACCGTTACTCAAAAGTACACTTAAGTCCACTGGCAAATCTTAAGATTAGATTTTAATGGATCTACTTAGTTGTAAGCTATAAGCCTCGCGAAGTGTATTATATGAACTTGGTGTACAGAATATGCATCTAGTGCAGTAGGATAACTTCACCGTGATGCGCGATTTGAGACATATACTGCGAGAGAGAAATAAGAAATGAGGAGATACGCAGGAGAACCAGAGTCTAATTAGCCCGCGGTATTTCCAAACTTAAGTGACAGTGGGCAGGGCACAGAGCTCGCAGGACTGATGCCCGATGAAGCAGAAAATTCCTGGTAGGCCTCCCACACGGTGGACCGATGACCTGGTTAAGGTCGATGGAAAGCGATGGATGCTGGCGGCTCAGGACCGGCCTTCGTGGAAATATTTGGGTTAGGTCTATGTCTAGCAGTGCATGTCTTGAAATGATGATGATTGAATAAGGTTTAAAAGAGCTTCATGGTAGCTGATGGAATCTACTTAGTCGTCGCTGCTATCGTGAAGCCTTCAGTTCTTGCTGGGTCGGCACTTGGCAACACGTGATCAACACGTTCAGTGAAATTAAACACTTAAACGAATTTATCGCGTGTATTGCTTTCGAATGCTTTGCAGCAGTCGTGGTCACGGGAGATACTAGTCTGTAATCTGACAGTTGTAATTAGAAGTAAAATGAATCAGAAAACGCTCACGCTGTCCTATTCTCCTAGGGGCTCCCCGGTGCGATTCCGGGGTGGGGCAAGTGTCTTTGTATAAACCAGAGGTACTTGCTCCGAGTCTGGGTGTCATTGGTGTACGTGAATGTTATGTTTGTAAACTGCCCCTCGATACAGTTTATACCTACGGGTTTTTAGCATACGGTCAAGTTTTTTTAATAGCGATTACTCAAGGTACTGCTTTAGCGTATTCACTGTGGTCGAAGGCTTGTCGCGGTGCGCCCACGCACGGGTCAATGACCTCGATACGAATGACTCAGCGCGGTCGCTGTTATCGACAGCACATTTGAGTTACATTACCTTTAATGCTATAGGAGAAGCTAGGTATGCATTTTTTCGAGGTGCTAATACGATTTCGACGATTCCACCGTTTCGATGGACAATGAATCAGCTTAGGATTAAAAAAAAAATGTTGACTGATTTAAAATGCATAGTGTCACCACCCTATCCTGAGAGTGTCCTAAGAGCTGGATAAGGCCGATAACCTAGAAGTGATAGTCTGGCCAGCGTTGCACCTAGCAGGCTTATTGCCGATATGTACAATACGAGTTTAGGCGCAAAGGGATGATCATCCAGCTAGACGAGTTGTGATGTCTGGCTAGGGGTTGCAGCGCCTATCCTCCCGATAGTTGTAGTCGGGGAATTCTTAACTTGCGAATTGCTCTTGAAATTTCGCTATCGCGGTGTAGGACTTTTTTTGGTAATTCTCGCATTTGTAGGCGGTATTACTTGATGCAATTAGTTCAGATTTTTCGGGTAAACTGTGTAAAGTATGTAGCATGCAGTCGCTACACGAGTAATGATACGAGTAGATTGATAGATGATATCATCATTATTTCAGCCAAAAGACGTTCACTGTTGGACATAGGCCTCCCCCAAGTATTTCCACGAAGGCCTGTCTTGAGCCGCCCGCGTGCATCACTTTCCGGCGACCTTAACCAGATCGTCGGTTCACAGTGTGGGAGACCTACCAGCACTGCGCATCCGGAACGCGGTCGCCCCTTAAGGATTTTTCTGCGCCATCGGGCTTCAGTCCTGCGAGCTATGTGACCTGCCCGTTGCCACTTAAGATTGGCAATCCGGATGAGATTTAGTATTATTACTTCCCACGATTTGTTTCTTAAGAGGCTGTTGGCTGGCGTAATCATGTAGGATGTGATTACTCGGCCCATTAATTACCCACTGCTGAGTCGGGTCTCCTCCCCTTCTATGAAGGGAAGTTTGCCTACTGTGCCACACTGGCAAGGCGGGTTGGCACAGGGTTTCTAGTCTTTCGGGGCGTCAACGTTGACTGCGCTTACGCGAACCGTTGGCGCCCCAAGCGTGCCGTGTGAGGGTATACCGCTGGGGTTTTAGTGGGTATACGGGTTCTGTCCCGGGAGTCCCACATAATCACCGACCCTCTCCCCCGGGGGGCGGTGGTATGCATAAAGCATTACCCCAGCGACAACAAAAAAAATAAAGTGTTTCTATCCTTCTCTTGCGGCTAGGTGGTCTGCTTCTTGCGGTCCTTTACTTACTACTACTCAGCCCATACAAGACCCACTACTGAGTCAGGCCTCCTCCAATTACAATTCCTTTACTTCCTAAACGTGAGTCAACACAAACTTAAAAGGAACTTTATTTACGTAGGTTTTATCACAAAAGTCGCCCTTGTCCCGCCCTAGATGGTAGTCTCCATCCATACACACGTATCGGTCGTCATATCTACATTCGCACCTTTCATACACAGTACTAGCAGAATTTAATTTTGCACGCGCGCATTCACGATATGGTATTAAAATTCCTGTATACTAAAATATCTAATATATTCTCGTGATACCCGACGAAAAACAAATGGTCTAATGCAGTGTTTCCCAACCTTTTTAGGCCCACCTTAACATTTCCAAAATTTGTATGTTTCCAATCATAAATTTAGGCGCAAAGGGATGATCATCCAGCCCGAAGAGGTGGTATGTCTGGCTAGGGGTTGCAGCGCCTATCCCCCGATAATTGTAGTCGGGGCATTCTTAACTGTGCGAATTGCTTTTGAACTTCGCTATCGCGGTGTAGGATTTTTTTTGGTAATTCTCGCATTCGTTTGGGTCGTTATTTCTTAATGTGCGTCCAGATTTTTGGGGTAGATTGTGTAAAGCATGTAGCATGCTGGTCGCTACAATAAGTTTTAAATTATCTGCCTGCCTCGTTGCTCTATGGGTTGGATGTGCCGCCTTTGGATCACAGTGTCCAGGGTTCGATTCCGGAGTCTTTGTGTAAACTAGACGCACGTGCTCTGAGTCTGGCGTGCCCCACATTGGGAAACACTGGTCTAATGCGTTATGAATCAGCCGGTGTCCCGTAGCCGGCTGTCAAAACAAGCTCTCGGTTATCTAATGGGCGCCCGATCCGAAAAGGTAATTTTATATTTACATATAGACTTAATGAAATGCGAGTGTCTGTCTGTCATATCCAACTTTTTATTGAAGTGTTTTTTATCAGTTACTGGCATGCCTTTGACCCTAGGCTTGTGTAATGGAAAGCAACGCCAGGGTTTAAGATGGAGCAGGCAATTTAAGAAAATGCTCTGTCGGGCCCTGGCTCTCACATCGTCGTTTCAGTAAAACTGCCTGGCGCCGGACTTAAACGTGAGTGTGGTAGCTAGCGGGGCGAACCATTCGATCCTACCACCAAGCGTGCTGGGTTTGTTGACTTTTACAACACCCGTAATTTCGCAGCGGGCGGTGGGGAGGTGTAATATTCTGACCCGTCCCCATACGGGACAGAAAAATGTGATGATTCTAACAACCACCGTTAGTAACAACGTTTGTCTCTGCGGGATGTTGGATGGGTGTCTGCCTACTACTACTCAGCCTATAAATGACCCACTACTGAGTCGGGCCTCCTCCAGTTACATGGAGGGTAATTTTCGTTCTTCAAGTTTTTCTTGGCGGCTAGGTTTTCGGCCTTGTCACTTCCTTTTGTCGGCTCTTTCGACACCCGGAGTATGAAATAGGGTGGTGACACAATGTATTCTAATTCCGCCACCACATGGATAGTAGTTACCTATAGTTATGTACACATTATACAGTGTAAGTTTATCTTAATTCTGTCTGTTAATATTGCACTGATGCTACCTACTTTCGCTTTAAGGTTGCCTGGAAGAGATCTCTTGTTAGCGATAATACCGCCTAAATGTATTTTATTTGTTACTAGCGACCCGGCCCGGCTTCGCACGGGTGCAATTATGCATGTATTATACATATAAACCATCGTCTTGAAGCACTCTATCTATTAAAAAAAAACCGCTTCAAAATCCGTTGCGTAGTTTTAAAGATTTAAGCATACATAGGGACGGACAGACGACAGCGACTTTGTTTTATACTATGTAGTGATTTTATCAAGGTTTTCATTTTATATTAATTTAAAAAAGTGATAAATATTCCAATTATAAAATTCTCGTGTCACGGTGTTTGTTAATAAACTCCTCGGAAATGGCACGACTGATTTTAGTGAAATTTAAGGGTAAATTTAAGTAGGTAATTTAAGCGTAAATGTATTTTTTTATTTTTTAGATTTTTACTAAAATTCATACAAACCAAAATTTTCACCCCTCTACGATCATTCACTATTTTTAATAGCGATATTTATATGGCGAAACGACTTTTGCCGTGTCAGCTAGTAAATATATAAAAGGAACGCTCCTACAATCCCGCCCACCTTCGCCATAGCCGTCGATTTTGACACTGTTTCCAAATCGGCAGACAATGCCGTCGGCTTGAACTAGTTTACAATATTTAATTAGATCTCTCGCTAACCGGGTAGTCGTCCGAAATAGACGGCGTCCCAGCAAGGAATGTGCTTCCGCCCGTTCCAAATTTGAAATTTTCACCAATTTCTTCCCTTTCTTTTTTTTTTCGTTGTTTGTGTTTTTGGTCGTTTGTTTTTGGCGGCCGCGTGGAGTGCGGCGCTGGTTCGTGAATGTAGGGCTGCCACTTAGTTTGTTTGAATTATTATAATACACGTTAGTGTAGAGATAGTGCGGGTGGCTCGGGACTCCCAAGTCTTTTGGCTGAAATAATGATGATGAAATTATTGTAGGCTACTACTACAGTATAGTACCTACTACTACAGTAGTAGTCTACACATAGTGCGCAAGACCGACTCCCGATGGGGCAGAAAAGTTGTCGAGTGGCGACCGCGTTCCGGTAAGCGCAGTGCTGGTAGGCTTTCCACACGGTGGACCGATGACCTGGTCAAGGTTGCTGGAAAACGATGGATGAAAATCCTTGGGGGAGGCCTTTGTGCAGCACTGGACGTGTTTTGGCTGAAATGATGATGATGATGATGACTACCACAGTCTGTGTGGTGACGGAATACAGATAGTTACGACACCATTCCACCCTAAGGGCGTCGACAAAAATAAATGTCAAGGCAGATAACCTAGCCGCAAGAGAAGAAACACTCCGCCTGCCGACGTTCGTCTTGCCAGCGTGGCACGGTAGGCTAACTACCCTCCGTTTAACTGGAGGAGACCCGACTCAACAGTGGGTTGTATATGGACTGAGTAGTAGTAGATCAATAAGCCCTTGGCAACGTCCGTCGTCGATCGATAATAGATTAACCGTTCCATATGTGGGCAGAGTACCCTCGGGGCTTCGTAATCGGACGCCGGGGTCACGGCCGAAACCCTTGTTTATGTATATCGTCGTTTCGGCCCATAAATGACCCACCCTGTGATGAGAGGTGGGGAGGGGGGTATCACCGAAGTGTGACAAGGTGCATGGGGGGTCAATAGTTTTGTCACATGTTAAAATTTCAAATACTATGTTGATTTTATTAGATTTTTTAATAAAAATAAGTAAAAAATTAAAATACATAGCTAGTTTCTCTCGATTATATTTAAGAGCATGCTTAAATTTAAAAAAAATACGACTGTATATGGGTTCAAAATTCCTAAAATTCGTGTCACGTGATTTATGGATGGCCCCTTAGCAGTGGGTCGTTCAAGGGCTGAGTAGTAGTAGTAGACGTCGTCGTTTCAGCCCATAAATGACCCACTACTGAGTCGGGCCTCCTCCATATTCATGGTGGGAATTACCCATCTGCGCCTCGCTGTCAAGACGGGTTGGCACCGGGTTTGTGTAGTAGTAGTGGACGTTACCTACTAACAAATGGGGATACTACTTTAACGCGGTTCGATTCCCGATGTACAAATACGGGAACTCGTAAATCAACGGACACAACAATGGTCTGTGAAATGTTCGACGTGCCCGGCCGGTCGACGACCCGTCACGCCCAATGTTTGGACAAACGTTTGACGAAAGAACTCTGGCGTGGTGACGAATTTTTGGAATGCAATGTCACCAACACTTTTGCTATTAAACTGTTAACTTATGAATCTATTTTCGAACGACTTTAAATTGGTTCGTTCGTTCAAGCCCATAAATGACCCAATGCTGAGTCGGGCCTCCTCTGGAGAATTTGTGGAATTTATGGAGGGAATTTAGCCTACTGTGCCAAGATGGGTTGCCACAGGGTTTCAAGACCAATATCGATATGAGACCAAGCCGAAGACAATACTAATCAGACACAAAAAGTATTTCTAAATCTGTTTTTAAATGACGGAGTTATGCGGTAACAACAATGGCACATAAAAAACATATAGACGAATTGAGTCCGTGTAGTGACGAATTTAGAATAAATAGTGTCACCACCCCATTATTTCCTAAGGGTGTCGTAAGAGCCGTCAAACGGAAATGAGAAGTCCGATAACCTAGCCGTAAGAGAAGGAAAACTTTAAAGGAAACCCTTTGCCAACCCGTCTGACCAGCGTGGTACAGTAAGCTATTTTCCCTCCCTGTGATGGGAGGAAATCGGACTCAGCAGTGGGTCATTTATGGGCTGAGTGGTAGACGAATTGAGAACCTCTTTTGAATTCCTACTCGTAATCATTTTGTTGTAGAAGATAGTCGAACATACAAACGGCTATTATTTTTTTATGTCTACAAAATTATGTAGGATAATTACTGAGTACTATTACAACCTACGCCCACTATTATGGCGTGAGGTTAAAACCCTCGTGAGGCGTTTGGAGTCTCTAAAAATATATCGCGCTTGGTTCAACACGTTTGGAAGGTTCCGTATATTAAAAATAAATCTTCTAACACTAACTACACTAAACAAATAAAAACAAAAAAATATAAACTTCAACTACTTTAATGAATACACACAAAAAATCCGGGGTAACAAAATCCATATAGGCATTTATTAGGCTTCAGCTTTTCAGGCAAAATACGTTCACTGCTGGACATAGTGCTCCTGCAACGATTTCCACAAAGGCCAGTACTGAGCTGCCCACATCTATCTCCGGCGACTTTAACCACGTCATCGGTACACCGTCTGGGAGGCCTACCATCACTGCGCTCTCCGGAACGCACTCGCTCACTATGGGCTCGCTCGAAGTCACCCTAAAGGCAATGTAAAAGGCTATGCTCGGAGATCGAATCAGAAATGAGGAGATACACCTGCGAACCAGAGTTACCGACATAGCCCACGACATTGCCAAATTTAAGTAGCAGTGGGCAGGAAACATATCTCGCAGGGATGACGCCCGATGGGGCAAAAAAGTCCTCGAGTGGCGATACGAGTGGCCTACGAGACGAGCTTCCGATGTGTAGCGAAAGTTGTCGATTTAATTCCCGCAACCCGGTTTTTATGATGCGGCTTAAACGCGTTATGCAATGGATAATGTGGCTAATGCGGTTATATAGTTTATTTATAGTGTGAAGTTGTGTGGTCTTCGTTAAAGGAAACACGTGCGTTCAGACATGATTGCGTTTATTCAATGAAAATAAAAACGTTTCTCACGGCGGCATCGGCACCGAGCATACACAACAGTTTTACATTACATCATTGGTGTATATTACAACTCCCCCGAAAAGATGGGACTACAACCCCTCCCAACAAAAAAAATCAAAGACGTATACAGAAATCACGTTTTATCCTAGGCTAATTATACTAACTTATTATAGTGCTTATACTAAAAGGGATACAATCACAAATAAAACAATTTGGTATTATTCTTATGTACTATAGATATCCTATTGTTTTTTAAAATCTTTACGTTCGGTGACAAGTCTTCTATGACTTCATACGGGCCAGTATATAAACTTTCAAGCTTACCCTCAGTCTGGTTTTTTAATAAGACCCGGTCTCCTTTTTTGTAATGCATGGAATTAGTGGACTTGTCATAAGCAAGTTTTCTTGATATTTTACTTTGTATTAGGTTTTGTTTGGCTTCGGCTTGAGCCTTTGCTAGTCTGAACTTCAGTTCCTTAGGGTAATCATCATAGTTGTATAAAGGTTCGACATCTAAAAGTAAGTTACTGGGCAAATTACATGTTTTCCCGAACACCAATTCGAATGGAGTGTACTTCGTTTCGCTATGCACTGACGTATTATATGAGAAACACCAGAATGGTATCCAGTTACTCCAATCTGTTTTATTGCCTTCACACTGAATTCTGAGATAAGCACCCAAATGTTTATGACTATTTTCAAGTGAGCCTAAAGTTTCGTGATGGTAAGGGGTGGACAAAAGCTTTTCGACCTTCAAAATTTCACATATTTCCACTAAAATACACGAAATAAATTCCGTGCCTTTATCGGATAAAATTTGTTTTGGTATACCGTATCTTAATATAAAATTGTCGACAAATGCTTTAGCCACTGTTTGTGCATCTTTGCGTACCAATGGATACGCCTCTACAAACTTAGTCAGATTACACTGCAGGGTTAAGATATACCTGTTACTATAGTTATCTATCTCTAGAGGCCCCATTAAATCTAAACTGACGATCTCGAAAGCTGAGTTGGCAGTCGATGTTATAACCATAGGTTGTTTTACCTTTTTATTTGAATATTTATGTATTTGACAACTTTTACATTTACGTACATAATTAATGACATCACTAGTTATTCCAGGCCAGAAATACTTTTTCTTTATGTTACTAAGCATTCTGTTTATACCTGCATGCCCACTAGTTGGTAGGAGGTGATAATCGTTTAGAATTACTTTAATTTGTTCGCTATCAGTTACGCGTGTGATGCCCCTTGCTATAAGAATACGCGGAGAACTGGCCTGTGATTCTCTCAGAGCGCGCAACAACATTTTTATTTGTAAAGCATTACTTTTGCTTTTAATAATTAATATTTCCTTTATTTTTATATTACTGCACAAATTTTCTAGATCCCTCGCTAACACTGACGGAGTAGATAACGATTGGGTACGTAGATAAATTAATGACCGTGCAGGTAAAAATATGCAGTGATTATGTTCCGAAGTTGTTACGTTATTAATATGTGATAACTCCGATTGTACGGTTTTGTCACAAAAAATAAGTTCAATTACATCGTGAGGTCTTTTGAGAACCTCTACTGTTGCGGGCTGGTGTGGGTTACAAAAAGGCAATTGCGATGTACTTTCGTTAAGTTCACACTGTTGCAACTTTTTCTTTTGGGCTCGTGTCATTGCCATGATTGCTTTATCGTGCATATTCTTTAAATCGCAAGACGATATTGATATACGGCTTAATGCATCGGCGGCTGCATTATTACAACCTGGAACATATTCTACGTCAAAATCGTACTCTTCGAGATAAAGCCTAAATTTAGTCAGCCTACTAGACGGGTCATTTAAGCTAAAGAGATATACAAGTGGCTTATGATCTGTTAATATTTTAAATTTTCTGCCGTACAGGTACGGTCTGAAGTGCCGGACTGCCCAAACGATTGCTAATAATTCTAATTCTATGATGGGGTATCGTGTTTCAGCCGGCTTTAAACTTCTACTCGCGTAGGCGATAACCCTACCGTTACTGTTTGATAATACTGCGCCTAGGCCGAATTTTGATGCATCCGTATGTAACTGGAAAACATTGGAATCAGAAAAATCGGGATAGTCTAAAATCGGCGGACTTGTCATAATGTGTTTTAAGTTTTGAAATGCTGTTTCGCAATCTGTAGTCCAATTAAATTTCGCTCCCTTCTTACAAAGCTTATTTAAAGGGAATACAATGTCGGCGAAACGTGATATGAATCGCCGGTAATAGTTGGCGAACGCGACAAAGCGTTTTACCTCGTCAGCACATGTTGGTCGTGGGAAGTTGTTCATAATATTTACTTTATCAGGGTCTGGAAATATGCCGCCTGCTGTGATTTTATGGCCCAAATATATAATTTCCCTTCTTAAAAACTCGCACTTCATGGGATTTAATTTTAGATTAACCTCTCTTAACCGGTTCAACACACAAATTAAGTTCGAATTATGCTGATCCATGGACTTGCCTATCACAACACAATCGTCTAAATATTGGAAACATTTGTTGTAATTAAGGCCGGCCATCGCGATGGTCATCAGCCTTGAAAAAACACTAGCACTTGTTTTCAGCCCCATTGGGCAGCGTTTCATCTGATACTGCTTGCCCACTGAAAAAGCAGTGGTTTTACGTGAAGTTTTACTTAACGAAAGTTGGTACATTTTATTTAAGCTGAAAGATGTGTATTTCCGCGAACTATCATTTAAAGATAACTGATAGTAAGATTGAGATAAATCTAGTTTGGAAAAATAAACACTCCCAGAAAGCGAGTCTAATATTTCTGTAATATTAGGCAAGGGAAACTTGTCGTCCTGAATTCTGTTATTTAATTGTCTGTAGTCTATGACAAGTCTCCATTTTTTTTCCTGCGATTTATCTGCTTTTTTTGGCACTAATAATACTGGGCTGGACCACTCGGAAACGGTCTCTTCTATGATGTTATTGTCTAACATTTCACGGACCTGTTTATCCACCTCTCCTTTAAGCGAGTGGGGTATTCTATATGGTTTAACGTATACTGGCGTGGCGTCTTTCTTTAATACGATATTGTGTTGCATTAAGTTTGTAACCGTCAACTTGTCGCCGGGCAAATGAAAAACGTCCGCGTACTTAGCACATATTTTTTCAATGTTAATCTTTTCTTCTTTATTCAAATAGCTCATATCTAAAAGTCCAAATAGGGTTTTGATACGGTCTACTGACTTATTTTCCTCATGAAAATGACACAACTCAAAATTATCAATGGACGAAACCACTAACATAGACAAGTCAACCATAACCTGTTTATCTAAGGTATTTAATATTTTAACTGGTATACGACCCTTATGTGGTTTTGCTATCATTCCGGCAATAAACACACCGTTTTGGATTTCCTCGGCCAGAACAACTGTATCATGTTGCGTAGTGCAAGGTACGAACTTGATCGCTTCGCAACGAGGTGGTATCAAATGTACGGAGCTATTGTCGTTAATTCTCACGCAAATATTTTTATTGTTTTGTGTGAGTCGCAATACATTTTGACTATAGTCTATAATGGCGTTATAACGCTTCAAAAAATCTTCACCTATTATACCGTCTACAGAGCACGATAAGTTTTTGAAAACGTAAAACTTTTGCTTGAAAGTCATATTATGTATTTTTAAGTCCATATTAATGTATCCTTCGGAAGTTAATTTTCCGCTAACACCTCTAATTGTAATCTTATCTATATGTACTTGATCTTTATATTCGCTAAACCTACACAATGATTCGTACTTTAATACGCATAGACTTGCCCCGCTATCTACTAATAAATCTAGTTTTTTGTTGCTTATACCTAAATTCATAGAAACGTAACTACTATTATTGAAGTTCATAACATATGTTTTATTCATTTTCGGGACGAAAAAATTCTGATTCTGGCTCATTCGTGTCCTGATTGGGTTGATAAAGATCCTGCGTCGTATGAGCCAGATTGTATCCAAAATTAGGTTTACTATCCCCGCGATTGGATCTGCCCCTTCCACGGTAGCCACGGTGGGGACGTGTTGAACCATTATGAAATATCCGGGGCTTATAAGTTTTATGTTCGTATTTCCCGCTCTCGTTAAATGAGTTGTCTGGTGGATGATAGCGCGAAAAACGGTTACCTCGCGAATCAAACCTAGAAAAGCTCTTATTAAACGAGTATGGCCTATTGGTTTGTAATTGCATAACCTCGAGGTTGTCGTCGACACGTAAGGACTGTTCGTCTATAGCTGCTCTAATAGTCTCCGACAGCGAGGTATACGTCCGTGAAGCAATAATCGTGCTAAGGCGCGGGTCCGATAGTCCATCCGCGAACCGCTTGATGGCCGTTTTTTCATTTAGTGGGAATAATACGCGATATTTTTCTTCGTCACCGTCAGCTTGAGCTAAAGTGAGGTCTACAAACAAGCTCTCAACTTCGCAACCATATTTTTCTATAGTCCTATGACCTTGTTTACTATGAAACAGCTGTGATTGTAAAGCAACAGATGATTTTTTTTGTATAAGGTTGTTTCGCATAGCTGAAATTAGTTCACTAACACTACTATATTTCGGGTTTAACCGAAGTTTGGCACTTTGGGACAGTCTCGTTTTAAGCACGAACTCGATAAGCTTCTTGTTACCATCTTCATTCAGCATGCTACTGTAGAGCTGGATGCTATCTATCGTTTGCAAAGTGACTTGTTCGTGGCCTGTCATTACGGGTATTAACGCAATAGCAGATTTCAAATCAAAATTTTCGGCTGCCATTTCGTCTTTGTGGCTTAAATTTTCTGTAACTGAATCTCCTTTTTTTAACACTAAACTCACGATTGTGCTATACAATAAGTGTATATCATTAATTAACTTGTTGATAGACCGTAAGCTTTCGGTGCTTATCTCGGACTTGTCGGTCTTCTGTCTGATTTCTGCAGAAATAAACTCCAAACGACTATAGATAACCTGAGCTTCGACAAATTTTTTTTTTGACGTTTCTGATGTCTGCCGTCGGATTGGTCCGATTTTTACCAGGTAACCTTTGATATCTTTTAAGGTATTATATGTAGCCGTTAGTTCAGCTACAGGCATCGGAATATAATCAAATATTATAATATATGTGTATATAAAATGTATCAAATTTATATTAAGACTACAGGCGAAATTAATTACTTATAGTAAACTCGTATATCTAATTAATAAACTCGCAGTATACACACCGGACTCGCTCTGTACTGCTTGGCTCTGCTTGGTACTTCTAACTGTATGTCCTCGATTTTCAAGTCTTATCTTTTCAGTCTTTTGATTGACTACGGAGTGGTGGCAAGGTATGGTCTGGTTATATCCTGGATTTTCTCCTAGGCTCGATTTTCAGGTCTTCTCTAATGTTCTCTTCTCTCTTCTGTCTTTTGATTGGCTACGGAGCGGTGGCAAGGTCGGGTCTGGATACGTAGTTAAGACTGGTAGCGTTGAGCTCGCGTCGTAGCGTATGTACTGCGTGGGTATGACACTTCTTAAAGAGGAAGTATACAATGGCAGCAACTAAAAGGACGACGACGGTGACCAACAGGATGGAGTCGGTGCTAATCCCGCTTGGCATGTGCTGGGTAGTTGAAGCAGAAGCATCCCCATTCGCGTTTTGGGCTATAACTACTTCTTCTTTGGAGTATGTTTTCCCCATAGTAATATTATCTTCTTTCTTCTTAATTTTCAGCTGGCAGGGTCGCCATGTGAAGTTGTGTGGTCTTCGTTAAAGGAAACACGTGCGTTCAGACATGATTGCGTTTATTCAATGAAAATAAAAACGTTTCTCACGGCGGCATCGGCACCGAGCATACACAACAGTTTTACATTACATCATTGGTGTATATTACAATAGAACAGGGAAGTGATGGTAAGTACTGACTAGTTCTCAACAGCAGCGGTAGTGCCAGCGTGCATTGACCCGCAAATTTAACTATTTATTTGGGATAGGCTTAGAGCCCGCGACTGGCCGCGCGGCCTGGCCGCCTAATGCGCGGGTTGGCCGCGTATGTGGCGCGATGTTTTTCGTTGGCCGCCTAATGCGCGCAGCTACATACATCGTAGAAGAATTAGTTGGCCGCAGCGACTTGGCCGCGCGGCCTGGCCGCATAATGCGCGGAGGCCCTTAAGTTCGGTTCGCCGTCGGTTTAACCGAATTTACCCGATACTAGTATTGCTACTACTCAGCCCATGACCCACCGCTGAGTCGGGCCTCCTCCAATTACATGGAGGGTAATTGGCCTTTTGTGCCACGCAAGCCAAACCAGACCAGATCAGTCAGATTTAGATATAAAAGTTTGCTTTGTTTGCTAATATAGCGTTTCTTCTTCTGCAGACCCAGCAGCCCTGTCGCCCATCATGGCTGAGACGGAAGCGGAGACGCTGCCGAACGGCACCGGAGCACTCTCCACCGAGGAGGAGGACGAGAGGCTGAAGCAGCGTCCCGCGGACATCGATGCGGTGAGTCTTGAGGCGCGGAATTTGACCTTAAGTCTTGTCTGTTAACATTTGACAATCCTACTATTCTACACTATTCGCCCATAAATGACCCACTGGTGAGTCGGGGCTTCTCCCATCACAGGGAGGGAAATTAGCCTACTGTGCCACGCTGGCTACACGGCTTGGCGCAGGGTATCGTTTCAAGTTTTCTATCTCGTGCGGTGTGAGGTTTTCGGCCTCGTCATTTCCTTTTGTCGGCTCTTACGACACCCTCGGGATGGAATGAGGGCTGACCTGGTGAAAACCCAGCCGCAAGAGAAGGAAAACTTGAAATTAAACCTTTTGGCCAACCGTCTGGCCAGCGTGGTACAGTAGGCTAATTACCCTCCACGTAACTGGAGGAGGCCCGACTCAGCAGTGGATGACCTATGGGTCGAGTAGTAGTAACGCGTTATAGTTTTAATTTTTTATTGGCCCTGGGATTGGTGCCGCTGTTGTCATGCTCAAAGACTCATTGCAGTGGTTTAACCTCTAGGTGGGTCTCCGAGGGCGCACTTTGCTCATCTGTTGGATACCCTCATTGCAGCTTTTTTAATCAGTGACTTGAATGGCTTTGACTCTAGGCCTGCGAGATGGAAAGCAAAATCAGGGTCTTAGACGGAACACAGTAAAACTGCTTGGTAGATGTGAGGCTGGTAGACCATTAGATCCTACCACCAAGCGTGCTGGGTTTTGTTGTCTTTTACAACATGCGTAATTTCCCAACCTTAGGTGGAGAAGTGTAATATTCTGCTATATATAAATAAACCGTCTTTCACGACTCTAGCTTCCGCCACCTGCGTGTCTAACGTGTGCACCTCTCCATTCCAGGATGTCCGCGAGATGGAGCGCCGCAAGCGGGTGGAGGCGCTCATGTCGTCGAAGCTGTTCCGCGAAGAGTTGGAGCGGGTGCTGGACCAGCAGATACACGAGGGCAGTGACGCGCCGTTGCTGCAGCGGATACGCGAGATGGTCGGCGGACGCCTGCACACCGGCAGCCTCCGAGTGAGTGTGTGGGAACTTAGTTCATGAGAGTCAAGACTTGGAAATCCTGAGTAGGGTACCCGGCTGGCGTATAGCAGTCGGGTATCGATGAGGATATCCAAAGTAAAAACAGGGGTTGGGTACGTCGCTTTTGGATCACGGGGTCCTGGGTTCGATTCCGTGGCCGGGCAAGTGTCTTTGTGTAAACCAGAGGCACTTGCTCCGAGTCTGGGTGTTATTTGTGTTCATGAATTTCATGTTTGTAAACTGCCCGTTGACCGACGCCCGATGGGGCAGAAAAGTCCTCGAGTGGCGACCGCGTTCCGGAAAGCGCAGTGCTGGTAGGCTTCCCACACGGCGGACCGACGACCTGGTTAAGGTCGCCGGAAAACGACGGATGCGGCCAGGACCGGCCTTTGTGGAAATCCTTGGGGGAGGCCTATGTCCAGCAGTGGACGTATTTTGGCTGAAATGATGAAACTGCCCCCGAGATACTAACGTAATGCATTTTACTTTTGCATTTTACATTTTAATTTTAAAAAATCTCACGAACTCTGAGGGTGTGTTGTAAGAGGCGATTGAAGGGACGCAAGAAGCAGATCACCCGTAATCGAACCGGGGACTATTCATTTGATTTAATCAAAAAAATCTGACATGTTCGTGCGTTTTCAATCTACTCAGTCAATTTAGGAGATTACCGAGAATACGGAAAATAAACATAATCTGACGTCATCATAATATACAATATAAATTACACGTCACGTTGTTTGTCCGCGATGGACTCCTAAACTACGATTTTAATCAAATTCGCACACCGTGTGCATTTTCCAACTGAAAAGGACTTCCTTACATCTCAATTTATAGTCGCAATATTATTTTATTGCAAATTATTTGTTCACAATTATATGTTAGCTCCAAACGATTCTAACAGATGGCGATGTCTGTGGACTGGAATGAGTAAGTATTCAATAGATGGCGCTGTGTTAAAAGTTAAATTCATATTAAATGTATTATAACAAAAACTTAGCCACAGCGACGCGGCCGGGTCTACTTATGTTATGAAGACGAAAGATTTGTATGATGTAAGTAATATGATTGTAACGAATTGGCTCTTAAAGTACTAGACCAATTTAAAAAAAACTCACCATTTGAATGCTAAATTATCACTGATTAACAAGGCGAGGATTTTAATTGCAAGAAAACGTGCGAAGCCGGGATGGGCCGCTAGTAGTTTTTATATATATAGATAGAAGATACTTATTGGCCAACGGTTTTCCAGGGGCCGGCGTGCGTGCTTCCCATCAACGACATACGCGGCATCGAGGGCATCGGCTACGAGAAGGGCGAGAAGATTCTGCGTTGCAAGCTGGCTGCGGTCTACCGGCTAGTCGACCTGTTCGGCTGGACACAGAGTAAGAGACACTACTACTCAGCTCAATTAAGTTTTTTATTCATTTTTTTACTCAAGAGTAAAATCCTTTAAGGATTATCCCCGCTAGTTTGTGGATGGCCAGCATGGGATGTAGGAAATGACAAGGCCGAAAACCTAGCTGCAAGAGAAGGGAAACTTGATATGAAACACTTTTTTTTTTTTTTTTTTCCCTTTTTTCGCCCGTGGTCAAATCCTTTATGGACTATCCCTGTTGGCCACGGTCGGATGGCCGAGGGGGGGCGTGTGGGACTCTCCCCCAGAGTGGGGGCCTACCCACTGAACATCCCCGGAGTGCTCCCACTCGCGTCCTGTTGCGGCATTGTGGGATCTGGTGCAGAACCACGTGCCAACCCGTCTGGCTTGCGTGGCACAGTAGGCCCTATGCTTTAGAGGAGGCCCGACTCCAGTCTAGGGCTTGGATGCGCCGCCATTGGGTCACGGGGTTCCGGGTTCGATTTCGGAGCCGGGCAAGTGTCTTTGTGTAAACCAAAGGTATTTGCTCTGAGTCTGGGTGCAATTTGTGTTCGTGAATTACACGTTTGTAAAGTGCCATCGCGTTACAGGTTATACCTAGGGCCGACAGATGGCTCGCGCAGAAAAATATTGGTAGGTTTTAGTTGGTAAACCGCTCGCAATCACCACCTCATCGCGATCGGGACTCCCACATGCCCCAGCCCCGGCTGGGGACCTATAAAAGGTTTCCCCCACTGTAAAAAAAGGGGTTTCGTTTTCATTAAAAAGAAATTTAAAAAATATCTAGGGCTGATTAGATGTACCATATTTGTCTACAGCTGGAGTGACCGGTCAGATCACTGCCCGTCTGAACACCGCCATCGAACAAGTGCTGACGACGCCGCGTGGCCTGTTGCCCCACGAGGTGACGGCCTCGTCCCTGGTCAAGGTCGACATGCAGGGTGTAGTGCAAGACCAGGGCACTACCAACTTCCCCGTCAACGTTGAAGGTGCGTTTTAACTGTTTCAGTAGCATTTTTTCCCGTTGTGTGGTCCTTCCGCATTGAATTTCACTGTATAGTCAAAGTCAAATCATTTATATTGAATAGGACACAATGGAATCAATGGACACACAATTATTGGGTAATATATATTTACCCAACAAATTCCATATAACAAACTGTTTTTTGGATCCAGAAGGCGTCAGCTGAAACGTGATTATTAAAACAATACAAAATAAACTTTATTAGAATAAAATAAAACTTCGTTGGTCTAGTAAGCCGACCATCCCCCAAACAGCAGAACATGTTCACAAGTATAACGCATTTTCGTTTGCTACAGTATAAGTTTAACTTATACTTTAGCTTTAGCAACACATGGTGCTTATGCTGTTATATTGGACCATATTTATGAAACGTTTGTACTATAAGATAGCGCCATCTATTGATTACTTACTCAATCCAGTCAACACATATCGCCATCAGTTAGAATCGTTTGTAGCTAACATACAATTGTAACGATCAAATAATAGACAAATAATTTCCATTAAAATAATATTGCGACTATTAATCGAGATGTGAGCTATCTTAGATTTCAAGTGGTATCAAACTGCACACGGTGTGCAAATTTTATTAAAATCGGTTTAGTAGTTTAGGAGTCCATCGCGAACAAGCAACGTGACGCGTAATTTATTTATATTAGGCTATAGAACAGAAGTGCAAAATGTCTTTTTTTATCATGCTTAAAAATATTCTAACCATAAGGGTGAAGCCAAACGAGACAATTTTGTGAGTTGTGAGTCGCGTAATTTCGGGCGCTGAAATTCTGCCTAGCAGAAATTCTGTTTCCTCGAGCTGGACTTTTGTATGAAACCGAATGCAGCCGAAATTACGCGACTCACAAAATTACGCTCGTTTCCTCACCCATATACGCACTACCATATAATCGTCACAGCCACGCTTAGACATTCTTTTGTATGTCTCTTTATTTCTTATTTTTACGCATATTTAAAAAAAAACAGGGTTTTAAAAAATATTTACATAAAAGTAGACAAAAACAGTCGAAAACTAGGTCGATGACGTAAGCTACCGACGGTTCAGGGCTCCAGAGAGAGGAACCTCCACGATCCTTGCCGAATCCAGGATGGCAGCCTTTTGAATCAGGCTCTTATTCCAGCAACCCAGTTAAAGTTAAAGTTGTTAAAGTATATGCTCAAATTGAAAATAGAACTTTAATTGTAATGATTTATGATCGAATTTGGACTGCTAAGCGACCACTAGTTGAATAAGACCTGGTCCCCAGGGTTCTCCCTGCACGCGTCCGTGCACGCGGCCCGGCCGGACGTCCGCTGCGTGCTGCACGTGCGCTCCGCCGCGGCCCTCGCCGTGTCCTCCACCAAGCGGGGCCTGCTGCCGCTCTGCCAGGAGGCGGCGCTGCTCGGAGACATCGCCTATCATCGGGTGCCTTATGGTAAGTCTTATTTAAGACAGACGGAGACGTGAAGCTGCCTTCGCGTGTTTATGCGTTCCTGGTACCTCATGATAGCTCAAACAATTGTTGCTGTGACTGCTGACACAGATCTGTCAAGACACATTCTGGACATTTATGCGGTCCTTGTCGGTTCCGTGTGTGATTTAGAATACGCAGTGTCACCACCCCATTCCATTCCGAGGGTGTCGTAAGAGCCGGCAAATGGAAATGACAAGGCCGACACAATGCAGCCGTAAAGAAGGACAAGATGATACGAAAGCCTTGGTTTCGCTGGGACAATGTTTTATGCATTCCGCCGCCCGTCTTTCGTCCGGCTATTTTGTCCACTGTGACAGGCTATACAAGACCTATAGAGACGTGAAGCTACCTTCGCGTGTTTATGAGCTCCTGGTACATTATGTTAGGCCATGACCCATTCCTGAGGGTGCCGTAAGAGCCGACAAAAGGAAATGTTAAAGCCGAAAACTTTACCGCAAGAGAAGGAAAACTTAATACGATACCTATGCCAACCCGTCTGGCCAGCATGGCACAGTATGCTAATAATTCTCTATGTAGTTGGAGGAGACCCCACTCAACAGTGTGTCATGTCATTTATGGGCTGTGTCCAACCAAGCCAAAGGAACCTTATTATATTAAGTTCGTATATTTTAATATAGATGGCGCTAATGTCACTTTAGTCCCCGATATGGTTTCGCCCAAATTATATTGTGCCTGTCGAAGGATTTATTCTAAATACATTGACTTCCTTACATTGGTGGTTTTTCACTCTCTAACCCACTACTTTACTGGCTTCGTTCAGGCTGAGAAGTAGCTAGCTATCGATTGAACTCCCCTTCCCCCTTTACCCCCAGGTCCACTAGACAACGAGGAGCGTGATAAGCTCGTCCGAGCTCTCGGCCCGTCAGCCAAGGTCCTGGTGCTGACGAGCGCCGGAGCCCTCTGCTGCGGCGCTACCCTCGAGGAGGCCTTCTTCCAGGCTCGCAACTTGACCGCGGCCTGCGACGTCCAGCTACGTATGGCCTCACTCCCGCTCGACGAGCTGATCATCATTGACGAGGATACTCGGAGACAGGTACACTTCCTCACCAAAAAGACTTGGGTGCTTACTCTTCAATCCAATACTGCCTCGTTGATCTAGAGGTTCGATTCTGGGGCCGGGATAGTGTCTTTGTGTATGCCAGAGGCATTTGGTCTGAGTCTGGGTGTCATTTGTGTTCGTTAGTTTCATGTTTGTAAACTGCCCTCGCGGTACAGACGGTATAGACAGTGCAGGGGTTACATTAAAAAACATACATTCGATTGAAATCGGAATTGCTCTTGTATAGGCTAGCGATTGTGTCATTACACATGAAGTTAGTTTGCACAAAATTGGCTGTCAATTTATTGCTGTCAAAGTGGCGCCAAGAGTACCACTTTAGTAGTTAATGGATTGAATCCAATAGTGATTGGTTTACACAATGGCCACACAATATTGAATTAATTTGGCGCTAGCGCCGCGGTGACGGATTTAGAATACAAAATCTCACCCCATTTTGTCCTGAGGGTGTCGTAAGAAGCGACTAATGGACCGTAAGACGCAGATCACCTCGTCCCAAGAGAAGGAAAACTTGACACAAACCCTGTGCCAAGCCGTCTGGCCAGCGTCGCACAGTAGGCTAATTACCCTCCATGCAATTGGGGGAGGCCCGACTCAGCGGTGGGTCACCTATGCGCTGAGTAGGAGTAGTTGTACCTAAGTGTCATATACTAAATATAATTTTACTTTTTCTATGTGTGTACCTAAATAAATAAATAAAATAGAACGTTCGTCCGTTTCCCGCCGTGGACAGATGTACGAGGCGTCCCGCAAGCCGCCCTCCGAGCAGGCCAAGTGGCGAGTCGGCGGCGAGGAGTTCGAGGCGCTCATGCGCATGCTGGACAACGCCGGGTTCCGCACCGGGTACATCTACCGACACCCGCTCGTCAAGGTATCCCATCTCATCATAACATTCCTAAAGGCATGCCACATGTCTCGGGCGAGACACCGATGGAGCCTCAGAGCTCCACGTGAGGGATGCTCGAGCAGCATCTCCCCCTAGCGTTCAAACTCACCCAGTGGAGATATAGGACCCACAGGGATAGCGCGCGTCGGCACATAGACGGGGGTTTAGTGGGTAACCAAGACGAAAATCACCACCTTAACGGGCTCGGAGTCCCACATAACCCGGCCGTGGGCCCACTACTGCTGGCTGGGTACCAATGAGGGGTTACCCGTCTTTAAAAAAAAATAATGGGTCCCGGGGTCGGGCAAGTGTCTTTGTTTAAGCCAGAGGCACTAGCTCGGAGTCTGGTTGTCATATGTTTTCGTGATTTTCGTGTTTGTAAACTGCCCCCGCGATACAAGTTATACCCAGTGCAGAAGCCTCATTTAAAAAAAAAAAGTCAATCCTTTCCATTACATAGGGCTGCCATCACCTAAATTGCAGACTCCGCGATAAACACGACAAAAATTCCGGACATTTGTGCAAAATATGTTTTTTCAAACTCGAACTCAAAAGGATCTTTATTTAATTACGTAGGGAATTTTCACAAAACTCTTATAAATCGTCATATTAAAAAATACCAATGACATCTTCTAGTAGTTAGAGTAGTTCGATCTCGCAGGGGAACTCTGAGCACAGCCTCTCTTCATTGACCTTTGAGCTGTTCAGTGTCAATCCTAAAAAGGTGTAAACTTCTAAATTGCCTTCTAAATTACGGAGAGCGACTGTCATAGGGCAATCGACGTGTACACATTAGCGAGACTACCCTAGCTAATGTGTCACTACAGCCTACGTATACAGGCTCGGCTACTTTCGGAAGGAGTCGTGGACGCAGGTACGAGAGCGAGACAAGCGATGCGAATAGAGAGCTCTCGAATTATCTACATGCCATAGCTATAGTTGTATTTTTAATAAGGCATAGACAACTGACGTTTACTGTTTATATATGAATATCTAGTCTACGAGTAGTGTAGTGTGTCACTATGTTAGAGTTACCTACGATTGGAAAAAAAAACTGCAATAGGGCGCTCTATTCATCTCTACGTGTACGAATAAATTAGTTGTTCTATGTTTGATGTGTTGTAACTTTTCTTTTACAGAACGATGTTCCCAAGCCGAAGAATGACGTAGAGGTACCACCGGCAGTGTCGTCGCTTGGCTATCTACTCGAAGAGGAGGAGCTTTACAGGCAGGGGTGAGTGTGACGTCGTTAGAGAGAGAGAGAGAGAGAGAGAGAGAGAGAGAGAGAGGTCATACGGTGTGTTTCAAAATCAAAATGTTTTTTATTCGAATCAATTCTTGCGTATGCTTTCAAATAGTCATGAACTATGACACAAAAAACAAAAATAATTTAAAAAGAGAAATTCAATCCGCATCTCACTCAAACATATAAATCGTACAGAGGTTTCAAAATAAAGCTCTGCGAATGATCATCAACGCGCCCTGGTTTGTACCCAACGAACTACTACACCATGACCTACGAAGGCCCACAGTGAAGCAGGAAATCGTACGCTATACCAAGTCTATAAAGAGCGAATCCAACAACACCCAAATACTCTGGCTCGGTCACTAATGGAGAATCACAACTAAGCGCGACGATTAAAGCGTAAAATACCTCAAGATCTAATCCAAGCACAGTAAATATAACTACTGTTTAAACAATGGACAAGGATGTGACACAGGTCACATGCTGAGAGAGCCAGCGATGGCATCAACCAACATACTTCTGAACGTCCCAGGAAGGAGACAGCTTGTAGTAAATAAAGAACACAAAAAAAAGAGAAATAAATAAATAAATATCCTTGGACATTTTACACAACGCCATCTCGTCCCAGGTTAAGCAACTTAATGCTTGTGTTATGGTAATGAGATGGATGATAAACTACTTAAATACATTTTTTTTGTAAATACATACATATTATAGATAGAAAACACCCAGACCCGAAACAAATACTTGTAGGTCGTACAAATATTTCTTCCGTGCGGGGATCGAACCCGCGACATGCTAATTAGTTTAATTAAGTCATTCCGTGGGTAATTAGCCTACTGTGCCACGCTGGCCAGATGGGTTAGCGCTGTATGTCGTATTTTTTCTTATCTTGCAACTATGTAGTTTATCGGCTCTCATACCTTCAGGATGAAATGAGATGGTGGCGCTATGTGTTCTCAATCCGTCACCACTAAAATACTAAACGTCCAAAACAATGTTTTGGGGAAAGGGCTTGGATAAAAAAAGAGTAGTTAGCCAACTTACAGTAAGCGGGGTAAAAGACTTCGTTTCAGCCCATGGATGACCCACTACTGAGTCAGGCCTCTTCCAAATTCACGGAGGGAAACCAGCTTACCGTGCCACGCTGGCAAGACTGGTTGGCACAGGGTTTGTATCAAATTTTCCTTCTCTTGCGGCTAGGTGATTTGCCTCTTGCGTTCCCTTAGTCGCCTCTTACGACACCCTCGGGATGGTATGGCTTGGTGACACTGCGTATTCTAAATCCGTATCGTTTTTTTTTTCAACAGGCTATGGAAAAAGGGTCAAGGCAAGACGGGCGAGCGTACCCGCTGGCTGAACTCCCCCAACGTGTACCAGAAGGTGGAGGTGCTGGAGACTGGTACTCCGGATCCCAAGAAGATCACCAAGGTAGAATACCTGCGGGTTGAGGCTGAGTAGAGCTAGGACTTGGATAGGCGCTTTTACCCCACATCTCACTCAAAAAAAGATCGTAACGGGAGAGTTTGTGCTAATTATTCGTGAAGTGTTGAATGTAGCCCTACTAGGATCAGGTTAGGCGCGTTTACCCTATTTCTGAATCAATATAACAGTCACCCAATAGGACCAGGTTAGGAGCGTTTACCCTATTTCTGAATCAATAGATTATAACAGGAATGATTTGACGGTTTTCTGTTATATGGTGTTTTCTTACTAGGATTGAGTTAGGCGTTTTTACCCAGGGCAAACACTTGACTCGTAAGACGGTAACGTGAGAGGGTACCATATTTTTTCTTAAAAAAATGTTGATGTCACCCTACGTGGACTGGGTCAGGCGCGTTTACCCTTTTTCTGAGTCAACTGTCGGTCACGTGAGCGATTACCCTGTTTTGTGGTTTAAAATGTGTTAATGTCACCATATACCAGACTACGAGACTTGTCTGGGTGGTGACGGATTTAGAATACAGTGTCACCACCCCATTCCATCCTGAGGGTGTCGTAAGAGCCGACCAAAAAGGAAATGTCAAGGCCGAAAACATAGCCGCAAGAGAAGGAAATCTTGAAACGAAACCAACCCGACTGGCCAGCGTGGCATGGTAGGCTAATTACCCCCTCCAGGTAAACTAGAGAAGGCTCCCTTAGGATGAAATGGTGTGGTGACACAATGTATTCTAAATCCGTCACCACACGAAGAGTTTCCGTGTGTATGTCCTCAATAAAGTATACGTACATATAACTCTCCCGTTTATGTATCGATCTGTAGGGTGACAATACTTTGAGGCTAAAAATCTAAAACTGCCGTATTTGTCCTGGAATAAAAATACTAATTTAGAAATTAATTTAGAATTTGTATACATTTTTCATTTCATAGTAATTTTAATGCTCTTTATGTAAAACGTATGTTATTATATTTAATCGTAGTCGCGTTTAAACCATCACAAGTTTACCATAGAGTATAATGTTTTTAGTATGTCAATTTCGCCATTATCCTATGTTTAAAAAAAGATTACATAGTCTATGAATATAGTGTAGATGTTTAGCATGCATTCAACCGTGAAAGAAGACGGGATCCCTGTTCCTAAAAAAATATATTTATTTAGGAATTAACTGCATTCCATTCGTATTGGTTGTATATTTTATTACTCAAATATCCGCGCCATTTTGTTTAGAAACCGAGCACTACTTTAGGTCGGGTTCAGTTAGCCATAATTGTTTTTAAAAAATCGGACATTCCATATTTAAATAATGTCATTTTTATTTTATTCCTTTATTTTTTTATGCAACGTGGAATGAAACGTACTTCACTGAGGGGTCACGTGCTCAGTGCTATGTCAACTTTGGTATCCTTTTAGCTGTCCTTCATATTGGTTCTGCGAATTTTCCGATGTCTGAGCCTATCTCGAGCTTGGCTTTCTCCATTTTGTTCGCGTGGCACTTATATTTTTTTCTAAATCAAATATTTCGTAACCTAAACCGGTACAGTTGTTCTCATATTATACTTATATAAATACAGGGTGAATCAAAAACCCTTTAACCATCCGAAGTGTTGGATTGCTGGTTCACTCCATGAATGACCCTCTTCTGTGCCGGGCCTCCACCAAATTCATGGAGAGAAATTAGCCTGCGATCCCACGCCGACAAGACGACTTTTTCAGTACTATCGTTAGGACTATAGGGTATTTTGACACACCGCGTATAGAAGATGACTGAGCTTATCCCTGATCATACCATTTTATTCCACGTTGTACTATTTTCTTAGCTTAGTTGGGGTATTTAGTGGTTGTTTCAATATTATATGTTTATACCTTTTTTTCTATAAACATTTGTCGCTGCAGGACTAATTATGGAAAAAATAATGTTAACCATAATACGTATAGTTTATAAATGTGGTAGCTGTAAAAGTTTCGTGTAAACGAGTAGTGACATGGCAATTTCTTAATTCACTGCGCTCAAAACGGCTCAAAACTTCATTTTATATATTTTTTTTAATATATCAGGCTGTCGCAATTTGGGTGTTTGCGTTTCGTAAGCTTAATTATAATATGCTGACGAAGATATTTTAATATGAAGGTAATTATTCATCGAAATAAAAGCATAATATCTGAACAATTATATACTGTTATTATAAGTTTAAATAAATATTGTGTGAAATTATTTTGTGTAGGTTAAGGTTAATGATTAAGGCGTTTTTGAGGACATGTCCTTAATTTTTTGCCGTATAGTCTTTATGTATTTTATATATGATATATAAAAGACAGCGTCTATTTATTGGCTACTGTATGTTGTTTAAAAGTGAATAGTCTTTTTTTATTTTCTTAATATTTAAAAAGTGTCTCCACACTCCAAATATAGGCGTTCAAAGCTTTCACATTTTATTATGCTTATAGAGATTTTAATATAAATTAAAAAATAGTTTGTTAATCAATAAAAGTATACTGCGATCGGAATAACACTTTTTTCACTGCTTCTCTCGCAATGAAATGCTTTTGAATTTCACACGCGTTTACTAAACGTTTTGTTTAAATGTGTTTGTGTTTTTATTTGTTACTAATAAAATAATGTTTTGCAGTGGGTCGACGCTAACAATGAAGAGGTAACGTTTCCGACGTTTTTTTATAATCTAATCTATGACGTTGGTATAATTCAATTCGGGTTTTTTTGGTTGACTAGTAACCGTACGTTTTCATGTTTTGTGGGTAGTACCGGGTACTAGAGTTTCTTGCCGGCATCATGCCAATCCAGTGGTAGTTTCAAGGTAGAAAGAGCGGCGTAGTGATCGAGTTAGTATGAAATATGATCCGAATTGTGTGTGTCGTCTTTCGTACTAATACGAACTATACAAGGAAATCGCTGCGCTTCCGTGTGTCTATGTGTTTTCGCCTTCGGTCCTGATCATTTATTGTAAGGATTATGTAAAAATCCCTATACAAATAAAGTATAACGACTCAGCTTTGGAACCTCAATCCAATTTTATTGTCTACACGGTCAACTAGCCCTAAAGTCCTAGAGTAGCGATCCTTTATGGGAAAGGTAATCGTTTAACAACCACCGACGAACATGTAAAGGTCGTTTGATGCGCTCTGCACACCATCACACGTTGTGGAGGTTGATGGGGGAGGCCTATGTTCAGCAGTTGCTGGTATTTGATTATAATTACAGCCCATAAGAGACCCACTGCTGAGTCGGGGCTCCTCTAATAACATGGAGGAAAAATATACTACTGTGTGTTTCGTATCAAGTTTTCCTATTTCAGCCTTGGTATTTCCTTTAGCCGTCTCTTACGACACTGCAGTATGGAATGGGGTGGTGACAGAGTGTATTCTCAATCCGTTACCACACGGTTTGGATGTTTAATTTCTGGTATGGATTTTAAAGTCTCCTTAAGCAACAATAATACTAATTTTAGAAGTTACAAGTGGTTACAATAAAAAAACGTAAACTCATTTGCATTGAATTATGCCAATATTCACTCATACTTTCCTTTTCTTTCTAATGCTTCTAATATTACCTCTACGTTGTCGTAATGTTGGTTTATTAACTTGTTATTCTACCGTTAGGGTGTCTACGTTACAATGTACACTAAGGACAGTAACATAAAGATTGTATCGCAAAGTTCAACAGCATTTCATATCTTACCCTGGTCACGTGAATAAAGTTATCATTGAATAATTTTGTTCATTGAATACACATCGAGTTTGTACAGAGTAGGTTCGTTGAAACAAATTTGTAGAAAATGTTGCCACACGTCATAATTCCTTCTCCCTGCACAACCTTTTTGTTTCTTCCTCGAAATCCTACACCCAAAATGCCTGCCTTTATCAAAAGATTTTAAAACTAATAAAAAATTACGCTGTGATTGTGTTTTTTTTTATTTTTATTGCGACTCGATAAAAGTACTTACTTTTGCTCGGAAAAGGCTTTGCATGGGAATTGAATACTTGGTGCACTTATGCTCGAAATGCGATTGTGATATTTAAACCTATACTGTACACGCTCGATGTTACCAGGACGGAGAAGATTTTTGGGCTGTTATTTCCTTCTTTTTTTTTCATTCTATTTTTCGCACTTTTACTTTTCTTTTTTTTTATTCAAGTTATATCGCTGTGTCACCTTACCGCATCCTTCTACTAAAACGTTCTGATCGATAAATATTATCTCTATAATGCTTATCGAACTACGAATCGCGCTGGCAACATTTTTACTAATTTGCTTTTATCTCTCTTTTCACGAACTTGTCGACGAATCGCCTGTACACTCGACGGTCACACGAATGGATACACCAACGGCCGGTTAACACACATGACGATATGGGAAATGACCATAATTTGGCACAAATTATGGTCAAACTACTCGATGAAACACGATAATGTAAAATAATGGGAAATGTCCACAATTTGGCACCAATCATGGTCATGCCCACTCAATGGAATCTATTGACGATCCCAACGGACTTCGAAACGATGTCGAAAATGGCAATACAACGCCATCTGATTTGTCAAATGACTTTTTCGGCATCAAAATTGGCTAAAACATGATTATCCTATCAATTGGATGACGACGCCACGTATTGTTGAATACGACGACACTTTGAACCTGCTCCGACTGGGTGTCGATTCTGATCCGTGGATCGCAGTGGGTACAAGATGGCTCCCCAGCGCACTCCAGCACTCCAGTCAAGATCGATACCCTCCAATTTGTGCCCAAGAACACTAATCCCAAGGAGTTTAAGCAGCTGCAACAGCAGGTAAGTGATTTTACCATTAAAATGACTGTTCACTTGATGGCAAGTGGTGATTAAAGCCCATGGCAGTACTACTACTACTCAACCCATAAAATACCCACAGCTGAGTCGGTCCTCCTCCAATTATATGGAGGGTAATTAGCACTGGCCAAACGGATTGGCACAGGGTATCGTATTAAGTTTTTTGTGGCTAGTTAAGAGCCTAATAATTTCCTGTAGTCTGTTCTTGAATATCGACTTTTGCACAGGATACATTTTGGCCCAAGATGTTTGTCACTATACTCGCACTAGTGTTCAGTTGTATTATGTTAGGCGATGAGTAGAGGGGTGGCTTTCTCAGTATTTTTTTTATAATTTAAACCCCCGCACTATTCCTAACCAGTATCGCGGGGGCAGTTTACAAACATGTAATTCAAGAACGCAAATGACACCCCGACTAGGAGCAAGTGCCTCTGGTTTACACAAAGATACTTGCCCGATCCCGGAATCCACCCAAGGACCCGCCAAGCCCCAGACCATCTAGGCAGTTTTTCATATTCAATTTGTTCTGTCAGTCATAATGTATCGCTCTCCATCACATCTCCTACATTTTTATGCGAGCCTGGTACTTCGAAAGCTTTACATGTACTCGGTACCATGGAAATGGCGAACCATATGTCAGCGCATAATCGACCCACAGCTGAATCGAGCCTCCTCCAACTACAATTAACTTGCCCGACTCCGGAATCGAACAAGGATCCGTGATCCAAACGCACATCCCAGGCCAACAAGGCAGTTTTTCATATTTAATTTGTTTTGTCATTCATAATGTATCGCACATCTCCTACATTGTTATGCGACCCTGGTACTTATTTCAACCAGATCAAGGACTACCGTCGCGCGGACAAGATCAGCGCCGGTCCCCAGTCCCACATCCTGGAGGGAGTCACGTGGGATGAGGCCAGCAAGCTAATCGGCGAGGATGCGGTCAACACGCACACTGGTGACCACGTGGTAAGTACCAATACCTTACCATCTACCGCTTAAAAATTACTTCCCCCTGTCATAATCGGCTGCTTAGCCCAAAAATATCCCACTGCCGAGTCAGACCTCCTCCAATTACATGGAGGGTAATTAGCCTACTGCGCCATGCTGGCCAGACGGGTTGGTACAGGGTTTCGTATCAAGTTTTCCTTCGCGTGCGACTAGGCTCTGGGCCTTGCCATTTCCTTGTGTCAGCTCTCACGAAACCCTCACGGATTATGATATATTACTTACTTAAGTCTTGCTAAAGAGGTAAGGTACAGAGTCGTGGTCGCTCACTGTGGGCTCCATCAGAAGGCTCAAAGTCACCCAGAGGGTAATGGAGAGGGCTATGCACAGAGTTTCCCTGCGTAATCGAAGCAGAAATGAGCAGATACGCAGGCAAACCAGGCTCAACGACATAGCCCACAGGATTGCCAAACTTAAGTGGCAGTGGGCAGGGCACATAGCGCGCAGGACCGACGCCCGACGGGGCAGAAAACTCCTCGAGTGGCGACTGAAAGCGCAGTGCTGGTAGGCCTCCCACACGGTGGACCGGTAACCTGTTAAGGTCGCCGGAAAACGAGCCTTTGTGGAGACCTTGGCGTTGGCTTATGTATTTTGGCTGAAATGATAATGATGACTGACTTAGGAACAATTATAGCCTCCACAAGATGTGTCCTAAATTCGTCACCACTCGGAACTTGGTTTCCTTGAATCCCCCTTCCGTCCAGGTGCTGATGGGAGCGGCGTCGAAGGGCATCATCCAGCGGGGATACCAACACAACGCCACCATGTACAGCGCGCCGTACGCCCGGAATCCGTTCGACCACGTGACCGACAACGAGATTGACGAGTACAAACGCACCGTCGAGCGGAAGCAACGCCCCAACGAATGTTAGTATCGACTACTACTGCCCATGGATGACCCACTGCTGAGACGGGCCTCCTCCAGCTACATGGAGGGTGATCAGCCTACTGTGCCACTCTCTTGACATGTCCCAGCTCTCTTGACATGTCAGTTTGGAATGCAGCTCCACAAAGAAGAGCCGGCGAGAAACTCTGTAGTTGTTCTTTTTGATGGCCATTTTTAGGTACAAGGCAAGGGATAAAACTGTACTGTACTTTTGTTGCCACCTTGTTGTTGTGGAGAGGGGGCTTGCGTGCCTTTAGGATCCGTTGGGCCACAGCGGGTGGCGTGGTGGCTTGGTGGGTTTTGGCTCCGGGGATTCCCCTGTCCTCAGACTTGCCTCGAGAGCCCTAAACTGCGAGTGATAGGAGAAGAATAGCGGCCATGCAGGTGGGCCACCGCTGCCGCTAGCAGCGAAAAAGGGATAAGACTGTGAGACCAAGCTCGCGCAATTGCCGCAAAGGGCCAAACAGGGTTCCTTATCAAGAATTCCTTCTCTTGCAGCTAGAATTTCGGTCATTTCCTTCTGTCTGCTCATATGATACCCTCAGGATTGGGGGGGGGGTTGGAGGTTGACCCTATATATTCTAAGCCCGTGTCTCCACACGGATATAAAATACAATACGACTTTGTAGCGACCAGCATGCCTACATACTTTACACAATTTAGCCGAAAAATCTGAACTATCAACATGAAGAAATATCGCCTACAAATGCGAGATTAACCAAAAAGACCTACATGGCGATAGCAAAGTTTACAGATCGATTCGCACGGTTAAGAAATCCCCGACTACAGTTATCGGGGGTAGACGCCGCGGCCCCTTAACAGACATCCACCTCGTCTGGCCGGATGATCCACCCTTTTCACCCATCCAATTTCACCCGTAGACGACACCGACCTCTCCGAATCGGAGGCCATCAGCGCAGCCCAGATCACCTCGCCCGCCAGCGCGCCATCCGAAACCGAGGAGGAGTCGCGTGATGGTAAGTACACGTTGTCGCCCACAAATTCTCATTTTGCCGGTTTACAATGTATGACGACACGGTTGGCGCTGTGGTTGAGCGATCGACTGCTGCACAGCATGTCGCGGGTTCGATTCCCGCACGGAAGAAATATTTGTACGACCTACAAGTATTTGTTCCGGGTCTGGGTGTTTAATATCTATAATATGTATGTATTTACAAAAAATATATTTACAAATAATAAGTAGTTTAACATCAATCTCGTTACCATAACACAAGCATTAAGTTGTTTAGCTTGGGACGAAATTGCGTTGGGTGAAATGTCTAAGGATTTTTATTCATTTATTTAATGTATATGTCAACGGAAAACAACAAGAACCGGAAATTTATAAATTTCCTAGGAAATTTATAAACGTCCGTAGGATTCCAAACGAGAGATAAATTGTATTATTTTACGTCCACATTTTCGGAAATTTATAAACTAACGGATATCCATTCGTAAGATTTTAAACGGTTCGACCAATCACAGTAAAGCTTTTAATTTTACGCTTCTACAAGATACGGCAAATAACACACTGTTCTCTGATTGGTCGATGTTGATAGTGGCATGCTGGTGTCCATAGATATAGGTACAATTAGACTTGCCAAACTATAAATTTAACAGTACGTAACAGTATTTTTACTTTAAAACTAGGTAATTACCTATAATACAGGGTTACTGTTTTATAATAAGCTAATGACCCCTACTTCACTCTATCAAAATAAAACAATAGAAATAGAGTGTCGCGAAGTTAAAAGTTTTGTTAAAAAAACAATCATAAAACAATAAAGCCGGTCTTCTGCCATAAAAAAAACAAACATTATAAAGTTTAATTTTAAAAAAACCACGCGAATTGCGATCGCGATTGGCGAATTTCCAAACAGACGCTAAGTAATAAAAAAATGCTTAAAAACATGTAACAAATTAAACATAATGAAATAAGTATTTAACTTAAAAAACCCCTGACATCGGACTTCATTATGGCTGAGTACACATTCAATGTTCACTACATTGAGAGTCTACTCAGCCATAAATGTCAATTACCTAACTTTTTTAAATCTGTTTCATTGATACCCTTACACTTTAATGAATCCAAACACGATACATCTACTGTAATTTGGTAAGGAGTTGGGTATCTTATAGATTCCTGATGATGCATCAGGTATTTCTGATGATGCAGCAGTATCAGGTATTTCTGATGATGCAGCAGTATCAGGTCTAGGTTACCACAAGTAGACAATATCGAACAATGGCGGCGGAAAGGACAGATAAGGAACACGTGACTTATTCGACCAATCAGAGCGCCCATGGCGTTTGGTTATTGCTACTTATTATTTTACGCGTGAGTTCAGTAAGATTATAAATTTCCGAAAATGTGAGCGTAAAATAATACAATTTATCTCTTGTTTGGAATCCTACGGACGTTTATAAATTTCCTAGGAAATTTATAAATTTCCGGTTCTTGTTGTTTTCCGTTGACATATTATACAAGTTGTCACTTAAATACTTCGGTGGTAGCCACGTGTGGCACGTGACCACTTCCCATTGATATGGTTGAGGAGATTGATGGCTGCCACATGCGTTAGGCTAGGTGGTTTGTCTCTTGCGACGCCCCCGGAATAGCATGGGTTGGTGACGTTGTGTATTCTAAATCTTTGCAATTGGTCCTTGTTCACAGAACATCGCGTTCTCAGAATAGAAACGAAGCAAGTGCCAGTTCGTAGCCAACCGGAAGTCGTCCTTAGTGATGGTATGTACTTCTTACCCATCTCATCTTTTGTGTATTGAAATATGTATTGTTTTTTTTTTTTCAGTCATTCAGTTTTGTCATTTCAGTCTTAAAATGTGTTTTTAGAACTGGTCGTGTTATTTTATGTAAATCTCGTTGTATTAGACACTCGGCCTTAAATATAAACTTCCCGCGACCAGAAGACTGCAAAGTATCTGCAATGTTGGGATTTAAGTAAAACGATACGATCAGAACCGTTAATACATCATTTACCGCAAGGTGCAAGGATTGAACCTAAGACTTCATTGCGTTTAGAACTTATTTTTTTTAATATTCAAAAGTGCGTCGGTGCTATTTAGACTATCCGATACTTTTGTCGTACCCAAATGTCAATTGAAATTTGTTGCAAACTTTTTGAAATTGTTTGAAAACAAAACAACGGAGCAACAACACGTCTGTGCGCTTTTGATTTGTTCCTGTTTTTTTTTAAATTTATATGTACATAGTTTGACCAATCACACAGACTTTACAGTGACAATAGGGATATTCCGTGTGAAGGATTTAAAATACATATATTTCACCACTTCTGAGTCGGGCCTCCTCCAATGGCATGAAGGGTAATTAGCCTACCTTATCTTCTGTTGCCCACAGCCTTGTCATTTCCTTTTGTTGGATCTTAAGACGCCCTCCAGGTGGAATGGTGTGGTAACACTGTGTATTCTAAATCCGTCACCGTGCGGAATGAAACAATTCACTTTTTGGTAAATATTTAATGCAGTGCTGGTAGGCCTCCCAGACGGTGGACCGACGACCCGGTTCAGGTCGCCGGAAAGCAATGGATGCGGATGGCCCAGGACCGGCCTTTGTGGAGATCCTTGGGGGAGGCCTATGTCCAGCAGTGGACGTGTTTTCGCTGAAATGATGATTAAATGTTTAGTTACTATTTATTTTTAATTTGATTAGTCTTTTGAGATTTAGCCAAAACGCCGCGATCCAGACACGACTCGCTTACGATATTTTTATCGGACAGTCAGAATAGCACCGTGCCAAACGTTTGTCCCCTTGTACAGTTACCGATTTAGATCGCATGTTGTTTTGTGAATGCCCCAATTTGCATTGTAATCTTTTTAGTTGATGCTACCGATTTCTTGAACGCTGAACGCGCCCACGCGGACCGGACAAAAGGTAAGACGAATTAAAGCTTATCGTGACGTAGGGAATAAGAATTCAAAGGTGTGGAAATGTTCTAGAATTGTCGTACAGACCAAGAGGAAAATTTGCGAACGTATAGCGATTTGGATCGTTGCGTATTAGGCAAGAGTCAGGGAAGTAAAATAAAAGATACGTGTTAAGCAGAGCCGGGTAAAGTAACGTTATTTAAAAACAACTTCATATACAGGATGTCCCTAAAAATAGTGACAAGCGGAAGTCCAGAGACAGAGCACCCTTTGGGGTACCAGAATCACCCCCATGTATGTTCTGCGATTATTCCTTGTTATCGTGTTATGAATTTTTCTGAATTTTCGACGTCTTTTTTTTTACTCTATTTGTATCATCAGCTTCGTAACTTTGAACAAAATTATGAAAATGTTGGTGGTAAGACAAACATTTAAAATTCGGAAAAAAATCATGAATATTTGTCGTTATGTCCTATAAAGAATCGTAAACTATGCATTTGATCGTGTCATGATCTTTAGCAAAAGTGTTATGCGTGAGCCCAGGAAGGTTTCTGAACAAAAAAAAAAGAAAATTGCGTAATGTCTTTCGTGGCGTAGGAACGCGCGCAGGGTACAGCTGTTTTCGTAATAAATTTGATAAACTCAATTCCTTCGTTTGGTATGTACTGTTAATATGCTAATCTCAATTCATAAATACCATTTCTACATCTTTGAAATCTAATACACACTGAAAAATATGTCTAAGGCACGTTTAATTTTCATTAATTATAATTGGTGTTAGCATGTTTTTCTATGCAACTTAACAGCTTGCACTCTTCCGATGGTGTGGCATTTTTTCAACCTTCGGTTTTTAACACTATTGCTTTTAGGTTGCGTTTTTACAAAGTGCATATCGTTTCTTTTTGCATCTCGTTTCGTGGTAATAGGAAGATTAATACTCATTATTTGTAATGAAGACACGAGTCCGAATGTTGGCTGATGTATGTAATAAATAAAAATACATTAAAAGTCTTAAAACTATGAATATTATATTAATATGAATTTATAACAAATTATAAGAAAACAAAACAAATTTAAATATTTTAATAATAATTTGCCCATACTACTACTACTCAGCCCATAAATGACCCACTGCTGTGTCGGGTCTCTTGCTGTGTGTAGGCTAATGCCTACTATCCCACGCTGGCCCGACGGGTTGGCACAGAGTTTCTTTTCAACTTTTCCTTCTCTTGCCGCTAGGTTACCGGCCTTGTCATTTCCTTTTGTCAGCTCTTACGACACCCTCAGTATGTAGTGGGATGGTGACACTTTGTATTCTAAATCCGTCACCATACAGATACGGCAAAGACAAAGCCTTTACTAATGACTATATTAAAGGTTTTATTTTTATGAGTTGAAATCATGTTGCAATAAGTCTAAATTTCGAGATAGAGCGTGTAGATTTCATGTCAAGTCTATTGTGTTTGTTCCTAATGTTGTGTTAGCCGGGGAATCATGGCCGCTGTCTGACGATGAGGTGTTTCTACCCCCGACTGCCCCCCAAGTGGTGCACGCCCGTCATATCATCGTGAGAGGTGAGGGTGGATTGGTAGTGGTTGAGTTAAGGTAGCGTTTGTGGCTTAGAGGAGGCTCTGGTGTGGCACCGAAGGAGCCCCAGACCGGGATAGATGGGGGTCGATCAGTATCTCCCCCCAGCGCTCCCAAAACCCAGTGCGGGAATCGGCCCACAGGGAAATAGCGTGGGACGAGTGTTTAGTGGGTATAAAAGTAGCGTTTGTGGTAGGGTTTCATTGCGGTTGGATGTGATTGGTTGGTTGGCAAGAATGATATTATAATGACTAGGTGGTCTAGGGGTTAGATGCATCACGAGTTCCTGGTTCGATTTCGGGGCCATGTATTTGTGTGAACCCGAGGCACTTGCTCTGACCCTAGGTATCATTTGTTAGTTGTAAACTGCCCCAGCGGTACTCTGCCATTACTGAGCCGGGCCTCCTCCAATTACGTGGAGGGTAATTAGCCTACTGTGCCACGCTGCCCGAACGGGATGGCACAGGGTTTAGTATCAGGTTTTCAGCCTTGTAATTTCCTTTTGTCGGCTCTTACGACGCGCTCAGGCCGGAATAGGGTGGAAAAAATATGTATTCTAAATCATAACGGATTGTGAACCTAGTGTATGTGTTGGGAAAAAAAATATGTATTTCCTAATAAGATCCGGCGCGGGATCCGAATCTGCTGTCGGACGATGAGGTGTTCCTAGACTCGGCGGCGTCCACTGTGACGTCGAGCGTGACGTCACCGGAGCCCATTAGGCAGGTCGTTATACGCACCCAGCACACAGCTGTCCAACAGAGAGTCACGCAAGGTGAGGCGGTCACAAAACGTCCTTCAGTACAGAGATATGCTCTGAGGCGATGTATGCTTTGTCGGGGTCGCTGTGAAATTGGTTACTCGAACATTTGGACTGTGTGTTTTATAAATATGCCCTTTTTTCGGTACTACTACTACTACTCAACCGATACATAACCCACTGCTGAGTCGTGCCTCCTCCAAATCTATAGAGGGTAATTAACCTACAGTGGTAATAGGTAGTATTCATCAGGATTTCTCCCTTTACATGCACGGTAATTAGGCTGCTTTTACGTGTGGAGACAGATTTGGAATACATGGTGCCACCACCCCATTCCATACTGAGGGTGTCGTAAGAGGCGACAAAAGGAAACGACATGGTCGACAACCTAGCCATAAGCAGTATTTTGAGACGAAACCCTGTGCCACCCTGTCTGGCCAGCGTGGCACAGTAGGCTAATTACCCTCCATGTAGTTGGAGGAGGCCCGACTCAGCTATGGTCCATGGGCTGAATAGTAGTAGTAGTTGCCTCTGACTACATGCTCTGGACAGAAAAGGTCGGTGACAGTTTTGGCGAAACAATGCATTAGGTTTCCGCTAATTGGCTTAAAATTTACAGTGTCTTGATTGTTATATGTCAGTTTGTCTATGTGTGATGTCTTTAACTGTTTTACCAGTCTTGTCCTTTCTTGTATACATATTTGTAAAGAGATGACTACATAGTGCTAGGAGGTGTATTTGCAAATGTAAAATGTTTTGTGTATAGTGTGTGATTATGTCAGTATCTTGATTGTGATATGTCAGTGGAGTTTAGTCACGTGAGATGTCTTTAAGAATTTCTTCATAATCGTCTTTACTTGTGCCTTTAAATTACATGTTTCTATAGTCTTTGCAATAAAAGTCAAAATAGTGCTAGAACTTGTCTTAAAAACGTACAATTATGCATAGTGTAGTTTTGTCAGTGTCTTGATTGTGATATGTCAGTCTGTCTCGGGTGTCATTTTGTAATTGTTTTGTTGTTGTACAAAATGATAATTGTCATTATCATTTTGTAATTGTTGTCTTAAAGTAAGGATCATTAGTCTCGTAAAGTGTGATTGTGTATGTCCCCAAAAAGTTGTCCCTATCAAATTGTGATTCTATGTGTCTCTTGTGATAGGTCAGTGATAACAATGATCACGTTGTACATCTTTGATGTGATGTCTGCCTTATTTTAATATGATTGTGCTCAAAGTCGCTCGTTAGTTTTGTCCCTTGTGTTTCATTGTGTCTTCATCAATGTATTGTCATTTATTGAAGCAGCTGTGAAATGGATTAAACAAAGTATGTATATATTTATTTATATACAAGAAACTCCATAATACATTTTAAAATACATAAATAGGAACTTAAATAGAATATGGTATAACGGTTTTATACCATATTCCTTTCTCCTAAGGCCGCCTATCAGAATATTCTATCGATTGACTGAATTGGAGTGTCCGTTTGTAATAAAAAACAAGCGCTTTTAAAAAAAACGCTTAAACAGTGCATTTGATGTATATACGGCAATTTTTTACAGTTTTCCGTTTGTCTGTTAATTTCTAATCTCTGAAATGGCTGGACCGATGTTGTCGGGACTTTCACTGGCAGATAGCTGATGTAACTTAGGCTACTTTTATTGAACCCCTCGCTTGTCGAGCCCTTCGTTACTAAAAATTTAACCCGCATCATGCTTGCTAACCGCACTGCTTCCACCATCATTACAGGTAACTCCACAGCCAAGGAAGCCACTAGCGCGCGCTCCAAACGCGAATACTCTCGTAATTCCAATTTCGAAAACTTCCTCAAAGTATACGACTCCCCACACCAATCCCAACCCAAATGCAAATTGAGTCTCACTACACGCTTGCCGCGAGGCGACTTCAGCAGCCACTCAAGTCTTGTCTCCATTCCCTCCATCGAATGGGATGGCAGATGCAAATCGGAGTACGGTCTACGCACCAGGTCTTTGACTCGTCCGAAGACGCAAAGACTGTACAGAACAAGGTCTCATAGCGGATTTATTAATTCTTACGTAAAGGACCCAGAGCCAGTCCATTATCACCTACCTCGGTGTAATTCTTGCGGTGCTACCAACGTTTCGTATGCGTCGGAGGTTAGAAATGATAGGAAAGCTAATACTCAATCGGTTTATTATTCTGTTGATAATTTACCCCAAAAGTGTTTCGATGAAGCAGCTATTGTCAAAATACAAGAGAAATTCGTTCCAGTTTTAAAATTAGATAAGAAAGATGCGGAGTTTGTTGAAAGTCAGGAGTTTACTGAGGATAACTATATTGGTGATTTGGGGAATAGTTTCTCGTCTGATAATCAGACTGTAATCGAGAAAGGTCAAGTAGATGAAGCTACAATCGTTGCTAATTCTGATAATAGTCCGGGCCAAAAGGAGTGTAATGAACAAACGTACAAAGCTGAAGTGGCATATGTTGAGGCTGAAGATGTCGATAAAACTCTAGATACGACTGAAGGAGAGTATCATAGTTTTACCGATGATTTCGAAGAAGCGTACGAAAGTCCTGTTAAGCAGTTGGTAGAAAAAGATATCAGAGATTATTCGGTACCCATAGACACGTATTGTGATGACTACAGAAAAAAGTCGCCGTTGAAAACACGCGACGGCAAAGTTGTACTTGAGCCTATTCTGGAAGAATCTAAGAGCTCTTATGGAGACGTATCTAATACTTCACAAAATTGTAAAAAGGATAATGAATCGGGTGAGCTTACTGCGCAAGAAAATATCAATATTGTCACTCCATCAGATCAGTTTCCGCGAGAAAATGACATCCACAATATTGATGAAGATAATTCTAAATTAATCCCAACCGTAAATAACAATGATAGTGACGATAATTTTGAAACAAATGAAAATGATAATATTAACAACAATATTCCTAATGCTTTAAATTTAAACGCCGAGGAAACAAACGTGTCAGATAAAAATAATATAGAAATGAAAGGTCTGATTTATGATGAAAACAATACACCCCAAATTGACTCTAAAGCTCAGGCAAACAAGAGACATAGTTCCTTGGCGAGTACAATGAGTTCTAACGATATAGTTAGCTTTGATTCTACTGCCGAATTTGAAAAGTACGAATTTGTCGCAGACTTTCTTGCTTGTATTCTGAACCGAATTGATTATCATATTGAGATTATAACAAAATGTTCACCTGAAAACGATGACGGTAATGGAAGCGTAAGTGATGTGACACCTGAAATGGTTGAACCTGAAACATTTTCTATTACCAAAATGATAGAAGATATGGAACAAAATATTCATCTCGGCATCAATGATACCGATTCAACAGCAGCAAGCGACATTGAATCGGAGCACTGTACTAAAATTATTGAAAGTATACTCTATTATTTGTTTAATAGAGTTCTTTTCATAAGTCATAACAGAAACAAACCTAAAAAGCGATGTGATAAAAGAGTAGTTACTATAGTAGATAGTGAAGATATTTTATACACGACTAAACCGTTGTGGATATCATTCACTTTAGCCGAAGAATTTAATAACACAAATAGGGAAACAGTTTGCTTAGCTCCTCAACAACAGACTGAATTCCACAGAATTGAACATGGCAATATAGGCTCTGAAATTCTAAGACAATCCGAAACAATACCGCAGGTCATAATGCACATTGTGGATTACGATAGTTTTACTCCAGAACCACAGGATGATTTAGATGCTCACTCAGAATTCTTTGATGTCAATAACTGTAGCGATAATTATGACGCAGAAAACTTGGAGGGCAATGATTTTGATGACCAAACTACCGCGCATAATATGAACACGACCTATAATACCATACCACATAATACTGAAGATTCTATAGAACACCTTGCACCTGAAATAGAATCGCATAATGACATGAATAATGCATTTCTTGCTGACCTGAGTCAAGATATAAATTACGCATCAAAAGCCGTAAACGACGCTCAAAATAACATTAACGTAGAATATTCTAGACTGTCAACAGAGTCTGATGCAAAAACTTACAACTTAGATGATACAATCAGTGATGATGACAATTCCGTATATAATGAATTTAATGAAGAAAATCTAAGCCATAATTTGTCAGATAAAAATGACAGTGCAGAAGGCAGACGCTTCAGAAATGAAGTCTTATCATCCTCGCCTGACAATTTTGACTGGCCGCCGACAAGCGCAACCAACATATCGATTTACGATGACATTCACTCGCCCTTTATCAAAAAGCCACGAATCATTACTATGTCACAAACGGAACATTCCGGCGGAGTAAAATACTGGATATCGTTCGACGAAAATGTCGCTGAGGACGACACACGTAACATCAGAAGCATAAAAAACGCGGACGATACACTACCAAGCTTCGTCGCAATCGATCTAGACGATAGCCGCGAAGGTTGCATCGATAAACAAAACGTCAAGCGCACGAGCGTGTTGAGTGATCTTAGCAATCACTCGAGCTTCGAATCGAATAACGAATTCGATGTAATCGATTCTAAATACGAAACCATGAAGCACGATTCGATTGACACCGATAAAGCGATGTTGTATTCGCTGCACAAGAAGCCTACCAAAAGATTGTATACGAGCTGGCCCCCGTTTGAACATACATTGTTTTACAAAATCATATCCAAATTCAGAATGTCAGATAGCTTCGATCCAAGCGAGCTGGATAATGCGAGAATTGACAGCGTGTGAATTGGAAAGACTATTATAATTGTAGCTAATAAATAAACCATCTTCAAAACAATAGTCTTTTGCTTATGTATTTAAATTCCAATCAAATGATCTGATAAAAACGCTATGATTACTATTAATCCTATAAAAGAAACTACTGTAACTCCTGCTATATTGATGTACTTAACATGATCCTCGAGTGGGTGCTGTGCCTAAAGTCGCCCAAGCTGTAGCAGGGAAAGTTGGTACAGTAAAAGCTAAATAAAAGTCGGAAAGGCAGTTTTAGTGGGTAGATAGGAAAACGCAACTGCAGTGTTCAATGTAGCTTAAGGATCCCGTAGCCCAAGCTCTTGCCTTCACTGTAGATGGCTATAGAATTGTTGGTACACACCTCGGTTTCGCAAACTTCCATAAGCGATAGGCAACGCTTACTTTCATGTCGCCAAACCTAGTGCTGTAAAAACGGGTTCCCCTGACGACTGGCTTTTTTATTCTATATTACATTATAGAGGGTTTAATCCGTCGTTTAATCCGACACCATTCCTTGATAATGGGGGCGTCCATTATTTACGTGACGCGTTTTCAAGAATTTTTCGACATCTCTCCCCCCTTGGTGAGATTTGGAAAGATTTTGCTTGATTCTGTTCTGCTGGAGATTCTGTTTTTCCCATTAATTAATTACAGCTATTGGATGGGTTCAGACTCCAGAGCGAAGCCTTAAAGTTATTACTACTTCAGCCCGTTCCATATTGGCACAGGCAGGCCAAGCTATATCCAACAACGTTGGCTGTATAGTCTTATACCATATTCCCATTCTTAGCGATCAAAATAGTTTGGCTATAGCTGGCAGGATTAGGAGGCGGGTTTAAAATGTTCTAATTACTTCCCATATTATCATACAGTCCTCGCCAATCTTTCTGGCCGCTCTGAATGTAGCCGTGGGTACGAACTAGCGCATAGTACATATCATAACCAATACGAACGTAGCTCACTCCCACTAAAACGCGGGTGGCGACGGCGCTTGCGGGTGTCGTGTTGTGCGCAGCGTAATGCGGCTAAATTCAGAGCGGTTGTATTGAGATTGGCGAGGACTATACTTCGTCATTGTCAATGAGAAAAAGAATTGATGCTGTTTTGCTATGTGTTGTGTTACGAGAGAATTCGCGTGTATAACATAAGTTTAGTAAAATAAGTATAGTTTGTAAAAATGCTTGAATGAAATAAAATACATAGATTGTTGTCTGGCCAATGTAGAAATGCTATTTTTACTGCGTAGTAAGTACACACTTGGCATTTTGTCTTTTGGTTAACGAAACAAGTACGACACGTGTGGCAGCATGGAGGTCGATATACTTTGTATAGGTATATAATATTGTGTATGTCACTGAAGTCATCCAAAACGGCTGGACCAATTTGAATGAAAAAAAAAACTTCTATATCATATCAGTTGCCTTCGCATTGTACCAATGAATGTCGAGTGTGTACTTACTAAGCGGTAGGTATATAATCTTATTTTATGTTCACTTGGTTTTTTAAGTGATTGTTTTTTTTAAATACTTGTCTAGGTAACATTTTATTTTGTATTGCGCGCTTGCTTTTGGTCATTGTCGTGTCTGTGGTGTAACTATTGTGAACGTTCCACACTAATCCAGTTTGAAAATCACCAGTCCATGCTATACTGAGGGTGCCGTAAGTGGCCCCTAAGGCGCCGTCCTATTGCCATCGTTCGCGCGATGTTGCGTCCGTCCGACGAAAAATGATCGTGCGACCGTGCGTTCAAACATACTGATATCTACTGAATGTCCTATTGAGGGTCGTGCGATCATGCGATGCGACCAAATTGTTTGAACGCATCGTATTGGACGCACGACCATGCGTTCAAACGTACTGATAAATACTGAATGTCCTATTGAGGGTCGTGCGATCTTGCGATGCGACCAAATTGTTTGTTGAACGCATCGTATTAATCGCACGAGGGTGAGTTCAAAATATTAAATGTCATATTATTCGAAGGCGACGATTAAGAAAACTTAATTAATGAAGTGCGTGCTCATCCCGTTGCTTGGACTAAATGGAGTGAAGATTATAAAAATAGGCTTAAGAATGATAAAGGGTGGGCAGCAGAAACTGTGCATCTCTGCTAAGAGCGATTTCGAGAGTAATCGCTCGAGGACTAACGTGTTCCTCATCTTCTTCGCGCGATCGGTTTCATCGTACGATGAAATCGCATCGCAGCATCGCACGAGCGATGACAATAGGACGGCGCCTAAAAGAGTGCACGAGATAGACCACCTAGCCAAACACTTCCCTTTGACAGCTCTCCCGACACCTCGGGATAAAATGGGGTGACGACACTACCACCGTCGATTCTTTAGTTAGTTCTAGATTTGAGTCCTCGCGAGCAGAGTCACAGGAATCAGCTAGTGGTATACTGTACGGCTTTAACTAAACTACTAAATTATCAAACTGGATTTGTGAATAATTTATAACCAATGTTCTTGTTTTGTGTGATGTTTTTGTTTTATGTAGCATGTATTAAAGTGTGATGCACTATTTTATTTTTAAGGTTTTATTATTTATATAATCCTTGCGTTTCCTTTACAATGTGTGTATTTTGCAATAATCTAACTCGGGGGTTCCCAAACTAATTTTATCTGTGTCGCCTTGGTCTTCTTACCATACATTTATCGACTAATTGTAGTTCTAGCCGAATAAGAATTTGACAGAAAATCTCGGGCCCAGAAAATATAAGGAACAAAGACCACAAGCAGAGAATTTAAAAAAAAAAGAATATCGACACAGACCACCTAGTTTGATCGCTTTACTATGCCCCTGTGACATACCGCGGCGACTTTCCATTTTTTTTGTTTCCTTCCGGTTATGCTTTCTGCATACCGCCGCCCCTCGGGGTGGGTTCGGCGTCTATGTGGGACTCCGGAACTTCTTGTCTACCCACTTAAACCCCAGCGGTATACCTCACACGACACGCTTGGGGCGCCACAGGTAAACTCATTCCACTGTTAATAGTTAGGGAAGCCCTGATCTAATTAAAGGACTTTTAATCTATTGTTTCGGTCATATTCGTTAAAAGTACAGGTGTTTCAAACACAGCACTTACACTAACGTACTTGACACTTTTTAATAGTGATCAAAATATAATGACACTAAATATTAAGTGCTAAGTCGCTTCGTGTTGTGTTTCTTTTCAAATACAGCACTTACACTTGACACTTTCTAATAGTGATCAAAATATAATGACACTAAATATTAACAAGTGCTAAGCCGCTTCTAACGCTTTGCATGACGATAAAGCTTTCACCTGGTTCCGGGGGAGGAGGTTCGTGGTACTAACTCATCATGAAGAAGGTAGGTTGCATTTTGGCACTAACATATTTTCTTTGTGCACCGTTTGTACTAATATAGTGTGTAAGTTGCACGTTATTAAAATAGCGAATTAATTGCAATTGGTACACAGAAATAGTGTATAAATTGCAATTGGTACACTGACATAGTGTATAAATTGCAATTGGTACACTGAAATAGTGTATAAATTGCAATTGTTCACTAAAATAGTGAACAGTAGTAAAATAAGACAGCACAGTTGAAGTTGCCACGTAGCCCGAAGATCGGATGGCCGTTGGGGCATAAAAGTCTTGGAGTAGCGTCCACGTATGGGAAAGCTTAGCGTGGGATGACCCTCGACTTGGTAGACGGAGGACCTTGTGAAGGTCGCTAAGAGTCGGTGGATGTGGAGATCTGTGGGGGAGGCCTATGTTCAGCAATGGGCTTTTGTGTATTGCTTTCACTTATCTGTCAGACTTGTTTGTACCACCATCATTGTAACCCTCTTATTTAAAAGAGCAACCATGGAGTTTCTTGCCGGCTCTTCTCTATGGAATGGCACTCCGAACCGGTGGTAAAAACTAAATTATTAAATTGTTTTTTAGATTTTTATTTTTTTTTCTCTTAAAATCTTTGGACTATTCGAAAGCATTCGCAAGAATTTATTCGAATAAAAAACATTTTGATTTTGTGGCTAATAGATAGTAAAATATTAGAAGTTAGCCAAATCGGGTTCTTCTACTGGCTACCAGTAAAAGCAAGACTTATTCCACAATGACAACACTACTGCCAATACTGCTTTTGAGTCGGCCCAGCTAGATGGAGGGTAATTAGCCTACTGTGCCACGCTGGCCAGTCGCATTGTCACAGGGTTTCGTATCAAGTTTTAATTCTCTTGCGGCTTGATATTTTGCCCTGTCATTTCCTTGAGTCGGCTCTTACGACACTCTCAGGATTGAGTGGGGTGGTGACACTATGTATTCTAAGTCCCTCGCCACACAGACAATGACTACACTATATTCTGTTTAGTGTTTTTATTTGTAAAAAAAAATGGGTTAGTGTGTATTTTTTTATGTTAAATTATTTAACGTCGTTTTTCAGGCGAGCACACCCTGAACGGAGACCATTCCGATGCCCATCAAAGCACCTTCTCCCACAGCAGTAAAGAGGTACGTTAAAAGAACCCACCGCCTTCTATGGCTCTCAATATCCTTTAAGGTTTATTTTTTTGTAAAAAAAAAAGGTAGCTCGATTGAAGAAATCAACTGCAGGGTTTCTTTCGGACTCTTCTCGGTAGAGCAGCGTTCTGAATTGGAGTCAGTTTCAGTATGAATGTGGATGGACGTAACGCTTGTGGGTAAAGAGTTGCATGTATTGTATGAATGAGGAAAAAATAGGTATATGACCCAATGCCTCCTCAGGGCAGGTCAGGCCTCCTCCAACTACATGGAGGGTAATTCCTCCATGTAGTTGGCCAACTGTGCCAAGCTAGCCAGACTGGTTGGCAAAGGGTTTAGTATCCAGTTTTCCTTCACTTGCGTCTAGGTCTTCGGCATTGTCATTTCCCATTGTCGACTCTTACGACACCCTTAGGATTAAACTGGGTGATGACACAATGTATTCTAAATCCATCACCATACGGAGTAGCCTTACCATAATGGCAGATTTACACAGGGTCAGTAGCTGTCGCCAGTGCTGGCGCCGAAAACTGACTCATACGATTTCAGTATTTCGTCAGTAGACCCCTCGTCTACTATTTCTTGAAATCAATTTACACGACTTACTGACTCAATGTACCTAAATCTGCTTTTATGATATACAAAAAAAAAACGTTGCGGGTATATAATATTAAAATTGTATTTCGCTACAGGGCTCCCCGTCTAAGGAGGTGTCTACCGAAGACTCCCCCAAGAAGGACAAGAAGAAGAAGAAGGGGCTAAGGACGCCCTCGTTCTTGAAGAAGAAGAAAGAAAAGAAGAAGTCCAGTACGCCACAGCCCGCCTAGAGGTGCGATTTAATATGTTGACCCTAATAAAAAAAACCATTGCTCGGTTGGGCTTTCTCGAATCAGTAGAAGTGAAAATAGCCTACTGTGCCACGCCAAGTTTCCTATACATATGGGGCTTTCCATTAATCACGTGATGTTTTTTTAACATTTTTTATCCCCTCACTCCCCCTTGGTGATACGTGGTGAGGGTTTAAGATACACGTGTATTTTTAGTACCTACTCGTACAAATAATCGTACACTCAAAGGTTCCACTACACGCCGCTTTTCGGTATAGAAATCACGCGCTTGACGAAAAAAATGAAATAACCAATCATCTCGCGACATCTCCTGCATTGTCATGCGACCCTGGTACCGACACAATAGCGTTGAAGAGATTTTAGCCTACTGTGCCATACTGGCCAAATAGTTTGGCACAGGTTGCCATATTAAATTGTTATACACTTGCGTGGCTAGTTTCTTTTAGTCGGCTCTTACGACACCTTCACGATGGAATAGAGGGGTGACTCTAAATTCGTCACGATATGCAAAGGCTAATTTCCCTCCACATAATGGGAGGAGGCTGACGCAACTGCAGGTCCTTTTGAATTAACTATATAACTATGATGATGATGTGCTTACATTTTTTTCTGCGTTTGTTCACAGATTAAACAACAATACCACACTGCCATCTCGCTTTCAATACTTGTAATATTTTTTTATTAATCCTAAGGAGTAGGCGCGAAAATTACTGTAACGATTCTCTATGGCTTTGACGTTTCTAGTTGTGGGTAATATTAGGGTACCATAGTGGAACAAGAGTTATTTTTTAATGAACGACCTTTTGTTATTTGTATCGTGGCTTAAAAGCCTAGCATGGGTATAGTTACTGGTGTGTTGACATATAAGTTTCAATACTGGTATTCACGGTACAGTGGCCAGCAAATATCTTGAGCAAAAAGTGGTGGGACAAAGTTAATTTCATTAATAGATCGCTTGGATTTTCCCATTCAAATTTTAGCTGCCTATTATGACATCGAACTTTACTCGTTCTGTCGAACCCCCTAAGACAAGAACAGGTGGCTTCTTATTGGGTATGGTACATTCTTATTGCGTCACTTACTAGAATGGGTAGGTCACATTGAGAGGTAATTAAGTCCTTACCAAGTACATTTTAAAATTTTATAGAGATTTCGAAGAATATTAGTATTTTAGGGAATATTCATTCGAAAGGTAAATATTTTTTGGATATTTTGGATATTTTTTGTAATTGGTCCTAATAATATTGGCTTTTAGTTTGTCGTTTCAAATATGGTCGTTTATTAAAAAATAATTACCGTTACAAAAAGCGTCCGCCCCGTTGTTTTAATTTTATTAAGAGAATGTCTTATGAATAAATATTTATTGTATGAAGTTTTGATAAAATATTAAGAATTCGGTCACGCTCAGATAAATTAGAAATTTCATTTGATTGACAGTGACGAAAGCATGGGTGGTTATAAACAAAATGGCGGACGCACAACAACATGGCGCCCTGATAAAGCGTGGCTAGTTTCTTACTGTAAACTGTAACGTTAGTGTTCTTTCAAGGAAAGTTTTCTCGCTGTAAATAAATTAAGAAGATATTTGCGAGTTAATATGAATAATGTCTCTCTGTAAAACAATTACAAAGGCCCTTTTAAAATGGAACGAAGGAATTTGAATTGTGTACTTGAAAGGACACCTAGAGCCGCTTGTGGTGAAACGATGTTTTGACAGTTATTTGACAGATTGCGTTCCGATTCACGTGTTTACGATGTTTAATTCAGCAAGAACCTTTTACAGGCCTTACAATTGTTTTAATGCTTCCGTAAATCGGAACACAAGGTACTATAAACAATATATTTACTTGCGGAAACTAGTTTTTTCATATAGATTAAAATCCTACTGAGTGTGGAGGCGAATTTTTTTATCTAAGCTCGGTGCTATGGCAACGTTAGGCTACACCCAACTCCCAAACTCGTTTTCTATTGATATTATCCACAAATATCCAGTTTAGTTAGAACGATGTACAATTATTGAGATCCCACCATAGGAGTCGAACCAACATTCTAGTTTGAATCTTAACTTCTTCACGATAAGTTCGAGTTTTGGGGTGACAGACAGAGGCTGACTTTCTAACTTCAAAGAGCATTAGCTGTTCTCAATATGTGTAAAGTACGTTCCTTAAACACACAATACAATAACAGACACTTGTGTTGTCACATACACAAATAAACGCTGCAAAGGAAGGACGAAGGATCTACACAGAAGAGCCTGTCAGTCTCTATCATGTTCCCATCAGCTTTAGCAATGGCTCGGTTCTGAGTCTAGTTTCGCTTGTTTTACTCACAACTTACTCAAATTTGAGTAACTCGCTTGCAATGTTGGTGTCGCCTCGGAGTGAATTGGGCGTTAGGCGTTAGTTTTAGAGCTAAACTTTAAAGGCGTATATCTTATTTATTATGTTTGACAATCAGTGAAATTCAAGTTTGTTCTTGTGACTTGCCACGCGTGATTGTTGCGACCAATAAATTTACTTTCTTCGCGATAACTGTCTCTTAATTAAAAAAAGATGATTATAATATATTACTGCGGTAAACTAAGTTGACGAGTTGACAATTTGAACCGACTGTTCATTTCTTTTTTTACTTTTTACGTTTTATTTTAAGTCCTACTCACTATGACAATGCGGTGGATGTTGAAAAATAAATTGGCATCTGCATGGTGGCAGCTGTTTTTTGTCGGTTTAGTTTTTAAAACATGCCCTTTTTTATTTCTTACCACTTGGACTCTGATCGTTTAAGTTTAATCTATGTCTTTTCCAATTAGAATTAATCCTATTCCATAGTTACTGCCATCGTTCTTTTTCTGGACATGTTGGTTGTCGATTGTGGCATATAAGACGATCAACATAACGGAATTAGTAGTTGGATTCGTATCGCCATACCGAATTTTAAAATAGCAATTGCTACTTGTTTTTCAGTGGACGCCGCAGACAAACTTGGTGCATTAGTTTACAAGTATTTTCATTTTAAATGGCATGTAATGCTTTTCTTTATGGGGACCATGCGCCTTTAGACTGGATTAAACAGCTTTCCAAAAGAACTTTCTGCTAAAGTAATGGATACTTGGTTGTATAATTTTGAACGGACCAAGATAGTCAGGATTGATAAATTCAAAGGGTTTTTCTTTTAGATGCAGGCGTGATTATCTATTTTGTTTATTTTAAATAAAAAAATATTTTATTTAATTTACAAATTATTTTGATCATGAACAGTTTTGTTCGGAATATTATTCGTTCTTTTTGCATTCCTTAAAACTTTGACGACGAAAACTACCATAAATTGTTTTTAAAAATGCTATAATTTTACTTACATACTTTTTTTCGCATAAGAAGCGTTTTTTCTTACAAAAACTTAACATTTCGCGCTAATTCCCATTTGTCAGGTTCAGTATGAAAGTTCGAAAGCTGCAGAGATGTCTTTGCTGTGACAAATCCAGAGTCTAAGGTGGTCCTACGCCATTTGTGCTTTTAAATAAAATAATTACGAGATAGATTGCCGCCAATACTATGGTACGGTCCGGTATTTGGTTTACACATTTTTACATTAGCTTTTACAGGTTTTTCATGACATTAAGGTAGCTATTTTGAATAGTATTATTGTTATTTTTACGGGACAAGTAATACAATGGCAATGTTATTTTTTGGGTATTTTACGAAATGTTTTTAAAGTAAAGTAATTTAATTTCCAGCCCGCACCATAGTATTGGTATTGTATTAAATATACAAAAAATATAATATATGTTAGCATTTTATGTAAATCTAAGAATAATCAGGCTAGCCTACTCGTGTAGTTTTTGTTTAAATTATTCACTTTTTTGGGATATACGAGAATCAAATTGTAATTTTAGTTGAAATCGATACGTATTACAGAACGTAAGCGCGTTGTTGGAACGCAGCTGCACGTTGTCTCTTTCTTTGCCATTGGGCATGACAAGGACAGCAGGACGTTGCGTTCCATTATCGCCGCTCGAAATCATTGTAAAAATCAGTACATATGAATAGTGTTTGAAATGTTGTTATTTTGAAATGTCTTTATTTTTTTATTGCAGTATTTTTTAATCTACTCTCCTGTATTTCTACGCTTTTCGATTTGGCATTACCTAGAAATTGGTTCTAGCGTTGTTTAAAATGGCAAGTTGATTTTGGTTTCATTGAAATGAAGTATTGAGATGTGTCATATAAATGATAAATTTCGTTTTTCCAGAACCTTCCATATTTTTGTTTAAGCCTAACAATGTAATAGGTTATATGTCAATCAATTTGAATAGCTTCGTATTAACATGCTAGGTCTGCGTCAGATATACATTTGATGTCCATGGACATGCTTGGGCTCCATACGCTTACCAGGCGCAAAGTATCCACATTGGATTTCACCAGGGTACCAGGGTCGCATAACAAAGTAGAGAGGTAGAAGGAGATAACCCATTGCAAACTTGAGCTTCCTCGTATTTAATGGAACTGTAATATTAAATAACAAGCGGATGTAATAAAATTAATAAAATTTAATAAGCATTCCCCAAAGTATAGGACACATCTCAAAATACTTGTATTCAATGTCTTCTCACAGTGCATAGATTGAAATTTGTGTTAATTTGAAATATCCTTTTCCGAATGTCAATAGTGGTTGGTCGGTATCGTAATGATATTTAACTATTTAATCGAGTTAGCTATTTCTGCAAGATTAAGTTTTTTAACTAACTGGAGACTATATATTACGAAATTAAACCAGCTCATAAATAATCTGCAGGTAGAGTAAATTTACGTAATCTGCCAAGAATCAGAGTGGGAGACTTCCTTAGGCTGTTTATGATACATAATTGCAATCAATGTAGCAAGATCAACTCCTATTTGTAATTAAATTAAATGTTTAGAACCAAATAAATGAAACTGCAACTGAATAATTTGTGTTTTTCTTTTAATTTCATAGAAATCTGTGTATTGGAAATTCCTTGTTAAAAATGTTAATCTTGGTTAGAATATTTGCGTCAATTTGAAACATGTTATTAATGTATTACAATAAAAAAAAAATTTATTTAAGAAGCTTAATTGTAATAAACTCGTCTGGGATTTTGTTGTTGAATTTCATAATCGTTGGTGTTGAAATTCAGAATTCCATAAAAAATATCAGTTTCAATCTGGTTCTTGAAGATGTAGTGTACCTAGTAGATAAATACGAGAATCGGAAAGTGGATAATTTTCGTTTTGTCCTACAAAGGACTGCTGCTATCTCTTTCTTAACAACATAATTGAAAGAGATAGAAATACTTAAATCAATGAGGATAATCTGGCTTTATGTCTTAGCTCTGACAAATCTCCAGTTAGTTAATTTGCTTAATATTTTCACTGTTTTAAACAACTGTAAGTTGAAGTTTAAATTTAATGTAACTAATGGTTAAATATTACTGCGAATGATCGTGTTTTTTTTATTATATTTTTTCCGTCACAAATTTCTATAAGCGGTTGGCGTAGATTAAGTATAGCTTAAAAGTTACATTGTATCTGTATAATTTTTATTTCTTAAAAATATATGCTATTTGGAAAAAAGTTTATTATGTATCACCGTTGTTTTATTTCAAGTTTAGAACCCTAAAGTTTAAATAATATTATCTTCTATTTCTACTCGGCCCATAAACACCCACTACTGAGTCGGGCCTCCTCCACATTTACGGAGGAAAACCCTATGCAAACTCCCTTCTTTCTACCCAAATTAAAACAACGACACTACGTTAAAACAAAACGCCATTGAACACAATAATTTACTTCTTCGGACAACCATTTATCACACTCACGACGTACTTGCAGAACGTAAAGTAATCATACCACACCTCACTGGTCAACGAAATAATTTCGCATAGCAATTCGTTGAAATTCGTTTCTTTTACACAACCACAACTTAATAAAGCTAAAAACCGAAATATTTCCTTTAAATAATCCATTATGGCTTTGAACAGATCACAACAATTTTTACTTGCGCCTTGGCACACTGAGGTTATAGATTTTGGCGCCTTCCTCGTCTTCTTCTTCTTCGAACTGCGCATGCAGGCAACGCATTGCTTGTCTGCCATCTGAGTCATAGTGTTTATTTGGGAGGTGATTACCTGTTAACAATTTAATAAAATCTGTTTTTACATCCTCGTTAGTTATTGTTGTTAATAAGTCTATGACGATAAGTTAACGTTGCCAACGTCGTTTTTGCCAGTGGAAAAGCTGAGGCTTGTCAGCAAATAGGCAAAAGCTTCTTTTGTATCCCAAAACCTTATACAAATTGTCATGCTTCATGTCTACCTTAAAAGACATCGCCACCAAGCTTGGTGACTATCTATTCTAAATCCGTCACCACAACAACAAAGTTTCTGAAGTTTGAGTAAAACAATACTAAGCTTACGCTACCGCAGTCAGTGACTCTTTTAATGGCCCGATCTTTTTGAAGCTATAATGGACTATCTGAAAGGTCTCTCGTAATTCCTGTTCGTCAATTTGTTATGTCTTCATATCAGTTACACGATAAATTCGTTAAGAGTGATCAATTTCAATCATGAATGTTTGTCATGAAAAATAGCCGATTATGGGTCAGAATTTCTGTAAACCTACCTAATTTAGTAAAGAAAAATTTACTGTAGAAAACGCTCAAACATAAACTTAATAAAACTCAGTGCATCAGTTCACGTTAACATTACACTGCCTCTCTTTTCAACCCACACAAAAAGAAGGGTGTTGTAAATTTAATCATAGAAACCTATTTTGTGGTTTGTTATTTGAAAGCAGGTTGGTGGTACGTGGGTATGTTTAATCAAACTTATTTCATCAGTTCACTTACAGTTGTATTGTGTCGGGGGTTCATTAAACATGTGTGCTTACAAACAAATGTTGATTAACAAAAGCAAATAAAACACGATAAACCGTTCAAACCAATTTAATACTTTTGACATCCACTAAAGAGGCTTACGACATATTTGCAAAAGTTAAAGTAATCATTGCACACTTCGCTCGTTAAAGAAATAATCTCGCAGAGCATATCGTTAAACCGGGTTTCAACCACGCAACCGCAACCAAGAGAAGCTAAAAACCGTAATATTTCCTTCAAATATTCCATAATAGCTTTAAATAGAGCACAACAGTTAGCGCTGGCATCTTGGCAAACGGAAGTCACAGAGGTCGGCTGTTTTTTAGGCTTCTTCTTCTTCTTAGAACTCCGCATACAAACAATGCATTGCTTATCTGCCCTTTGGGTCATCGTGTTAATTTCAGAGGTGATAACCTGTTGACATTAAAAACAGATTTGGCGGGAATTTCGCATTTTTGCAAACATAGCCGTCTTTTTTGTGGGCTCCGCCTGACCCCCGCCCCAGATGGAGGCCGGGGAAGGGGGCGTGACGCTACGCCCCCCTTTTACTCTCACCTTAGAGGCCGGTGGTGGGTCGGGGGCATACCACCGCCACAAGCCTCATTGACTGAGGGCGTCCACGTACTAGGGATGCCCTCTGATAGTCGTAACCCGTAGGGGCGCCACAGTAGAATGCGTCCTCGCGAGCCTGTGGCGCCTCAAACAAGACGCACGCACGAAGAAGACGTATACCGCTGGAGTTTTAGCGGGTAGTCGGGAGTGTTCCGGAGTCCCACATAACCGCTGACCCCACCATCGAGGTGCAGCGGTATGCACTAAGCATTTCCTCAGCGAAGACAAAAATAGAAAGCTCCTTCCTACCGATGGCCAATCTAGCCTTCCTTTTATATTATATAGCGGCCCCTCGCACGGGACAAGTTTTAGTAGGAATCCTTATTTTTTTCTTGCTATTAAAATACCCAATAAATAATCAGTGATAATGTCACATTCAAATGGTGAAAGAATTTTTTTAATTAGTCTAGTACTTTTTGGGCTAATACGTTACAAACATACCTACAAATCTTTCCTTTTTATAATATTAGTATAGATACTAGATAGAGATTGAAATTAAACACTTTTTAACGGATTTATCGCGTGTATATTACATTATTTAATTCCCGACGTTTCGAATGCTTTGCAGCAGTCGTGGTCGCGGGAGAGACATTCGAAACGCATTCGAAACGTCGGGAATTAAATAATGTAATATACACGCGATAAATCCGATAAAAAGTGTTTAATTTCAATGTGTAATAATCGCAAAAACCTAACAAATCGTTAGATAGAGATTATTTTTATATTATAAAGTTACTTAGACGTACCACAATATGCCATGCCAATTCGGATAGTATGGTGACGGACTTAGAATACAGTCACAACCCCATACCATCTTAAGGATGTATCATTTCCTTCTGTTGGCGTAGGAGCTCACAAAAGGAAATGATAAGGCCAAAAACCTAGCTGCAAACCAAGGAGAATACGAGAAGGAAAGAAGAGAAAGAAATGGTCTCTGCCTACCCCTACGGGAAAGAGGCGTGGTTATATGTATGTGTAAAACATTTAATGACTAAAATTTGATCACACAAAATATTAGAAAAATCCGTGTAGTGAAGGATTTAAAATACACATGTCATCACCCCATTTAATCCTTACGGGCGTCAGAGCCGACAAAAGGAAATGACAAGGCGGATAACTAAGCCGCAAGGGAAGGAAAACTAGATACGAAACCCTTTTTTTTACGTCGGTGATCCTCATGGATTCCTGGCCGTTGGGACTGGCCGGGGTATGTGGGACTCCGGGGCGCGTAGAGATGGTAAATTGCGCCCCGTCTACCCATTAAAACCGACGGAGATCCTCGAATGTCCGAACCAGGGCCTTGGGATTCACTCCCCGATAGGACAGCATGCTGAGGGACCCTGGGGACCTCGGCCCTCGTTTAGTGGAGCCCCAAGCTCCATGCCGGGCCTCTCCAAAAAAGCAGGGGGTACAGTAGCCTCCCCCCGTTACACCGCTGGGTGATACGAACGCACAGTAGGCTAATTACCCTTCATGTTAATCCCCTCCATTAACATGGAGGGTACTCGACTCAGCAGTGGGTCATCGATAGGCCTGAATAGCAGTACCTAATCATACTACGATTAAAGTGGCCAAGCGATCCCTTACCTTGACCCGCCATGTCTCGGGAGCGGCGTCCATTTCTTTTTTTTTAATTTATTTTACCATTTCTGTAACACAGTTCTAACGTACACTCGGAATTTTCTGATCTCCAATTTGATTGACGGCGACTGACAGACGTCAATTATCTTCTTTGATTTGCTGTTTGGCCGTGGTACTAAAAAGCTTGTATATATTTTCAGAGTAAAATATGTTTAGTGTGGGTAAGACTAAATCGCGGTAGGAGTTTACCCTTTTATATATTTAGGAAAAATAAACATTAGTACCTACATTGAGAAAAGCAATTTAAACTAGTTTCGTTTGGTTAGATGTGCCGCCTTTGGATCAACGGGTCCCGGGTTCGATTCCGGGGTTGGGCAAGTGTCTTTGTCTAAACCAGAGGCACTGGCTCGGAGTCTGGGTGTCATTTCTATCTATAATATGTATGTATTTACAAAAAAAAAATGTATATATAAGTAGTTTATCATCCATCTCGTTACCATAACACAAGCATTAAGTTGCTTAGCTTGGGACGAGATGGCGTTGTGTAAAATGTCCAAGGATATTTATTTATTTTATTTATAAGTTTAAGTGGAAAGGAATGATTATCCAGCCACCTCGTCAGGCTGGAGGTCGCAGCACCTATACGAATAACTGTCGCGGGAGGTCTTTTTGTTAATTCTAGTATTTGTAGGCGATACTTCTTGATGTTATTAGTTCAGATTTTTCGGCGGGTAAATTGTGTAAAGTATGTAGCATGTTGGTCGCTACAAAAGTATTCCACATAAATGTATGTAGACTAATTGTAAATCTTCAGTAGTTAAGAAACTTTTGGGGGCTGAGACAAATAGAGAGATTTGATTGTCATAGTGAAAGTCATACTTTAATTATTTTATCTTTTTTTATTATAAAATTAATTCAACCAAACGAAACTAGTTATAAGAAAAAGACAAGCCCACCGAGTTTCTTCCGCCAGGTCTTCTCGGTCGGTGCCGCGTTCCGACCTGTCCACCATTGTAGTCTAAAATATATATAACTCAAATCAAAAGTGACAGTCAGTCGACTGACATAGTGATCTATCAACGCACAGCCCAAACCACTGGACGGATCGGGCTAAAATTTGGCAAGCAGGTAGATGTTACACGTCATAACGCTAAGAAAATATTTTGATTAATTCTACCCCCAAGGGGATAAAATAGGGGATGAAAGTTTGTATGAAACTTGGTCAATTTAAAAACCGATTGGGCTGAGACTGCATTAATATTAATACTTCTTTACGCGAGCGAAGCCGCGGGCAAAAGCTAGTATTATTATGAAAGTGATGTATCCGATGAAGATTGTGATCGCCATATTTTTTTTATATTATTATAGCATTTTTCTATTATATTCTAAAGAGCAGAAACAAAAATAAAACGGCTATCCATGCCGGCAACATAAGCATTGAAGAAGTACACGATTCACAAAAAAAACTTTTGTCAAAAGCGTGCGAGACGGATTTAAGTGGGACTCCGGAACACTCAAACACCCACTAAAACCCCAGCGGTATACCCGCACACGTCTTGTTTGAGGCGCCACAGGACGCATTCTATTGTGGCACCCCGCTAGGAAGAGATATCCGAATGACAGTTAGGACCCGGTTATGTGGGACTCCCGAACATTCGTCTACCCACTAAAGCTTTATAATGATTTCACGATTATTACACATTTAAATTAAACACTACATTCAGATTGATAGACCTCAAATCCTTGCCAAGGATAATCATTACATTCCAAGAATTATCCGCGAGGCTATCGAGATTAAAACATCCAAATTTTAATAGACTTTAAGCTAGAGAGATGGTATAGTAGGTAATAAAGGTCTTGATCCAACCATTTTTGGAGTTTCTTAGCGGTGATTGAAGAGAAGCTACGTATCGGCTGGCTGGGTTTAACGTAAATTTATCCTTCTTTACGTAAGAAATGTCAATATTGTAACATAACTTTTTTTAAACGAAACCCCTGCACTAGTCATTAAATTGATCAAATCTCAAGCTCAACACTCATCTGCAAGACCTCTGGACACTGTGAGCGATATCTGCGTGCACAGGGAACGTTATCAATAAAACAAAATTATTGGCGGGAGATTTAACAGTTTCTTTGTACTTTTGAAGACAACTGTCGTCTAGTCTCTCCCGTGACCACGACTGCTGCAAAACATTCCAAACGTCGGGAATTAAAATAATGTAATGTACACGCGATAAATCATCATCATCAGTCATCTACTGAAGCATTGTGGTTTAACCAACAGACAAAAGCTATCAAGCATTAAAACTCCAAAATAATAAAAAACTTAATTTAATCATTTATTTTACAAAATCAACAACCTTATTTTAAATATTAAAATTTATGTTACAACTCCCGCCATTATGCCTATCTAAATATGTACCAATACCAAAAAAAATATCGGAACAAAAAAGTTATATACACCAAGGAATACTTATCCCAAAGTTACAATTAACTCTTCGTCGTTTCAGCTTATACACGACCCACTACTGAGTCGGGCCTCCTCCAATGACATTGACGGTAATTAGCTTACTGTCTCGCTGGGAAGACGGGTTGGCAAGTTTTCCTTCTTTCGCGGCTAGGTGATCTGCCATTAGCGTTTCTTTAGTCGACGCTTACGACACCCTCAGGATGGTATGGGTTGGTGACGAAATTTAGCCAATTAACACCTACGAGATTACTATAGCAGAAATCCTGAGATATATCAATATGATAATGTAATCCCGTTAATTGTAACTTGTGTTTATCTCCGTATGGTGAAGGATTAAGAATACACAATGTCACCAACCGATACCATCCTGAGGGTGTCGGTAAGAGGCGGCTAAAGAAAAGCAAGACGCAGAGCATCTAGCCACAAGAGAAGGAAAACTTGATACAGACCCTGTGCCAACCCGTCTTGCCAGCGTGGCACAGTAGGCCAATTTCCCTCCATACTTCATGGAGGAGGCCCCACTTAGCAGTGTGTCATTTAAGGGTTGAAATGATGACGATGAGAAAGAAATATATTTTATGTAAATACAAATAAAAAATTATGTACATTAATTTGTGTTTCATTTGAGCGCTTTTCGGAACCAAACTGTCTGTGTTGTAAAGGATTTAGAATACATCGTGTCGGAATGGAATGGGGCGATCCCATTCCATCCTGAGGGTGTCGTAAGAGCCGACAAAATGTCTTGTTATGAAACCCTGTATAAACTTAAAATAACACCAAATTAAATTTATTCCTCGTACTCTCAATGTATATAACCTTTTTGTAACACAGTAAAGAAATGGTACCACAGATAATTAATTTGTAATCGTTTCAAAAAAAAAACAACGTTGTATTGAGACTACTTAATTGTGACCTTAAAACCTTATATCACATGCTAAACGTTTAAAAAAAACATTATTATTTCATGATTGCTCATTTCCATAGCACTCTCTGCTATTGGTTTGTCGCTTCACCAATAGCACTGCTTTTCGTGTGGGGTGAATCCTGCTGCACTGCTATTGCGCTAGCAGTGGATATGCATTTCCATAGTATGCCCGCTGGTAAAATAATGCTACACTACTTATTATTCTCATGTGATGCATTAATTATGCTATTAATATAGCAGTGCCATTCGCGCCTGTAACAACTGTGCAAATAGCACTGGCGCGAGTGCTATTCGTTAACTCATATCTATGTTACAATAACAACGCCATCCGGATATTTATATCACAATAGAATTACTATTGTTACAATTGTTTGTGAGGTGACGGATTTATAATACAGAGTGTCACCAATCCGTGCCATCCTGAGGGTGTCGTAAGCTGATTACGTAGTGGCAAGAGAAGAAACATTCGATGTAGACCCTGTGCCAACCCCACAGTAGGCAAATTACCCTCCATGAATTAGTAATTCGAATCAGCATGGGCCGAAACGATGACGACAATCGTACTATTCCCGTACTAGTGCTGCAGTAACAGTGCTATTGGGTTTGTACGACAAAAATATGAATTGGCTATCAGCACTGCTATTCAACTATTCAAACGCTGTTTTGACTGACATCGCTGGCCGCGTGCGTCAACATCGGCATCGCGGCTAACCCGTAACTCTTATCACACGGGAAGTTTCTATCGAATCTGAAATTGTAATCTTGCGTTCCGTGTATCGTCCTGATGTGTATCCGGAGATAGCTTGGGCGCGTGAAGAACTTGCAACAGATGTGACACTGGTACTTCTTTAACCCTGTATGAGTCTCCAAATGTCTCTTGAGTTTTCCCTTGGTAATAAAGCCTTTACCACACTGTTGGCAAATGAACGGTTTCTCCTTTGAATGTGTGAAACTGTGTAGCTTCAAATAATAGTGCAGTTTGAATCCCTTGTTGCATACTGGACAAATGTACTTCTTTTCTTCGGCCTTCTCTGTATCCTCTATCGCGATTCTGGATCCGTGGCTCTTGAGGTGTTCCTCTAGGTAGTAGAAGTGGTGGAAGATCTCGCCGCATATATTGCATATGCGAGATCTCTCGTCTGATGGTATCATGTCTGTCAGATTGGCAGGCGCGTTCGCTTGTTTGGGGATCTTGCGAGCGTTTTGCAGAACCATTGCGAGAATTTCACTGCGGTTTTCTTCCAATATCCTGGGGGGAGATAATATTTATGTATATTACTAGCTGATCCCGCAAACGTTGTTTTGCCAAATAATTAAATAGGGGTTGATCGTAGAGGGATGAAAATTTAGGGTTGTTTGTATTTCTGTATGCTGCATCTTAAAAAAATAAAAGCAAAGAATGTTGTCTAAAAAATAAACAATTATTTTAGTTGTGGACCCCCCTCCTTAAAATTTAGGGGGAAAATAGATGTTGTCCGATTCTCAGACCTACCCAATATGCTCACAAAATTTCATAAGAATCGGTCAAGCCGTTTCGAAGGAGTTTAACCACAAACACCGCGACACGAGAATTTTCATCATCATCATTTCAGCCAAAAGACGTCCACTGCTGGACATCCCCCAAGGATTTCCACAAAGGCCGGTCCTGGGCCGCCCGCATCCACTGCTTTCCGGCGACCTTAACCAGGTCGGTCCACCGTGTGGGAGGCCTACCAGCACTGCGCCTTCCGGAACGCGGTCGCCACTCGAGGACTTTTCTGCCCCATCGGGCGTCGGTCCTGCGAGCTATGTGCCCTGCCCACTGCCACTTAAGTTTGGCAATCCGGTGGGCTATGTCGGTGACCCTGGTTTTCCTGCGTATCTCCTCATTTCTGATTCGATCTCGCAGGGAAACGAGCGAACGAGAATTTTATATATTAGATATATATTTTACTACTACTAATACTGCTATGGAGAGGGCTATGATCGGATTTTCCCTGCGATATTACTGATTACCGATAATACTGCGACATTACTGATTAAGATAACTTGAGAGACCTACCTTTATAGAGTCTAATTTAGTCTATGGACCATGTTGCAACACTTTTGTAAAAAAATAAGAAATAAAACCCTCTTCTCTATGTTTTTTGGTGAAACTAAATATCAGAATTTTTGTTTCCTTTTCGAAATATTTATATATAAAATTAACCGACATCACATACCCGGTTTCTGGTAATTGGTATATTACGGATATTGGACCTCACTGCACTCCGGGGCTACTGGGATTTTATTGGGCCACTGGGGTATCCGGGGGTTTTGGAGTTACTGGGGTTTCTGGGGCCACTGGCGTTTTTGGGTATACTCACGATCCCTCCTTCTGGTGAGTGGCCAGATGCATCTGTATGTGGTATTTGGTGTTGAACATGTGCGCACAGACCGGACACTCGTACCGCAGCACGAATTTGTCCGTCCTATGCGTGAGGAGATGTTTCGTGAGCTTGCAGGCCGCGTTGAACCGCTTCGAGCATATGTCGCAGATGAACTCCCGGTCCGGCTTGTGGTGTTTCTTGTGGTATACCTGAGCAGAGGTTGACAAGAGCAGATAGATTAAAATACTACATACTACTTCTCCGCGTGGTGACGGATTTAGAATACACAATGTCACCAACCCATACCATCTTGAGGGTGTGGTAGGCAAATCACCTAACCGCAAGAGAAGGAAAACTTGATACATACAAACGCTGTGCCAACCCGTCTTGCCAGCGTGGCACAGTAGGCTAGTTTCCCTCCATGAATTTGGAAGAGGCCCGACTCAGTAGTGGGTCATTTATGGGCCGATACGACGACTACTTCTCAGCCCATTAATGACCCACTGCTGAGTCGGGCCTCCTCCTACCAGTTAGGTGATGTTACCTCCCCATTCTATCCTATCAAGAGCCGACAAAAGGAAATTACAAGGCCGCTAACCTAGCTGTAAGAGAAGGATTGACACGAAACCCTGTGCCAACTCGTCTGGCCAGCGTGGCACAGTAGGCTAATTATCTTCCCTGTGATGGGAGGAAGCCCGGCTCAGCAGTGGGTCATTAATGGGCTGATTAGTAGTAAGTAGTTGCGTATCATGTACCAGGGTCGCATAAGAATAAAGGAGATGACAAATTTAGTGGATTAAAACTCACCATAGTCTCTCTCTTCTTGTACCCCTTCCCGCATATGGTGCAAAGATAAGGCTTTGGTCCAGAGTGCGTGGCCTCGTGGTCCTTCAAGGCCTCCTGGTCCGCAGCCTCCACGAGGCAGAACTGGCAGCGGAGCACCAGGGCTTCGCCCTCGTGACCCTTCTTGTGGACCTGCAGCATCTCCGGGTGGAGAAACCTGGGAAGAAGACGAAAGGAGTGAAGAAAATCAAGTTTGGACGAGAAGTCGAACCTACTGAGTTTCTTCCAGGTCTTCTCGGTAGGTGTCGCGTTACCTGGTATAAAAACCATGTTATAAAAATGATGTATCCATTGACAATAGTGAACGTCATAATTGGTTTATACAATAAAGCATTTTTCTATTCTATTCTCTCTAACTCTTACCATTACCCAATACTTACTTTTGGTTACAAAATTCACAAGAATACGGCCTCTTCTGATACTTCTTCCTCACTTTCTCCCCTTCCGCCTTCTTGTTCTTCTTTATTTTCTTCAGACATTTGTACTTCGTCTTCTTCCTTGTAGTTCTGAGTACAAAGAATATTACGTTTACAACTCTACTATAGTACGTTCGCGTTAAGTAAAGGTGTATTCACGGATGTGTTAAGGATAAAGGAGGACAGAAATCGACCATACCTGTGCCGTTAATAATAGACGTTGAACGTCTATTTTGACTAATTAAAATAGCAGGTTTATAACCCAGTGTCCCTGTGGTGTCGGGTTTAGAATATACCCATACCATCCTGAGGGTGTAGTAAGAGGCGACTAAATAAATGCAAGAGGCAGTATTAGCAGCAAGAGGAGGAATTTGAAACAAACCCTTGGTTTTTTATATTTTTATCAGTTACTTGAATACCTTTGACCCTAGGCTTGCGTGATGAAAAGCAACGCCAACGCCAAGGATGGAGCAAGCAATTCAAGGAAATACCACACGACGAAACACAGTAAAACTGCTTGGCGTCAGACTTAGATGCGAGGGTGGTAGCTAGCCGGGCGGACCATTCGATCCTACCACCAAGCGTGCTGGGTTTTGTTGACATTTACAACACGCCTTTTTTGTCCAGCGTTCGGTGAGAAAGTGTAATATTCTGCCCCGTCCGACAGCGTGGCACAGCAGGCTAATTTCTCTTCATGAATTTGGAAAATCAAAATGGCTCCAACACAGTAGTTGGTCATTTATAGGCTGAATCAACGAGCTCAGTTGGTCTAACCAAATGACCCTGTACGCGTCGCGGGGGGCATACGGTAATTGTGAATAGAGGTAGTTAGCCAAATCGGGTAAGACTGGTAGCACACCCCAATTAACTAGGGAAGAAAAAAGACTGATAAATTTTATTGGTATATACTTTTTCGTTTTCCCCTTGCCTTTGCCTTCGTCTGCTGGCAACTCATCTTCCTTCTTTATATCTCCATCTTCCGGTTTAACATCCTCGCCTTCTGCAAAAAGAAGTAAATTCTTACCACAACAATCGTGTTAACACATCAGTACCAAAGAGCAACAATAGTAGTGGTACTATTGTTGCTCTTTGGTACTGATGTGTTGGTGGCAACCAAACACTAAAATTACAGAAAACAGCAACCATGTTCCAACAAAAATTAACTAAAGATCCATCAAACATTAAGCCAAGTCCCGCCAAACAGCAACAAAAGTCCCACCAAACATTTACCCAGATCTTATCCAACATTAACACACGTCCCACGAAAATGCAACTAAATGTTCCACCAAACAGCAACACAAGTCACAGCAAACAGCAACAAAAGTCCCCTCAAACAGAGAGACCCATCTTCTGTTGCTGAATGGTGCAACATGTGTTAATATTTGGTGGATCTTTAGTTGCTTTTTGGTGAACATGGCCGTTTGGTAGGCCAAACAGCAAAAGAAGACGGGTCTTCTGTTGCTATTTGGCGGAACTTGTGTTAATGTTTGGCGGTACTTGCGTTAATATTCGGTGGATCTTTAGTTGTTTTTTGGTGGAATATGGCAACAGAAGTCCACCATAGTAAAGAACATCACATCACACAGCAACAAAACTATCAACTCACCCATATGATGCGCCAATATGTGCCGATGCATCTTGCTACTGGTTATAAAGCCTCGTCCACACTGGTAACACTTAAAGGGTTTCTCTCCGGTGTGCGTCCTAAGGTGTATCCTCATGTAGGATGCACTGCTAACAGTCTTATTGCATATTTCGCACGTCATGCTTGCCGTGCGTTTCCTCCGCCGTTGCTGGCTCGGCGATGGGGGGGAGAGGTCCATTTTGGGGGAGGACAGCCACGTTTTCGAAGGGAAGTAGTCTTCGTCTGAATCGCTGCGGATAAAGATGATGGTAAGTGGATGCTGGAGCTCGGATAATAAATGCATTTTCTTTTTGGTTAAGAAGGTTAACACAAAATGTTAATCTAGACTGGACTTTGGATGGGTGACCATTATTATGCGTGTCGCGACGAATTTAGAATACACAGTGTCACCAGCCTATTCCGTCCTGAGGGTGTCGTAATATTTAGTCGTAAGAGCCCGCACAAGAATTACTAGCCCGATAACTAAGCCACAAGAGACAGAAAACTTGTTATGAAACCACAGCCACACACACCACCACGGTAGGACCATTACCCTCCATGTAACTGGAGGAGTCGACAATTACCGATACCCCCACTACACGCTATCCACGGTAGTAACCCGGATAAATACTGGTAAATTATCCAAATCAGCTTAAGAATGGCGGAGGACAAGACAAGGCAATCAAAAATAGTGCAAATTTTCAGTCGCCCTGTACGACACCCACATGACCGTAGCAGTTGCTGGCTGATTCAAAATTTACAACTCACCCATCATCATTTGGCAGGTCATCCTGAACTTCCTCATGCTTAGGCGGCTCCTCGTCAGCTTTAGCGTCACTCGGAGCCATCCCGTCAAGGTCATCCGCTTGAAAGTCGTCCCCGGGGTCACAGACACCTTCGTCATCTGTGACCTCATCTTTGACCTTGACATCGGGGTCGATTTTGATATCTTCAACCAGTATATTGAGTTTTGGCAAATCATCTTTAATTTCATCTGGAGGCTAAAATGGAAGATTAAATTATCAATGAATAAATTAATCAATTATAATAGATAAATTTATCAATTAAAAATTATTAATATAAATTAATCAATTATAATAGAATAAAGAATAAATTATCAATTAAGCATCAAATAGAAATAAATAAAATTGGAGTGTCAAAACAAAGATGTAATAATAAAATAACCTAGTCCGGGGTCCCCCGTACATTGATTTCACTTGATTACTATCAAGCTAATTTTTCGTGAGTAGCTTCATTTTCATGAGACGCCCAACATTTTCTTGTCTACAACTCATGACTGTGGTAGCTAACAGAGGTAGCAAGGGTGAAATATGTTGATTTTATGATTCAAAAAAATTTATTACTAACCGGGTGCTTTTTGGTATATCTGATGATAATTATCTAAATTATTCGAAAATGTATTTGTCCTACAAAATGTGTGGTTTGATCAAAGAGTCCTCCACCTCCAATATGTATGGATAACGAGGTCATCAAAAATGATTACTAACCAGCTGTTTTTTTTTTATTTACTTAATAAATATGTATATTATTTAACCGTCATATTGTCCTACAAGTTGCGTGGTACGTTATCCCGGTCCTACACTTAAAAGTTGTTCTACAGATCATAGAAAAAAAATTATTACTATCAAGCTGAATCTTTGTGAATAGCTTTGTTTTGATGAGACGCCCAACATTTTCTTGTCGACATCTCTTGATTGTGGTAGCTAACAGAGGTAGCAAAGGTTAAATATGTTGATTTAATGATTCTAAAAAAATTATTACTAACCGGGTGATTTTTGGTATATCTGATGAGAACTATCTAAATTATTCGAAAATGTATTTGTCCTACAAAATGTATGGTTTGATCAAAGAGTCCTCCACTTCCAATATGTATCGATAATGAGGTCATCAACAATTATTACTAACCCGCTGGTTTTTTTTTATTTACTTAGTAAATATTTATATTATTTAACCGTCATATTGTACTACAAGTTGCGTGGTACGTTATCCCGGTTCTACACTCAGAAATTGGTAATACCAAAAGACCCATTTTGTCATCACTAACTGTAGGACACCAATTTTACATGATAGTTTAGTGTATTCTCTGCCCAAATGATACAATGTCCTACAAGAAAACAGGTATGTAACGCGAGTCCGACAAAAATTGTAATTTTTTCGTTTTCCTACTTATAACTTATGATACAGTGAAAACATCTTTTTTATTAACTTAAATAACTTTTACTTAAAAAAAAATGTATATTCATCAGATTCATCTGATAAATTTTCAGTATCATCACTGTCATTTTCATCTATTTCATTTTCCTCGTCTTCTGACTCTGTAATAACGTAAAAAATTAAGTATTTTTAACATAAAATGAATCCACTTCGTTTTATAGTGTACGAAACTTTTTATATAGTACATATACGGATCCCGCTATACAACGACCACCGATATGTTTAATGGATGAAAAATATTTTATTAGAAATTTAGGACTTTTTCAGGCAATCCATTTTTTTAAATTATTTTTAACATACTAAATTTCTAATAAAATAATTTTCATCCATTAAACATAACGGTGAATGTCGTTGTATAGCGGAATCCGTATGTGTGTACTATATAAAAAGTTTTGCACACTATAAAACGAAGTGGATTCATTTTATGTTAAATAATAGTACTTAATTTTTTACGTCATTACAGAGACAGAAGACGAGGAAAATGAAATAGATGAAAATGACAGTGATGATACTGAAAATTTATCAGATGAATCTGATGAATATTATTTTTTTTTATATGTAAATAATTATTTTTTTGTACTACTTAAGAAAAATAATTTATTTAAATAAAAAAAAAGACGTTTTCACTGTATCATCACTACATAGTATAAAACAAAGTCGCTGTCGTCTGTCCGTCCCTATGTATGCTTAAAACTTGAAAACTACGCAACGGATTTTGAAGCGGTTTTCTTTAATAGATAGAGTGATTCAAGATGAAGGTTTATGTATAATACATGCACCCGTGCGAAGCCGGTTCGGGTCGCTAGTAAGTTATACGTAGGAAAACGAAAAAATTACAATTTTTGTCGGACTCGCGTTACATACCTGTTTTCTTGTAGGACATTGTATCATTTGGGCAGAGAATACACTAAACTATCATGTAAAATTATTGTCCTACAGTTAGTGATGACAAAATGGGTCTTGTGGTTTTAACAACTTTTGAGCGTAGGACCGGGATAACGTACCACGCAACTTGTAGGACAATATGACGGTTAAATAATATACATATTTATTAAGTAAATAAAAAAAAAACCAGCTGGTTAGTAATCATTTTTTATGACCTCGTTATCCATACATATTGGAGGTGGAGGACTCTTTGATCAAACCACACATTTTGTAGGACAAATACATTTTCGAATAATTTAGATAATTATCATCAGATATACCAAAAAGCACCCGGTTAGTAATAAATTTTTTTGAATCATAAAATCAACATATTTCACCCTTGCTACCTCTGTTAGCTACCACAATCAAGAGTTGTCGACAAGAAAATGTTGGGCGTCTCATGAAAATGAAGCTACTCACGAAAAATTAGCTTGATAGTAATCAAGTGAAAACAATGTACCGGGGATCCCGGACTAACCACTTTTTACTATATGCGTAAGTATGTATACACAGTACATAGACCAAACTAACATTTTTTTAATGTTTGTCTGTCTGTTTGTTCCAGCTAATCTCTGGAACTGCTGGACTGATTTTGACGGGACTTGCACTGATAGATAGCTGATGATATAATGAGTAACTTAGGCTTTTTTTTTACTAGCTTCGCCCCGCGGGTAACATGGCACCCGTGCCAAGCCGGGACGGGCCGCTAGTTAAAAATAAAGCTTTGACTACATAGAAGGAGATTAACGAGAGCTAGGACACTGTCACCAACCCATTTCATCCCGAGGTTGTGGAAAGAGCCGACAAAAGGAAATTATAAGCCGGGAGACTGCCTCGTTGGTCGAGGGGTTAGATGAGCCGCCTTTGGTTCAACGAGTCCCTGGTTCGAATCCGGGGTCGGGCAAGTGTCTTTGTCTAAGCCAGAGACACTTGCTCCGAGTCTGGATGTAATTTGTATTCGTGAATTACATGTTTGTAAACTTTGGTTTCGTTTAAAAAAACCGCCGCAAGAGAAGGAAAACTTGATACGAAACCCTGTGCCAACCCAGCGTGGCACAGTAGGATAATGTCCCTCCATGAGACTTGGAGGAGATCCGACCCAGTAGTGGGTCATTTATGTGCTGAGAGGAAAGAGCATAAAAGACCCTACAAGTTAGGCTTCCTCCAATATCAAGAAGAGATACCAGCTTTCCGAGATTACTGAGGTTAATCATCTGCCTTCTCACCAAGTGAGAAATGACATCTCCTACATTGTTATGCGACCCTGGTACCCAGACTCAAACTTTAAGCCTATTGTGCCACGCTGGCCAGACGGGTTGGCACAGGCCTTGTATAAAGCTTGGACCCCCTCGACTGTGCTGCCACCTTGCTGTGGTGAGGGGGCTTGAGTGCCTCAATGATCCGTGGGGCCATACCGGCCAGGGCCTCCCATGCCGGGCGGGCCCACGGGGAGAGGTGAGACGAAGAGCGGCACCCAGCGTCGTGGCGGGTTGCGGGTCCGGGGACTCCTCTGTCCTCAAAGCCTTGGGAGTCGTAAACCGCTGCGGCGCACCATGAGGTCCTCGGGTTGGCGCTCAACTTAGTTGGCCGTCAAACCGAGTCCTCACTCAACGTCCCCGGGTTGGCGCCGGCCGAGGGCTGACGGGCCTCCTCTGCGAGGCCGTATGTCGCAGAAGGGGGCTGCGGGACGGATCGCTGGTGCGCTGCGGTAGATTGGGGCTGCGGGGACTTGGGTGGATGGGGACCCTGTCCCAAGTGTCTCGCTGCGAGCCCTGGACGGGGGCTCCGGGGACCTGGGTAGACGGTGGACTCTGTCCTAAGGGTTTCCCTGCGGGCCCTGGACGGCTGCGGTGTGCCGGTGTCCTCTGGTTGGCGCCGGCCCGAGGGCTGACGGGCCTCCTTCTGCGGGGCCGATGTCGCAGAAGGGGGCAGCGGGGCGGGTCGCAAGGGAGGGTGCTCCGGGTGACCCGCGCCGCGGACGGAGGCGGGGGTGGAGGGGGGTTCGTGACGATGCGGGCCCCTTCTGCCCTCGCCTAGGAGGCCGGTGGTGGTTCGGGGGAGCCACCACCGACGAAAGCCTCGATGACTGAGGGCGTCCCAGTATACCGGGACGCCCCCTCTGATAGTCGCTTGCCCGCGTTGCGGGCACCACGCCGGGGCGTCACAGTAGAATGCGTTTACGCGAACTTGTGGCGCCCCAAGCGCGTCGTGTGAGGGTATGCCGCTGGGGTTTTAGTGGGTAAACGACTCTTGGGTAGACGACCCTTGTCGGAGTCCCACATAATCACCGACCTTTCCCCCGGGGTGCGGTGGTATGCGTAATGCATTTCCCCACCCAAAAAAAAAAAAAAAAAAAAAAAAAAAAAAATAGGCCTTGTATAAAGCTTGTGCCGTGTGATGACGGATTTAGAATATACAGTGTCACCACCCCCATTTCATCCTGAGGGTGTCGTAAGAGTCGACAATAGGAAATGATAAGGTCGGACATCTAGCCGCAAGTGAAGGAAAGCTTGTTACGAAACCCTGTGCCAACCCGTAGGGCCAGCGTGGCACAGTAGGATAATTTCCCTCCATGTAACTGGAAGAGGCCTGTTCAGCAGTGGGTCATTTATGAGCTGATAAGTGATTTTCTTGAGGCTAGGTATTTGCTCTTACGACACCCTCAAGAAGGAATGGGGTGGTGCCTAAAACGAGCCTAAACAATACATACCATTGGCAATTCGATTAAATTACTGTTAGTGGTCTGAGGTATTTGGTCGGTTTGAGGAGTGGGGACCGTTTGGAGGTCCGGGCCATTAGTGGGCGCGTTGGGGTCAATCCACCAAAAGTCTTCTGTTTTCGGTTTGACCTCGGCAAGGTCTGCATCTTTAAGCTGGTCTTCTAAATCTTTGAGGTAGGGTAATATTGCGTTGTAGTCTGTAAAAATAAAAATCACTTCACTATACTCGGTTCACGTTAGCGAGCTAAAATAGCTGTCTCTGTTGCACTTTTGTATTAATGTATGAAAAGGACAAAAAAAATGCTGTGTTAGCGTTTTTTTTTATCAGTGACTTGAATGTATTTGACCCTAGGCTTGCGTGATGGAAAGCAACGCCAGGGTCTAAGATGGACCATGCAATTCAAGGAAATGCGCTGTCGGGCACCGGCTCTCTCACACACACACGACGGAACACAGTACAACTGCATTAAATCCTACCACCAAATGTGCTGGGTTTTGTTGACAACACGGGTTGCTTCCCAGCGTGAGGTGGGGAAGTCTTATATTCTGCCCCGTCCCCACACGGGAAAAAATTGCATCTCTCGAATTTACACGTCGCGTTTACACACAAATTATAGACACGACGGCCACCCATCCAACGTCCACTTACCATAAGGTTCACCTTCTAACTTATCGTCCGGATGCGTTTTATCAAAATGTGCCGTCAGCAATTCAAACCTGAAAATAAACCATCACAATCACTGTGGTGACGGTTTTAAAACATAGTGTCACCAACCCATACTAGCATGAGGGTGTCGCAAATGTGGCGCAGACAGATAAATTAGCCGCAAGAGAAGGCAAACTTGATACATACCCTGTGCCAATCTGTCTGGCCAGCGGGGCACAGTAGGCTAATTTTTGTTTAAAGCTCGGGTGTCGGTACCAGGGTCGCATAGCAATGTAGGAGATGACACTTCTCTCTTGGTGATTTAAGACAGCAAATAACCTCAATAGTAATCTCGAATAAACCGTATGCCAGCGTGGCACAGTATGCTAATTTCCCTCCATGTAATTGGAGGAGGCTCGCCTCAGCAGTGGGTCAGCTATGGGCTGCGAAATAGCCTTCTCAGCCCATAAATGACCCTAAAAATTGACATTTCATTTTGTCGGCTCTTACGTCACCCTCAGGACGGAATGGGATGGTGACACCATGTATTCTAAATCCGTCACCACAATACAATTGTTACGCATACAAATGTACTCTGAAATATAGACCCCATATTTTACAGTCGGTTAATTGTTTTTTTCTTACCTAGAGAAGAGTTTGAAACATATCCGACATTGGTACCTCGACGCTAGATGTATCCGCTTGTTATGCCTCCCGAGTTTGCTTGCTGTTATAAAGGACTGCCCACATACGTTACACGTGTACGGTTTCTCGTCTGAAACCACCTTTAGCATATGTAATTTTGATTTTACGTCGTCTATACTAATATTTCAGCGAGATCGAATCAGAAATAAGGAGATACGCAAGAGAACCAGAGTTATCGACATAGCCCACAGGGTTGCCAAATTTAAGTGGAAATGGGCAGGGCACATTACTCGCAGGACTGACGCCCGATGGGGCAGAAAAGTACTCGAGTGGCGACCGCGTTCCGGAAAGCGCAGTGCTGGCCTCCCACACGTTTTACCAACGACCTGGTCAAGGTCGCCGGAAAGCGAAGGATGCGGGACGCTCAGGACCGGCCTTCGTGGAAATCCTTGGGGGAGGCCTATGTCCAGCAGTGGACGTCTTTTGGCTGAAATGATGATGATACTACCATGCAACGGGGGAGGCTCGACTCAGCAGTGGGTCATTTGTCGATATAACAGCACTACTAACTACTATTATGTCGGCTCTACACTCACGCGTGACGTCGCGCCAATAATTCACGCCGTGAATAAACGCCGTGATCCGCGTGTTTCCGACTATGATGGACGACGGCGCGATTTCTAAAGCAAATCCTTTGACGCGGGCCAAAAAACCGACACTGATCGGAGAACGGTGCGTAGCGCGAAGGCGTGAACAACATCTACACTCGTGATTCGCAGTTGTCGCGGGATTTCGCGGCCGTTCGCGGCGCGAGTGTAGAGCGGGCTTTACAGCCAGTCAACCCTTTAGCTAGACTAAAGTTCCAGTGAGTCAAAATCAAAACTCATTTAATCAAGTTGGCTCAAATAGCTCTTTTGACAACTCAAACAACAAAATAAAATTTAAAATTCACCACATAAAACTGAAAATTGATTATTTACCATCTATCACCGGTTCGGAATGCAGGTCTGCAGAGAAGAGCAGGCAAGAAACTCCATAGTTGCTCTTTTTAGATCGCCATTTTAAGGTACAAGACTGCATATAAGGCAGATTCGTGAGAGCAAACTCGCGCAATAGTCGCAAAGGGCCAAACATCAGCCAGATCTAGTCAACAATAGTAACCTTCTAATGCCCGTGCCAACCGACCCCCAGCTGCCAGAGATGGAAAACTTGAAATAAAACCCTGTGCCAACCTGTCTGGCCAGTGTGGTACAGTAGGCTAATTACCCTCCCTGTCATGGGAGGTCTGACCCAGCAGTGGGTCATTTATGGGCTGAGAAGTACTAATGTCTGTAAGAAATTGCATTTCTTAGGGGAGAATTGTCAATGCTAATGTTAAAGGAAATATTTGAATTTTTGTACATAACAAATAAACTCATACTACAGGACATATTTTAAAATTTGGGCTATATGCCAACATGAGGTAAACAGGAGATTGAAGCGAATGCAGGGATAAAATAGTTACAAAACAAATTGCTTACCCGTATGTGACCGCACATGAAGCTTCAAATAATAACTCAACGTAAATTGCTTTTTACAAGCATAACATTTGTAAATTTTCTCCAAATTCCTCATTTCCTCTTCTTCCTTCAGCTTCTTCATCTTCTCCTCGTCATCCTCGTTACACTTGCTAATTGACATGCCATTCTGTGCGTTATCATTTGGTAAATTCTCATTATTATAGTCACTGGCTTTCTCGTTCCCTATATACCCATCCTCTGGTTTAATTTCAACATCTAACTCCGCCTCCTTCTTCACTTTCACCTTCTTCTTTTTCTTCTTCTTTATTTCCTTCTTCTTGTGCTGATTCTTTAACCGAAGACGGTAACTTGTCATTCTATTTTTGTGTTCTGTTACATGAGTATCCAACTCTTGTAGCGTAACATAACTTAGATCACAGACAGCACAAGTATAGAATGGGTAAGTTGCATCCCCAATTTTCTCCGACCAATAAGTGCTTTTTTTTCCTCTTTTAACTTTGTCTTTGCTGGTTATGTCTGGCTTAATATCCTTATCTTCTATTGGCTGACTTGTTGGTTTGGGTTGCTCGGTAACTGGGTTAGGTGGTAATGCTGCAGGAGGGACATAAGGTGCAGGCTGTTCATAGTTGGGATTACGGTAGGGAAATGGTAACTGTTGCTCTGTTTTAACATTTGTGATGTAGGGTGGTGGTATTGTGTGGTAGCTTAAGGGGTGTGGATTGAGGGGATGGTAACTGTCATATGTTGGGTAATCGTAACTACTCAGTGGATCTATATCCATTTCGGTATTCATTTTGGTATCTGTGGAACAAAAATATAATTATAAATCTACTACTGGTGATTTAGAATACATGTGTCACCACTCCATTACATCTGGAGGGTGTTGTAAAAGCCGACACTGAGAAATGGCAACGCCGAAAACCTAGCCGCAAGAGAAGAAAAACTTGAACCGAAACCCTATGCAAACCCGTCTAGCCAGCTTGACACAGTGGGCTAATTACTCCTCATTTAATAAATAAATAATAATTAATAAATAAATATCCTTGGACATTTCACACAACGCCATCTCGTCCCAAGTTAAGCAACTTAATGCTTGTGTTATGGTAACGAGATGGATGATAAACTACTTATATACATTTTTTTTTTTTTGTAAATACATACATATTATAGATAGAAATGACACCCAGACTCCGAGCCAGTGGCTCTGGTTTAGACAAAGACACTGGCCCGACCCCGGAATCGAACCCGGGTCCCTTGATCCAAAGGCGGCACATCTGACCACTAGACCAACGAGGCAGTCAAATTGGTTATCAATATGTTTTAATATATAAAAGCGCATAACTAAACCGATTTATTATTATTTATTCAAATAACAAATCTTTGAAACTATTAACTACAAGTTAGATGTTTTGAAACACTTACAAACCTGTTAAAACATAAAAGTACACTCAAAAGATAAAGAAACTAATATCACAATACATTTTACTCATTCGCGAAACGTAAACATAACAATAAGTGTTGTTTTCGTAATTTCTAATTGAAAACTACAACTTTTATGTCACCATGTAAACAAAACTTTAAAAACGTGTTTTCGCTATAAAATTATGACGAAAACGCCTCCAAAGCGCCACGGAGCGACATTCAACACTTTAATCGATACTCTCCGTGTAAAAAAACGTACCTGATGTCCGACTGCGAGGCAAAAAAAAACACTTTTTTATCACTGCAAGAAATTACTTTTTGACGAATGTATTCGTCATTTTTTCCAATGATACATCCGACTTAACCGCTCCATGGTAAAGAAGACACTTAGATAAAGATATTTAACACTTAAAAATACAATATAAAGTTTATTAAACTAATTATAACAAAGAATTAACGAAATCATAAATTCACATTTTTTTCCTCGCGTGACTGAGTAAACCGCGATGGCCGACTTTTTTGGATTGCTAGTGTAAAACTGTAATTTACCTAGTAATAAGTTTCTGTAGTTCCTTGTGTCTATAGATAGTTAATTTAATAATATTAAATTTCCCGCACAAATTATTATTTTAATTGATATACTTTACAAATTTAATTATTGTAATAGTTCTTATATTCGGTAAATTATTCTCAATAATTAAAAAACCTAAAATATTAACATGTTTTCCACGGTTCTGAGCAAGAAAACTTTACTGCAAGCACACAAACTTAAATGAACAACTAGTGATAGCTACTGATAGCTATTAACTAAGTAAAACCTTGACATTTATTTAGAAGCAGACCACCAATCTTCAAGAGAAGGAAAGTTTGATACGAATCTTAAGGTAATTCGGGTTATTGCCAGTGTGGCACAGTAGGCCAATTTTCCTCACTGAAGTTGGAGGATGCCCAACTAAGTAATGAGTTATTTATGGACTGGAATGATTATTAGATGAAGAATGATATATCAAAGTGTACAGCACTTGAATATATCATTCATCAACAAACAAGTAAACTACAGGTTTAAACAAACTTTATTTCCCAGTTCCCACTCCTGCGACCACGATATTATTTATATCTTGGCAACATAGCGAAGTAGACTGTCACTGTAAAAAAAAAATCAAGGTCGTTTACATGTAACGTTCCGTTCTATGCAGACGGTTATATTTTATTTTTGAGAAATACTAAGTAATACTCAAAAAGAACGATAAGTTTGGAAGTTATCAATAAAAAAATCTTTTTCATCATGTTTAAAACTTCTATCTGCATCTTTGGTCAGGGTAGTCTCCATACACTCCTATCTGCGGTATACCTATATTCAAACTTTTTATATTCAACACTGTTGTTGCTTGTTTTCAAATGATCTGTCTTTGTCTGCTCTAAATTAACTGGGTTATTAAAAATATTATATTTACAGTTCTATACGTTAATTGTTCTCGTTTGCGAAATATATAAATTGAGTCGGTTGTAATGGTTAATATAATGGATAAGAATGGGATAAGATTTAATAATGTGCCCTTACAAACACATACTTTCCAGGTTATTGTCAATGTCGGCTCTTACGACATCCTCAGGAAAAAATTGGGTAACGACAATTTGTATTCTAAATCCGCCACCTTGGTGTACAAGTTACTGTTGGATATGGACAATTGAAGAAGAGTGTATCGTGGAGAGCTCGATGGGGCTGACATAGTCGCAATGCGACTAAAAGCACCTAAACAACATCAGAATAAAAAAAATAAAAAAAAACCGCCACCACACGATAACTTGAAATAACATTTTGCGTTGTTGGTCCAGCAGAGTTTTACGGTCTAACAATTGTTTTTTTTTGGACATTTCACACAACGCCATCTCGTCCCAAGTTAAGCAACTCAATGCTTGTGTTATGGTAACGAGATGGATGATAAACTACTTATATACATTTTTTTTTGTAAATACATGACTCCGAGCCAGTGCCTCTGGTTTAGACAAAGACACTTGCCCGACCCCGGAATCGAACCCGGGACCCGTTGATCCAAAGGCGGCACATCTAACCACTAGACCAACGAGGCAGTCAGACCATGTTTAATGACAACGCATTTTGCAAAAAACTTTTACTATCTTTAACAATTTAAAAGCGTCAACTTATTTGGCTCCGTCGTTAATTAAATATAGGATCCGTGTCCGTATTTAGAATACAAATTGTCACCGCCCTATTTAATTCTGAGGGAGTCGTCTCGTAAGAACCGACGAAAGTAAATGATAAAGTTGAAAATCCAGCCGCAAGAGAAAGATAACTTGAAACGAATCCCTGTGCTAGCTCGTCTTGCCAGCGTGGCGCAGTAGGAGGGTAATTACTCCATGTAGTTGGAGGAGGCCCGACTCAGCAGTGGGTTATAAATGGGCTGAGAAGCACCGACATCAAATGGTTGTTGTTAGGTGATAAGTATTCTGTTTCTTTTAGCGTGTTTGGAGTTGTGGCGACCATCATGCTACATATTTATTCTTGCTTCTTGCATGCTTCATATTTTGACGACACGGTTGGCGCAGTAGTTGAGCGAGCGACTGCTGCGCAGCATGTCGCGGGTTCGATACTCGCACGGAAGAAATATTTGTACGACCTACAAGTATTTATTCCGGGTCTGGGTGTTTTCTATCTATAATATGTATGTATTTACAAATAAAATATGTATTATTGTAGTTTATCATCCATCTCGTTACCATAACACAAGAATTAAGTTGCTTAGCTTGGGACGAGATGGCGTTGTGTGAAATGTGCAAGGATATTTATTATTATTATTTTACACAATTTATCCGAAATATCTGAACTAGATCATGAGATATAGCCTACAAATGCGAGAATTCCCAAAAAGTCCTACACCGCGGTAGCGAAATTTCAAGAGCAATTCGCACAGTTAAGATTTCCCCGACTACAACTACCGGGGGATAGGCGCTGCGACCCCTAGCTAGACAAACCACCTCGTCTGGCTGGATGATCATCCCTTTGCACCTAGAGTTCCACATTTTTGGTAATAAAAAAAATACTCACTTTGCAAATGCTTATTGAAGACTAGCTGTAACGTCCGCGCGTTGCTAGGCTACTAACTAAAATAAATTGGAAGGAACACTTTTTTTTTTGTTTAGAAACTTTCGGTGGCTCTTTCACAACCCCTTTCTAAAGATCATCACCCGATCTAATGCATAATTTACGATTCTAGAAAAGACATACAGACAAACATTCATTTTGGATGTATACACGGTAAACATACCAAAACAATATTTCTTACAATGTCTGTGTATCTGTTTGTTTCGGTTAATCTCTGAAATGGCTGGGCCAATTTTGATGGGACTTTCACTGGCAGATAGCTGATGTAATAGCAACATTCCGAACCGGCAATGGTTGTCAGCGATCAAAAGAGATGAGATGATCAGATGAATGGATTGTAAGAATGAGGAATTGTGTGAATGTAGATAGGACGACTGATAGGTGTATGAAGGGCCGTAAATATTTTTTTTTAATTTAAAGTAATTTGCTTAAATGACCATTTTGTGTTTGAGATAATAAAAACGAGTTTGTGATAAAACCTACGTAAATAAAGTTCCTTTTGAGTTTGAGTAACAAGGAGTAAATTAGGCTACATAAATGACACCACTGTTGTTAAATCCGACGCGGACGAAGTCGCGAGTAACATCTAGTTATATCATTATCATTTAATTACTCATTAGTAGACCTAGAACTGTACCAATTAACAGTAAATCTCAATTATGTCGAATTCGCGGCAATATATGTATTGTAATTAAGCGATAACATATTATCGCCATGTGGTAACGGAATTAGAAAACATTATGTCACCACCCCATTTCATTCTGCGAGTGCCCTAAGAGGCGACTAAAGGAACGCAAGATGCAGATCACGTAGCTGCAAGAGAAAGAAAACTTGATATAAACCCTGTGCCAACCCGTCATACCAGCGAGGCACAGTAGGCTATTTTTACGATGTGTGGGACAGGGCAGAATATAAAACTTCCCCACCGTACGCTGGGAAACAACGCGTGTTGTAAAAGTCAACAGCACCCTCACAGCTAAGTCCGGCGCCAAGCAGTTTTACTGTGATCCGTCAAGTGTATGTGAGACAGGGGCGTAGCTACCGCCGTATCTGCCGTATCAATTCTATGTGCGTAAGCAAAAATTAGTAAAAACTTCCCAATCTTTTACTATTTCAGACATAACAAAAGTAAAAAAAATAAAATTTCTTTTGTTCTCGCGAGGAGCGTGCGTTCGAAAGTTGGCAACACCCTACTGGTTATCGCGGGCTGCGGGATTTAGCATAAAAGCGAGATACTATATACTAATATACCATAATTAAACAAACAGCGAAAGCAATTAAATTTAAAAAATATATATTGTTTGAAAAATTTTTGGAAGAACTGACAGATAGATAATTATGATTAAATATTTCTATCAATTTTATGCGCACTTTTTTTTTCTTTGGTGAGAATTCTTTACCCTTCATAAGGGCACGCAAATATGTTTTTATACGGGGCCCCACCAAGGCACGCTACGCCACTGATGTGAGAGCCGGTGCCCGACAGGGCATTTCCTTGAATTGCTTGCGTTGCTTTCCATCACGCAAGCCCAGGGTCAAAGGCATGCAAGTCACTGCTAAAAAATCCCTCCATGAATTAGGAGGAGGCCTCACTCATTAATGGATAAATTAAGGGCTGAAACGGCGATGACGTTAATATTGGCCGTGTGGTGACGGATTTAGAATACTTAGTGTCACCACCTCATTTTATCCTGAGGGTGTCGAAAGAGGCAACTAAAGGAAAAACCTAGGCTGAAAAGCCGCAAGAGAAGGACACTTTGATACGAAATCATGTGCCAACCCATCTGGCCAGCGTGGCACAAAAATATAAATATAATATAAATATCCTTCCGTCACCAAGAGGGAAGCGTCATCTCCTACATCGTTATGCGACCCTGGTACTGACGCTCAACCTCTTAAGAGAAATTAGCCTCCTGTGGCTGGCTGGCTGGCCAGACGGGTTGGCACAGGGATTCCTATTCATTTTACTTTCTCTTGCGGCAGTTTATTCTGCTTTGTCATTCGACACCCTCAGGATAGAATGGGTTGGTGACATTATGTATTCCAAATCCATCATCACAAAACCTATTCTTTAAGAAATTATCATGTTTTCAAACAATACTTCAAGTGTTTTCCAATATAAACATACCGTTTGCCGCTGTGAAACTCTAGTTACAATAATTTACAATGAAAAAAGTCTGTTTCGGAGCCGCATTTATAACTTTGTCGAGAACGAAATATAGGCGCGCTATATAATTTAGACCTTATTGCAAAGTATTAAGGGTTAATAATTTATGACACTAAGTACTCTTGCTATATAAAGATAATAGAATAAAGAAGCACAGAATGATAGAATTAGGCAAAATATTCAAATTCAAATTAAATTCAAATTCAAACCAAACTTTTTTCTTTTTCCCATACAAACGTTTTCTAACTAAAACGTAGAGACAATTTGAGCTTTATTGCTATTGTATAAAGTTCATATCAAATTACAACCACTCACTGTTGTCTAAGCAATGTAGGTGTGTTCCTCACGTCAAAGAGTCAATTTTTTTGACAGGTTGAAGTCTGTGGGTTCCGCTAGTAAAAAATAAATGTGTTTATAATAAGACAGCCATTCAACATCTGATTTAGATGTTGATAATCGCGAATTAAATTGGAATCGTATTCCAAATACGCTACAACGAAAAAATACTGCTAACTACCCATCCCGGGTTCGCACGCTTAGCAGAGAATGTATATAAGTCCGCGTGTCGTAAGAGCCGTTAAAAGGAAATGACAAGACCGGAAGCCTAGCCGCAGCTTAAGGAAAACTTGAAACTAAGACCTTTTTTTTTTTTTTTTTTTTTACGTCGGAGATCCTAATGGGTATCCGGCCGTTGGGGACTGGCCGGGGTACGTGGGACTCCGGGGCGCATAGAGATGGTGAATTGCGCCCCGACCTACCCACTAAAACCGACGGCGATCCTCGACTGCCCAAACCAGGGCCACGGGATTCACTCCCTTTACGGGAGCATGCTCCGTGACCCTAGGGCTAAGCCTAAGCCCTGCGCCAACCAGTCTGGTCCTCGTGGCATAGTAGGCTAATGACCCTCCAGCTACATGCTGGATGAGGCATGACTGAAGTCTGGGTCATTTATGAGCTGAGTAATAGTAGTTGAAGCATAAAAAAGAGGAATACATAATTTGTTCTTTTTTCTACAAACCGCTGCAGCACTGGCTGTATTCCAAAAAACTGATAATCCGTTGTGAGAATATTGTTATTAAACATAGAACTACTACAAACAAACAGATGCTCCTCTATTGCATGCCTAGAGATAGATTACAGCGCTTTGTATCAATACAACATCTTATAATTTAACAACCTATGATCGGAATAAATAGATTGAAGTTTGACGCGGTAGGGGACTTTGTTATTGAGAAATATGTATTATATATTAGCTATAGCAAATATACGGAGGAGCAGCTAAACACATATTTCCATAAAATATTATATTCCACGACTGTCATTAAAAAATAATAAACTAGACATAGAAAAATCAAAATGCAAAATAAGCTGCTTTTTATTATTACAGTTACCTTTTTAATATTTCAAACTAGCGACCCGTCCCGGCTTCGCACGGGTGCAATGAAGAACCTCTATATTTATCAGTGTTTCTCTACAATATTACGGATGTATTATACCTATAAACCTTCATCTTGAATCACTCTATCTATTAAAAAAAAACCGCTTCAAATGCGTTGCGTAGTTTTAAAGATTTATGCATACATAGGGACGGACAGACGACAGCGACTTTGTTTTATATGTACTACTATATACTACTATACTACTGTACTATGTAGTGATGGTGATAGTGATCTGAAAGTGACTGAATGAGATACGATAATTATGATAAGCAGCAATTTGCAAAAAAAAACAATGCAGACGTAGCCGTGTGTAACACATATGTTACATAATATTAGGAAAGGAGAATTATTTAATAATTACCATGTAGCGTCTGTCTCATCTGCTATAATTATATGTTCAAAGATTACGCTGTAATTCCATATGAATGGTAGTGGCGCGGAAAACCGCGATACGCGCGAACGCGTGGTCCGCGTTTAAAAAAATATTATTGTCTTTGTTTAAACTTTAAGAAAAAACTTCTGAATAAAGTTATATTTCTCATGAAACAGTGAGTTTTATAAGTTATTTTGGTATTATTCTTGGTGGCTGTCTAGTGATTTTTAAATTAAATTTATTGTTGTTATATTGTGATAATCGAATAAAGTGGATAATGGAGCGAGTGATAACTTGCGTAGATTGTCAAGGTAAGAGTGCTTAGTTAGGTACCTACGTATGTATTGACTATTGTTAGTCTTTCAGTTTCGTATGTAATTTTTTAATATTTATTTTTTACCGCGTTACTCTGTCCTTTCTATTCTGAATTTTATATAAAAAAAATATTAGAATAGTAATTAAAAATGTCTTGAATAAGTCTTGAAGCCAATGAGCCGACCAACCCCCCAAACAGCTTGTCGCGGGATCGATTCCCGCACGGAAGAAATATTTGTACGACCTACAAGTATTTGTTCCGGGTCTGGGTGTTTTCTATCAACATTATGTATGTATTTACAAAAAAAAAATTATAAGTAGTTCATCATCCATCTCGTTACCATAACACAAGCATTAAGTTGCTTAGCTTGGGACGAGATGGCGTTGTGTGAAATTATATTTATATCTATCTCCTCAACCATATCAAAAAGAAGTGGTCAACCCGCCACATGTCGGTATTAAAAATAAATTGTTTTTTTGTGGCAAAGCAAGTAGCGCCCGCACAGTCTAAATAAAATATAACTAGACTATAATTTAAACAATTTAATAAAAACTAAAATAGAAATAAGAGAAAATAAGTTTTTATATTTTTGTTCTCGTTCTATTAGTCTTTGGGTAATGCCGCATAATGCTTCCTTTAGTAAATACTCTCCTGTGACTCCCGCACAGTGCTAACCTTGACTCGCGGCGAACGATATCATTGCTCTTGCCACGGTTGGCACAGAGTTTCCTACCAAGTTTTCCTTCTCTTATGGCTAGGTTATTTGCCTTGTACCACACCCTGAGGATGGAATGGGGTGGTAAGACTAGGTATACTATTAACACACTATAGGTACTTATACACAGTAACAAAAAAAACAACGCGACCACTGCTGAGAAGAAACTCAGAGGGATTGCCATTTTTGAAGTGAAAACTTCTTTAGCGGCGTTGAGCACTTTTCTTGGGATGGGTATAGAGTATATGCGTGTCCAGGGAGTTTCTTGCTTGTTCTTCTCCATAGGATCTACGTTTTGGAACAAGCAACTAGAAGCACCTAGACACCTAACTTCACTTTCGACTTTTCAAAAACACCTGTAAATAGGTTCAATTGAAATAAATGGTTTGAGTTTGAGTATAAAATGTCAAACTCCCGTCAGGACACGTGACCTGATCGAGAATCCGTAAGACGGAGGGAGAGTAGAGTACTCACTACTCTCGTGGCGTAGAAGATGAACTAATATTTGTGTACGACAGCGCAATAAATAAATATGTATTGTGTTTAACCACATAAATTAAAATACTGATAAATATAGCAATTCGTGCGAAATTATTCCCTAACCATTCCAAAATATTCAAAAATGCACAACGTTAAGGTTCAAGTTTTCACTTCTGCCGGCACTCCCGGAGTGCAACCCGTTGTTTTTTTTATTCATATGGAATAAAAAAAATATTTCTTCCATAAGGAAGCAATTTCAAAGACGTGTTCACGTCAAAAAGATTTCTTACAATACTTCCACCCTTCCACTCAAACCAGTCCTCGTGATTACAAAAGAATGTTAGTTAAACAAAGAAATGAGTATTCATCATAAGGTTAAAGTTTACTGAACCACGTATTGTTTCCAAACAGTGACATATTCACGAGAATATACAATCCTCGCCAATCTTTATGACCGCTCCGAACTTAGCCGCATTACGCTGCGCACAACACATAATCAGGTATCAGCGGGATGTACGCGGGGCGGGGAGGCAGTACACGCCCCTCCCCCCTCTTGCACTCGCAAGCGCCCTCGCCACCCGCGTGTTAGTGTGAGTGAGCTTCGTTCGTGTTGGTTATGAAATGTACGATGCGCAAGTTCGTACCCACGGCTACGTTCAGAGCGGCCATAAAGATTGGCGAGGACTGTATCTAGTAGTAGCCGGCACTACGATAGACTGCCTTCTTGGTCTAGAGGTTGGCGTTGCCGCCTTTGGATCAACGGGTACTGGGTTCGATTCCGGGGTCGGGCATGTGTCTTTGTCTAAACCAGAGGCACTTGCTCCGAGTCTGGGTGTCATTTGTGTTCGTGAATTACATGTTTGTAAACTGCCCCCGCGATACTGGGTTACACATACACGGAACCCCTGCACTAGTTCCGTTTAAAAAAAAACAAAACAAAAAGTACCCCGATCCATCTTGAGGGTGTCGTAGGAGCCGACAAAAGGAAATGTCAAGGCCGAAACCGTAGATACAAGAGAAGGATAACTTGATACGATCTTGTTCAACCCGTCTGGCCACCGTGGCACAGTAGGCAATTGGCCTACCCTCCATGTAACTGGAAGAGCTCGGACTCAACAACGGGTCATCTATGGGCTAAGTAATGATATGCTATCTTTTTTCAGACTACTAATGTCAAGATTTGACGGACAAGATGGCGGCGCGTGGTGACGTCACAATCGTCAAGGATGGCGGCCAGGGCAACGCTAAAATACATCCTTACTTGGTGACTTTAGTGTGAGTAAATTATACGTATCTAAACGACAACCTTTTATTAATTAAATTATCATTAAGTACTAGTCAGTGCCGGATTAACCACGTAGCAAGTGTAGCAGCTACGGGCCCCGTGCGAAAGGGGGCCCCACATATTTAAACCCACTCATCTCTGTCTGAGCGTATTTTTTGAGTAAAACTTATGTTGTCGGTCGTCGTTTCAGCCCATAAATGACCCACTACTGAGTCGGGCCTCCTCCAAATTCATGGAGGGAATTAGCCAACTGTGCCATGCAAGACGGTTTGACACAGGGTTCTAGATATGGGCGTTTTCTGTTTTTGCCACAAACGGTTATGTATCCGATATACAGTTTGCATATCGATATCAAAAACGGTTTTCTGATATCGATATCAATACAGTAGTACAGTTTTCAAACGTTAAACATTGCTAGAGTCCAATCCATATTGTAACAACTCAAATTCAACCTTATAACTTCGACATTTAGTTCAATTTTGTAGAGTAAGTGTCTCACTAATATCGAGTAGCCGTAGCCGCCAGAAACGTTATCATAACTTTAACTATACAATGGAAACTAAACCTTATTGCTAGTACAGTAAGATATATTAACCACGCAAACATGGCTAAAGTTATTTCATATTGTCTTCATCTCTTTTACACTAGTAAAAGAATATACTTAGAACGAGAGGTAGCGAATGTGGTTCATATCGTTTGTGAAGTTTGCGTTTTGTTCGCACATCGTTTTAGTTTTGACTCGAACAGTTTTTGTGATATCGGCTACATTGTTATAGATATGGTATGATATCAAACACATATCCGATATAAGTTACGTTTTGATATATCGAACTCATCCTTACAGGGTTCGTATCAAGTTTTCCATCTCTTTCCGCTAGGTGATCTGCCTGTTGCGTGCCTTTAGTCGCCTCTTACGACACCCTCAGGATAGCGTGCGTTTGTGACACTGTGTATTCTAAATCTGTCACATAAAATAAACGTATTGAGTATTGAATTGTATTTTTACCACTTTATACTTATGAACCCATAGATAGCAGATCAAGTGCTCTTTGAAAGAATTTGCTACGGGCACCGCACTAGTGTCGCCTAGTGGTCGAAATTCGAATATCTGTAATTTAAATTATAAATTCGTTCCTAAACTGAAATTTATTTTTTTAAACCATTTAAATATATACCATTTACCAGCGACTCGGAATGCAGCTATACAGAGAAGAGGCGGCAGGAAAATCTTTATATGCTGTTTTTAGATCGCCATTTTTAGGCCGGGATAAGATAGGGATTGTGAGAGTAAACTCGCGCAACGGGCCACACCTCAGTGGCTCTCACGACACGCTCAGGATGGAATTGTGTGGTGTCAGTATTTATTCTAAATCCGTCGCCGCACAGACCATACTCGAAGCCCTTTTGCTAAACACACCTCTATCTAAAATTAGGATCACGTTTGTATTCTTGACCGACTCACATGACCGCGCGCGTTTTTTCTGTATGTTGTCTGCAACATACTGAGGTTACGTCACACGTGCGGTGAGTAGTGTTGTTCACGATATGGCGTTTGTCGTATGTTGCCGACTGCCTCGTTGGTTGTGTAGGATGTTTTTTTTTTTATCAGTGACTTGAATGCCTTTGACCCTAGGCTTGCGTGATAGAAAGCTATGTCAGGGTCTAAGATGGAGCAGGCAATTCAAGGAATTGCCCTGTCGGGCACCGGCTCTCACATACACACGACGGAACACAGTAAAAGTGCTTGGCGTCGGACTTAAATGTGAGGGTGGTAGCCAGCCGGGCGGACCGTTCGATCCTACCACCAAGCGTGCTGGGTTTTGTTGACTTTTACAACACGCGTTATTTCCCAGCGTGCGGTGGGGAAGTTTTATATTCTGACCCGTCCACACACGGGATGATCCATGGCCGCCTTTTGATCACGGTTTCCATTCTGGGGCCCACTTCCCGGGCCCTCTTTGTGTAAACCAGAGGCACTTGCTCTGAGTCTGGGTGTCATTTGTGTTCGTGAATTTTATGGTTGTAAACTGCCCCCGCGGTCGCGAAATATCAAACATATGGCTAGCTTGCCCGCTACTTAGACCGCGCGTGCGTTTCGTACGCGAACACTTGAATATTACGCCATGTGTTTGATATTTCGTGACCTCGCCCGCCACCGCGCCCGCGAGTCAATGTGACTGAACACTTATCAATTCGGTGTGTCGCAAAAAACGCAAAAAACGCAATCTATACAAATAAATTAAACTGGAGTGTCTGTATGTAGTATTAAAATAACTGTTTTTTAATTAATGCATTTGGACGTATCACGGTACATATACCTAAATATTTTTTTGTCTGTCTGTCTGTCTGTCTGTCTGTTTGTTTCGGCTAATCTCTGAAATGGCTGCTCCTTTCATTGGCAGATAGCAGATGTAACAAGGAGTAACTTGGGCTACTGTTATTGACCCCATCCTCGATATTCAGTACCCTTATTGCTACTGAGTTTTCCAAATTTTTTAGTGTTTTTCGCGCAATACTCAGAATTAATATAATAGAAAAATGATTTAGTGTTAACCCGATTGTGGGGCTCACAATCGTCCACGGATACATCATTTTTATAACACTACTACCAGGTCGGAATGCGGCACCAACCAAGAAGACCTGGCGGAAGAAACTCGGTGGGCTTGTTTATTTTTTAAACGCCATATTCTAATGACCTGTTACATGTAACTAACTAGTTTCGTTTGGTTCCATAATAAGTTATCGTAAACTCTGCGAACTGAATAACGTCTTTTTTTGTTAAATACTACTGACGAAGTCGCGGGGAACAGCTAGTACCTAACAAAATACTTATAGCTACGGTGACGCAATGTTAATATGTCACTGTGGGTGTCTTTAATATTCAATGTCGTTGCTATCCGAGTCTCTGAGTTCAGGGCTTATCACGAGATTCCGAATACAGAATAACAGCTAATATAAAGAAAAACTGAATTTTCATTAAACGTCTTTTTGATGTGAAACTCAAACTCAAAACTCAAATCATTTATTTCAATTGAACCAATTTAAAAGTGTTTTTGAAAGGTCAAAAGTGAAGTTAGGAGTCTAGTTGCTTGTTTCAAAATGTAGATCTTATGGAGAAGAACAGGCAAGAAACTCCATGGACACTCTTTTTAACATATTTTCTGTTACAAACATCTGATTGGGTTATATTGATTTCGTGTTTAATTATAACTATGTAGTTAGCTAAGATGTGAGGACAATGTAACATATTGCAAAACAGAATGTCCAGGAGATCAATACAAAGCTATTATGTCAATAGCAGTTAAGGGATGACCGGTCCCAACTGGCGGCACCCGATCACGAGCACGCCTGTGTCAGCCATCCCCCAGCTCAACCATATTTTAGGGAACCGAAGGACCCGACTCGCTTGAGCTGTGCCAACCCGTCTGGCCAGCGTGGCGCAGTAGGCTAATTACTAGTCCTAGCGATCCTTTCCTTATGGCTGAAAGTTTTTTGTTACACGCGGAATAAATTGACACCATATATTAATAAAAAAAAATACACATATATTCCGTTGTCATTTTATTGCAAACTTATTTATCGCGTTCTATTTTCGAATCGCTCAGTTCATCGACCTTTGGCAATGGCGCGAAACAAGATGGCCGCCCGCCAGATGGTCGTTTTAATTCCGCCGTTTAAATAACCAACTAATATTGATTGACGCGTTAAAAATATCATGTGGCATAAATTACTTTGTAACAGCTACCTGAATAGATGCTGAATAAATTTGGCGCGATAGAGTCGCGGAGCATGGTCCCAATTGAGGAGCGAAACCCGTGGCTCTGATTGGTCTAAGGGCCAGATGGGCCTCCTTCGGGTTCGTCTCCGGTTCGTTTCCGGAGTTGGCGAAATGTCTTTGTGTAAATCAGAGGCACTTGCTCCGAGTCTGGGTGTCATTTGTGTTCGTGAATTACATGTTTGTAAACTGTCCCTGCTATACAGGTTATACATAACGTGACCATACGTCTCGCTTTGGGCGGGATTGTATACAGGGTGTAAGGGACGGCGTCCCGAAAAATTCGTAAAATGGGCTTTCTATGGGCACTTATTATCATGCAAAATTCAGTTCAGCAAAAAAATGAAGAATAAAAGATTTATCATTATTTAGTTAATTCGCACTACGCAATGTACAACGAACAATACAATTTATCGCTGCAGCGTCGTACCACACGCAAACGCGGAGTAGAGGTCAATGAACGCATGCCGCACGCGCGGCGCAGCGGCTCTTACCTACCTACACGGTGCTGTGGCTTAGAACTCGGCCTGTCGCTGTGCTCATCTTATGACTCAATTAACTACTCAGCTATTGGTTTAAAGTACATTTAAAATTTAGGCATAGACGCAAAGAAAATCTTACATCGATATTGTTTTAAGTAATAACAATACCACATTCAAAGATAAATTAGTTTGGTGAAAGTCAAACATACCTTAACGTCTCTCTCTTCTTATAAGATTCGGCTCAAAATGGCGTCCCCCAAGTTGCTCACAAAGCTGGGCGCGATATGACGTATTTGCGTGGAGACGAGACATCATCGTGGGATCGGCTGCGATATCACTTTTTAGTTTTTGAAATGCGTCACTTATGCGTCGACGCATTTCATTCGCAGTGTCGCATTCCGCTACAAACACCTTTTCTTTGATGTAACCCCATAAAAAAAATCTAACGGCGTCAAGTCAGGAGACCGCGCTGGCCACGCGTGAGGCCCGAATCTGCCAATCCACCTTTGAGGGAACACATCATTAAGGTACTCGCGCACTGGTCGAACAACGTGTGGTGGCGCACCGTCATGTTGGAACCAAATCCTTGGCAACCGTGCTATTGGAATTTCATCCATTTGGTCCCATTCCTGAGCCAAATCATTTTCTAACTCACGAAGAGTATTGGCCAGATCCTGCTGCAAAAATTCCAGGTACCTTGGCCCATTCATCCGCCCTGGTAAAAAGAAGGGACCCAGAATTTTGTTGTGGTAGATCCCCGCCCAAACATTTACAGACCAACGCGTTTGATGTCCCGTCTGTTGGTACTCACGTGGATTAGTTCGTGCCCAAATGTGAGAGTTGCGTCGGTTCCACATGCCGTTCCTCGTAAACGTGGACTCGTCTGTCCAAATTATACGCGACACAAAGTCAGGGAAATACCGCTGCTGATTCCCCAACCACCTGCAATACGCAAGACGACGATTCTCATCCCCAGGCACGAGCGCCTGAACTTTGTGTAAACGATAGGGCCGTTGGCGCTCTCTACGTAGGACTTTGTGCACAGTCCAGTGCGAAACGCGTATACCACGACGCCGCAAAAGCTTTGCAGCAGTTCGTGTGCCAAGGCGGGGATTGCGTTGGATTGTCTCCAGTATTCGCTGCTCAACTCGGGCGCTAATATGTCTGCTGGAGCCTTCCTGGTGTGGTACGATGGGCTGGTTATCGAGTACCCGTTGATAAGCCTGAGTGATAACACGGCTGTCCACCGGATGACGAGCGTTAGGGTAGCGCTGAGCGTAAATACGTAACGCTAGAGAAGCATTTCCTCTTGCTTCACCATATGCCATTAGCATCTCCCCGTATTCCCGCGCAGAAAACGGGACCCGATTCATAATGAAACACACAAAACGCAAAGACACAACACACAAAAGTACTAATCGAATTTCACTTCACAAGTCACAAGTCGCTAATTATTCACAAAACAGTTACGATTACTTCTGATTTCCGATGGAAGTCCCGGCGAACTGACGAATTTATCTATTATTATTTGAAAATTATTACAAACCTGCACATTGAAACAAATAGAGGTGAGATAATAGTATCATGTGAAAACTATCGATACTATCGAAAGTGCCTGAAACGTTGGGAATTAAATAAAATAAAACGATCATCATCGACGATTAGTTTCAAACGATTAATGAAATTAGACTTCGTGTGAAACTGTATTTGAAATAGCTTTAAACAATGAATCAGTGTCGTTTTCTTACATAAACGTAATTTTAGATGACGTCGAATTACAAAGTAACTAAAATAATTATTGTTATTTTGACATAAGTAAGTCCTAAACTAACAAGTTCTTAAAAGTTATGCATTAGGTATTTAATAGAAATACCGCCCTAATAATCGCTTAAATAAACGCAAGACTCAGCGCAAATTTGTTTCGATAATAATATCATATCAACTGATTGGTATTACTCTAGTTCCGAAGCTCACACGCTCCGTCTTGCCTGTGAGCATGCCGCCTGCACTAACCAGTTTAGTTTGCACCGGTAAGCGCCTGCGTGTGGACGTTATGACGGTCGCTCGCGGCGGCCTGCGTAATCTTTGACGTGCTGAAGATTGGACTGCGCGGTTCGATTCTCGTACGAGACAACTCTTTGAACAATCTAAAATAATGGTTCATGTATGGGTGTACAGTGTGTCCGTTAATTTAATTTCTAAATTTCTAAAGATACTTGTGACATACGATTTATACCCGAGTTGTCTATTTAAAAACTAAAATAAAACCGTTTTAGCAAGACAGGCTGATCGTATAAAATATCGTGTACCTACACGTTTAGCAATGATTACCGAACAATAATGAAACAATAAGTATTTACCAGCCAAAACGTATGAAGTATTGAATTGGATTTTGTATTTCACCAAAATAAATACCTACGTTGTTCCTAGGTACGTCACAAATACTTCGGCAGACTAAATCTAGATTAATGAGTAGGTAGGTATGTAGTCGATCATCAAATAACACTAAGTAGGTGTTTCTAAGCTCTAATGAGCTACGTAATCGTAGGTAGGTTTGGAGCCAGGTAGGTAGTAATACAGCGTAATAACAAAACTGGATATTTATGTACTTGCATTGGGTATGCATTATTTAATACATTTCATTGAATTTTACACTGCCCTCGTCTATCTTTCTAATAATGAAATTTAGTACCTAGTTAACTTATTTACACATTCATCGTTACAGCCTATGAATGACCCACTACTGAGTCGGGCCTCCTCCAAATTCATGGAGGGAAATTAGCCTACTGTGCCAGGCTGGCAAGACGGGTTGGCACAAGGTTTTTATCAAATTTTCCTTGCGGCTAGGTGATTTGCCTCTTGCATTCGGTTATTCGCTTCTTAGGACACCCTCGGGATGGTATGGGTTGGTGACACTGCGTATTCTTAATCCGTCACCAAACGGAGAGATCCACACATTAGTGTTGACCAAATTTTACGCAACTTCGTATATCTCTGAGGATTCTTCGGGAGACGTAGGTCGCGGACGAGGAGTAGAGGTCAACGAACGCATGGCACACGGCGCGGGCGGCATCGCGCGATAGTGTCATTGTACTTGCCGCCGTAACATCTGGTAGTGCGATTTTTCGTGTCTTAACTACATTGCGTTTTTTTGGGAAATTGTTTAATTTTTATAATATTACAAAAAATTAAGTGCAGCTCGACAATAGTAACTACTTCATTATATTATATGGAAAAATAATGCCAAGAAAAATCGGAAAATTCATGAAAAAAAATCCGGAAAATTCGACCGCCATGGGCCTCAGTATCATGTACTGAATCGCTGGTATCTTTTTTCGGGACGCCGCCACTTACACCCTGTATAGTAGGCGGGTAGGTTTTAGTGGGTAAACCGGTCGCAATCACCATCTGATCGCGACCGGGACTCTATGTGGTATGTGGGGACCTATAAAAGGTTTCGCCCACTGTAACATAAAAGGTGGTTCGTTTATTTAAATCTATCTATCTTAGCTTCATAAATATAAAAATGAATTGCTGTTCGTTAGTCTCACTAAAACTCGATAACGGATGGACCGATTTGGCTAATTTTGGTCTTGAAATATTCGTGGAAGTCCAGGGAATGTTTAAAAGGTGGCAAATTATGAAGAAAACATATTTTTTTTAATTTATTGATTCTGAGGCGGTACGAAGTTTGCCGGTTCAGCTAGTTTTAAATAAAAATCTATAAAATAAAATCATTCCGCACCCCGGAGTCCCCCGGCTGGCTATTAGCAGTTGCGTATCCAAAAGGATTTGCAGGTGAGGTGGTATACCTACCTGACGGGGTTGGCTGTGCAAACTTCGCTATTAATTACTAGCAGTATTACTGACCCGTCCAAGCGTTGCTGTGGTGGTTACGATATAAAATTGTAGCTTGAATGAAACGTTTGTACTTTTAATATAGCGCCATCTATTGATTTTATATCATTTACAATCCAGTCAACAGATAGCTCCATCTGTTGGAATCATTTGGAGCCAACACATAATTACATTATGCCTGTCTAATAGACAAATAATTTGCAATAAAATAATATTGCGACTATATTGAGACGTAAGCTATCCTATCTTTCATGTTGGACCAATCAGCACACGGTGCGCAAATTTTATTTAAATCGGTTAAGTAGTTTGGTAGTGTCGAGTTCTTGAGTGGAGACCGCGAATCGGCAAGCGTTGTGTGGGACGGCCCTCTGCTAGATGGAGCGACGATCTGCGAAAGGTTGCGGGCAGCAACTGGATGCGTCAAGCTGAAGACAAGGCGCTATGGCGCTCTTTAAGGGAGGCCTATGTCCAGCAGTGGACTAATGTGGGCTGATGATGATGATGATGATGAAGTACTTTAGGAGTCCATCGCGTACAAACAACGTGACGCCTAATTTATAATTAAATGTCTTTTTTCCTAATTTAATTGGCTTCCACACCGGTGTTGCCTGGTTTAGCTGCTAGTACTACCCAGCCCATAAATGACCCACAGTCGAGTCGGGCCTCCACTTACGTGGAGGGTAACTAGCCTACTGTGCCACGCTGGCCAGACGGTTTGGCACAGGGTTTCGTATCAAGTTTTCCTTCTCTTACTTACGTTATCGGCCTTGTTATTTCCGCTCTTACGACACCCTCAGGTTGAAATAGGATGGTGACATAATGTATTCCAAAAACCATAACCACACGTAACTGTCTACCTTGAGTTATCTTACGTAATGTCGTCTTTAAATCTTTACCCGATTTCTTAATCGCTGTTAGTGATGTGACGCTGTTTGTAAAGTATTCGAATATTGATATCAATTGTAATTCAGAAATTAAAATTGTTGATTAAAATTCACAAAAACAAATGACACCCAGACTCGGATCAGGGGCTTCTGGTTTACATAAAAAACACTTTGCCCGACCCCGTAATCAAACCGGAGACGCGTTGATCCAAAGGCTGCATATTCAAACTCAAACCAATCGGAACTTTATTTACATACGCGCGTGTGTGTGTGTGCGCGCGCGTGAGATGGGGTGTTTGTGTGCGTGCGGATGTAAAATTATACATAATTATAATCCTATATTGTCTTTTTTTATATAAAATTACTAAAAATAAAGTAACAAAAAGGTTGATGTTTCTTCAAGGAATCAATTTTGCAGTTTTACTTAGCAACACGAAGAAATGAGTAGATGGTTTTAAAAAGAAACTATATTGCAGGTCTTATCATAACTTTTGGTCTTTTATCTGCCTCCTTCTTTAGTCGCCTCTTACGATACCCTCACGATGGAATGGGAGGGTGACACTGTGTATTCCATCACCATATATGGACGCTTATTCGCATAAATTGTATGACCTCTACGGCAGTCAATATGCGCGCGTGACATCAAAGCACTGTGAACTGTCAAAATAGTTTTAGCAATACAAATGAGTACTTTTAGAGTACAGGATTTTTAAAGAGTACGGTTTGTGAAAAAATTGTACAAAACTCAGTAAGTTAGTACAGGTCTTAGACTATCTTAGAATATTGGTTGCAACACTAGTTGTTATCTAACCTGACCGAATGACCGGTTTTTTTACACACGTGCCTTGAACACGTGATTTCTCATGCTGGGGTATAAATTTATTATGATAAAACATTAATATTTTGATTTTTGTTGCGAATATAAACTATTAGTTTTGTATAAACTTAATTACGTCTGACCCTAATACTCTTTTTACCATGTCTTTTTATTTAAATCCTACTTCGTACCGCCTCATAATCAATAAATAAAAAACCTGAACGTGCACATTGTCTGTAAATAAAAAAATATGTGCAAACCATAACTGGAACAAAAATTATGTTTTAAAATAATGTTTTTTTGCATATTTTCTAACCCTTTAAACCTTCTCTGGACTACCGGACTGGTCGAGGTACGGGAAGTAACTTGCTGTCTTTCGTGACATACCTGGCGCCGGCTGTTGACGCTGGGGGGCAGGTGGACACTGCGTACTTCGACTTTCGGAAGGCGTTCGACACCGTCGACAACGACGTGCTGTTGGCTAAGTTTGCGGCATTTGGTTTCACACCGCACCTTCTGCAATTCTTCGCGAACTACCTTGGCAATCGCCAGCAGTACGTTGAATACGGGGGATACGTCTCCAGGCCTTATTTCACGTTCTCGGGCGTGAGTCAGGGTAGCAATATCGGTCCATTAGGCTTCATTCTGATGGTGAATGATCTTCCTGAAGTTGTGAAGGAAGCGAAGTGTTTGCTATTCGCGGATGACCTCAAGTTGTTCCTATCGGTGGCAGATACTTCGGACTGTGAGAGGCTTCAACAGGATATTGATAGGGTAGTGCAATGGAGTTTAGATAATAAGTTAGGTTTTAATGTTTCTAAATGCAGTATAATGAGCTACACTCGCGCGCGGGAACCACTGCTACATCAGTATGAGATGGAAGCCGCAGTCATGTCGCGAGTCACGCATGTGCGGGACCTGGGGGTGGGGATGGTCCCAGAATTAATGTTCCGGGAGCACATTATAGACATATGCAACAAGTCCTTCCGAAATCTTGGATTTATACTCAGACAGTGCAATGACTTTCATAATACGGCAGTGGTTCGAATCATGTACAATGCGCTGGTACGGAGTCATCTGGAAACGAGTGCGATGGTTTGGAACCCCCATGAGGCTAAATACAGTGTCATGGTGGAAAGAATCCAAAACAAATTCACTCGTTTTTTGTTTTTTAAACAGTACGGCGTCTATCCCTTCTTCCCGCTCATGTACCCGAGTCTTTTCGTATTAGGGATGGTAGGGTACAGTAGGCTGGCAGTGCGCAGAGACGTCGCTCTGTGTAGCTACATGTTTCGTGTGCTGCGCGGCTGGCTACACCACCCGCATCTGTTAGCGGAGCTGGGGGTGCGCGCGCCGCCGGGTTGCGGAGGCGCGCGTCGCCCCACGCCCACGCTACTGGAGCCATACTCTAGGACCAACCTTAACAAGTTTGCCCCCTTGTCACGTGCCATAAGACTACTAAATATTATTTCAGAGGAGGTTGATATATTTCACTGTAGCCTGATAAAGTTCACAGGAGTAGCACTGCAGTGTATTGAAAGACTGGGATGATTAGTTTATTTTTAATTGTACTTAAGTGGTTTAATTTTAGGTATTTAAAATGTATTTTTAAGTGTGTTTTTTTTTTTTTTAATTTAGTAGTGTTTCAATTATTTGTACTGTAGTAGTAACATCGCATTGGCGTTATAGCTGTTAAGGTGTTAGTTACGTAATTATAAATAAATAAATAAATAAATAAATAAAAAATTTCAAGACCAACATTTGCCAAATCGCTCCAGCTGTACTCGAGTATTAGCGAGATAAGCTAGATGATAGATAGATAAGCTAGATGATGATAAGTTAGATGATAGCTAAGATAGATGTGTCATTGTATTCTTTTTACTTTTTGTCTTTAATCTTAATGACATAGAATATATCGTCCCCGTAGAGCGAGAATTAAGTAAGTCTTCATAATTATGTAATTAATTTTCAACCTAAGATATCAGCAGCTTAGGTTGAAAATGGCCAAACAATTTTTTAAGACTTAGTTACTACTTCCTCTACCGAGACGATATTGACTATTGATTATTTAATAATTTATTTTTCTACATAGTCTCTCTACACACCGAGTCCAGGCTTTTCCAAGGCTTCAATCGCTTTAAAATAAAAGTTTTGTCTTGGTCCTGCAAAAAGCTCTCCACGGCATCCATCACCTCGTTATCGTCTTCGTGCCTGTTTTCCCTTAAGTATTCTTTTAATTTCGGAAACATATGAAAATCGCTAGGCGCCAGATCTGGTGATTAAGGGTCAACCAATTCGAAGCCAGCTTGCTGAATGGCAGCCATCGCAATTGCTGACCTGTGCGCGGGTGCGTTGTCGTGATGAAACACGCCCCTTCAAAGTTTCCCTCTCCTTTTCTCTTTGATGGCATTCCTCAACTTGGGAATTAAAGCTGCATAATAATAATAATTCCACGCTCCAGGTAATCAATCAACAATATCCCTTCTGAGTCCCAAAATATTGAGGCCATAACCTTGCCAGCCGATGCCACGGCACGAAACTTCTTCGGGGTCGGCGATGATGAAAAGGCCATTGCAAAAATTGCTGTTTTGTCTCGGGATCAAACTGATGCACCCAGGATTCGTCCATTGTTGCGAAACGAGACAAAAAATTTCAGAATCTTCTTGAAACAAATGTATCTGTTGGAAATCTTAAATAAATAATTAAAGATTTTGTTCGTTTTCAGCCGCTGGTGTATTTCCTGTGTTTGGGGCACCGCGACAGTGTTCCTTCACCGGCTACTGACTGCTCGGTTGCTGCCTATAGCTGGTGAGTTCACACCAGCCGTGAAAGTGGTGGATAACTATCCCACTCACTGAAGAAACTGAAGAATCTTATAGAGATCCACCTTACAGAATAGCGCACCCATATTACAAACTACCAGGCTCGCATGACCTTAGTGGAGGTAGTTTCGAAGGGGGTCAGAGTACACAGCTAAACATCACATGTTGATCGCTGAAGGAGTTTTATTTTCATATTTTTTATACAGAATGTCCCACAGCGACGCTGGAAGTAGACCAGCCCAAGGTCTATTCCACAAAAAGAAATGTCTGAAATTAGATTCAAAACAAACAATAAAAAATAAACAATAACATTAATTGACGATTTTGTTACATATAACAAAAAAACGGGTAAATGAGACTTTTCTTCGGCCATTTTTTTTTGTGGAATGGACCTTCTTCCTGTGTCGCTGTGGCGTGCTATTGTTGGCTCATCCTGTATATATTCTTAAAAAATATATTTTATTATTAACAACAACGCTATTTAACAACATGTTTTATTAATCTTTAGGTTCGTATTAAATTTTTGTTATATTTTTGTTGATATCCTGTAATTGAAGACGCGCAAGGACTTGTTATTGAATCATTTCTTACGAGTATTTTTGAATGTGTATGTGTGTTTGAATATATTACGTATGTGTGGATTTCTCTGTTGGAAATCCTAAATAAATAAATAACACCAAAGGCGCATTGTATTGAAAGTACCAGGCTCGCATGACCTTAGTGGAGGTCATTGTGAAGTGTGTCAGAAAATAAGAGCAACAACCGCAGCCGCATTGAAAGTACCAGGCTCGCATAACATTAGTGGAGGTCATTTCGGAAGGGGTCAGAGTACAACAACTATAGGCGCAGCCGCATTGAAAGTACCAGGCTCGCATGACCCATACTGCTACTGCTGAGTCGGGCCTCCTCCCATCGCAGGGAGGATAATTAACCTACCGTGCCATGCTGGCCAGACGGGCTAGCACTGGGTTGCGTTTTAAGTTTCCCTTCCCTTGCGGCTAGGATATCGGCCTTGTCATTTCATTTCGTTGGCTCTAGAGTCAAAGGCATTCAAGTCACTGATGTTAAAAAAAAGCCATAATTAAATACCCTTTGACAAATGGCAGAAATAAATATGATAGATATGACGAACGAATGAAACATACAGTATGTTGAATGGAAGTGGGAGAAGAATAAAAAGGAGAACGGATTATAGTTTAATATAGGCTCTGCTCTACAAGAGGTCGTCGTCGTCGATTCAGCCCATAAATGACCCACTAATCATGAAATTAGCTTTCTGTGCCACGCTGGCAAGACGAGTTGGCTCAGAGTTTTTATCAAGTTTTCCCTCTTTCGCACTCTCAGGATACTGGTTGGTGACATTGTGTATTCTAAATCTGTCACCATAGATGTAGAATATAGGAAAGAAGAACAAAAAATCCGACACGATCTTGAAGGTGTCGTAGGAGGCGACTAAAATAACGCAAGAGCCACCTAGCCGCAAGAGAAAGAAAACTTAATACAAACCCTCTGCCAACTCGTCTCGTACAGTAGGCTACTTTCCCACCACCAATTTGGAGGAGGCCCGACTAACCACCCATGTTGTTCCAGCTAAGGTCCCTTCGAAGCCGTCAGCCAAGCCCCGACCGGCGGGCAAAGATCACCTGCATCCCGAACCGTTAGTAGAATGCGTGGTCCTGCATCAGCCGGAGACTCCGCCCTCTCTGGACGTCATTTTTGTCCACGGACTATATGGTAAGTGTGTTAACACTGTGTGGTGACGGATTTAGTACATAGTGCCACCACCCCATTCAATCCTGAGGGTCTCGTAAGAGTCAGTACAAGGAAATGACAAGGACGAAATCCTAGCCGCAAGAGAAGGAAAACTTGATACAAATCCCTGTGCTAACCCATGTGGCCAGCGCGGCACAGTAGGTTTTATTAATTACTAGTGGCCCGTCACGGCTTCGCCCGTGCAAAGCGGGGGTGGGTTATACATATAAACCTTCCTCTTGAATCACTTTATCTATTAAAAAAACCGTATCAAAATCCGTTGCGTGGTTTTAAAGATTTAAACGGGACGGGAGGAGGCCCGACTCACCGGTATGGGCCATGCGAGCCTGGTACTTTCAATGCGACTGCGCCTATTGTAGTTATACTCTGACCCCTTCCGAAATGACCTCCACTAATGTTATGCGAGCCTGGTACTTTCAATGCGGCTGCAGTTGTTGCTCTTATTTTCTGACACACTTTATGTCTGGCCAGCGTGGCATGGTAGGCTATTGACCCTCCCTGGGATGGGAGGAGGCCCGACTTAGCAGTGGGTCATTTAATGGCTGAGTAGTAGTTGTGAAGACTGATAACTCAGAGGATTATTTTGATTATGTCATCGTTTCAGCCCATAAATGACCCACTACTGAGTCGTGCCTCCTCCAACTACATGGAGGGTAATTAGCCTACTTAATGGTGGCACAGGGTTTCGTATCAATTTTTCCTTCTCTTGCGGCTAGGTTTTCAGCCTTGCCATTTCCTTTTGTCGGGTCTTACGACACCCTCAGGATGGAATGGGGTGGTGTGTATTCTAAATCTACATCATACGGACGACGGGATGGCAAGGGAGTTTTACTGTTACTCGATCACTTTTACGAATTATTTAACAAGTGTGCAATTTAAAATACATAGGGGCTGTCCATTAATCACGTGATGTTTTTTTTACATTTTTTAACCCCTCCCTCCCCCTTGGTGATACATGGTGAGGTTTAAGACTACCCCCCACCCCCCAACAAAAATCACGTGTATTTTTGAGTACCTACAAATAAGCTTAAACACGCCGTTTTTCTCCCTCCCTCCCCCTTTCGAACCTCACGTGATTAATGGACAGCCCCATACTTAAAAATATTAAATGGTTATATTTAATTAACATATTATTTAAAATAAACATAATAACTATAATCAAAGCTGTGTGCCACATCCGTGAGACACGGTCAAGTGCCCAGAAGGCCAGCATTCCTCGCTGAAGAGCGATGCTTATCATCTGAGCGAGGTACCGCACAATTGGTAGTTTCAGCATGAATGTGGATGGTCGCAAGGGTTGTGGGCGATCAAAAGAGATGGATGGATTGTAAGAATGAGGAATTGTGTATGAAAGGTGTGAATGTAGATAATGACGACTCATAGGTGTGTATGGAGACTACCACCAAGCGTGGGACAGGGCCGGTATTTTAAAGAGTTTTGTGATAAAACCTACGTAAATTAAGTTATTTTTGAGATTTAAGTTTGAATTTTGAATGATCTTTCGGCCCTGTATACACTCTTATCGGCGTCATATATTTACATTAACTCCTTCCCACGAATGCCATAAGCTGAACGTTCACCGCCAACTAAAATCAGTTAGTTTAGTTTAGCTTGCATTGTTGAGCCAGTTTTTCATACATATTAGTTTTTTGTCGGTGGACGCACATGTATGAAAATCTAGCGCAACTATGCAAGCTAAACTAACTAATTTATTTTAGGTGGCGGTGGACGTTCGGCTTTATTCTCACTATCTATTCAGTATCCAAGCCACAACTGTTATGGTACGTGTGGTCTTCTATTTACGAGTAGCTTCGACCAGCTTAGACAAAAAATCTAAAATTTGTTTGACCTTGTTTATAAAAGTGGACCTCGAAAAGTTTTGACTACAAAAACAAGTCAAAGGATAAGTAATATTATGGCCATGATTATTTTTGCCTAAAGGTCTGGGCAAACAGCAGACGGGGCGGGACGGCGACGCGACGCTGGCGGGACGTGAAGAGTTGTATTGTAATGTATTAGTTAATGTAGAATAGGTCACATAGAGCCGTCGCGCTCGGCGCGAGAGTAGCGGTCGCGTCCGCTGTTTGCCCAGACCTTTACCTGTGTGGTGTCAAACTTTGAATACCTACATAGTGTCACTAGAGTTGCCAACTATACTGTTTTAAACAGTATTATACTATTTTTTATTAAATTATATTTAACTTTTTACTGTTGAACAAAAAAAAAGTATGCAAAAGACTGTTTTCATCATCAAAATGCAAACACATTATTATGTGAACTTAGAGGCTTGTAAATGAGTAAGTTATGCGAGAAGCTCTAAAAAATATGTATTTAAAACAATAAATAAATTACTGTTCATTTTTCTAAAGTAATGTTTTTAGTTGAATATACGTTATAAACATAATATTCTTGTGAAAAACGTTGGCAACTTTATTTCACCACCCCACTCCATCCTGAGGGTGTCGTTATAGCTGACCAAATGTAACGACATGGCCGAAAACCTAGCCGCAAGAAAAGGAAAACTTGAAACAAAACCCTGTGCCAATCCGTCTGGCCAGCGTGCACAGTAATTACCCTCTATGTTATGGGAGACGGCCCGACTCAGCTGTGGGTCATTTAGCGGCTGAGTAGTATGAACTGCCTACCAGAGCAGACTGCCTCCCAGCTACGGCACCTGTTCACAAGAATGACGCATTTGACAGCGCAAAGGTCCACAGAAGACACCGTTACCATCGGACGGTCCCATCTACATTCATGGTGTAAAAAAAACTCCCTTATCTTTTTCAGGGTCACTTAGTAACACATGGAGACAAGGTGATTGGAGGTCCAAATATAAGTTGGATCCAGCCAAAATCGCTTTACGTGACCATAATAACATGACTAATGATTGCACACACATAAAAGACAATAAAAAACCACACCACATCGGTAATGATAACCTACTTAATGACAGCCTAAATGATAATCGATTTGATGAGAATAATGATAACCTGTTTGATGAAAGTAATGATAACGAGTTAAATGACAACGAAAACGTTTCATGGCACATCACCGAACGACTGTGCAAAAAGGTTATCCCGAACGAAAACTCCCTGGTCACCGAACAGTTTTACAATAACACACTGAGGAACCATACAGAAATCGTCGATAACTACGAAACCCAAGCCAAATTCGTGGAAGAGCTATTCCGTAACGAGAACAAACGCTGTGATAACGACAACAAAAGTGTGTTTAATGATACCGATGTTAGTAATGATAGCTGTGTTGGTAATGATAATGATTTCAAGTGTGATTTGGTAATGAATGAATGTGAATGCGGCAGTGATTGTAAAGTGGGATGTGGCTGCGTTTGTGAACATTGTTACTCGACGTGTTGGCCACGCGATTGGATAAGAGAAGATTATCCTGGCGCTAGAGTCATTTCGATCAATTATACGAGTGATCCGTATCTTTGGAGGCCACTTTGGGTGAAACAATATAAAAGGTATGTTCGCTTAGTATTATTTTTCTATACTAACAGTTTAAATAGGTACTGGATCCATTTCATATAACTTTCTGTGAAGACTACTGAATATATTTTAGATCATGTCACGTGTCCTGACGCGAGTCCCAAAAAATATTCTTAACGTCGCTAAAGAAGTTTTTACTTCACAAACTAAAAACATTAGGCACAACGTTGAGCACATTTATCCACAGCTTTAAATATTACAGGCTCCGCCTCCACGATAGAGCTGATCAGATGATGGACCAGCTCCTCAACTTGGGTGTAGGACAACGACCCATAATATGGGTGGGGCATTCTAAGGGGGGGCTTTTCATCAAGCAAATCTACTGTGAAGGTAAGATTTACAACCCAATTACATGGCCTATGAACCAAACCTAGCTGTCTGTGTAGTGACAGATTTAGAATACATAGTGTCACCACCCCATTCCATCCAGAGGGTGTCGTAAAAGCCGACAAAAGGATATGATAAAATCTAGCCGCAAGAGAAGGATAACTTGAAACAAAGCCCTGTGCCTACCTGTCTGGAGAGCGTGGTACAGTACGCTAATTACCTCATTTAGTTGGAGGAGGCCAGATTCCCGTCTCAGTTGCCGGGATGCCCTCTTTGACAGTCGCTTGCCCGCGTTGCGGGCACCACGCCGGGGCGTCACAGCACAGTAGACTGCGTTTACGCGAACTTGTGGCGCCCCAAGCGCGCCGTGTGACCGCTGGGGTTTTAGTGGGTAGACGACTCTTGGGTAGACGACCCTTGTCGGAGTCCCACATAATCACCGACCTCTCCCCCGAGGGGCGGTGGTATGCATAAAGAAATTCCCCAGCGTCAACAAAAAAAAGGCTCGTCTCGGCAGTATTATAGCAGTAATTGAAGGGCTATCATTAGTAAGTACCCTAAGGGCCTCCGCGCATTATGCGGCCAGGCCGCGCGGCCAAGTTGCTGCGGCCAACTAATTCTTCTACGATGTATATAGCTGCGCGCATTACGCGGCCAGGACGCGCGGCCAAGTATTGGTCGCGCGGCCAACGAAAAACATCGCGTCACATACGCGGCCTATTGGCCGCCGTGACCAATCCGCGCATTATGCGGCCAGTCGCGCGGCCTGGCCGCATAATGCGCGGGGGCCCTAATAGCTAATTTTGTTTCAGCATACGAGGCATATTCAGAAATGCGAAAAAGTATTAAAAAAGATAAACAAAAAGACAATAAAAGTTGTAATATTAATAATAAGGATTACTTAAGTAATGGATATACGATGCAATATGTGGACGAGGTGAATCGTGATATAGTGAATAATAATGATACCTGTATCAATACTGATGTGATTCCTAACGAACCTAGATTAAGTAGCGGAATTGAAATGAGCGAAAATTATACTAACAGAAATCGCAATATTAATAATAATGACGTTAACAATGATAATGTCAATTCGAATAATGATTGTGATAGTAATGATAACTGGAATATTACTAATGACAATTCGAATACAGATGTGTTTAATGACAATGTAAGTCAAGCGAAGTTCAACGATGATAGAAATGATATGCTCAAGTCTTCAATTGGTCAAGGTTAGTAGAGTGACGTATGTTTTGTTAAATACCACTAGATTGCTCCAGTAAAAGAATCTGAGTTTTAATATGTTTTTTTTAGAAGACACAAGGAGTTTGAATAGCAGGTCTACTCTATGGAGTAGCAGTGCTGGATTCATGTTCTACTCGGTGCCACACCGCGGGTCCCCATTGGCTGATATTAAAACGCCAATCACTACGAGGAGTATAGAATTGTTGGAAATTGCCAAAGGTAACACTGAAATTTGAATTGAATAGAAAGAAAGAAAATACATTTATTGGCACAAATAATAAACAAAGGTGACAAAAAAAATGGGTGTTAGCGCCAAAGGGCCGCCAGCTCAGCATAATGTTAGGTATCAGCACAAGTGATAACGCCCTAACGTGATTTTCAGCTGCGGCCCAACCGTGCCATATGCTCAAAACTATGACAACTATGTCTGTCTGTTTTGGTCTTGGCGTCGTCCTTGGCCTTGTCATCGACGTCGGTCCTGGCGTAGTCCTTGGCGCCGTCAACGGCGTCGCTCTTGGCGTCGTCCTTGGCGTCGTAATCGGCGTAGGTCTTGTGTCGTCATCGACGTCGTCGTCATCCGCGTCATTCTCAACGTCGTCATCGGCGTCGCTCTGGGCGTCGTCCTTGGCGTCGGTCTTGGCGTCGTCATCAGCGTCATTCTTGACGTCGTCATCAGAGTTATTTTGACAGATTAGTAAATGCATTAACACCCAAAATATGTAGCATAGCCAAAAAAAATCAACTGCACTTACAAACTGTGTACAAAAAAAACAACAACACTAAGATGATGATGATGTCCACAGACTGCCCCCTAGTCTTGGAGCTTCAAGACCGTTGGTTAGTCGCAACGGGTGCTTCGCGTCCCGTCGTCCGGAGTCTTGTGGAAACGTGTCGGACGCTCATGTCGGTTTTGTGGCTGCGGATAGTCAGCGTCGACTCTGCTGGTGAGTACTGGGGCTTATGGGGTCACTGGGATTTTGTGGGTCGCTGGGGCTTGAGGGGTCACTGGGTATTTAGGGGTCACTGTGGCTTTTGGGGTCACTGGTGCTATTGGGTTCCAATGGTTTTCTGTGAGTTGTTCATGTGGTTGTGGGTTTACTCACGCAGCAACACAATACGATCAAATCAAATCCCATTTAATCAGGTTGCTCATTATATCTCTTTTGACAAGTCAAAAAATGAAATAAAATTGATTAATTAAGACAAATTTGTGAGAGCAAACTTGCGCAATAGTCGCAGAGGGCCACACATCAGCAACATCTAGTCAACAATAGTAACCTTCTAATGCCCGAGCCAAGCGACCCCCAACAAGCATGACGCCGCCACCATGTTATTTGACTGCGGTATTTTGTGAGTCACCAACTCATACCTTCCTGGTGGGTGTCGTCTGGTACACGGTAGCCAGACCACATAACCAATAAGAGAAGGAAAGCTTAGTACTTGAGACGTGTCGAAAGACTTTATTTTGTCCCTTTCTTCTCGTCTCGAAACAATACATTTTTATTTGTTTTTTTTTATTTAGATGCAGGCGTGGGTCCTCTCCATGGTGTGTCAGTGGACCACAGGGAGATCTGTAAGCCGTCCAGCAGACATTGTCTATTGTATATAGAATTAAAAGATGTGATACAAAAAGCTATAAACAAATGTACTTGCCAGTGAAAAAAAATAAACTTTTTGTTAAACCCTCGCACTAGGTATAACCTTGTCCGAGTACGCGGAATTAGAATGCATAGTGTCACTACCCCATTCCAGCCTGAGGGTGTCGTAAGAGCCGACAAAAGGGAATGACGAGGCCGAATAATACAGCCGCAAGAGAAGGAAACTTGATACGAAACCCTATGCCAACCCGTCTGGCCAGCGTGGCATAGTAGGCTTACCTTCCATGTAGTTCACGAAAGCCCGACTCAACAGGGGGTCATTGATGGGGTGAGAAGTATTGTATGGTACAATATTTAGAAGTTGGTGGTGCTCGAAGATCTTTTTTTCACTGTGTGTTTATGTATTTTTTGGATTTTGTGTTTTTTTCTTAAGTAACATCACAATTTAGCGCATTGCTGGTAGGCCTCCCACACGGTGGACCGATGACCTGGTTAAGGTCGCTGGAAAACGATGGATGCGGGCGGCCCAGAACCGGCCTTTGTGGAAATCCTTGGGGGAGGCCTATGTCCAATATGATTTGTGTGGTTTTCGCTCAAGAGTGTTCCTAAATTCTCGATTCCCTCATATTTTGTAAGGAAGTAATTAGGGTTTGCATCGATTTGTAATTCGAAATCCTTTCCTCTTTCCATTCGCTGTCTAGTAGATTCCTGAAATACCAATGTTTTGCGACGTGTAAGGGTGAAGCCAAAAGAGCGTATTTTTGTGAGATCTGAGTCGCGTAATTTCGGTCGCAGAAATTCTGTTGGCACGAACTGGACTTTTGTATAAAACCGAATGCAGCAGAAATTACGCGTCCTAAAGTCGGTCGGATTATGCGTGTGAGTCGGCTCACAACTCATTTTGCGTCGCCGTGTGGCTCGAACTGGATTTTTTTAAGAAACCAAATGCAGCAGACATTACCCGACTCACAAAAATACGCTTGTTTGGCCTCCCAAATGCTGTTGTATGTCGCCAAAGTTGCATTGAGTAGTTCTGCATGAGAGTCGAATTGCTACCGTCAAAAGCTTTATTAACACATAAGCGCAACACAAGCCTTTGATTTTCTTTGACAAGTCCTGTGCGTCCTGTAATATTGTTGACCCTTTCCTGTTCGAATTCTTCGACCGGTTCAGTTCCAAAGCTAAGTTTACCACACTGTTGTTCATGATTTGAGGAACTTGGAGGCATGTCTTCATTGGATACATGAGAGCCTCCTCATTCCTCTGATGCGTAGATCTCGTGTGCCCAACTTGTAGTGGAAGTGATAAATTCCCCTTTCGGTATTTGCATAGAGATCTCTTTTGTATTGGACAGGATCAATTCCAAGTTTAAGAGGCACGCACATTGCCATTTGTCTGAGAATTGCTCTGATCATTGGACGTTTATCGCCGGTAGTAATGTACTCCAGAAGGCACTGAACGCAGGCAATTTGGGAACATTCCTATTCCTTCCGTCGAATACTTGTGCCCAATTTGCTATTATGTCCCCAGTTTTTTGCGTTAGATATGTAAATGAGATGGTAATGGTCTCGTCTAGATCCTGCATGACGAGCAGTGACCTTCCAAGGAGACTTATTATCTCGGTTCCTTTGATTTAAACCTGTGTGAAATATGCAATCCATCGAGTTTTCGGACAGAACTTCGTCTGCTTCTTGTTGCACGACGTCAGGCTCAGACTCCTGGGTGTCTTCTGTGGCGCTTGTGTCAGTTCCATAGTCTTTTGTCTCTTGTACGGCGGTGTATCGAACATCTACGGACTGGCTGGATGAAATAGAGTAGCGACACTATGTATTCTAAATCCGTTAGTCAATGTGTAATAATCGCAAACCCCTAAAAAGTCAAGGACTTTAAAATGATAGATATAATAGCTAGATAATTAATATCCGTAAGAATATAACTATTTTTGTAAAAGATTTATGAAAATCTATTCAACAATCCCAAAGATTATCCCATACAAAGGAACAAACCTTACCTCTAACACCTGTACGATTTTAAAATACAATCTTTTAAAACTTTAGTATGTAACATTAAATGTATATTTTGTTGAATTTAATTATAGTAAACAATATTGTACCTACAAGTCTTTTAAATTTAATCCAAACCCTCCTCAAAATCGTAAAATCCTTTATGGACTATCCCTGGCAGCCTGGGGATGGCCAACAGGGGGTGTGTGGGAGTCCCCTCCGCCTCTGTGAGGAGACGGGGTCATACCCACTAAACGTCCCCGGGGTGTACTGCACTGACTATATCTCCACGGGGGCCTCCTCTGATTAAATACAAGGAGGTAAATTATTATACCGTGCCTCGCCGCACATGCTCAGACTCGCATTGGCTGTCACTAGCCGCGTGCGAGTGGCAGTATTTAAAACCTATGGCGCAGTACCAAGCTCCGCATTTGCTCTCACGTGTCGACGCACACGCGTACATGCGGAGCATAGCCCCGCCGCACCTGCTCACACTCGCATTGGCTGTCACGAGCCGCGTGCGAGGCGCAGTAGAAAAGTCCACATGTACGCGTGTGCGTCGACACGTGAGAGCAAATGCGGAGCTTGGTACTGCGCCATAGGTTTTAAGGTCTGGGCAAACAGCGGACGGGGCGGGACGGCGACGCGACGTGAAGAGTTGTAATGTATTAGTTAATATAGAATATGTCACATAGAGCCGTCGCGCTCGGCGCGAGAGTAGCGGTCGCGTCGCGTCGGCCCTGTGTGACATATTCTACATTAACTAATACATTACAACTCTTCACGTCCCGCCAGCGTCGCGTCGCCGTCCCGCCTCGTCCGCTGTTTGCCCAGACCTTTAAATACTGCCACTCGCACGCTTCTCGTGACAGCCAATGCGAGTGTGAGCATGTGCGGCGCGGCACAGGATTTCGTGTGAAGTTTTGCTTCTCTTGCGGCTAAGTTATCTTCTCAATTCCATTGGTCGGCTAATTAGACACTTTCAGGATTAAATGGGGCTGTGACACTCTGTATTATAAATCCGTCACCACACCAACTTCTAGGGCTTTAACGAGACCCACTGCCGAGTCGGACCTCCTCCAACTACATGGAGGGTAATGAGCCTACTCCGCCACGATAGCCAGACGGGTTGGTACAGGGTTTGGAATCAAGCTTTCCTTCTCTCGAGGCTAGGTTATCAATCCTTCAGTCAGATTTCTTTTTGTCGGCTTTTACGACGCCCTCAGGATGGAATGGGGTGGTGACACTATTCTAAATCCGTCACCACACGGATCTCAAGTGCTTCGTAAAGCGAGCGATAACCCGCAATAAAACAACCAAACGATAATTAACGCAAATTATATTAATAACAATGAATTGGTAATTTTCAATATCAAAATTTTGATTCATAAAAGGCTATTAAGACAAAACGGACAAAATTTTATTTCAGACTGAACTGCGATTAACATGTATTGGTGCCAAACTACTTCTGACAGTATTTTCATGCTGCACACACAGTGGCGGATTTACAGATTTGTCGCCCGTAAGCTTTTTATGCCGCCTCTACAGTTCTTGAGACGACCTTTTTTTTAGACGCGCTTTGATGTCCACTCTTTTGACGACCTTTTTTTAGACGTCCACTATTTTTGACGACCTTTTTTTTAGACGTCTTAAACATGCCGCCCTATGCTCCAGCCTACTGGTAAAACCGCCCCTGCGCACACATCACCATCAGCATCTATTAAAGTTGGACTGTAAGCTGCCAATGGCTGTATTATGATCACAAATGCCAATATGGTCTTATTTGTCGGGCCGCTTTTCATGCGGATCGGATATGTAACGTATTTCGTTTAGTGTAATTGTTCAAACGTAATTTCAATAATAAAACTAACTGGTTAACAGTACAGAAATGAAACGGCGCGAAAAATAATATCACCTCGACATTTGTGGTCAACGTTCAGTCACAGACAGCATTTAAATGTGTGCAACCGTCAACGGCCCACGCAACAAGTTTTGAGTGTAATCTATTAATGAAATAAAATAGTACAGCAATATGCATTAATTAAATAAATCACAAATATTTAAAAGTTTTTATGTAAGTTACAAAAGCTTGCAACATTTTCAAACGCATCCTAAGTCGCGTACACTAGCCGCGACTTACAGTATGTCGGCCGCTTTACAAACGCAGGAATAATAAAATAAAAAAAAACGACAATACCACAATATTTTTCTTAAAACTAAAATGGCGGACGTGTCAAATCACATTGGCACGCCATTCACAGAACTAAAATACAGAATCCGTATTTAGCATTATTATCCTTAGAAATTAATTATCTGCCACCAAGATAAGCCGGCACCTAGGCGCGTACAATACAATGCACTAAAATAAATATAAATGGACCTCATGTTGAAACGTAGCAACAATTAATCCAAGGTAGTGTAGCAACCAGGATGCTACTTAATCTACACAATTTACCCGAAAAATCGGAACTGACAAAATCAACAAATATTGCCTACAAATGCGAGAATTACCAAAAATTCCTACACCGCGATATCGAAGTTTCAATAGCAATTCGCACGGTTAAGAAATTCCCGACTACAGTTATCGGCGCTGCAATCCCTAGCCAGACATGCCTCGTCTGGTTGGATGATCATCCCTTTGCGCCTAAAGTAGGATGGTGACAGATTTAGAATACATAGTGTCACCACCCCATCCTGAGGGTGTCCTAAGACACAAGGAAATGATAAGGCCGATAACCTAGCCGCAAGAGAAGGAAAATTTGATACGAAACCCTTTATCAACCCGTCTGGCGTGGCACAGTAGGCTGATTAAACTCCATGTAGTTGGAGGCCCGACTCGGCAGTGGGTCATTTATGGGCTGAGTAGTAGTTTAGAAACCACAGTATCACCACCCCATTCTGATCCGAGGGTGCCGAACAAAGTAAATATACGAAGAATATACAAAACCTAGTTAGGAGGACATAATTAAGGTTTTATTTATGAATAACTGGCAAAATACGTGCTGCCATATTAAAAAAATACGTATCCGTTCAATATTATTCTGAATATTTTATAGAAGACATTGCACTGACATGACGAACAAAACATTAAACAAAATATATGTATAAACAATTTTAACATAAAAAATACCATTAAATCGTTGACTATCAAGTTTAGCATCAGAAACTGCTCTATGGAGAAGAGCCAGCAAGAAATTCTGTAATATGGCCAGCAGGACAAGGTGAGCTACTATTACCACTACCACTACTCATCCCATAAATGACCCACTGCTAAGTCGAGCCTCTTCTCATCACAGGGAGGGGAATTAGCCTACTGTGCCACGCTGGGTCGACGAATTTAGAATACGTAGTTTCACCAACCGATTCTATATTGAGGGTGTTGTAAGAGCCGACTAAAGGATGGAAACGTAGATACAAACCCTGTGCCAACCCGTCTGGCCAGCGTGGCACAATAGGCTAATTTCCCTCCTGTAATTGGAGGAGGGCCACCCAGCAGTGGGTTATTTATGGCCTGAGTAGTGGTAGTAGTAGAACTAATACAAATTATAAACATAATTTTACTTATAAACTAATCTCTATCAAAATTAATACGGTTAAATTGTTACTACATTTCAACATCGTATCGGCCCGATGGTAATAGAACAGAAATCTATACAGGTGGTGGAAGGAGGGGGGGGGGGGGTTATAGCTCATACATACATACATACAAACACACATCGTCCGTCCATAAATGTCCCACTACTGAGACGGGTTAAGGGTAGCGGGGTCATATAACTGCGGCACAGTAGGTTAATTTCCCCCCAAGTAATTGGAGGAGGCCTGCCTCAGCAGTGGGTTTATAACGCGGAACAACTAGCATCTACCCTCCCAAAGTACTGGTAATCATAGCTTATTTGCAGCCGACAAACAGCTTGAACCATGAGCTTAACTGTGCAGTAGTCGATTTTTGTGTCTTGTTAGCGGAGGAGAGCTGCGAAATTATTCACACCACGTCAATTTTTGGTCAAAATGTTTGCCGGCTACTAAATATCGGTAGTTTATTCAATATTTCAAAACTTTAGTTTTATTTTAACAGTCATTCAATCATTATTCGTTCGTTCAATGCTTTAAATCAATCGTTCCATAATCAACTTCAATCATTCAATAGTCAATATCAATCATTCGATAATCAAAGTGAAATGTTTAACAGTTTTAAAATAATTATGATAAAATAACTAAAACATTCTTCTATTTCTGATCTGAATCCTTCTTATAAGCATTCATTATTCTTAATAGGCGTTTATTTTGTACTCCAAAACCGCCATGATTAGTTTGAGTATTAATTTTAGTTTCCGTGTCAATTTCAAGTGAATTATTTTTCATTGATAAATCATATGATTCCAAATTATTACCCGCATGATCATCAATTTTATCTCCCAACTTGAGTTTGCTTAGTTTTGAAGTTATGCCACGAATAGTGTTAGATGTATCATTACAAATACTAGGTTTGTTATTTTCTGTTTTAGATTCGGTCAAATCAATTTTATCTATTTTCTGTTTGTATAATGTATTTGTTTGATTAACCTTAGTATCTGTGTTTTTATTTGATATATCTTTATTATTATTGGAATGTAAAAGTGTTATTTCAGCGTCCGTAAGCATAACAGTGTTGTATTCTAGATTTGAAATGTCATGAATATTATCTGCTTTGGTATAATTACTATAGTCAACGCTATGTGGTTCTAAAACTTGTAAATTACTGGAATTTATATCATATGCAATATTAATTACTTTCCTACCGCTAATATTACGCTTAAGATGTTTAAGTTTATAATAACTTTTCCAAAAACTTATTCTATCTTCACTTACTTTTGGTATTTTGTTAAGACTTAAACTATCATTGGCTAAATTACTAAAATGTATACCATAATATGCGTTATTATTTACTTCCCTACCACTAATATTACGCTTAAGGTGTTTAAGTTTGTAATATTTTTTCCAAAAACCTATTCTATCGTCACTTATTTTTTGTATTTTGTTATCGCAAGTATTGTTTAGACTTAAACTATCATTGGTTACATTAGATTCGCTAGTATATTTAAAAGTAGAATTTAAACTATTCACAACACTATCTTTCGCGTTTCTATCACTGTGGAGTGTATACTGTGTAGTGTCCTTTCTGCCTGTATTTGTATTCGTAGGTGATATTTGATCGTTATTGTTTTCGCGATGGTTCATATTTTGTAGTTGTTTTAATCTGTCACTTACTGACCTTTTAGAGTTACCGAAGTTATTTGCATCATGGGTGGCTTCGTAATTATAAGAATGGCTACGAACGTGTTTCTCATTAGTGTTTTTGCTATAGAATTTCTGAATCCGCTGACGCTGACTATCTGTTGGGCTGTCAGACGCTCTGTTGCCTATTAACGAATTGTTTTCTTCATTATCTTTGACTTTTTCAAGATCACTGACATTCCTAATTCTATTTTGTACTTGTACGTCAAAATTGTGCAAACGATCATTAACCTTATTTATATTCTTATTTATTACTTCAGTATACAGATTCTTTGAATTGCCATCGTTAGAATGACTAACACCTGGCATATCCAGGGCATATCCACAGATATTTGGAATTTCCTTATCTGTCACTTCCATAGTTTTCTTTTTATATCTACGTCTGTACCTAGTTTTTTTGGTACGATCAGGACACTTGAACTTTTCTACATGACTAGACCCTTTACTTTCATCTAATACTTTCCTTAATACTTCTTCTACTTCTAAATTAGGTGAAACATCTTCAGATGCTTCAAATATACTAATATTCGAGTTTTTTCTAGACGTATTAGGACCTACTGTATTAATTACACTACTATTTTTATCTTTATCATGCCTAACTAACTCAAACTGTTCGGGAATATGACTAGCGGTTTTACCTCGGTTATCTTTTGAACTATTCGAGATTTTTCTAACACACCTATCATTTCGAACGTAATCTTTTTGAATGCCTTTCCTGTCTACGTGAGAGGTATTCTCATAGGCTTCTCCAAATGATTTTGCATTCACACTATCTACATTTAAATCTTGCTTCGACCTTCTCTTCTCTTTTCCATCGATGAATGTACTTACTTGATTAAAATTTCTATTAACATCACAAACAGTCGTTGTTACGTGACCAGCACCACCATACGCTCCATCATCACTGTTATCCTCACACACAACGTCATTTACATCAAAATCCTCATTACCCACATGTCTTACACCACTAATATATTCTCCTACAGCATTATTGACATCAAAAACTTCAGTTTCAAGCAGTACCAGATATTCTACTTCGGAAACATCTCCCTCTCCCGCCACCCGTGTGTCTCCGTGCATTGTCCCACACGCGCTAGGGTCCCGGCCCGCCTAAGCGAACAGCGCTGACGGCTCTGCGTCAACGATTTCACATACAAACTGATCCTGTTCTATCGGTTTCTTGATCCAGCGGCCGAGTTTTGCTTTCTCGAAGGACTCAGTGAGACACTGTTTGGCAATCTGAAAAGTATTTTTTTTATCTTATACTTTTTCATTCGTTGAGAGCTGGTTAGCAGAGAAATCCTAACATCTACTACTAGTATTTAGCCCATAAATTACCCACTGCTGAGTCAGGCCTCCTCCAATTAAATGGAGGGCTTTTTTACCAGTTACTTGAATGCCTTTGACCCTAGGCTGTGATGGAAAGCAACGCCAGGGTCTAAGATGGAGCAGGCAATTCAAAGAAATGCCTTGTCGGGCACCGGCTCTCACATACACACGAAACACAGTAAAACTGCTTGGCGCCGGCTTAGATGTGAGGGTAGACCATTAGATCCTACCAACAAGCGTACTGCGTTTTGTTGACTTTTACAACACGCGTTTTTTCCCAGTGTGCGGTGGGGAAGCTTTATATTCTGCCCCACCTACTGTGCTTAGCTGGCCAGACGGGTTTCCTTCTCTTGCGGCTAGTTTATTAGCCTTAGTATTTCCTTTAGCTGCCTCTAACGACGCCTGCAGATGGCATAGTTGTGGCACAATGTATTGTAAATCTAACACCTCACTTTTGAATGAAAATTGGTTCAAACAAAAGTCCGATTTCTTTCTCATAATTCATGAGACGACACGGTTGGCGCAGTAGTTGAGCGATCGACTGCTGCGCAGCATGTCGCGTGTCCGATTCCCGCACGGAAGAAATATTTGTACGACCTACAAGTATTTGTTCCGGGTCTGGTTGTTTTCTATCTACAATATGTATTTACAAAATAAATGTAGGTATATAAGTAGTTTATCATCCATCTCGTTACCATAACACAAGCGTTAAGTTGCTTAGCTTGGGACGAGATGGCGTTGTGTGAAATGTCCAAGGATATTTATTCATAATAGAAAAATATTTTAGATCACGGGTATTCGATTCCGGGGTCGGGCAAGTGTCTTTGTGTAATCCAGAGGCACTTGCTCCGCGTCTAGGGTGTCATTTGTGTTCGTGCATCACAGTGCAGTGGTTTCGTTTTTTCAACAATAAAATAATAATTCAAATGTCTTTTTGTCCCTCTGTATGGAGTATAACTCTGGCCTCTACCTGATATGTGGGGCACAATTGTTTAGCCTCGTTGTAGAGAAGACCGCTAAGGTCAGCAGGAATTTCTGCGCCCTCCAGAAGCGGACCCGTTTCCTGAAACAGAAGACCATGAGAACAATACCATTGTCTACATCAGTATTTAGTATAATCAAGAGCCTGTATGCTTATAAACTTTCCGTGTGGTGACGGATTTGGAATACGCAGAGTCACCAACCCATACCATCCCGAGGGTGTGGTAAGAGGCGAC